>CM052801.1:24271684-24523328 GCA_028533885.1 Nasua narica
ATATATGTGCGAATCCACACTATGTGTTATTGATCTATATCTGTATCTATCTGTATCTGTATCTTTAACTATATCATCTATGTATCTGAGATACATTCACATTCTCAGTAATATGTGGATTTTTAGGGTACACTATTCTTGTGACCTACTGACAAAAAGGAGGGGGATCACTGGGAAAAAAGACACTCTTTATGAGCACAGGAGTGTCCCAGAAGAGACAGGGCCCATTCACACATGAAATAATTATCAAGTATTCCTGAAAAATCATAGAGGTGTTTTTAGTGAAACAACAGTTACTAAGCAAATAATGGTTTGCCTGCATACATCTGATATTTCTTGTCAAATCACTTCAGACACTAATTAATTAAAATGTTTTAATACTAAGGATACTTTTTCTTCTAACTACAATCCTGAATGTTTTTGTACATGGTTTAGGAAAGTGAGCTTTTAAGACAAAGACTGAAGACTTAGCTTCTTCTGCTATTTGATTATTGTTGTAACATGTTGTACATGTTGTAACATGTTGTACAATAACATGTGATTATTGTTGTAACATCTAGTAACATGATCAACATGTTACAAGACTATTTTATTCAACTTTTTATGAAGTAGTGGGAAAGAACTACGTGTGAATGAGGCAAAATACAGGTCACAGTGCTGCTTTGTATTCACGTTTTCAAGGTGCACAGAAGTAAATACGGATGATACAAAGTGAAATAAAATCATTGTTAATTGTTATGGAAAAAGTGGGCAAGAAAATAGGCTACAAGAGTATACATTTACATAAAAGATCTTACTTTATACAAATTATAAAATTGGTGACTGTGTTCATTGAACACCGTCAAGTTTATAAACAAAAGGTGACCCCCACATCACTATAATTTATAATTCCCTTGCCAGAAAAAAAAGACATTGCAAACACATGAATATATTTTGTGAAAATGAAGTTGCCAAAGATTAAATAAGACTGGCCAACAGGCTGCCAACTGTGTTGCTAACCACTGTAATTGTACTGATTGGACCTTATCATTAACTACATTCCTAGCCCTTATCTCTCATAACCAGAAAAGGAGAGAGAAAAAGGAAGAGATAAATCTTTTAAGTATTATAGTCCCTAATTACAGGCTTCCCCAAACAGTTGATGCCTGTTGACATATTGTTAGTTCTTTCTTTTTTTTTTGTTAGTTCTAAAGCAGGAGTCTGCAAACTACAGCCCTCAAGCCAAATGTGGCCCCCTGCCTCTTTCCGTAAACACATTTTTATTAGAACACAGCTACCCACTTTCCCGTATGCACTGTTTATGACTGCTTTCACATTACAAAGGCACAGCTGAGGAGCTGCAACAGAGACCTTATAGCCTACAAAACCTAAAATATTTACTACCCGACTCTTTACAGAAAAATTTCTTGACCCTTGCTCTAAAGCAATGGTACCTTTTGAAGCTATGGGAAATTAAAAACAAAACAAAGCCATGGCTCACATATACCTTATTTTAAAAGTAAAAAGACTTTTCTTCTTCAATAGATGCTTTTTTTCTTCCCGGAAAGTGCTTAGCTTCCAAGGAACAACGAAAGCAAAAGCACACCAGTAAGTGTGCATGGTGACAGGAATAACTTGTGAAGGATGGAATATACTTCCTGGCAACATCCAATATGTTAGGAACCTAGAAATACGTCTGCCTGGTACTTTTAAGAGGAATACATGGACAGGCTCTTTTGAAATTTTGGAAAGATTTATTTTCTATTCTGGAGGCACTTTAGCATGAGGAGTTGAAGGTTGCATAAAAATATAGCAACTGGCGTAGTCAGAGTGGTTATTCTCTAGGGAAGCATTTGGCCCTAAGACAAGACATGCTGGAAACAAATAAACAAGCAAATAACATTGGCCAATATAAACTTAAACTCATATAAATTCAGGAAGATATATGTTTAAACCTATAACCTCAAGCAAATCTGTCTTCATGGATCCTAGGCTATTTTCTGGCCTTTAAATCTTCCTTAAAGTTTACTCTCTTGTGCTTTTGAATCTGAAGTTGCTATGACCACTTCTACAGCCCTTGCCTTTCACAAATAAAATTAATTTCTTGATCCCTATCATGTGTTTCCATTGAATCGCTATGTGGTGTGAACAGATGTCTCCTATAGGTAAATCTTTGTGACACTTGGGCATTACTACGCAGAGAGCCCTCTGTTAATTAAGACGTTTACTTCAACTATTGTGCCCATAAGATGAGGCTAAGAATGAACTCAACAGAGATATGAAATGATGTGTTTCAAAAACAGGGGAATATATAACTCCACCATCTCTCTACCAACTTTATAGGCATTCCGGTTCTCTTGATCCTCACTCAACATACAGAGCTTGTTGATTTGGGGGGCCTTTACATCAGCTATCCCCCATGCCTGGAATGCACCAGCCCTAGGGTGCTACCGGCTGAGTCTTTATTGTCAATCATATCTTCTTAGAAGTCCTATCTTCAGTGAGGTTTTAAAACAATTTTCAAGCCTTTCTAACTCTCTGAATAGCATTTCCCACTTTGCCATTTTTTCCTCTCTCATTTTTTCTCCCAGCTCAGCTTACTAGAATCTCAGCTTATGAGAGCATGTATATAGAGTGTAGAACACTACTTGGAATAATATGGACAGTCATACATTATCCAATACTAGATCTACAGTGGTCTAGATGTGGTACTAAGCATGGACATAAAAGATGAAAACATTTTTTTCTGCCCTAAAGGTGCTCCTAACCTGGTTGGAGAAATGATCACATACAAATCACACAATTGTGCCACTTGAGGAATTATCCATTAGGTTAACAAAACAAGTATTTTGGAACATAGATAGAAAGAAATTAATCATACCAGCATATTAGGGGATGGTGGAGACAGGGAAGAATTACCTAAGGAGATATTTTAGCTAAGTATAGAAAAGGAGGTAATGAATGAAGGCTCCAGGGAAATGCTTGTCACAAGTGCACTGATATGAAGCTGTGTGACATGCTTAGGGGAAGGCATAGAGTTCATGGTGGCCACCTTTTTTCCAGACATCATTCAGGACATTCACTGCTCTTAGTGCCTACTCAACCCTTCACTTAGAAATTTCACAGACATCTCAAAATGAATACATCCAAAACAAATTCACCCTCTCTTTCTCTCCAAATCTATAGCTCTCCCCTTGTTAGGCATTTAATCTGTTATTTCATCCAATATAGCACTTATTTTAGTGTTTCCATGAATGGTAATATCATTACCGTTTGAATGATATTCATTCAATTGAATATCATTCAAACGGTAATGATATTACCCCAAGAAAGCAAGTCAGAAACCGGGAATCATGGTTCACTATTTCCTTAGATTCTACCCCATAATCATTCTGACCTAACACCAACCCCTGTCAGTTCTTACTCTGGCATTTTTCCTAGACTTGTCCCTTTCCTCTCACCCTCATTAGTACTATCTTAGTTGACTAAGATCACCATTACTCCATGCAAAGACTATAGTAATAGCCTCTTTTTTTCCCCTTCATTTTCTTCTCTCTGAATCATTTTCCACTCCTCAGCTAAAGAAGTCTGAATCACAATCATCATGATTCTGTCCTGCTGATCCCCCCTTAATGACTCCTCAAAGCCCAGAAGGCAAAGAAAAATCTCTCAAACAGGACCCAGAAGCCCTCCAGGATCTGGTCCCAGCTCCCCTTGATCTTGATCTCTTTACTCTCTTCATTCCAAACGTACCCTTGTCACACCCTTTCAGTCCCTTTATGGTATGTCATTTCTCTAGATCTTTCCGTGTGGTACTCTGCATAGAAAATTCTCGCCCACCCTCACGTTATTTTGTGTAGCTAATTCTTACCTATCCTTCATTTCTCTCGTTAAATATCACTAATTCAGAGATGCTTTTTCTGATGCAGATACTAATTCAGATTTCTAACTCTAACCCAAATGGTCCCCCCCTTCCCCTCCCTCCCACTCCCTTTCTCTCTTCTATTCTTGTACCTCATGAGACACATCACAGTTGATTACTTTTGTAAAGTGTGACATCCCTGCTGGGATCATGTCTGTCACATTCACTTTTAGATCCTCAGCATCTAGTTATAATTAATAATAATGATGATGATGGTGATTACTGAGGAAGCTAAATATATATTGTTGGGTAAATGATAGTAGTATAACTGAAAATGAAATGATGTAAAATAGTGGAATGATATAAGAGAGTACTGAAAATGCAGATGATGGCCAGATTGTAAATGTGTTGATAAACATTTCAGAGACCAAACTGACAGGACTTGGGTACAGTTCTGTCTGAGAAAGAGGCAAAATGGATAGGAGTTTACGATGACTATAGTTATTTTCAGCTTGAGTAACTGGGAGAATGATTAAGCCATTAAGTAATACAAGAAATACAGAAAGAAGAACAAGTTTGGGGGATGTTGGAAAGGAATGAGATATTTTAAATCAATGAGACATTCAGGAAATCCAAGTCAAGCTACGTAGTCGGCATGTGGAAATCTGTCTTATGGGCAGAAAGCTCTCCAAGCCAAAACTCTCAAAACCTCTTTTTATAATTAATGTCAATAAATTACTTTTACATGTACTATAAATAGTGTTGTGAAATATCTTAATGAGGTTAACTATTGTTAAAAGTCATAATATGTGCTCCTTTATAACCTAATGACTACATACATCTTCACCATCCCCTGCCAATGAAGATCTGATACAATGCAAATTCTCTCTTTTTCTCTCTTCTAAAGTAACTCTAAAATATAATTTGGAATAGCCTCATTTTGTCTGGTGCCAGCCTGTGTTGGGCACCATCCACAGAATGGTTTTAACTATATTCATTTGAACCACCACACAAGCCAGACGTTAACAACTGCAGAGGAGCTTTTTATTTTTAAAGTTCTTTTATAGTCTTGGACGTGGTTATAAGAGAAAAAAAATAAAGCAGAAATGTCCTCCTAGATATCAAACTTTTTTTGGAGAAATTGTTTTTATCCCTTTGGTAGTAGAAACAAAGTCCAAAGTAGTGATATGAGTTCTGACGAGGGTGTTTTGACATAAAATGTCCTGTGAATCAAAGGCAACTTTAACGTGATTAACATCACTCAGCCAGAAGAATTTTCAGATTTAATAAATCTATTACCTTAAGCAAGATTGAGGAGTTAAGTTGACGACAGATGACCACTTCAGTCTCTGAGTCTCAGAAGGAAATAACCCTGTAAGATGTAATAAACCCCATCCTTCAAAAATTTTTGTTTTGGTGTTAAATTCTAAAAGGAATATGCCCCATGGGAGCATATCCTGATAATACTGAGATAGGATTATTGAGAAATAGACATCAAATATAAAAAGTGATTTTTAATGATTTTTAATTGATCTCTGATAGAGTCTGACTACTTAATATTAAAATAGAAATCTCCAATAATTTATTCTGAGAATGGCAAGGTAATACAGCTCAAGTATATAGCTTTCTGGTATAGGAAAAGTTCTTAGACTTCCCAAAGGTAAAAATGGTCCTTGGAATTACACAATCACAAAGTTGTAGGATCAGTAGCTCCTTAAAAGTGATCATGTGGTTACAGTATCACCCTTAAATACCACTCCAGCCAGGTTTTGGAGAGAAGTAAGATGGCAGACAATTTGAAGCTCTGATATGATGAATGCAAGGTGTACCCTAACTGAGAAAGACAGACAAGCTTTGGATACTGTTGAGTGGGTGGCTATTAACATAATGCTAAGAAAATTGAAAAGGTGATATATAATGGTGCCCAGATTGAGACCTTCTCAGTATTACAGAAAAGCAGGCTGTGAAACTACGTGAAGACTGAGCTGAAATCTTTCTCAAGAAGCAGTTTGGGATCTCTTTAAGCATCACTGAGACTTCCGAGGTTCGAATCTCAGGATAATGGTTGTCTATCATCACAACACGTGCATTATGTCATAAATCGTTTGTTACTTGTAGCTAAAACATAGATCTTTGCAAGTGGTTTCATATTCTATAAATGAAAATAGATTAAACAAATAACATCAGTCTCATTTGTATTATGCTTTTATGAGAGTGTGCAGTGTGCTGCAAATCATCCCTGACCCATACAATTTCACGTAAGCTATGGTTCATGGTGCATAGGTAAACTCAGGGAAGTTTACCTTACATGTTAAGGGTATATGCTTCATGTGCTAGGAGGAAAACATGGTTAAGTAATGATTGTATATAACAAGAAAAATATCTTCCTTATCTGGACCATTTTCACTGTAGGCTTTGAAAATTTCCCAATGAGGCTACATGAAAATTGTAACTGAGCTTCCATGGACTTTTTGATTGGAGGCAGTCTTAACCTGTTGCTCAGTCTGCTAAGATAATTGACTGGAAAAGAGAAAACCCTACTGTCTGGAGTTAGCATTTTATAAACCCAATTTTAAATGTGTTTGTTGAGTTACTTAAGTGAACACATTTTTTATTACTTGAGTATAGTTTTCTTTTTTTAACAACATGGAATCTTACTGACTTTTGGGGGTCAATAGTTTAATATTTAAACCTAAAAATAATTCTTTGACATATGGAATATTGTGTAGCTTTTTATTTCTTGATAACTTTAGAAGAGCTAATACAATAGGAGGCAGAGCTCAAATGGAATAAAGAATCCAGAATTTATGTTATAACAGGAGAGAGTAAAATGACAGGGAAATTACTAAAAATACAGTATATTTTCCATTTGAAAATAGATTTCCAGACAAATTTTAAAATAATGATAGCTTAGGTTCTTCTCTCCTCCAATAAGAAATTTCTTCTCCCTGATTTGTACATTCTACCTTTTCCAGAATTACTTCTTCTACCAGAACTGCAATTATACAATTCTTTTAATCTTTTACTTTTCAAAAATAATGGAAATTTAAATTGGGAATTAAGTTGCATTTAATTTCTAGTTTAGCATTTTAATCTTTGAAAATAACCTAGCCCTGGGCAAGGTGCATCTGAAAGCTTCAATGACAGCAAACCAAAAAGGGAAAACCTGTCAGCTTTGAAATATAAACTGGTGGTTTGACTTCCAGCAAAGCTTTGTCCATTATACTCTTTCTCTTGTTCTTCTTTACCTCCAGCTTTCTGCCACTGTCAGAGTCTAAAATGCTAATAATCCCGTTCCAGGAAACATATTTCACATGGTTTCTATAAAACCAAATGAAAAGCCTTAAGATTAAACAGTATCATAGATACTACTTTTTAGGGGCACCTGGGTGGCTCAGTGGGTTAAAGCCTCTGCCTTTGGCTCAGGTCATGATCTCAGGGTCCTGGGACTGAGCCCTGCATTGGGCTCTCTGCTCAGCAGGTAGCCTGCTTCCCCCGTCTCTCTGCCTGACTCTCTGCCTACTTGTGCTCTCTCTCTGTCAAATAAATAAATAAAATCTTTAAAAAAGAAGCTACTTTTTATTTGATACAAGATTGCACTTGATATATAACTTTATATAGATATTACATTGTATATTTTTTCTTATTTTATAAATATTTTACACCCAGTATATACAATAGAAATGTAATATATTCTTAAGCCAAATTGTAGTTGATAGTGTTATTTGAATGGTGCATAATTAATGAACTTCAAAAGGAAAGCTTTATAGGTGGATGTGAGAAAATTTCTCCGGTCCTGGTGAGACTATATATCTATACCTGTATCTATCTATCTATATTCATTATTCTATATATAGCATCAATTTTGATAACAAAATTTGAAATTATATATATGGTATAGATCAATTATATATATCAAATGGTATATATTTTATATATCTAAAATTATATTATATATATATATATTTAATTGTACTAATAAGTTTTTCAGTATACTAAACACCTAACATAGTGTCTGGTATATGATATGTCCTTATTACTGAGCCAATGAATAAATGAGACCAAAACTACTAAATAAATGGGGAAAAATCCAATATTTTACTTATTTTACTTTAGAGTGGTATTATAATATCTGACAAAAGCTAGTCATTACTAATATTTTAAAATCATTTAATAGGTAGTTTGGTCCTATAAATGATCTTTTGCTACTCTCTGTCAACTATAATTTCTTCATTCTTTGGTATAGCTTTCTCCTACCTGACAAGTCTGTGGAATTAACACTTACCAGGGCCTATTTTTTCCTGAACATTCATATCTCTTTGAATCTTTGCAAGGCTCCAGGAAAACAGGACCTTTTTACAGAATAAACAGAGGGTACATTCTCCACACAACTTGCCCAAAAGGGAAAACTAGAGTTTGAATACAAATCAGTCTAATTCTAAAACATAGGTCATGTCTTCAAACCACACCATCTTGAAGAACAGCACTGTCTTATTTCTCATGAACCTTGCCAATCTATCCAAGATGTTATCAGCAGCCAAGACATTGAATAAATGCCAAGAGTGAACAAATGAAGTATTTAGAATGTGGGTGGCGTTGAGGTTCTCTGGTGGGATTTTTTAGTTTATTCTTTTTTTTCTTTATTTCAGAGAGAGAGAGAGAGTGAGAGCATGAGAGGGGAGAAGGTCAGAGGGAGAAGCAGACTCCCCTTTGGAGCTGGGAGCCTGATGCGGGACTCGATCCCAGGACCTCAGGATCATGACCTGAGCCGAAGGCAGTTGCTTAACCAACTGAGCCACCCAGGCGCCCTTTTTTAGTTTATTCTGTACCTACCTGAATTAGATGCTTTGAGAAAAATAAACTGGTGAGGTAGAATCACCTGAGTAAATGTTTGGATAAAAGATGAAGCTTGTTTGAATAGGTGAAAGCTCTTATTCTTTTGATCTACCAGCTGAAGTAAAACAATTATCATATAGCTAATTCTCCTAATTATAATTATGTTTCCTTTAATTATTATATTAGGTTAGTGCTGTCCTCTGACCTATTAGTTCAGATATACATATACATGCCTATATATATGTATATATGCGTGTGTATATATATAGAAAGAGGGTGTGTGTGTATAATATACTCTTATTGACAAGATAGAGGGGACACAATTTATGCATACCTCAGGACAATGTAAATTATTGCATTTTAATAGTGTACCTCTGATGTTTGAAAGCTAAGACTTTTATATCCATTGATGATGTAAGGTTCCCAACTACAAATGTTTGAGTATTATTTTAAAATTAATGTGTATGAATGGTTTTTATATGAAGCATTCTAAAAAATACTATTACCTTTTTTAAATAGCAGGCTGAACTGATGGAATTTTCTAGGAGCTACAAACACCTTCTCTTAGAGATACTGATCAGGAGTCCCCAAACTTTCTTGTTTATGTAACCTCTAAAAAAGAATTTCGAAAAATTTTTTATCCCTTGCAGAACTAGAATTTTTCATTCATAGTTTAAATTATTGCAAAGGATATAATTTGAGATATATCACTGTAAATATATTTTAAATAAAATATAAATATTTATGCTTGAAAGATTGTATTGATAACCTATCATAATTTTCTTAAATAATAATATGTATAGATTAAATATTTTTTCTGTCACCACAGGCTTTAAGTGTAAAAAAACCCTTATAATCACAATCATTAATGGTGTATAGTTCATCAAAACAATATGCATACAATATAAAACGTGATAAATAATAAACTTAAAAATAAGTTTACTGAACTATTTCTCTTAATAAGACAGATGGGGTTATACTAATTTATGTACCTACAGAAGAATATATATGATTTCTAGAATTGGAAAGGTTTCAGCATCAATTCTATTTTTATTTTTCGCTTTTATAGATGGAAGTGCTGGTAAATCTTAATCAAGTAGAAGGGAATGGAATGCATTTTATTGTAGTAATTTTATTCAACTCTTTGAACCCCTTCTGTGTGAAATGCTAAAAGTACATGGTGATCCATCATCAAAACTTGTTTTTAATGATCTATCAGCTGACAACTCATCAGGTCTTCTCTTCAGGTTTAGTTGAAGGCAGAGTTAGTGAACCACCTTCCTTACAAAAAGCAGTATTGTTCAGTCATTAAAGTCACTCTCGATCTTTGATTCTTTCATTTGAAGTGCCAGTAAGATCCCAGATGGGTAAAAGAAAAGCCTTTCCTTCTTCAAGTGGCAGAAGTGGTTTAGGAAGAGGAGGTGGGAAAGAAGAAACAGCCTGAGATGTAGACCATGGGCATATTTTAGCAGGCAGTTCCTATTCAGTGACAAGTACAAAGGAAAGCTGCGAATCTTGAAATAAGTGGTGACTGCAGTTATCATGGTGAGCACTGAGTAATGTACAGAATTGTCAAATCAATATTGTACCCTAAAACTAATATCACACTGTATGTTAATTATGCTTCAATTTAAAAAATTCCTTTAAAACTATCGGTGCCTACTCCTTGGAAATTCTTCACGTTCCCCCAGGTGATATGTACGCCAGTGTGAAGACAGCGGTTTTAAGAAATTCAGTTACTGCCTTTGACAAGGAATATAAACTGGCATATCAAAATCACCTGATAACTTGTGTGTGCACTTCTTCAGTTGTATCTCACCACTAAATAGCTCTATGTTAAAATAAAGAAAGCTGCAATTCTGGGAGAAATAGTCTTGTTAGTACTTGTGCCTAAATATAATTGCTAACCCCCTCTCTCCTATCGTCTAGCTTTTTGAATTTGTTCTGTTCAGCAGTAAAAGAAAGCAGTGCTAAGAGACCTCACATAATGGAGGGTTGTAAAACAAGGAAGTAGATCCGTTTTTTAGAGTCAGCATTGTTAATAACTATCTGTGCAGTCATAGACAAGTTTCTCAATCTTTCTGAGTCTCAATTTCTTCCCAAGGGTCTCAGCTGGGCTTTACCTTTGACTCACCCAGAGAGCTTTAAAAAAAAAAAAAATTATGTCCAAGCCCCACCCCTAGGAATTTAGATTTGATTCATCTGTGCTGGGGTCCAGACATGTCTTTCTTTAGAGCTCTCTACTTAATTCTTTTTTTTTTTCCCCAAAAAATGTTTATTTTACTTTTTCAGTGTTACAAGATTGATTGTTCTCTACTTAATTCTAATGTGAAGGCAAGATTGAAAAAGTCAAGATTGGAATCATCATCTATATAGTTCTTCAGCAAAAATGGAATACGTGCCTACTATAAGCAATGTCACAAGCCTTCTGTGTTAATGTATTTACATGTCATTGGAAAAAAAAGTGGATTGTCACTTGAAAAAATAAATGTTGTATTTGGGCTTAGTCTTAAAAATTCTCGATACAAAAATGATGTAAAGTAGAGAAGGCAACTCGGTTTATAATGGTCTTTTTAAAAACTGAATGTATAGTACAGAGATGTCCAAGATGTTGTTCGTAACGTCGCATCCTGCTTTTAACTTAATATTTCACACAACGGAATGTATCCCTTCATTTGGAGATTTATAAGTGCAGTAGGGGTCCACAGTTCCCCTTTTTCTGCCTCTTAGAGATCATAGGAGTTAGTAATAAATAATTAGTTCTACTCAGGATACACATTCAAATCTATTTATATCCTCTTACCAAAGAAAAAATCTCAGTAGGAAAGCAAATTGACCATTTAAATTAACGAGATGTGAAATAATTGAGCTAACTCGAAAAAGAAAATCCCCTCTTGAGGTAACTTTTTAAATTAAAAGGTGAAATCTGACATAGCACACTGCTTTTGTTGCTTTTTTCTTGCATTGCCCTGGTGCTCATAAAAAACGTATGGATAGGGGCTGCTGGGTGGCTCCGTGGGTTAAGCCTCTGCCTTCAGCTCAGGTCATGATCTCAGGGTCCTGGGATCGAGCCCTACATCGAGCTCTTTGCTCAGCAGGGAGCCTGCTTCTCCCTCTCTCTCTCTGCCTGCCTCTCTGCCTACTTGTGATCTCTTTCTGTCAAATAAATAAATACAATCTTTAAAAAAAAGTATGGATATATTCATATGAGTGTATTTTCTACTACCTTCTTTTCAGTCCATCTTTCCTTAATGTATTTGTCCTGGCATTTTAAATAACTTTAATTCAAATTTGTCAGGTGATTTAATTTACTGTTATATTTTATATATTTCATCTTATGAAATACAGATGATAGATTCTGCATTTTTAGTTCACCTTTTACTTTATAAGTAAAGATTAATAATTAATGTTAAACATTGAGCTAAAAAATATCTTAGCCAGAAGGGCTGCTTTACATAAATTTTTTTAAATTATCTTAAACATAAGAAAATACCCTAATGAATAATCAACAATTTTTTATTGATGTACAGTTTACCTACAATGTTATATTAGTTATATTAGTTTCAGGTGTATAACACAGTCATTGAACAATTCTATACATTAACTGATGCTCCCCATGGTAAGTGTAATCACCATCTGTCCCCGTACATTATTACATTTCTATTTTCCCTATGCTGTACTTTTCAGCCTTGTGACTTACTTATTTTGTAACTGGAAGTTTGTACCTTTTACTCCCCTTCATCTTTTTCACAAATGCCCCCATTCCCCTAGCTTCTGGCAACTGCCAGTTTGTTATCTGAATTTAAGAGCTTGTTTTCCAGTTTTTCCCCCTTGATTTGATCATTTTGTTGTGAATTCCTTAGGATCAATGATGATGAGTCTATAGCTATGGATTGGGATATGTCTATTGGAGAAATTTTGTTGAATGCTAGACTATTATTTTGCTAAAATTTAATTTATTTATGCAAGGTAATTAATATTGAAAAGTAACTCATTTGAATATCTAGTATCTTTGCTCCTGGAGTGCATACCTGATTGAAAAATGGGGAAAAAAAGTTGAGTTGGGGCAATTTCTGGAGGAGAGGGAGGTAGAGGTTTATTGTATAGAAACAAAGCAAACAAAAGCAAAACTTGTGATTGTAGGGAAAGTATCTGAATTATTTTGTAGAATGATTCTTATGTCTTCAGCAATGACTATCTAAAGGGAGTTAGATAACACTACGAAATATCATCTAAAAAATAAATTCAAAAATAGAGGTTCAAGTCATAGTACCAACTGACCCAAAGCATAAGCAACCATCCAGAAAAAAAAAAAAAGAGAAAGAAAACCTAATCTGAAGCAACGAAATATCATCTAAAAATATCTACGAAATATCATCTAAAAAATAAATTCAAAAATAGAGGTTCAAGTCATAGTACCAACTGACCCAAAGCATAAGCAACCATCCAGAAAAAAAAAAAAAGAGAAAGAAAACCTAATCTGAAGCATTTTTGTAAAACTACACCACAAATCAATATTTTAGACACTTTGAAGATCATCCCCTTACTTTTCAACCTTCACACTTTGGAGACAGGGGATATATATGTTTATATTCTCTCTGTTTCTAAAATAAATCACTTCCGATTTGGCACCTCTTTTACAGAAGGGCCCACTGCAAATGTCAATTTTTATAATTGACCAGAACCATACTTGTGGGAAAAATGAAAAGACAAGAGTAGAGATGTCATTCAGGGTCGTTTCATATATTTGTATCACAGGAAAGCATTACATTTTTCACTTCATTTCTTAAAGCCATTCTCCTCCACCCCTGTACCTCCCCAGGAAGTTTGAGTCAGAGATGATCCAACTGGGAAAACTTTCTTTGTGAAAGGATTTATACAAGTTTTAAATAGAGATATATAATTGTGTGAAAAAATACTGCAGAGCACTGTTCTCTGAAGGACAGTAAATGCATTTGAGTTTCTGCTATGAAAAGAGAAATATGAAGATCATGGGAAAATGTAATCACCATATGCTATCAATGAATTAAAAACCCATTTGCTAAAAAAAAAAAATCCATTTGCTATAAAATCTGTAAGGAATGGAGGAAATCTGCTTGGTCATAAGAAGAAATTTATAATTTCTTATCCTCTGAAATAAAATTTAAAAAATTTCAGAAACAGGTGTTCTTTTTTCTAAACTTTCAATTAAGTATAATCCAGTTCCAGGGGAAAGGGGTAAATGGCATAAAATAGATGCACAAACACAATATTTAAATCCAAATTTGCCACCAAATGGAAACAATTTTCAGCAATGCTCTACAACAGTTGCAAAAAACTGAAAAAAAAGTTATTTCTTTGACAAGTGCAATATAATGCTGGATACCAATTGAAATCACCTGCATTTCTGGGCGTGCTAAATTAAAATTTGTTAGTTGGTGGTAAATTCTTCCACCAAAAAAAAGAATAAGTATACCAGAGACATAATGTTTGTGTTACTTAGATGTTGTGTGTAGTTATTACTAGGGGTGATTAATTCTATTTCATATACTTGAGAAGCTGTGTGTTTGACTTTTATACTGAAAAGCCTTTCATATCCTCTTTGCATCCTAGTATTACTAACCCCCAGGAGTCATAGATTCTGTAAATCCTTTCTCCAAGACTTTTTTTTTACTTACTTACTTGTTTGTTTTGTTTGTTTAATTTGCTTATGGTTTCTTTTGTTACATAGAAGGTTCAAACTTTTAGATAATTTAGTCTGCCAATTTTATGACTTATGTTTTTAGGTTTCTTGCCTTACTAAAATCCCCCTCTCATCAAAAGTGTCCTACATTTCTTTTTTTTTCTAATCTTTATGAGTTTATATTTCTAGTTAGCTCCTTAAGCTACTTGATATTTATTTTTGTATACCAATAAAACAACAGAGCATTCCCCATCCCCCATATAATCACACTATAGCATGTATGAAATAAATAGGCTACTCACACAGAATTGAATTATCTACTTTATCTTATTTGGATATGTTTCTAGACCCAGTTTTAGTTCACTGACTCATTTTTATAGCCTTGTGCCAGTACAGTATGGTTTTGATTATAATCACTTCATAGACAAAATCTAAAAATTTAAGTACAGCCATAATATATTTCTTATTCACAGAGTTCTTAGCAATGCACACACACACACACACATGCACACACACACACACTTCTATATAAACCTTATATTACTTCTTACTGAACTTTGGAATTCAGAGTTCCCACAAACATATCAAAGGCATTCTAGTCAGAATTCCACTAAACTTAAATGTTAATTTGTCAAGTACTACAACTTTATTGACAGTAAGTCCTGAATCCCAGACCAAAGTGTTTCTTTCCATTTAGTTTTTGTTTATTGCATGTCCTTATGTATATTTTTATAGTTTTTTCCCCTTTTGAACCTATAACTTTCTTGTTAGCTTTATTCCTTCTTAATTTATACTTTGTATACTTTATACTTTTATACTTTATACTGTGAACAGGATATATTTTAATTTGGAGTTATACATAGTTGATATTATTTTTAAAAGCTATTGGGTTTTAGATATTTGTATTATATTCATTCATTTTAAAATATTATAAAAAAGTTATTTCTCACATTTAAAAAATCAGTCTCCTGCATTTTCTCAGTAAACATAAAATCATCCTATTTAACAATGTTTTATTCTTCAAAAACATGTATAATACATGTTTCTTTTGTGTTTGTTTTCATTTCTTTGCTAAGCTAGAACCATCAAAGCAGATTTGAAAACTGAAAACTGAAAAAGTTTGATAATTTTCTATGTTCACTGGTGTGTGTTTATTAGGGTCCAGTTTCCATCACACTACCTATTTTCAGATACACTAAGTGTTGGAAAATACACTTGAAGCACCCAATTCCTTTTTTTGGAAGTTCTATTAGAGGTCTCTTTATTGAGTCAAAAACCTGCTTTCCTGTATCTCCAATCCAAAAGCTTTGGATCTTTGTACCTCTTGGGCCTATTCAGAACAAGATTACATTCTTATCTAATCCTTCAAACATCTGAATACAGCTATCACTTTTCGTCCATGCTAAACTTCCTTGATTCTGCATTTGCTAAATGACACAACTTCAAGGCCTCTCTCGGTCTATGCACAATTTCCATCTTTTCTCTGGTTTAAAATGTCATCTGAGATTAAACTATTCATTTTATTCACCTATTCAGTTAAAGAAACAGGGGAAAACTGAGTGCAAATAAGTGAATACGGTTCCCTCCATGTTTTCTCCAACGAATATATACTCAACAGTCATAATTTGCCAGTCACCATGCTAAGTCCTTGGAAGACAACTGTGAACAAAATAGATCAGTTTCCTTTTTTAACCTCACAATATACTAGGTAGGAAAGGCATTTATCAAAAAAAATTAGAGTTAAAGGTGAAATTATAAATGTGACAAGTGTTATATGAAACTATGAGACCAGAAAGGGCTGAGCTTTTTTTTTTTTTAAAAAAAGTATTATTCCTGGGCGCTTGGGTGGCTCAGTTGGTTGGGTGACTGCCTTCAGCTTCGGTTATGATCCTGGAGTTCCAGGATCAAGTCCCATGTTGGGCTCCCTGCTCAGTGGAGGGTATGCTTCTCACTCTGACCCTCCACTTCTCATGCTTTCTCTCTCTCTCTCAAATAAATAAATAAAATATTTTAAAAATTAAAAAAAATTAAAATTTAAAAAAATGCATTATTCCTATAATCCTTATGATGACCTGAGAAATTACTTTTACTTTACAGATAGGGAAGCAAAATCACAAAGGTATTTTTAACATGGATACAAGATCTGGGCCTCAAGGAGAGTCCCTGAATCGCTCTTCCTGTGAGGTAGAGATTATCGCCAAGGTTCAAATGAAAGTCTGCATGGTCCTAACTCATGGCTTTTGACACCATGCTTCCTACCACAGGCCAGGCATGAGTCAGGCAGGAAGATCAAGAAATGAATGAAACATATATCTAACAAGGGAAAAAGTTTTTCTTTTTTTTTTTTTTTTGGGAAAAAGTTTTTCTTAAAATCATCACTATGAAAGGAAAAAGTAAGGATAAACATAACTACCAGCATTGTCAAAATAGCCATAGACCACAGAGAATATATAAAGACTCCCAACTTAACACAGACTGCATTTATTTTAGTGTGGAATGGCAACATCCAGAAACTGAGTAAATTTTAATTACATTTAAGACATGTACCTACCTCTAAACACAGAGACTATATCCTCATATCTGAATCTTCATTTAAACATATAGAAGGATTATAATGATATAAAGCCAGGATTTCTAAGTTTTTTGAAGTTTTATTGTCTAGCGGCCTTTAGACTTTGAGTATGTGTTAACTAGCATGGCTACTTTGTAAAATTTTATTAGTATATATGGACCATGTGACTTGAATGACTACAGATAACATATTTTCCCTTTTCTATCAACCTACTGCTTTCCAAAGTGCATGCCCCAGGTTTGCCTGGGAATGGAGCTAGATTTGAGCCAACTCAAAGACCACAAAATAAAAACAGTTACTGCTAATTTTTAGTTGTTCTTTTTCCCGATTAAACACACATGTCCCCCAATACACATTCAAACAATTCAAGAAGTTAAAATAATATTTTTAACATCCCCAAAGCCTGTCAACATAATTTGATGAATGTCTCTCGCATATCCTTTCATCGATCCAAGTTCTATTTAAAACACCCTTTATATTTTGTGCATTATTTTAAAAATAAAAGCTGTACAGCTTGATCTCTGCATATGTAGTGACGGTGCTTTTAATGTTTTGCCTTTGCTGTTCTTCTACTAACATGTCTTCAATAAATCAATCCCAACTGCCAGAAAGCAAATAACCACACTGTTTCTTTTTCAAAGATAAAACACATTATAAAGAAAAGAAGGAAGGGAGAAAGTAGTTTTTAGAAAGTACCTACTGTATGGTGCTCAACCACAACAGGCCCTTTGACAAATATGCTTTCATTTTGACATCTCAACTTAGTCTAGTCCCTAATAAGGGTCTTTAACCTGGCATCTGTGGATGGGGTTTAAGGAGGTCCCTGGATCTCAGGAATACTGATTAATAATTCAACAATCTTTGCCTATAAGCCAGGCTTATTCTCATTTTATAGTTGAAGATATTCACATCATAAATATTTGGCAGTTCTGAGACTCGAAACCAGACCTATCTTACTCTATAAAACATAAGGTTGCTCTGCCATGACTTATCACCCCTTCCCAAAGTTGTTCAGAAGTTGAAATCTCAGAAGCTATTAAAGAGCAATGAAGATAAACTTTATACTATGCAACCATCATACGTAACTAAATTTGTATTATGTGTACAAATTTCAATGATCTAAAATGGACTCAACAACATGAAAAATTATCACACATTGATGATGGCTATAGAATTAATCTCATTTGAATCAAATCTTCAAAAGAACTTCAGGGGTGCCTGGGTGGCTCTGTCCTTAAGCGTCTGCCTTTGGCTCAGGTCATGATCCCAGGGTCCTGGGTTCGAGCCCCACATCAGGCTCCCTGCTTAGTGGGAAGCCTGCTTCTCACTCTCCCACTCCCCCTGCTTGTGTTCCCTCTCTCGCTCTGTCTCTCTCTGTCAAATAAATAAATAAAATCTAAAAAAAAAAAAAAAACTTCAACTGCTGACATAATTTTGGAAATAAACATATCACTTTTTTTCATTTGAGGCATAATTTACATATATAAAATGCAACAACCTAACTGTTCAGATTGATGAGTTTTGACAATTGATTACATCCATGTAACTGAAAGTCGAATATAATATAGAATGTTTCTACCACCCTGGAAAGTTCCCTATGTCCATTCATTTCCAACCCTCTCCCAGAAGCAACTACTTTCTTACTTCTATTATGACAGTTTAGTTTTGCTGTTCTTTAACTTCATATAAATGTTCATATTTATTGTGTTTGTGTCGTTTTGCTCAGCATAATGTTGTTTGTTTTTTTTTAAGGGGGGAAAGACAAAGAGACAGAGAGGTGGGTGAGGGGCAGAGGTAGAGGAAGCCTCCAACAAGGGGATCAATCTTACAACTCTGACATCAAGACCTAAGCTGGAATCAAGAGTTGGACTCTTAACCAACTGAGACACCCAGGTGCCCCCAGCATAGTGTTTTTGAGATTCATCACATTGTCATTTGTATCGATAGTTTGTTTCTTTTTTGCATGCCGAATTGAATTTCATTAATGGTTCAACAAACACATCAACATGAGAGTATGAGCAGGAGGTGGTAGCATTTGATGTGATACCTAAATGGAGAGAAGCATCTCACAACATAAGGAAAAAGGGAATAGCATGCTGGGAAGAAGGAAAAAAGCATACAAAAAAAAAAGCCCTGAAGTGTCACAGAAAGTGAAGAAACACTAATATGACTAGAGTATATGAATGGAGAAAAGTGACCTAAGAAGAGCATGGGAAAGACAAGAATACAGTGCATTCAGTACACTGAGTAATTCCGTATGGTCTAGGCCATGGTAAGGAGCTTGGTGTTCATTATAAGCGCAAGGAAAGTTCATGAAGGGATTTTGGCATGGAAATGTCCTTATCTATCTGAGATTTTGAGTAGAGTGGCTTTGCTGCTGTGTAGGGTTGAAAAAGACCAATAGCAGCTAGAGTAAGAGGCCTAATCTGGCAAGAGGGTAGAAGGGACCTGGCTTAAAGTGATGGTGGAAACAGAGGAAGAGAAGGAAAACTCAAGATAAATTTTGGAGATAGAAGTCATAATATATTAGTTGTCTAAGAATCATATATAGAAAAAGAATCTTGTTGACCTCAATTCTTTACTAACCTAGTAAATAATAATAAGCTGTTGATGTAGAAAAGATAGGGGCTGGGGCCGAAGAGAAATTTCAAGGGCAATGTCAAAGCAGCATATATAGACAGCAAAAAATTGGCATCATATGGTCAGATGGATGTGAAGGTCTGGAGTGCAGAGAAATCTGGTTTGGAGAAATAAATTGATGATTTATCAAACTTAAGATGGTATTTAAGTCCATATAAATTGATAACACCTAGGAAGAGAGAGGATAGCCCTGGGAAAACTAAGGGTTAAGATGTGGTCTCAAATTGTGTTTTGCACACCCTGAGAGTTCAGCACAATTCACTGGGTTATAAAAGAAGGAACTTAACACTCCTCTATTTACTTGTATTTATACTGATTGATTTACGTCTCTGTACATTTTATATGTTTATTTAAAACATATTCATACAAAATGCATAAGTACATGTTCATTTATGAGAAGAATTTTGCTCACATTTTTGTTCTGATAGGAGAGCATGATCAAAATTTTGAAAACCACTTCCTTAAAGATCCCAGGGAGGAAGAGGAGCTAGCAGGAGAACTGAGAAAGAACACCTTGTGATGGAGAACAAAAGCTAGGAGAGATCATGGAAGCCTTTCTTTTTTAATAAGAAAGGAGGCAGTCCATTGCCCTCTGTATCTGGGTAGTTGAAACTTAAACCCAGAGACAGTCTTCAGCGAGCCATGTTCCACATGTCAGACTGCCTGCAAATGGATGGGGGAGCATCACAAAGACTGCTTGTAAGGTTGAACATCTATAAGGTTGCCAAAGGAGTCATTTGTTATACTTTACCTCCCCATTTAGCCACTCAAGTCTTGTTCCACTGCTAGCTTAGGGTTAGGCGTTTATTAGGAATATTTGCCTGTCCCTTTAACAACTTCACATTTACATTTGAAAGTATGCCATGAAATCATTAGGTAACTTGTCAGATTTCAAATATTACAGAAGCTATTTCGGAAAAAAAAAAAAAAACAATGTACATTTCAGGCACATTTCCAGTTCTAAACAATATAAAGTGTTCCTAAGTATGGCATTTAGCCATTAATGTTGTCTTTCAGTTTTGTAATGTAAAGAAATAACAGGCTTATGACAACCCGGATAATACTTCTAAGCTTCTACATTATTGTTCCAAATATCACAGAAATTTCACTCCACAGTAGTTTTCTCTTTATGGTGAGCTATGTAAAAGCAATCTTGGCCTTTCAGAAAGAAAACCTGGATTGAGGTGTCAGCCCTAAAGCTTTCTGAGTTTTTTACTTTTATAAGCCATTTACAGTGAAATAAAAACTGTAAAGATATATACCGATTTAAGGCATTTATTTTATATATCTAAATGGCTATAATAGAAAAAAAATGACCTGTTACTCAATATTTAGTTCACATCAGGTTTCACAATAATTATAGATTCCACATGTAATGTACACATGCCGATTAAATTGTCTTCATTATTCCTTACACACTAGATTTGCTCTTTAATCTACGGATCATGTTAAAAGGAGAAGAGTTCAGATCAGCCATGCACATATTTATGTATTCTTAAGATCATGCAATTTAAAAAAAATCAACAGAGGACTTTGAATTTTAATGAACATACTGGAGCTCTCCTTTTCCTACATAATCATTTTGTCACTGTGTCTCCCACCTCGGTTGAAGTACTGCCACTTTCAGCTGCCACAGTACTGCCACACATATAGTGTTAGCTTATATTAGCATCTCTTCTTTCCTTAAAAAGAAGTATTTCCCCTACAGAACTATTTGGAACTTTTCTGTTTATGTTTTCTTAAGTTTGGTTGTTTGTGGGTGATAATAGGTAATTCTGCCTTAAGTTGGTTCTCTTGGATCAGCAGTTAAATGCAGGGGTGAATAGACTGCATATTTGTATTTAAATATTAAACACTTTTTTCTTAATTTCTGTAAAATTAATAATTCATTTGTTGCTTACTCCTTTAAGATTCCCATGGATCTTATGGGAATCTTAATGGGATTTCATGGATTCCCATGAAAAGTGGCTAGTCTACTCATATACAATATAAGCATTGAAATATAACCTGCAGTTAAATTATTTATATTCTTTTAAGGCATGTAATCCATAACCCTCTTCTCAGACCATTGTCCTGCTGCAAAAACTTTATTTTTTTCCTTTAAAATACATAGGTTTTGGGGCGCCTGTGTGGCTCAGTGGGTTAAAGCCTCTGCCTTCAGCTCAGGTCATGATCTCAGGGTCCTGGGATCAAGCCCAGCATGGAGCTCTCTGCTCAGCAGGGAGCCTACTTCCTCCTCTCTCCCTGCCTGCCTCTCTGCCTACTTGTGATCTCTCTGTCTCTCTGTCAAATAAATAAATAAATTTAAAAAATAAAAAAAATAAAATACAGAGGTTTTAAAAATATTTTTAAAAAAGAAAAAAAAGAAAAGCAGCTAGTCTTCCTATTAATACTACTGAATACCATTCTTGACTCATTTTTTTAGGGGCAAGTGAAAAAGGTAGAGTATGTGAGTTCCAAAGAAATAATTTTAATAATTAATTAATAATTTGGGTTTTTTTTAATACTTTCCATTTAGATTTAGTGGAAAATAGAAGGAACTTGTTTGATTACATTTAAGTGCTGAAGAAGTAAAAAACGGCAGTTACCGTTTAACCACTTCTTTCAAAATATAAAAACTGCATTCTTTTATGTAATCTTTAATATATATGTAAGTAAATACTATTTTGGAGTCTTTATATATTCTCTTAATTGGAAGACCTGTTTAGAGAAAATTTCCAGCACAAGAATGAGAAAATCTAGAATCAACACTCAAGATCAGAAGATTATAGAGCAGATCTCCACATCACTAAGAGTCACTACTGAAGAAGAAATCCACCCTATTGATGACCTATTCTGTTCCCATCAGAGGGATGTGGGCTGAATTCCAGAAGGACTGACAGCAATACATCTAAAATGCAAGAAAAAACTAACTTGCTTAATAGGAACCCACACAGAATATGTATGTTAACAAAAGGACCTGGTGTGGTCCAGAGGAACGGGAGTCTGAGGACAGCTTCTGAAATTATTCAACTTGGTTTATTGTGACCTGGGGTACACCGGGTTGAACAACACCCCCCCGCCCCCGCAATTCATGCCCACCTAGAACCTCAGAATAGGATCTTATTTGATCCTATTATTATTTGATTCTATTATCCTATTGGTCCTAAGACCTTATCCTATCCAAATAAGGTCTTGCAGATTTAATTATTGGAGTTATACTGGATTAGGATGAGCCCTAATTTCTTAAAAAAAGAGAAAATCAGACCCAGGGATACATAAACAGAGAGCACAGCATGTGAAGATGGAGGCAGGCCAAAGTGATGCATTAATAAGCCAAGGAACTCCAAGGATTGCTGGCAACCACCAGAAGCTCAGAAAAGACAATAAAGCATCTTCCCTGAGAGCCTTCAGAGAGAGTATGGCTCTGCTGACACCTTCATTTCAGACATTTTACCTCCAGAATTATGAGACAACATATTTCTGTTGTCTTAAGCCACCTACTGATACTTTAGAAACCTCATAAAAAGGTGGGTTCTCTGGGGGTTCAAGGACTTTCACTGGAGAGTAAATTTAGAGGAGAGAAATATTCTATTTTTATTTTCATCAAGCTTTATCTGAACAATAAGCATTTCCTTCTTGAATATGGGCAACAAACTTAGAGTTGAATTGGCTATAGCTATGATTTCTATTAAGAGAAAATATAGATGTGTTTATATCATATTCTAGTTACTGTAGATTTCTTGAAATAGTGTTTATTATTCAACATACACAAAAATGTCAAAATAGATTAAAGATTTAGGTATAAGGTCTGAATCTTCATCTTCATCTTCATGACATAGGTCTTGATAATGATTTCTTGAACACCAAAAGCACAGGCAACAAAAGCAAAAATAGACAAGTGGGACTACATCAAACTGAAAAGTTTTTGCACATCAAAGAGAACAGCCAACAGAGTTGAAAAGGCAACCTACAAAATGGGAAAAAAATATTTGCAAACTGTATATCTGATAAGGGGTTAATATTCAAAATACACAAAGAATTACAATTCAATAGCAGATAGACAGATGACAGATGACAGATAGAGAGATGACCGGCTTGATTTTAAAGTGGGCAAAGTACTTAAATAGATACTCTTCCAAAGAAGACCTACAAATGGTCAACAGGTATGTGGAAAGATGCCTACCGTCATCAGGGAAATGCAAATCAAAACCACAGTGAAGTATGACCTCACACCTATTAGAATGGCTATTGTAAAAAAAAAGGAAGAAAGAAAAGAGACAAGATAACAAGTAGTGGTGAGGGTGTGGAAAAAGCAGAACCTTTGTACACTGTTGATGGGCCTATAAAATGATGCAGCCACTTTGGGAAGCAGTGTAGAGGTTTCTCAAAAATATATATATAACTAACATATGATCCAGGAATCCCACTTCTGGATATGTATCCAAAGGAAGTGAAAACAGGCTATCAAAGAGGTATCTGCATTCCCATGTTCACTGCAACAGTATTCACAATAGGAAAGACATGGAAATGATATAACTGTCCACTGACGGATCAATGGATACAGAAAGTGTTGTATAAACCTATCAAAGAAAGATAAATACTCCATGATTCCATTTATATGAGTCATCTACAACAGTCAAACCCATAGAAGCAAGGAGCAGATTGGTGGTTTCCAGGAACTGGAGGCCTGGGGAGTGGGAAATGGGGAAGTGCTGTTCAGTGGATACAAAGTTTCAGTTATGCAAGATGAGTAAGTTCCAGAGATTTGCTGTATAACATTGTGCCTGTATTTCTCAATACTGTGTTGTACATTTAAAAATTTATTAAGAGGGTATATCTTATTGTTATCTTATTATCACAACAAAAAAAGAAATTGCAGTACTTATTAGACCCTGTTGCTAGATCTTATTGTTTAATGTATGAATAAAGAAGTACTTACAGTACCACATCATAATGGTAAAACTTATTTTTACCACGGTATTTAATTGGTGTCTTCTGTATTTAAAGCCATTATTCTGAGTTCATAGAATTCATCACGCTGCTGAATGTTCTTGTTCATAACATGAACAGTAAAGAATTCCTGCGCTCGTCCCTTATCTACTGTTAATTCTCTGACACTGACCTGGAACATCATGGGGGCTCCATAAATCTTTGATGAATGAAATTGATAGTGAGATGAGTCAGATTCCTTGCAGCTTCAAAATGCCAAAAGCCTATAGATATTCTTCCTAAGTAAAAATTCAATTTTAAACTCCTGCTAAAGTAACATACTGGCATTTATAGGTTAACCATGCAACCCATATTTTATACAACAGATCTGTAAGACTTGACTTTTGAATCCAAATATATGGAACACATATACATATGTTTCTAACTCTCCATATTCTTAACCTATACTTAAAATCCTATTTACTTATACAAGTTTGCTTAATATTTTTTCATGTGGATTATAATAAGCCAGGAGACTGTTTTAGAGTAATAACTATTACCTTTAATTGTGTGCTTTCATATTGCTTCCTGGATTAGACATCTGTGTAATTTATATGTTGAAATCCTAAGCCTTATTACTGTAATTTATTTAGTTGAACCCTGTAATGTTTGTTTCTTATACCAAAAGATAGCTTTCCAAAAGTGTTTTATAATGATATGGAGTGATAAAAATTATAAAGAGCTAAATTTCAGAGGCACCTTGTCAACTGCTTTCCATTTATCATCATAGCAATAAAAAATGACAAAATTGACTTGGCTCAGGTTTTAGAGTGTTAGACACCTCTGTTCCTACTGACAACCGTGTACTGGAGTCACAAAAGTCTTTTCATGTCATTATTGGAAATACCCAATTGTCACAATGTTTTTACTAAAAAAATGTGCTTTTTAATTTTAAGTATCAAGACTTTTACTAATAGCATATCCTGAAAGTGTGAGACCATATTACTGATATATTTTCTTGAACACTTAAGGAGTTTTGAACATTTGAGATCTATTAATTGATAAACACCTTTAAGGTTTTCTAGTTGAACTGAAAATGGATAAAAATATAACATGTTTCAACTACATTTCAAAAATCCATTAAAAAAAAGACTAGAAGGAAAAACATTTAAAATTAAGAGTAGTTATTTTAAGAAAAAAAAAATATCCAGGGGCTCCTGGGTGCTCAGTAGGTTAAAGCCTCTGCCTTCAGCTCAGGTCATGGTCTTGGGGTCCTGGGATCGAGCCCCACATCGGGCTCTCTGCTCAGCGGGGAGCCTGCTTCCCCCACTCTCTCTGCCTGCCTCTCTGCCTGCTTGTGATCTCTCTTTCTCTGTCAAATAAATAAATAAAATCTTTTAAAAAAAAGAAAAAAAAGAAGAAAAAAATATATCCAAAACTTAGAAGGCCAAAAGATGACTATATTTTTTCAAAATATCCATGGGATATCATCTAACATGCCCTCCACACCCTCGAAAAGGCTTCTACAGTTCCAGAAAAATGCAAATTTATTTGACTTACTGATCACAATTAAATTGGGTCCAGACATTTTACAGCTCTGTAAAGTTAAATGCTAACTTGTAGAAAATTGATGGGGTACAAATGACTTTTTACCCAGTAGGGACTAGAACTCCAAAGACTACAGGATATTAACCTGTTCTGAATCTAATTTACCAATCTTATTCCAGAATTCCTTCTGTAAACTGCTGATTATAGAGGCATCTGTTTCTCGTATCCCTTTTTGAGCCTTTTTTGTCTTACTACTGGTTCCCACAAATGTATTCACCATGATTTACATGAAAATTATGTTTCTTAACAAAATTTCACATTGACAGGAGGTAGTGAGACTATGGATTTACTTTATACTTTTGTCTATTATCCAAAATACTCTGATTAACTTATAATATATTTCTAAACTGAAAACATAAACATTTGAAAAAATATACAGTATATAAAAATCTAACTTTATGATGCTGTATGCCTGTAAGACCTTGAACACTCTACTAAAGAATCTAAGTGACTAAAGATGTAGCAGTTTTGCAATCGATAAAGCATTTTCTTTTCCATCAGTAGCAAAGTGATGGAGAACAAAGAAATAAAGCAAACTTTAGAAATATGAAATGCATATGCATATTGACATGCACTTATTGCAAATGTGATGAGAAAGGCAAGTCGGGACTGTGAGAGCTAGGCTCATTACACTGCTTTCTCATACTATAAATGAAGAATAGTAAATATTGGCTAGAATTCAATAACTTCCATGACTGAAATACATACTATAATTTGGATATCGATTCCCTTTGATAACCTTTCTTCTCAGGCACCGTCAAGACAGATATCAATAATTACTAGCTACGCTAAAAGTTGGGCCACAAATTTCAACTTGAGCCAACTACAGAAGACGCTCCACACTCACTTAAGCTTTGATAATGGCAAATACTGTCTGTGGCCACCCTATGTGCTTTCCCCTTTGGAATGAGTCAGTTTTCTGGGACCCCTCTGCGGTGCTGAGGCACAAGCAGAAGTGGGGCACAGGCAGAGGGCTCCCAGTTGCTAGCTACTAAATAATGCTGACTGCACACATTTTATTTCTGTGTGAACTTTTGGAAGAGCGAAGGGTGCTAGCAGCTGGATATCGGAATCATCTGTAGTTCCTACCTCAAAGTTATCCCCCCACACACCTAATAAATACTGCAAATCATGCCGTTACCCTCCATTGTGAATTTCTTTTTTAAGTAGAAAAGCCTGGAGGATGGTTAAGACTGTTTATACTTCTAAGTCTTTTTCTAAATCAGAATAACAGCTGTGAATTCTGCAGTTTTGACTTGGGATGAAAGAAGGGAAAGAAAAAGTCTGGGAAAGGAGTGATACTGGGAAGGAGGGGCATCCCTATTCATTTCTTCTCCCCTGAAGGTCCTGATAGCTTTTCCCACCACTCTTTATAATGAGTGTAATTTATTCCTTTCCCTATAGAACGTCCCAAAGTTTCCTGATTATAAACAACATTTGAGGCCTTATTAGCGACGACTTAATTCTAAACTATTACAATGCAAATCACTCATATAAATTCAAATATTCAAATAGTCACATTCAAAAGGCAAAAAGAAACAAGTCAATTTATGTTTAATGATATATTTTACTTAATCCAATATGACAAAATATCATCATTTTACCATGTAATGAGATAGTTTACTTACTTATATTCTTACGAAGTCTTCAAAACCCAGTTTGTTGTTTTATACTCATAGTCCTTCTCAATGTGGATGAGCTGTGTTTCAAGAGCTCAGTCCCTATTCTTTGTGGTTCCTGGCTAGTAAACTGGACATTGCAACTCTAGAGAGAGAACTACTGTTGTGGTTCTTACCACCAGACAACTTTGGAAAACACTTCTCTGCTCAGAGGAGATCCGAGTACTCACCCCAAGAATATCTCTCTCTCACTAACAAAGTTGAGATTAGTTCAGCATTGATATGATGCCACAGCAACTCAGAAGATACACAAAAACTGTAGCATCAACAAAAATGAGACACTGCCAAGTGAAACAGAGCACAGGAATTTTGACAGTGTTGCTCATGGTAAAATACTTTATTTCATTGCTGCATAGAGGTACCATTAGTGATTATGTCAGTGCCTCAGTGTGGGGCTTCCTTTTAAGGATGGAACTATTTCTATGCCAATTCTAAAACCTCTTCTCCAGCAGGTGATAGTTGGGTTACCTCCTGGAAAGCTCCTTGCCTCTCCAAAATTGGAATTTAAATACAGGAAATACTTCCTAGCTCATTGGGCTATTGGAGAAATAAATGAGAGAATGAGCGAAATGCTGGTCGGCCAAACAAACCCAAAGATGGGGGAAAATGCTGAGGGTAACTTTCATTTCATTCAGACCTCCATTACAGCTCAAACCTCTAACCTCAGGGGATGACCCCTCATCTCTCACATCCTTTATTCTCTCTTCTCTTCTTTTCTTCCATCCTGTTGGGAGGTTGCCCTACCTTCTAACCCCTGGCATCCCGCTTGTGGCCCTTTCTGGTTGTAAGTTGATTATCAACCATGATACAGGGAAAGTCATCCACTTCTCTTCTTCATTAACAGTTATGTGCAAAGAGAGGTTTTGATTTCCAAGTTACCAGCAGCCAAAAGGTGGAAATCCCTGAGAACTGCTAAATATTGAAGTGTCGGCATTGAAGTCCTGTATTTTTCAAAAAGGAATATTTATTTTAAAAGAGGAAATTTTACTACACAGACATTCCTTTACTATACAGACATTCCTTTACTTCTTTTTAGAGAGTGCACACTTATTTTTACTGCTGGATCCCTATTTCCTGAAATAATGTACAGCACACAGAAGATCCCCCACACGCATTTGGTCAATTTTTATACTGGGAGAGCTGACTAGCAAATTCAACTAGCTAAGAGCCCATGCCGGTAACCACTCTACAATACCGCCTTCTTTGGCAGTGAGAGCTTAATCAGATTTGGGAAAAGCTGAGAATAATATCAAAATAATATTTGTTTCTTCCCTATATTTTCAATTAGAGTGATGCCATCATTTCTAGTAAGACCCTTGAGTAGTTGGTGATCCTAGGAAGTCCATCTTACTCATATTAGTTGCTTTCTTTTCTTTCTTCTTTTTAAAGATTTTTAAAATTTTATTTATTTTAGAGAGTTAGAAAGCACTAGGAGGAGGGGAAGAAGGGCATGCAGACTCCCCATCGAGCACAGAGCCCTGTGGGGCTCTAGTCCATGATCTTGAGATCATGACCTGAGTCAAAATCAAGAGTCAGATGCTCAACCAACTGAGCCACCCAGGTATCCCTTGCTGCTGTATTTTCAAGCAGAAACCATACATACACAACACCTTCAGATGGATATGGAAATAGAAAGAAATCATTTAAAAATTTTTTATAAGTGGAATTTCTGGGAAGAAAATAAGCACAATAGGATCACACAATTTGTCAAATACGTTCCTCTAGTAATGATTTGAAGCTGTACTTTTTCAAGTTCGCTAAGCTACAGTTTCCCTTTAAAAGTTCTCATCAAAATCACAAGGTATACAAGAAACCACAAGTGCCCTAAACAAGCTTATCTTCAAACTTGTAAACCTTGTCCAGATACTACTCTGAATATATTCAGTAACTATAATTTATAAGATAAAAGACAGATTTGTGTGTGTATCAGACCATGTCCTTCAGTGTTTCAGACCTGATGTCCAGCTTATGTGATCACCCTCCACTGGGAGCCTGAGCTCCCTCAGCTATTACCATTCTCCCAACAACCCACCTTCTGTGAAGTCACCTGGCCTTTGAACATGTGTTCCCGTGGCCAAGGATGCTCTGTCCTCTCGATCTCTGATCAACTTGCCTATTCATGGTGAGGACTTCTTTGTCATTCCCAGACAGGGCTCATCATCCCCTCCTCCTTGTTCCCATAGGACTTTGTAAATACACTGAGTACAAAATTTGAGAATTGTCAAAATTCTCAAAATTTGAGAATACCAATTTTAAGGTTTATCTGTTTATCTCTCCCTGCACTAGACTAACTTCCTGGAGTGTTGGAACTGTGATTGCTTCCTTATCCCCTCATGTGGAGGCACACGTGTGTCTCTTCTACTGCTATAAGGTCACTGTGCAAATGAAGCCCTGTTTGGCTCAACATTGAAACTTTCGTATGCAGCACTGTCCTGACACTCAACAAAAATATGTTGAATGAACAAAAGAATGCTGTTATCATGAGCTGTGTAATGTTAAGGGAAAACAATTTTGCATTGAAGGGACCATATATATCATGGTGAGTTTTCTCCTGAGGATATTTGGAAAGGGAGACAACTACTTAATCCTAGGCTATGATTTTCAAAGGGTGGCTATTCTGTGGGAACAATAAGTCTTTCACCACCAAAGTTTTCTTAGAGAACACCAGCCCTCACCACATGCAGTCCAGTGTTCATATCTTCCATATATGAAAGCTGCCTTCCAAGTTCTGCCCTCCTGCCAAGACTCTACTTTGATTCCAAATCAGGGAGAAATAAATAATTGGCCCTTCCTCTTCTCTCCCCTCAGTAATCTGCTTCTTACAGTAATAAAGGATTCCCCAAATCTGTATCTCAACAGATTAATATGAGAACGACAATGTAATTGAAAGTGCTTCATAAATTATAAAGTGCCTTGTTATGTTATGACTAATGTTATTGTCATCATTAACAACTGTAGCATTATCTCTAATAAAAAAGATAGCACTTTCTAATACTCTAATTTTGATATACTATGAGTCAAATAATAACCCATACTAATAAAGATGTTATGTTTCACCCTTACTGATAATGATATGATAAGAAGGGTTAAATAGGGCTTCACTCATCACTAAATAAAATTTTTATGGATGAAAGAATTTTCATCTTTATCACTTAATATTCTTAATGCCTTTTCAGAAGGGCCTTGTCCTGTGGTGATTGACAAGAATTATTCCCTTCATTAGATTCCTCAATACTTTATTAGGCAGAACTGCAATTTAATTTTTTTTTCTTAACATCTCTAACTTCTGGCTGATGATCAGTAAGCTACAGGGTATTCATATCCCAAGGCTTTTACTTATTAGCCTTGTGATTTGGGATAAAATATTTAACCTTCCTGAGTCTTTGTAAAAGAGTTTTAAAAATACCATTTCTACTTATCTTGCTGAGATTATTATTTTTTTTTAGAATCACATCAAGTAATATCACTTGTAACCTTTACAAAAGCAAGGCACTTAAATAAACTTTATAAGCTTCTGCACTTAAATAAATTTTGTATTACATCTTTCTGGACTTTTTTTTTTTTTATAAAATTGAGTTTATACCATCTTCCCAAATTATTCATTTCTTCAACTGGCTTCTTAATTTTTTTTAAAAAAAATTCTTCCCTTATACTCATCACGTTACTACTTTGTAATGCTCAAACAGAAAGCACCCAGCACACACACACACACACACACACACACACACACACACACACACACACGACTGAAGCAGCAACAACAAAAATCTATGAAACAGGGGTGCCTGAGTGGTTCAGTGGGTTAAAGTCTCTGCCTTCAGCTCAAGTCGTGATCTCAGGGTCCTGGGATCGAGCCCCGAACCCCACATTGGGCTCTCTGCTCAACAGGGAGCCTGCTTCCCTCTCTCTCTCTGCCTGCCTCTCTGCCTACTTGTGATCTCTCTCTGTGGGTTAAATAAATGATCTTTTAAAAAAAATCTATGAAACAATTCTCTAGTATGTGTAATGAACCCTGATATTTTCTATTTTGCTTCATCCAAAACAAATGCTGGTGGTGATCCACGAACTGATTCATGACTCACAGTTTGGAAAATACTAGTCCATTAAAAAACAGAAAAAAAAATGTAACCAACAAAAAAAGGAAATGATGTCCTCACCATCATTTCTGGCCATGTCTTCCCAGGTATCTATGATCTGACAAGAGTACTTTTATCATATGCTACTCATATCACCATTTTTTAGAATACCACCACTTTTCAAATATTCCCCCCTCTTTCTGATGGTAGCCTTCTCTTGCTTATTTCCCTTATCACCTCCTCTGTGAAGCTCTTTCAGATCTTCTAGTCAGTTACTTACTTCTTTTGTTCTCCCTTCTCTGACTCCACTGATGCTGTATCTACCTCTATTACACTTCTTAGCTGTTGTGTGAACTGCTTAAATGTCCATCTGTTGAATATACCATTTATGTGACAACCATTTAAATGTTCATAAACTTTGTAAACCTCGTATTCTCTGAACAGATTGGGACTGTGTCGATTTCAACATCCTGAGCACCCTGAACATCCGACATACAGCAGTTCCCCTCTCAAAGGCTATGGAATAAATGTATTGATTTTTTTTTAAAGATTTTTATTTATTTATTTGACAGAGAGGAGAGAGAGAAATCACAAGTAGGCAGAGGCAGGCAGAGAGAGAGGGGGAAGCAGGCTCCCTGCTGAGCAGAGAGCCTGATGCGGGGCTCGATCCCAGGACCCTGAGATCATGACCTGAGCCCAAGGCAGAGGCTTTAACCCACTGAGCCACCCAGGCGCCCCTAAATGTATTGATTTTGAAATTTAATTGAAATACAAGGAATTGTCAGGGCTAAATGTTCAAACTAGAACTTACCAGTGGTACACAGGTTCTCTAAAATACATGTAATCTTGTGGGCAGATTCATCTCTTGGGTGAGACAACTAAGTCGTGGTCTCCTAAGCCCCACGCATGCGGGAGTGGTTAGTGTCATGTGCTTCGCTTATCTAAACAGCATTATAATTCTACTTAAAAAATTTCTGTTCTATTAAGGAGGGCATGTATTACACGGAACAATGCATGTGGTGCATAAACAATGAATCTTGGAACACTGAAAAATAACAAAATTATAAAAAAAAAATTCTGTTCTTGTTTACAATTTTAGGATTGTTTACTCCAGCATATTAAAAAAGCCATTGGTATTTTGATTGGGATGGTGTTGAAAGTATAGTCTGCTCTGGGTAGCATAGACATTTTAACAATGTTTATTCTTCCAACCCATGAGTATTCCCATTTCCAAAGAGATGGAGAGTTTTTCCATCTTTTTGTGTCTTCTTCAATATCTTTCATAGTGTTCTGTAGTTCCTAGAGTATAGATCCTTTACCTCTTTGGTTGGGTTTATTCCAAGGTATCTTATGGATTTTGGTGCTATTGTAAATGGAATCAATTCTCTGATTTCTCTTTCTACAGCTACCTTGTTAGTATTTAAGAAAGCAACTGATTTCTGTGCATTGATTTTGTATCCTGCCACATTACTGAATTGCTATATGAGTTCTAGTAATTTGAGGGTGGAGTCTTTTGGGTTTTCCACATAAAGTATCAAGTCATCTGTGAAGAGAGAGAATTTGACTTCTTTGCCACTTTGAATATTTTTTTATTTCTTTTTGTTGTCTTGTTGCTGTTGCCGGGACTTCTAGTACTATGTTGAACAACAGTGGTGAGAGTGGGCATCCTTTTCGTGTTCCTGATCTTAAGGGAAAGGCTCTCAGCTTTTCCCCACTGAGAATAATAATCTCTGAGGGTTTCTCATAGATGGATTTTATGAAATTGAGGAATGTTCCCTCTATCCCTATACTCTGAAGAGTTTTAATCAGGAAAGGATGCTTCATTTTGTCAAATGTTTTTTCTGCATCAATTTAGAGGACCATGTGGTTCTTCTCTCTTCTCTTATTTATGTGTTCTATCACATTGATTGATTTGTGAATGCTGAACCACCCTTGCATCCCAAGTATGGAACCAGAAAAGACCCCGAATCACCAAGGAAATGTTGAAAAAGAGAAATAAAGCCAGAAGCATCATGTTGTCTAATTTCAAGCAATATTACAAAGTTGTGATCACCAAGACAGCATGGTACTGGCACAAAACAGACACATAGACCAATGGGAACAGAATAGAGAGCACAGATATGGACCCTCAACTCTATGGTCAAATAATCTTCAACAAAGCAGGAAAAAAATATACAATGGAAAAAAGACAGTCTCTTCAATAAATGGTGCTGGGAAAATTGGATAGCTATATACAGAAGAATGAAACTCGACCATTCTCTTACACCATACACAAAGATCAACTCAAAATGGATTGAAGACCTCAATGTGAGACAGGAATCCATCAAAATCCAGAGGAGAATACAGGCAGTAACCTCTTAGACATCGACCACAGCAAATTCTTTCAAGACACATCTCCAAAGGCAAGGAAAACAAAAGTGAAAATGAACTTTTGGGACTTCATCAAGATAAAAAGGTTCTGCACAGCAAAGGAAACAGTCAACAAAACAAAGGGGCAACCCAGGGAATGGGAGAAGAATTTTGAAAATGACACCACAGGCAAAAGGCTGGTATCCAAGATCTATAAAGAACTTCTCAAACTCAACATCCAGAAAACAAATAATCAAGTCAAAAAATGGGCAGAAGACATAAAGAGACGCTTCTCCAGAGAAGACATACAAATGGGTAACAGACATGTGAAAAAATGTTAAACATCTTTAGCCATCAGGGAGATTCAAATCAAAACCACATTGAGATACCACCTTACACCAGTTACAAAGGCAAAAATTGACAAGGCAAGAAACAACAAATGTTGGAGAGGCTGTGGAGAAAGGGGAACCCTCTTACACTGTTGGTGGGAATGCAAGTTGGTGAAGCCACTTTGGAAGACAGTGTGGAAGTTCCTCAAAAAATTAAAAATAGAGCTACCCTATGACCCAGCAATTCCACTACTGGATATTTTCCCCAAAGATACAGATGTAGTGAAAAGAAGGGCCATATGCACCCAAATGTTCATAGCAGCCACAATAGCCAAACTGTGGAAAGAGCCCAGATGTCCTTCAACAGACCAATGTGGTCTGTTGAAGATGTGGTCCATATATACAATGGAATATTACTCAGCATCAGAAAGGATAAGTGCCCAACTTCGCATCAACATGGATGGGAATGGAGGGGATTATGCTGAATGAAATAAGCCAAGCAGAGAAAACCAATTATCATATGGTTCCACTTACTTATAGAACATAAGGGATAGCATGGAAGACATTAAGAGAAGGAAGAGAAAAGTGAAGGTGGATGGAAATCAGAGGGGGAGATGAACCATGAGAGACTATGGGCTTTGAGAAACAAAGTGAGGGTTTTAGAGGGGAGGGTTTGCAGGGATGTGTTAGCCCAGTGACGGGTATTGAGGAGGGCATGTACTGCATGGAGCACTGGGTGTTATACACAACCAATGAATCATGAATCATAGAATATCACATCAAAAACTAACAATGTACTGTATAATGACTAACATAACATAATAAAAACAAACAAAAAACAGTAACAAAATTTCTGTTATTAATGATATCCCAAGGAGACTATGAAATATTTTAACAGTTCAGCCTCCTTTCAATGATATTATCTTGGGTGGTTACGGTACTGGTTGAATTGTCCTTAGTGCTCTTCCAGGGATAGCCCTGGTTATGAGATTAAATTTTCAAATTCCTATGAACTAGGACCTGGTAGAGTTTGCTCCTTAAAACATACATCTTAAACAAAAGTTCATAAGCCTCAGTTAAAGAGGCTTTATGAATTATTTATTTATTAATAAGCAGTATAACGTAGTTTTATAACTGTGTTGTTTTAAAGTTAAGGTTATTTTACCAATCCATCATTAGTAGTTAAAAATACATATATTGTCCTTTTGTAAGCACATACAAAAGCCCTATATTATTAAAAACAAACAAATCTAAGGGTATTTCATTCTTGTGTGTGAAAAATTGTATTTTTGTGTATGAAAAAATGTATTATTTGAAAATGGCAGTAAAATGGGATTTTCAAGATAAATCCATGTTAACTAGGATTTACAATACAATATAAGCCTGTACTATTAGTTGTAATGCCAGGATTTGGAGAACTAGGCTGGCACATCAAATTTATTCATTTTCACAGCCTGTAGACATTTTAATGTCTGAGTAGCAATAAGAACAAATTACCTAAAAACTTTTAATAGTGTATAATAAATTAAGACTGAATGGTAATGCAAAAGTAGGTACAAAAGGACAAAATTATGAATCTCATATAATGATCCAACAACACTTAACGCGTGGAAACAACACTGGTATTCTGGAATATATGACCACAGTTGATCCTAATTGTTTCTCTTCTGTCAAATAGAAATTGCACATCAATCTCGAAGTACTGCAAACTGTTTGCTACATGCAAATGGTTATGTTTTGCAGGCTTTCCAAGGGGACTTAAACTTCTTTATAAAAGGAGCCATGCTAGACAAAGAATTTCTCTAATAATGCTAAGTTTCCTTTAGTTCTTCATTGATAAGCAACAGAAATCAACACTGCCAATAAGGAGATTCATGGTAAAGAAATGGAACTGTTCACAGGACTGAAGGGGAAATCAAAGAATCAAGCTTGGAACAGGCAGGACTCTAGAGAGTCCCCATAGTAGGAGTCGTTCGCTGTTCATGACCAGCCATTTTCATTAGAAAGAATAAACTCCAACCTTATCACTTACCACAAGATTAAAAGTCTCAAGAAAAAAAATATGATTGGCCAAGCTTAGGACCTATGCTTAGGATCATTGATATGGTGAGAGAAAAGCTCCAGCAGGACAACCTCTAGAGCTGTCTTGGGCAGAATACTTGATTTAATGTCCCACTAAGACTGTGCAGGTACCCAAGAGCAACTGGTGGTACTGTCAGTAAGATAGCTGCTAGACACTCTTCCAAATGACTAAGTCCACCATACATTAAGTGACTTTAAAACCTCTTCTGTTTTTTTTTTTTTAAAGATTTTTATTTATTTACTTGACAGAGAGGAGAGAGATCACAAATAGGCAGAGAGGCAGGCAGAGAGAGGGGGAAGCAGGCTCCCTGCCGAGCAGAGGGCCCGATGCGGGGCTCGATCCCAGGACTCTGAGATCATGACCTGAGCCGAAGGCAGAAGCTTTAACCCACTGAGCCACCCAGGCACCCCACCTCTTTTGGTTTTTAATCAAACCCCTTCTCTTAATTCATGGAGTTGAAAGTTGACTTAGGGGCACCTGGGTGGCTCAGTTTGTTAAGCATCTGCCTTGGGCTCAGGTCATGATCCCAGGGTCTTGGGATCAAGCCCCTCGTGGGGCTCCTTGCTCAGCAGAAAGTCCACGTCTCCTTCTCCCTCTGCCCTCCCCCTGTTTGTGATCTTTCTCTCTTTAAAATAAATAGATAAAAATCTTTTTTAAAAAAGAAGAAAGTTGACTTAAATAACAAGTCTATTTTGATCTCCTCCTTCTGTTACAATGAATTTCGATTTGTTTTATCAACATGGCCCAAGTCCATTTCTCTGTTATATGAAGTAACAAACAATGCTTAAAGAGAAGGTAAAAAGGACAATTGGTTTTTTTTGTGTGTGTGTGTGCAACTTATTACTCTATCTTCTAAGGCAAGAGTTAGTAAACTTTTTCTATTAAGAGCTATACAGTTCCCATAAGCTTTGCCAGGCCAGGCAGTCTCTGTAACTACTAAACTCTGCCTTTGTAGCAACAAAGCAGCCATAGATAGTTTGTAAATAAATATGTGTGGTTGAATTCCAATAAAACTTTATTTACAAAAACAGGTAGCTAGCAGGATTTGGTCCCAAAAGTTTGCTACTCTAAAGAATTTAATATTCTTAGGATTAATTGTAATATATTGTATTAAAATTCATTTCACTGCAAGTACTCTGAGGGATATCAAAGGTGAGATATTTACTTATAATAATAACCAGTTCGATATTCTACATGAAGTGCTAGAATCTATGGGGTAGCACATTTGTCTATTGTTTCAGTTTCTCTGCAATATCCCACAAAATGAGTCTCAGTAAAATGAAAGCCTGAACCTGGACAAAGAAGGGATTAAAACTTGAAGGACTGCATTGTTATAAACTAAAATTATCTACTGACAAAAAGTAATAGTGAACCGATAAAGCCTTAAGAGGAACATGCTACTATATAAATATGCATTCATCTCCAACATATCTATTTTTTCTTCTCCCCATAACCCTGAATCATTCCTCTTTATTAGTTTTGATCAGAATGACTTAATACAAGTTAATTGCCAGTAAAGTTCCATCAATTATAGCCTCATAAAAGAACAAGAATTTTAAAATTTGTGAATTATGATGTTTGCAAACAGTTGTGGTCTCTGGCTTGTACCTATAATTTGGTTATAGAGTAGGAAGATTTACCATTCTTATAACTAGATACTTACTACTCAGCCTAATGAATAGTTCATCCTGAACCATCTCATCTGTGAACAGGCCACTAGTCCTATAATTTGTCAATTTTATCATTTTTCAAAATTTATAACTTATGTCAGAACATTTTCTCATTCTCTGTGTGACTTCTTCATAACTAGCTCTTCCCTTGTGCTGCCTTTCACAATATTGCTCTTTCCTGGCTTCCAAAGTCATGTTTTCTCAATGGAGTTTGGGAATCCCAGGGGTATAATGGAGGGATGTCAAAAGGGACTAGGGAACACAAGTAAGTGCTGTAGAAAACACACTCCCGTTTCCCTGAGGCTGGTTCCAGGACTTTCTGGAATAATGACACCTGCCCTGTGTTTCCACCTGAATCTTAATATGCTAAATTCATAAAGCTGTTAGCTTATTAAAGGAAATGGGCTTCTTTGCCAACTCCGTATCCCTGGCAGCCAACAAAGCCTTGCATGCAGTAGACTCACACTAAATATTTGTTGAATGGATTCAGGTATTTATGATATGCTCAAGGAGTAAGAGAATGGAGCCATCATATTGTTAAACTGTCAGCAAATATGAAAATTACAAATAGTTTGTACAAAGAAGAGGACAGGGCAGCTCAATATATGGGAGCATTTCTTGGACATGAGATGGGGTAAAAATGGAAGGAAGGACAAGTTTGAGGGTAGTCTATCTACCTAAGGGAATAATGGGATGAATATATAATTCTTTCATTTATTTAATTATTCATTATGAGTATTATATGTACTATGTACAAGGAGATTGTTCTTTTTTTGAGAGAGAGAGATTGAGAGGGCAGAGCAGGGGGGAGGGCAGGGGGAAAGGGAGAGAATCTCAAGCGGACTGTACACTGAACACAGACCCTAATGTGGGGCTCGATCTCACGACCCTGAGACCATGACCTGAGCCAAAATCAAGAGTCAGGTGCTTAACAAACTGAGCCACCCAGGTGCCCCACAAGGAGATTGTTCTAAGTGCTGAGTAGATATCTGTGACCAAGAAAGACCAAGTCCCTGCAAGGTTTACATTCCAGTTGGAAATACAGATAATAAACATGCAAGAATATATTACAATTTTAGCAAATATCAGTGTTACAAAGAAAGTGTGTGTGTGTGAGAGAGAGAGAGAAAGAGAGAGAGAGAGAGAGAGAGATCTTTAAGATGAGAGAAGTTACAAAAAGCCATGTCTGAGAAAAAAAAAATTAGAGCACAAATGTATATAAATAAAGAGAAGTGTAAAAAGTCCTGAGAGGGAGGGGATTAGGACATAGCAGATAAGAAATGGAGCTAGGGTAGAACCTGTAAGCAAAGAGAAAAGCAAAATTAATCATAGCAAGAGGCATTAAAAGGAAGGGTAAGAAACTATGAGAGAAGAAACAGCAAGATCAGTGTGGGTAGAACATTCTCTTGCAAACTATTGCACTTTATGAAAACCACTTATATTAGCATTATTCTTATGCTTCATCAAATAATAATTTTGAATTCACATTGCTTCTATGTTGATGTGAGCAGGTTTTTTTTTTCAATTTGCAATTAGCATGCTTCACTTTTATTTGCAGATTCTTACTCTCTGGATAATTTCTTACTCTAAGAATGGGGATCCCTTAGGGATGGCATGTTTTTCATGCATTTTAAACAGTTCTTTACTGCTATGGTTATTACAATAAGTTATAGTTTTGGTCCTTACTGCTTTCTAATAATGGGTGGCAATCTGTCATCTTCTTAAATATGCCATGCTGGACAACAAGAACAAGCCATTGGAATTACCCAATTATTTTAATATACTTATTTTATGAAAGACACATTTGATAGGCAACAATTTAGAGCCCCTCTCTGAACTTCTGCACTGTGCCAAATCCCCAGTAAATCTGTTATTTACTACTTCTGAAAAGATGCATAGGAGCCAAGAAGTTGTAGAGGAGTTTCTAAGCAGCAATAAAAGGCTAACAATATTTATGTAAGAATGAAGTGCCCAACTGTTTAACTGTGTTAAGACTGAATTCTCCTGCCACTACCAGCTAATAACATTGAAAAGTTCACTGTACAATGTATTCCCATGTTTACACAATGCTGTAACCCTAAAGCAAGTGATGAGAGACAAATTCTCTTCACACTAAATTTTCATGTTCATTCCCGTACGTTAGTTTGTGTCCTTTAGTTACAGAAACTGGGACTACCAAACAAAACTTCTTACTCCTGGGGAAATATAAAAGGCCAGCGATAGTATGAATTATTCGTAACATTGGGGTCCCAGTGAAGGGCAACAGATGGCAGAAATTTTTACTCAAGTACTTTTTCCATCAAAGTTCCTATCAGCATTTGAGTCCCAGCAGTGCGGCTGTTAAGAAGCCTTCCAACTCACCAGCCAGCTGGTGAAAATCAGCACTGTAAAAGCCGACTGTATAGAAAACATACTTGTATTCAATTTGGTCTTTTACACCATATGTCTTTTTCTAGATACCCTTTGATTTAATCCATATTCATTCAAAGTCATTCATTTCCAATACAGTCATTTGAGGAAGTAGATTACTGACAAGGTATTAGAGTACCTTCAAAGAAAAGTACCAAAAATCACTCTGTAGCAGATAGTGTCAGGGACCTATGCACATCCATTTAATTCTCTTTTTTTCTGGGCAAGCTAATGGGTTTTCAGTAATGACACCTGCTGCTTGAGGCCTTTCTGGACTGCAAATTGGGTGAGACTTCCTTTATGAGAAAGAAAGCCTTTTCATGGATGTACTTGTCTCAAACTTTTGGGCAGGCCCTACCCAACTCCAATGTACTCTAAATGACTCTAAACTTCTGAGACCTGGAGCCTTTAAAAAATCATTTGGATTTTTTTTTCTCTATCACAAACAGCCAAGGTAAGGCAGAGCTGCAAAGCCGCTAAACATAGACTCTTGGATTCTTCTTTCTTTGCCTCCCTCCCCAACTCCAAGACAACAGTGCCTTTTTTTTCCCATTTATTGTTTCATCAGAGAGCTCACAGTAATGTTCTCATGCTATAACTACACAGTCTCTATGGAATTTTCCATTCTTCATGCAAGCTTCCAATTTGAGAAAAGATAAAGTATATTCTGCTTAAATGGGACATAAATTTAAACTAAGGTTTTGAGATTTGATGGTGAACATGAACACTACAACATGACATATTTAATCCATGCTGACTTTATCCTCAATCACAGTGAATTAAGATGTATCAGTATGTTACAAAGTAAACAGCTTTTAACTGAATTTGTTTACAGCAATATATATATATAAATATATTGCACATGTACAATATGATACATATTGTGGAGGAGTAAAACATGGTAGCATTGAAAGATATACCAGAAAACTAATTTAACTTCACATTAAAAAGATGTTTTGCCTAAAAACATCAGTTAACTCATGTCAAAATAGCACACTGCTATTCCATTCCCTATGTTGGCTTAACATTTGTTGATTTAAAGCCTAAAAGATTTCATCTAAAAAATCCCTCTTCTGTTTACTTTTTAAGTAGCTTTTAAATGGAATTTCTTAAGATTTCAAGGTGTCATGCTTGTTTATGGCAACATTCTTTAGGAAGTACTGTTAATTTTTAGTTAGTCATCTGTTAGTAGGAATTTGAGTTTCTTCCACCTTGTGGCTATTATGAATAGTGTTCCTATGAGCATTCACCTATAAGTTTTTGTTTGAACACATGTTTTCAAATTTAGGAGTGAAATTTCTGGGTCCTGTGGACATTTTATGTTTAATTTATTGAGTAACTGCAAACTGCTTTCCAGAGTTGAAATATGGTCCACTAAGCAGCATTACCCCATAAAACAAACAGGCTTCATTTCTATGAATATTCCACTCTTTTAAATATTAGATCTAATGGTGATTTTTATAATTTCCTCCGTCGATCTCAAGAATTTTCAACCCCATTAAATAACAGTACATGTTTTAAAACTCACTACTTTTTACTCCAGAAGTACATGTAAAACTAAATGTTAGGACACGTTATGATTTCCACATTCCCATTTTCACTCAAGGTATTTGTTGGCATACCAATTCGCTCTTTCACTATATGAATTAATCTTATTTTCATAACTTTCTTTCATGGTGTTCAACTTTCCCTTTGAAAACTCCCATTAATATTTCTTCTTGCTCTAAAATGAGTAGGCAGAAGCGTCAACTATCTGAGGAGGATGTGTTTGGCTGAACTAGAATTTTCCTCAATTCCTCATCCAAGAGATGTACTTTGAGAAAAATGTCATTATTCATAAAAAGATAAGGTTTAATGAAATTATCAGGTTGTCCAATCTGTATTTCAGATGGTTGGGAACAGTAATTCAGTAATAAAATAAATTAATTGTTGTTTTTATAAACATAGGTTAATCACTTATGAAGTATGATTAGTTACAATAAGATCTTTTACTTAATGAGTAATTATTCTGTGGAAAATGAAATTCTAAGTGCTACCTGCACATCTCCTTTTTATTCCTATTAAAGAGAAGAGATAGCAGAGGCATGGAGAGACATAACACACTTTCCTAAGATTTCTGCAACTATTAAGCTAAAAGAGCTAGGATTTGAACCCACACTTTCTGAATATTGCTTCCAACCTCTCAGCCAACCTTCTGAACTTCTATTAGAGCCTAATGTGGCAAGTCAATATTTTTGTGGGTGATAAAACTTTGCATATGCACTCTGTTACTGCTGGTAGAATAAATATACAAGGAGATGCATAAATAAATGAAAGTATTAACAAATGAATTTTTAGTGGCATATAACATAACTGATATATTCTCATGCAAAAAATTAATTTTTAGAAAGAGATTTCCTTTTGTGGCATGACGCATTTTGAGAATATCCTGAAACATGTCAATTCAAATATTTAATTTTATCATTAACTTGGGACAGAGAAAAAAAGCATTGAGTTGCATGGAACCAGACCATTTATCTGTTATTGGTGGTTATTTTATTTTGAATGACATTACCAAGTGTCAGTAGGACACTGATTTATCTTTTTTCAGGTTAACAATTTAAAGAAAAGGCAGTTTGAGAGAAATATGTATAGAAAAGAATACATGTACATACTTTTTATTTTACTTCATATTCAGACATGATATTTTTGCTAAAAATTATACATACGAGGCTTTAAACTCCAGCGTACCCCTGTGTGTATCTGTTTAGTATACGGGTAGCTTGGTTGATTTTCCTCAAAGCAACCATTGCCAGTTCATGCCTACAAATCTGTCTGCTACTAACAGGCACCATCACCATTCTGTTTCCTAAAATAATTTCTAAGCAAAAATTTAAACTCATTCTCTTATTTGTTATTATTCAATCAACAATGATTATGGTCAAGATAGCAGAAATTATCAGAGATTCTATTTGTCTTACTAACGGTGGTATCTTACAGTGTCCTTCTGGACTTGTTTTCTGAGACTTAGCAGAATAGAAGATAACCTTGGGCATCTTATGTGTATGTGTGTGCTCACATGTATGTACATATGCATGTGTATGACTTTGGGGCTTCCTAATCACTAGGGGGAAAAACACCTTTACTGTTTAGAGGATTTGCAATATCATTCACAGTTCTTTAGCTAGAAGAACTTTTCCCTGGATACGAAGAATTTCTTTTCTTATTTCATGTATAAGTTGAGTAAAAAACAGACTAAATAAAATAGCCTTTAAAAAAATTCTTCAACTAAGGGAAAAAGTTTTGATAAGATGTTTATCAACATCAACTAAACCACACTGTCAAGAACTGAGGATCTTTAGACATTCTCAAGGCATTTACAAGCATCATACAGTTGCAAGAGTATGCAGAAGTAAATGTAATAGAAGATCAGATGGTATCAAAATCCTTTGGCTTGGATATCCACTTCTGGTCAAGTTGGAGTAACAAGGACCAATTTTAACCTCTTTGGTGAAAAACTGAAGGAAATGAACAAAATATATGAAGTGATGGTTTTGAAGACATTAAATACCTGGCAATGAAAGATATTGATCTCTGAGAAATTAGCAACAAATGAGGTGACTCCATAATTGCTGCCACTTACTGTCTAAAGAGAGTTCCAGGCTTTGACAAAGGATAAAGAAACCCTCACAAAGCTAAGAGGTCTCTTCGAGTTCATGAGATGAAGCTGGGACTTCCAGGAGGCCAACATGGCTAGAGTTCACAGGGCAGAGTACCAAACAGGAGAAAGATACACAGGGAGAGGGCAATGGAGACTCCCAGAGAGCTCCCTTCCAGGTTTCAGCTGAGTCCTGATCAGCTCTTATATGTGAGCAAATTACATATGATGAGGGAGAAAACTATGCAAAAAAAATGAAAAATAATAGGCACCAGAGCTTACACACAGCTCGGAATAGTGCCTGTTCTTGCCAGCCACTGCAGAAAATCTCATCATTCACAGGGCATCAGGGAGCATACTCAGAAGGGTTTTGACTCAGTAGTGGAGCAAAATTAGCCCTAGACTTCTGCTCTCCTGCTTAAAACTCACAAAGTCTAAAAGAGAGACGCTCAAAAGATCAAGTTGCTTCCAAGTAAATTAACTGTGTCCCAGAACAAAGGTCAAGAATATTTATCGGCACAAAAATACCAAGCACTCAACAAGTTAAAATTCACAACATCCGTCATCCAAAGCAGCAGGAAAAAAGATCCATAATGAAGAGAAAATTTAATTGAAAATGACCCAAAATAGACACAGATGGTAGAATTAGTAGACAAGGACATTATGCCAGTTGTTATAATTGTTTTCCATATTTTCCAAAAGGTAGAGGAAAGATTCAAAAATTGAGTAGACACATGAAAGATGTAAAAAGACCCAAATCATACTGCAACAAGGTGTCGAATCACACAAAACAACAGTGTATGGGGTTAAAAATATACACTAGATGGGATTAACCACAGATTAGATACTGTAAAAGATTAGATTGGTCAATTTGACAATATAAATCATATAATATGAATTACACAGAAAAAAGACTGAAAATAAAAAGAACAAAACATAAAAATAATGCCTTAAAAATTCTGAATTTGAAGAAAACTAAAAACTCATAATTCAAAGAAGCTTAAAAGACCTCAAGAACAAGAAACACGAAGAAAATTATACCAAGGCACACCATAAACCAATTGCTTGATTTCCAAAAGCACTACCTAATAAGCCTTCTGTATGTTAATCTCCATCTCAAAGGGGGCTTCCCAAAGTTGCTGACCTGAAATACGTACCAAAATCCATATCAAAACAACTACTCTCTGAGGAGTAGAATGGAAGTATACATACACTTCTGCATTGCTTTATTTTTCTATAGTGAGTATATATATTTTTTAAATAATAAAAAACAGGTCAAAATTTACCTTGTGTAGGTTGTCTCTGGAAAAGGCAAGAGGCTTAACATCTCCTCAAGTACACCCTAATGGCACATATTTTTGAGACCTAGTAATGCTGTATGAGCTCCAAATTCACTTTAGTGCTATTACAAAATGCATTTTCTGTACGATGGCAGATTGGCAAGCCATGGATTTCCTCTATCTTCAATGCCGATGCTGATGTATATACAAGTTTGATGGATATATACATAATTACACTAGATTTTAAAATTATTCATATTGTATGTTTACACAGCTTACCTATATGTATGTGCTTTATGTGCTTACTTTCTTAATATCGTATTTTTGCTGTGCAAGAAATTATATGAGATTAGAGAACTGTAAAGTTGAATATGATGCTGCTTTTATGAATCCTGCATTTTGAAATGTCTGAACTTATAATAAATTACCTTTTACTTTGCTTTCATCTGTCTTAGTCAGTATTTTATGGCATTAAAAATTGGCCACAACTCAAATCTGCTTGACTTAAAATTGATACATGGACAATTTGAGCTAAGAATTTACCAAAATACTTTAGACTTTGTGTAACAAATTCAATATTTCTTGTACCTTAACTATATATTTTATAACCAAAGATATAACTTCCAAAATCTAATTTATCTTTATCTGCATACTCAAAGACACAGCAAGTTGAAATTAAGCTGTACACTGGTCATAATCCATATATTGCATTTCCATTAACATAAACCATAAAAAAGTCAATAAGTACCAACAATTAACTCTGCATTGTTTTGGCCTCTGGATGATCTCAAAAGGCATTCTGTCAATAGAATATATAGAAATATCACTACATCACCACAATTATCTCTAGGGAAACAGAACTGTAATTTTATCATGATGGATATTTCCAGCAACTACATTAATGATAAGTATACCACAAGTTCTCCTGGACAGGATTCAACATAAGGCAAAAACACACACTACCCCAAAGCCACAGGACACCATGCTATAAGATTCTTGCCTGTATCAGAGATTCAATTATACTTTGCAGTTCATCAGAGAAACCAGGTAGATCTAGGCTAACTCTCACCCTGACACAAATAATCCACAGCACAGGCTCCCAACATGGTCATTCTGATGACATGTACATGTAGTGATGACAACAAAAGTCGGCAATTATAAATTTCCATCATCCTTCACAACCTGAACTTACAGAAGTTAAACAGCTGTGATACTGTGGCAAAGATAAAGACAGTTTGAAAAAAGAGATGCTAAAACCTTACCTTCAGATACCATTTGTATTTGGCATGTTCCCAATTCTCAGGAATTTGTGTCTTTTTGAGAAACTGTTCGGCTTCGGTTAGCCATTGATTAAGTATCTTCATATCATAATGAAACCGCCGCCATTTTTCCACAGATCTGTCAAATCGCCTAGAGGCAAAAAACATGAATCGAGAAAAGTAAATGGATTATTCAAATTACATGGAAATAGCACATATGTTATATTACATGGACAAGGATATTATTTTTATACTTTCTCACATTTGTAGATTTCAATTTCAATTAACAGAAATAAATGATATTGAATAAAAAGAATGAATTAAAATAAAAGGCTATAGGGCACCTGGGTGGCTCAGTTGGTTAAGCAACTACCTTCGGCTCAGGTCATGATCCCGGAGACCTGGGATTGAGTCCCATATCGGGCTCCCAGCTCCGTGGGGAGTCCGCTTCTCCCTCTGACCTTCTTCTCCCCTCTCATGCTTTCTCTCTCTCTCTCTCTCTCTCTCTCAAATAAATAAATGAATAAAATCTTTAAAAAAAATCTTTAAAATAAAAGGCTGTAATATTCATTCAAAATCAAACACGTTTCTTGACTGAAACAAAAATAAAAACAATTATGGAGTATTACATTTTCTTCCCTATGAGCATATTTAATTTTTTTAAAATCCAGGAATTTGAAAAATATATTAGCATCTAAGAAATTAAGTATTTTGAAACTAGATATTCAATAACAACATATTTTTTGGATCAAAATCTAATTATCTGTACTGGATGTTAAATGTAAACAGTGAATCACTAAATTCTACTTCTGAAAATAATATTACCCTATATATTAACTAACTAGAATTTAAATAAAAACTTGAAGGGGGACGCCTGGGTGGCTCAGTGGGTTGAGCCTCTGCCTTCGGCTTGGGTCATGATCCTAGGGTCCTGGAATCGAGTCCCAGGTCGGGCTCCTTGCTCGGCGGGGAGCCTGCTTCTGCCTCTGTCTGCTGTTCTCTCTGCTTGTGCTCGCTCTCTTGCTCGCTCTCTCTGACAAATAAATAAATAAAATGTTTAAAAAAAATCTTTAAAAATAAAAACTTGAAGGAAAAAAAAAACACATTATCTCATGAAGCCTATCAATTTTCATATTACTTTTGATTCAAAAGAGTTTACTCATTAAGGTTCTCAAGCATCCAGGATTACAGATGTAACCAACTGATACACTACTCTAAACAAAGTGACGAGTGCTGTCTTCCATTCATCTTCTTGTTTTACTATATCTGCTAATATTTTCAATTGGAATGCTGAAGGAACTCAGTGCAAAGTACTGTGTTAATATCACACATGGGAAGAATATTAAGAAGGAGGTACTTGGTCATGTTCTGGTCACAGAAGTGACAGAGGCAGAAATGAGCCAGGGTTGTATGTTGACCTTAAGACAGTTTCACATAAGAATCACCAATTAGGGCCCCTGGGTGGCGCAGTTGGTTGAGCGACTGCCTTCGGCTCAGGTCAGGGTCCCGGAGTCCCGGGATCGAGTCCCACATCGGGCTCCCAGCTCCATGGGGAGTCTGCTTCTCACTCTGACCTGCTCTCTCTCTCTCTCTCTCTCTCTCTCTCTCTCTTTCCTAATAAATAAATAAAATCTTTAAAAAAAAAAAAAAAGAATCACCAATTAAATCAGTATCTTTCAAGGTGGGATCCTGACATTAGTATTTTTAAAAACACCCAAGTGATTTAAACGTATGGTCAAGGTAAAAAAAAAACATACTATAAAGTAAGTTTTAAAGTCTTAAGGGGCTTATGAACTACTAGGTCTCCTGGGGTCTGATCAAACAGGTATTTGCTAGCATTAAACCAAAAACCATCCTGAGAATTCCTGGATGTGGGGCTGCCTCAGAGTCCGGAAGCCTGTCCAAGTTCTCTGAGGTCAACTCTTAAGATGCAGTGGACTATAGTTTTGAATATCTCAACATCTTCTCAGATCTTTACCTCCATTTGGGAAATTTAAATCATCTTAGAACTTAAATAATGCCACAACTCCCTATTGTTTCAAGGGGAAAAGAATGGAATTAACATTTCTTTAATAGTCATTATAAGCCAGGCACTGGGCTCCATGTTTTTACTTATTAAATGGACTCTTACAACACCCCCTACAACATAACAATTATTATTCCCATTTTCCACTGGAGAAAAGTGAGAGTCTGAGCAGTCTGCCAAAAGATAAACAGGAATAAAATGACAGAAAGGGAACTCTCAGATCTCTGGCTTCAAAGGTGACTTTCATGATATTCCATGCTGTTTGGTAGGATTTCCTTTTGTTCAAGATAGTCTTTTCAAGTAGTCTTACTACTTAAATAATTCAAAGAGATAGTTGTTGGGATTTTCTTTCTTCTTTATCATCTCCCAAATAATGAATCTACATCTACAATGCATTTTATCAGACACCACACTTGATGATTAACTATATTTCTTTCTTTTTTAAAGATTTACTTACTTATTTGAGGGGGGAGGATGGGGGAGAAGGAGAGAGAAACTTAAGCAGACTCTGCACTGAGCATTGAGCCCAATGTGGGGCTCAATCTCATGACCCTAATATCAGGGCCTTGAGATTACTACCTGAGCCAAAACCAAGAGTCAGACATCTAACCTACTGTGCTACACAGGCACTCCAAGTATATTTCTTACTTCAAAAATACCTAAAACAGTATTTCAGTATCATTAAAAAAGGCAGCAAATGGTAGCCAAAAGGGGTAGTCTTTAACTATAGATTAAAAATAAGAATTCAGCCATTAATACTTAAGGACATTCTTGAGTTGATCAAATGTGATATAACCATCAGCCACAAAATGATCTTGGAAATATTTTGTGTGGTGTAATGATAATTTTGTTTCTATATATTTTCAGCAGTATATAATATACAATAAATGACTTATGATACATCTTAAGAATTTACTTTTTGGGGCACCTGAGTGGCTCAGTGGGTTAAAGCCTCTACCTTTGGCTCAGGTCATGATCTCGGCATCCTGGGATCGAGGCCCGCATCAGGCTCTCTGCTCAGCGGGGAACCTGTTCCCCCTCTCTCTCTGCCTGCCTCTCTGCCTACTTGTGATCTCTCTCTCTCTCTCTCTGTGTCAAATAAATACAAATCTTTTTTTAAAAAAAGAATTTACTTTTTTTTTTAAAGATTTTATTTATTTACTTGAGAGAGAGGAGGAAAGCAGGGAAAGCAGACTCTGTGCTGAGTGCAGAGCCCAACATGGGGCTTGATCACTAGACTCTGAGATCATGACCTGAGCCAAAATCAAGAGTTGGATGCTTAACCAACTGAGCCACTCAGGTGCCCCAAGAATTTATCCCCTTTAAAAGAAAACTGTATAATGCATATGTCTCATAGTGACTCACATCACTGGAGTCAAAATTTTTGTTAAATGAGAATCTAAAAAATGATGAGGCATAGTTGGTATTTTTCCATCTTGGTGAGACAGTTGATTTCAATTTTTGTTATATTTTTCTATGTTGCTAAGTTTTTCTACAATGTGCATTTCATACTTTGATATTCAGAAAAAAAATACAGTAACTTCAAAATAATTTTAAAAGGCAGTTTCACACGCTAATGACTACCACCTCCACATCTCTTCCTGGTACCACAGTTTGAGAAACAGGCAGAAGCTAACCAGAACACAGAGGAGCTGACATTTGGTCACAATTTACCATTCCTCCACCTTTGCAGCAGTCATTGGTCCCTTTCTTACTTTGCTTTTCTTTTCCCTGATTCAACCACCAGAATTATCCTCTTGCCAATTCTTTTCAGCTACTGGCAGGTGGCTGTTTTTCCAACATTTGTACTGTAAATGCCAACTCTTCATTCCAGGCTGCTGCACAGATGTATCCATCCACCATTCAGAGCACTGGCAATTACCACCTTCCACTAGATTCCACAGAGCCTCCTCCTCCAACAAACCCCTATTCCTCTTCACAGATTATCTTTCCTCTAAATTCTCCCAAAGAAGAAAACCATAATGGCCCTGACAACTGGTCATGGAATCACTAGCTCTACAAGACACAGACAGAGGTAGGAAGGAAAGGGAAATACACTATAGGCCTGGGCTCTATTTTCCATCCTTGTTCCACACCCAGAAAAATGAGACAGGATGGACTTGTGAGCCACAAAGGACTATCTTTGGTTCCCCATGCCCTGCTACTGCCTCAGGGCTGTGTCTTGGCACATTAATTCCATATTCTTGAAATGCCTTCTTGCCCTCTTGCTCTCTTTTCCCCAACTCCTGCAATGCAAACTTTTGCTTTGGTTTGAACTACTTACACCATGACTTTGTAAACATCCAAGTTGAAAGTGTTCATTACAGCCTGTAACTGCTAAAACTTTGAAAACTGTAAAGTTGATTTAATTTTATTATTAATGTTAAAATGAGTAATTCTATTCAAACAAAATATTAAATAATAAAATAATGCACTTTACACGTGATGGCATTTAATGAGAGTAATAATATTTTAAACTCCATTTCAAGCATTGCATAAAATTTTAAAATATACTTTTCAGCATTTTAATATGCATTGTTAATAGCAAAGCCTAAATCTTTTCTTGAATTTAGTATGTAAACTTTCATTTTTTATCATGACTGCTTTTAAATTTAGACTCTTTCCCACCAAAGAAAATTCTGAATGAATAGATGTAATTTTTGCTAGTTTTACAATGTTACATTTATACATTTAATCTCTAATCAGTTACTAAGCTCCCTAAACTCCTCTCACTCCATTAATTGGACTGTCCAAGATTGAGGAAAAAGGCAGCAAGACCTAGAAATACATAGAGATATTAAAAATACCATTCAGGAAAATAAATATAAGTTTTACCCTCTATGGTATTACTAGGGGAAAAAATGCTTTTGCTTTTTTCCCTGGCAGTAAGAGGAAATGTAAAACCAACTAAATAAAGGACAAAATTGGCAGTATAAACATATGGATAATAATTCAAGTGATTTTAAAATTTTGCAAATATTAAAATTCTCATTCACTATGCAAGCAGTATTTAAAATTACACCGCTGCTTCATTTATGTGCGGCATAACTTACTTCCCGCTGTTCTAAATCAAGTTAGTCAGATTATTCTCAAGCATAAATTACATTTACGGAGTAATTTAGATACTTTGGGACATACTTTAACACTTTCAGGTCATTAAGGTGGTGCTCAATTCTATGAAACAGATTTAAATAAATAATATCCTAGTAGCCTTCTGTCACATCCATTGTGGCTTTATACTTAAGTTTGCTAACTCAGCATCAAGCTGTTGATTATTTCTTCCTACGTATTTCGTCTTTGATGAGGTGAATGGGAGGTACCTTGGCTAAAGCCTCATGGTCTAAACTATAGGTGCTGATTAAGTTAAATTAGTTCTTTGTCCCAAATCACAGTACCTTACTCCTCCCTACTCACCTTCCTCTCCACTTTCCCAGTAATATAATTTTGTAGTAAAACCTAAGTATGCTAGCAGTTATGAAGGTTTCTTTCTACAGAACCTGACCTGCTTCTAGGAGCTCTTCCACAACTCCAACTCTACCCACCTCTCTTACACCCTTTTTATTTTGCTCCCCTAAGGCGCTGCTTCCCCAGATTTCTAGGATAAAGCATGTCTTCTGATGTTTATTTTTTTTATACTGGACTCATATCTACTCATGTATAATTGACTGTATCACTGCAAACACTCATGGATACAGGCTTTTCTCTGAACCCATGATCTCATCTTTTCAAGCAGAGAGAGCACATTGGTTACACTGTCAAGGTTGGAATTCTGGATTCATCATTTACTGCGTGGCCTTGGACACATAAGTGACCTCTCTGAAAAGTAAGTATGAAAGTAGTACCTACCTCTTCTTAAAGGTTAATTATGTGGGTGAAATGAATGAAAGTATTTAAATTTCTAAGAAAAGTATCTGGCCATGTCTGACAAACAGTTGTAGTAGTTGTGGGTGTAATTGTTCTGCCTCTATTTGGCTTAGGTTTTTAAAATGCAAATCAAATCACCAATATAGAATCTAAAACAGGTCAGTGTCTCCTCAGTGGGGATAAACCATTAGCAAGTTTATGGAAGTTGAATCATTACTCTAGCAGAGAATCCATGGTGGACCATGTCTGACCCTACCCACACTATACATATTTTTTAAACACCTTTTATTGTGAAACAATGCAGAGAAGGATACATACAATCCCATGTTACCATCACCAAAGCCAAGAACTAAAAAAAAAAAAAAAAAAAAAAAAAAAACAGTATCTAGAATACCTCCTGAACTCCCTCTCAATCACTACTGTGATTATAACCCTTCAATATAACCTTCCTCCCAACTTCCATTGTAATTATTCCTTTAGAGTTTTGTAATTTATGTAATATAACTATACATACCTAACACTGGAGTTCGGTTTGTATACTCTTTTGAACTTTTTAATAAATGCAACCATATAATATGTATGATTTTGTGTGAGGGTTTATTAGCTCAATAGTATACTTGTTTTGTGCTTTTTTTACCCTCGAAGTTATACTTTAAAGACTTTTATTAAAAATATTTAAATTTAATTAATTAAAAATGTTTCTTGCGGTGCCTGGCTGGCTCAGGTAGTTGAGCATCCAACTCTGTGATTTCAGCTCAGGTCATGGTCTCAGGGTCCTAGGATAGAGCCCTGCTTCAGGCTCCACGCTTAATGGGGAGTCTACTTGGGGATTTCTCTCTTTCTCTCTCTCCCTCTCTCTCTCTTATAAATAAAAAAATATTTTAAAATGATTTATTATTCATTGTTATATAATATTCTATTGTGTACTTTTTTAAAAACTGTTAATAAATATTTAGTTTCTAGTTTGAAGCTCTTATACTGCTGCTATGAACATTTCTGTACCTATCTCCTGGAATGTGTCCAGAAGCACTTCTGTGGAATATATACCTAGGACTGAAACTGATGAGACACAGGTTATATACATCTTTAATATGACAAAATACTATCATATGGTTTTCACTCCTAGCATAGTAGCATATGAAAGTTTACACTTCTCTTTATAATTTATAGTCTAAGTAGCAGTGTATGAGAATTCTAATGGTTTCATATTCTCACCACTACATGGTACTGGTAGACTTAAATTTCAACCATTCAGTTCATATATAGTGATATTTTAATTTTAATTTTCAAGTCTCTGGCTTCTAAAGGGGCTGGCAAATTCCTTCTATGTTTATTGGACATTTGGAGTTCTCATTTTGTGAAAATGGCAAAAGTCTTAGTATAATGTGAAACATTAAATACATTTGCTATATACTATAAGGTGATCATTCCATAAACACCAACCAGACCAAGATATAAAACAACTGTCAGCAGTACACAAGCCTTCTTTGTGCCCTTCCTCACTTTTAAAGAACTCCTGTTTTCTATCATTGTTTTTTCTTAAAGATTTATAGGAAATCTTTGTAATTATGGATGTACACACTTCATCAGTTATATGCATGTTCCAAGTTATCTCCTCCCACTCTGTGGCTTTCAGTTTTACTTTCTCAATGTTGACTTTTGATGCACAGTAGTTATTAATATAGAACATAGTCTGTTGTATTATTTTTTACTTTATGATTAGTGCTTTCTACATATATTTAAGAAATATTCCTCCAACATTCACTAACATATTATCTTTTGTTATAAATTCTTATTAATTTGCTTTTTTCCAGAGGAGCAAGATGGTGGAGAAGTAGGAGATCTAAATTTCATCTGGTTCCAGGAATTCAGCTAGTTATCAAACCATTCTGATCACCTACAAACTCATCAGGAGATCGAGGAGAAGAATAGCAGCAATTCTAGGAACAGAAAGGCAACCACTTTGTGGAAGGTAGGACGTGTGGAGAAGTGAATTTGAGGCCATATTTGGGAAGACAGACTGCAAGAAGAGGGGCCAGGTCCCAGCAAGCAGTAGAGCAGCGGAGCACAAAATCAGAACTTTTAGAAGTCAGCTCCCCTGAGGGACGTTGCTCCAAAGGCTAAGCGGGGGGTGGAGCCCTCACTGGGACAGTGTGGTCTCAGGACTCTCAGGGTCACAGAAAGACTGAAGGTGCCTGAGTGCAGCAGAGCTCCCAGGTATTGGAGTGGGGAGGTCAGCTACAGAGATGGAGCCGAGCAGTGGGTTAACAGCTCAGGATTACCTTAAACCATGATCCAAAGCACAGTTGGGCCACTGTTCTTGGAGCAGGGACCGTACAAGTGGCAGATCCGAGGATCCAGGCAGATCCTTCCTCTACCGGGAGGAGTGGCACAGGAGTGTACTGCAGGAAACTGCTGGGTTTGGAGACTCCAAATGGGGCTGTGCACCAGAGATAGAAACACGTGGTCACAGGCCAGGTGAGCTCAGCGTGAGGCCAGAGACCAGGGAGATAGGAGGGATTCACTGCTTTTCTTTGAGGGTGCACTGAGGAGTGGGGACCCAAGCTCTCAGCTCCTATGGAGCCAGAGATTGGGAGGCTGCCATCTTCATTCTCCTCTTCCAAAGCTGTACAGAAAGTGTTCAGGGAAAAAAGCTACTGAGATTGAATCGGAGCAGATTGCTTAGCCTGGTTCCTGGCAAGGGTGGTGTGATTCTGCCTCAGGCAAAGACATTTGAGAATCACTGCCATAGACCCCTCCCCCAGAAGACTGGCAAGAATATACAGCCAAGACCAAGTTCACCATCAATGAGAACTGCAGAACTCCAAAGTTATTGGAAAGCAACAAATAGAATTCGTGACTCTTTTCCCCATGATTCTCTAGTCTTTCAAAGTAGAATTTTTTAAATTTTATAAATTTTTGCTATTTTTTCTTTTTCTACTTTTCTTTTTTTCTGAAATTTTCCTCTTTCCTATTTTAACCTATTTTAATTATTTTATCTTATCAATACCTTTTTAAAAATCATTTTTAATTTCCTTTTTTATAGTCATATTCTATCCCTTCATTGTATTTTTTTTAAAGATTTTATTTATTTATTTATTTATTTATTTATTTATTAGGAAAGAGAGAGAGAGCATGAGAAGGGAGAAGGTCAGAGTGAGAAGCGGACTCCCCATGGAGCTGCGAGCCTGATATGGGACTCGATCCCGGGACTCCGGGATCATGACCTGAGCCGAAGGCAGTTGCTCAACCAACTGCGCCACCCAGGCGCCCCCCCTTCATTGTATTTAAACTTATTTTTTGTATACATATAGGTTTTTCTTTCTTTAAAATTTTGTGATACAGTTCTTCTAATAGACCAAAATATACCCTAAATCTAGCATATGGCTTTGTTCCTGGTCACCTTCTCTTCTTTTTTTTTTCAACCAACTTCTTATCAATTCCTTTTTTTTAAATCTTTTTAAATTTTCATCTTTACAATCATATTACATCCCTTCATCATTTTCATACATATATATGTTTTTTCTTTCTTTAAAATTTTGGGAGGTAGTTTCTTCTAACAGACCAAAATACACCCAAAATCAAGTTGTGGCTCTGTTTTATTTACAAACCTGATCATTTCTTTCCCCTTTCTTCTCCCCTCAGTTTTGGGTCTCTTCTGATTTGGTTAGTGTATATTTTTCTGGGGTCATTGTTACCCTTTTAGCATTTTGTTCTCTCATTCATCTATTCCTCGCAGGACAAAATGACAAGGTGGAAAAACTCACCCCCCAAAAAAGAACAAGAGGCAGTACTGACTGCTAGAGACCTAATCAATACAGACATTAGTAAGATGTCAAAACTAGAGTTCAGAATGATGATTATAAAGATGCTAGCTGGACTTGAAAAAAATATAGGAGATACTAGAGAATCCCTTTCAGGAGAAATAAAATCCTATTATGTAGAAATAAAAGAACTAAAATCTAACCAAGCTGAAATTAAAAAAAAAAGCTATTAATGAGATACAGTAAAAAATGGAGGCACTTAATGCTAGAATAAATGAGGCAGAAGAGAGAATTAATGATATAGAAGACCAAATGATAGAGAATAAAGAAGCTGAGAAAAAGAGAGATAAACAACTACTGGACCACAAGGAGAGAATTTGAGAGATAATTGATACCATAAGATGAAACAATATTAGATTAATTGGGATCCCGGAAGAAGAAGAAAGAGAGAGAGGAGGGCAGAAGGTATATTGGTGTAAATTATAGCAGATAATTTCCCTAATCTGGTGAAGGGAACAAGTATCAAAATCCAGGAGGCAAAGAGAACCCCCCTGAAAATCAGTAAAAATATGCCCACACCCCATCATCTAATAGTAAAACTTACAAATCTCAGTGACAAAGAGAAAATCCGGAAAGCAGCTCAGGACAAGAGCTCTGTAACATATAATGGTAGAAATATTAGATTGGCAGCAGACCTATCCACAGAGACCTGGCAGCCCAGACCAGGGTCATGCCAGACCTGGCATGATATATTCAGAGTCTAAACAAGAAAAATATGCAGCCAAGAATACTATATCCACCTAGACTGTCATTCAAAATAGAAGTAAAGATAAAAAGCTTCCAGGAAAAAAAAAAAAAAACTAAAACAATTTGCAAACACCAAACCAGCCCTACAGGAAATATTGAAAGGGGTCCTCTAAGTAAAGAGAGAGCCTAAAAGTAACAGACCAGAAAGGAACAGAGACAATATACAGTAACAGTCACCTTACAGGCAGCACAATGGCACTAAATTCATATCTTTCAATAGTTACCCTAATGTAAATGGCTAAATTCCCCAATTAAAAGATACAGCATATCAGAATGGATGAAAAAACAAGACCCATCGATATGCTGTGTGCAAGAAACTCATTTTAGACCCAAAGACACCACGAGATTGAAAGTGAGGGGATGGAAAAAAAATTTGCCATGCTAATGGGCATCAAAAGAAAGCTGGGGTGGCAATTCTTATATCAGATAAATTAGATTTTAAGCCAAAGACTATAATAAGAGCTGAGGAAGGACACTATATCATACTTAAAGGGTATGCCCAACAAGAAGATCTAACAATTTTAAATAACTATGCCCCAAACATGGGAGCAGGCAACTACATAAGCCAATTAATAACAAAATCAAAGAAACACATAGACAATAATACAATAATAGTAGGGGACTTTAACACCCCCCTCAATGAAATAGACAGATCATCTAAGCAAAAGATCAACAAGGAAATAAAGGCTTTAAATGACACACTGGACCAGATGGACATCACAGATATATTCAGAACATTCCATCCCAAAGCATCAGAATACACATTCTTTTCTAGTGCACATGGAACATTCTCCAGAATAGATCACATCCTGGGTCACAAATAAGGTCTCAACGAGTACCAAAAGTCTGGGATCATTTCCTGCATATTTTCAGACCACTATGGTCTCAAACTAGAACTCAATTACAAGAGGAAAGTTGGAAAGAACTCAAATACATGGAAGCTGAAGACCATCTTACTAAAGAATGAATGGTCAACCAGGAAATTAAAGAATAATTTTAAAAATTCATGGAAACAAATGAAAATGAAAACACAACTGTTCAAAATCTTTGGGATGTGGCAAAGGTGGTCCTGAGAGGAAAGTATATAGCAATACAAGCTTTTCTCAAGAAACAAGAACATCTCAAATACACAACCTAACCCTACACCTTAAGGAGCTGGAAACAGAGCAGAAAATAAAGCCTAAACCTAGCAGGAGATGAGAAATAATAAAGATCAGAGCAGAAATCAATGAAATAGAAACCAAAAGAACAGTAGAATAGATCAGTGAAACTAGGAGCTGGTTCTTTGAATCAATAAAATTGATAACCCCCTGGCCAGACTTATCAAAAAGAGAAAGGACCCAAATTAATAAAATCATGAATGAAAGAGGAGAGATCATAACCAACACCAACAAAATGCAAATAATTATAAGAACATATTATGAGCAACTATATACCAGCAAATTTGACAATTTGGAAGATATGGATGCATTCCTAGAGACACACAAACTACCAAAACTGAACCAGGAAGAAACAGAAAACCTGAACAGACCCATAACCAGTAAGGAAATTCAAGCAGTCATCAAAAATTTCCCAACAGATAAGAGCCCATGGCCAGATGGCTTCCCAGGGGGAATTCTAACAAACATTTAAAGAAGATTTAATACCTACTCTTCTGAAATTGTTCCAAAAAATAGAAATGGAAGGAAAACTTCCAAACAAAAACAGACATGTAGATCAATGGAACAGAATAGAGAGCCCAGAAATGGACCCTCAACTCCACAGTCAACTAATCTTTGACAAAGCAGGAAAGAATGTCCAATGGAAAAGACAGTCTCTTCAACAAATGGTGATGGGAAAATTGGACAACCACATGCAGAAGAATGAAACTAGACCATTTCCCTACACCACACACAAAAAATGGACTCAAAATGGATGAAAGACCTCAATGTGAGACAGGAACCCATCAAAATCCTTAAGAACACAGGCAGCAACCTCTTTGACCTCAGCTGTAGCAACTTCTACCTAGAAACATCACCAAAGTCAAGGGAAGCAAGGGCAAAAATGAACCACTGGGACTTCATTAAGACAAACCCTTTTGCACAGCAAAGGAAATAGTTAACAAAACCAAAAGACAACCAACAGAATGAGAGAAGATACTTACAAATGACCTATCAGATAAAGGGCTAGTATCCAAAATCTATAAAGAACTTCTCAAACTCAACACCCAAAGAACAAATCCGATCAAGAAATGGGCAAAAGATATGAACAGTCATTTCTGCAAAGAGGACATCCAAATGGCCAACAGAAACATAAAAAGGTGCTCAACATCACTCGGCATCAGAGAAATACAAATCAAAACCACAGTGAGATACCACCTCACACCAGTCAGAATGGCTAAAATTAACATGTCAGGAAATGACAGATGTTGGCGAGGATACGGAGAAAGGAGAACCCTCCTACACTCTTGGTGGGAATGCAAGCCGGTGCAGCCACTCTGGAAGACAGTATGGAGGTTCCTCAAAAAGTTGATAATGGAGCTACCCTATGATCCAGCAATTGCACTATTTACCCTAAATATACAAATGTAGTGATCCAAAGGGGCACATACACCCGAATGTTTATACCAGCCATGTCCACAATAGCCAAACTATGGAAAGAGCCTAGATGTCCACCAACAAATGAATGGATAAAGAAGATGTGGAAAATATCTACAATGGGATACTATGCAGCCATCAAAAAACCGCAAAATCTTGCCATTTGCAATGATGTGGATGGAACTAGAGGGTATTATGCTAACAAAAATAAGTCAATCAGAGAAAGACAATTATATGATCTCACTGATATGAGGAATTTGGGAAACAAGAGAGAGGACCTTAGGGGAAGTAAGGGAAAAATGAAACAAGATGAAACCAGAGAGGGAGACAAACCATAAAAGGCTCTTAATCTCAGGAAACAAATTGGGGGTTGCTGGAGGGGAGGAGAGTGGGAGGGATGGGGTGGCTGGGTGATGGACACTGGGGAGGGTATTGCTACGGTGAGTGCTGTGAATTGTATAATAATGATGATTCACAGACCTGTACCCCTGAAACAAATGATACATCATATGTTAATTTTTTAAAAATTGTTTTTTCCATTTAGATTTATAATCCTCCAGGGTTTTATTTCATGTATAGTTTATTTTCATGTATATTGTCATGTATAAGCTAAGACATATGTATGTGTATATATATGAGCATGTGAATGTCCTAGTTCACATGTACATATATATACAATTTTCTAAATAGGAGATTCTAGTTTATTTTGTAAAGTAAGACATACATTTGGAACAAAATAATGATGTACAGTGGAAAAATAAAAATGTGTGCAGTGAAAAGTAAGTCTCTCCCACTTGATTCCTTCAACTCAGCTAATTCTGCTCTCATTGTAAATAAAAATTTTATAATTTGAAATATTTCTAGAGCAGGGCAAAGGAATACAAATAACAGGTATAAAGTAATAGCTTTTTTGTTCAGTTTTATTAATTTCAGTACATCCATTGCTAATATTTTTAAAGCTCAGGATTGACATTTTATTTTGTGATACTTTTTTTTTTTCAGTGTTCTAAGATTCACTGTTTTTTTACCACACCCAGTGCTCCATGCAATATGTGCCCTCCTTAGTTGTCTCTAGGTTCTGACTCTGGTTCTAAGGCTTCAAGCCAGTTTGGAACAGTACTTTGTTTTTAAGTTTTTCACAATGGTTATACTTGAGTTTCCAAATCCATTCTTCATGCTTTTATTCCCTCTCTCCACTGCTGAAATCTGCCATATTTTGTTTCTCTTGTTTCTTACCATGTGTTCATTTATTGCCATATGAATAAACAGAAAAGATGGATTTTATTCGCACTACATGACCAACCTCAACATTTAATGTGACCTCTTCCCAATCACAAGGAGCTCTTTTGTCATGCTTAAAGGGAGACAGAGTATTTTTTAACTCAAAAAGAAATCCTGTTATTATAGGTGAGACTGTTGGATTTTCTGTCTGAACATTTCCTTACAGAATCTCCTTCACTCTTAAAAGTTCAACTAACATATATAGCAGGGGTTGGCAAACTTTCTTTATAAAGTCAAATTCTGCTAACAAAAATGGGTGTTGGGTCAAATGGAGACTTGACCTACCCCACATCTACAAAGCAATTACCACACAATTTTAGGTTCTGGCCTTTACCTCTGAATCTGTACTTGTAGCTTTAGTTAATGATTTCCAAGCTGGAAATCTGGCGGTCATCCTTTACTCCTCCCATTCTTTCTCACCATGCTTATCCCTAGATCTGACCAGTTCTAACCCAGAAATGACTCTTGAATTTGGCGTCTTTGCTCTAGTCCCACTGAAAGGGCCTTTCTTAAAAGTCCCTAATACCATTTCCTTTCCATATGCCAGCTCATCTCTCCCTACCATCATTTTCTCATAATTCTCTAGTCTCCGTCTACACTGCCATCCCTTTTTCCTTCTTGGTGCCGACACAGATATTCACACAGATCACAATGTATACTACACTTCAAGACATGGAATTATCTCAAAACGTCCATAACAATCCAAATTCTCATTTTATCTGGGCCTTTTGCTATAGATTGTCACCCCTCTAAAATGTCACTTTATTGTGTGAAGCCAACCTCCCCTGAAATAAATTACTCCATAAGACAAGTTTCCCCCACTCTGCAAAAACCTCTATTAACATTCTACTTCAGGTTCTAATTATGTGTTTACAGAGCTATCTTTGCCAATAGAATATGAGACTCCTATAAAAAGGAATATGCCTTATTCAACTTTGAATTTCTAGCACCTGGAATACAAGTGTTTAATATATTTTTTAAATGAGTGAATGGACAAAATAATTCATGAGTAATTTGCATGGGCTCCTTATATCTTCCATTTAGGAGCCATGAGGATTGGGTAATCCATTTTATGTCTTTGAATCCAGTTGTTTCATAAATAAAGCAAGGATAATACTGCCTACATTACACAGCATTTTGATGAGGATGAAAGTACACTGTAAGCTATAAATAACAATATTTTAGTATTTTGTTGTAACAACCACCTATGGTCACCTAACATTTTATATCATTGAAAAAAAATTTAGAATTTAAAAAAAATCTCACTCTATATCAGAAAGCATTTTTATTTTAATTTTGGTATTTTTAAAAAATTTTTACTGTGTTATGTTTGTCACCATACATCATTAGTTTTTGATGCAGTGTTCCAAGGTTCATTGTTTACGTATTAACACTCAGTGCTCCATGCAATCTGTGTCCTCCTTAAAACTCATCACTGAGCTCACCCAACTCCCCACTCCCTCCTCTCTAAAACCCCCAGTTTGTTTCTCAGAGTCTTTCATGGTTTGTCTCCCCCTCCAATTTCCCCCCCTTCACTTTTCCTTTCCTTCTAATGTCCTCCATGTTATTACTTATATAAGTCAATACATTTCCAGAGATTTGCTGCTCTCACTAACAGAAAACACAAAATGACTTATAAATATAGACAATTTAGGAAGCTCAACACCATCCTACAAAAAAATTGATACACTTTGCAAAAATTTGCCAAGGACTAATTTAAGTATGAGGATGCACAATTACTTAAGAACTATGACTTTTAAATGAGAGTGTTTCTGACTAAAGTGATATTGATAAAAGTCACCTTATACCAAAGAATTCAATAGTGTCCCTTTTTTTTTTTGTTATCAATCTAGTTCATTTATAGACAGTGTTACTTTAAAAATAGTAATTATAGTGGCACCTGGCCGGTTCAGTCCATAGAGTGTGTAACTCTTGATCTCGGCTTCTATGGTTGAGCACCAGGTTGGGTATAGAGATTACTTAAAAATAAAATCTTTAAAATAATAATTGTAAAGTTAAATAAATGCTAATGACATTATTTGTAAGGACTCAAAAACACTTCAGGTTATCAATAATAATATGTAAAGAAATTTTAAAGTTTTTAGATTTCTAAAGTGGTTTTTAAACCTTATTGATCTCTTGGGATGCCTGGGTGGCTTAGTGGATTGAGCATCTGCCTTCGGGTCAGGTCACAATCCCAGGTTCCTGGGACTGAGTCCCACATCTGGATCCCTGCTCAGTAGGAAGCTTGCTTCTCCCTCTGCCTGCCTCTCCCCCTGTTTGTACGCATGCACTCTCTCTCTGATAAATAAAATCTTAAAGAAAATAAACTTTATTGATTTCTTATTGGGCATGCATCTCTGAATGGGACCTAAAATGGGTACAGTATTGTTCTCTTTTTCCTACAAATAGGCAAATCTATGGAGAAGGTGGTGTAAACAGAAAAGCCTCATCAATAAGCTGAAGTCATCTTAAGTAAGTGAAGACTTTTTGAAATGTAAGTATAAACACATACACACTCACACATTCAAATATGTGCATATGTATGCACACAAATCAGAACTTGACCTAAGTATATATGAGGGTTTTTTTGTTTTTGTTTTTTGTTTTAGATTTTATGTATCTATTTTTCAAAGAAAGAGAGAGAGTACAAGCAGGGTGAGTGGCACAGGCAGAGGGAGAAGGAGGTCTCTCACTAAGCAGGGAGCCCAATGCGGGCCTAGATCCCAGGACCCTGGGATCATGACCTGAGCTGAAGGCAGACACTTAATCGACTGAGCCACCCAGGTGCCCCCAAGTACATATAAGAGTTTTAGAGGACTTCATTAATCATATTATTTTGGCTTAGTAACAGAAACCATAACCATCTCTGGGATATATTCATAACTATTCAAATACATAGGAATCCATATCTTCACCTACCCCTGACATCTGATTATTTAATTAGCTAATTATAAAAAGAAAAGCAGAAGTATCTCTGATATTACTAATGTCTCTGGAATTCCACAAATCTCCTTTGCCCTTTTCTTTTATAAACATCTTTGTCATAGTACCAAGTACCAGCAGGCCAACGACAGTGTCAAGGGTGCAATATTTGACAGTTATGTTATAGTGGGAAAACATTCAGGGTATGCTATTCCTGAACTGTTTCTAAACACACACACACACACACACAATGTAGGATTATGCTAATATTAACCTAAAAATTAATGCAATTTCAATGTCTTGATTTGGCACAATTATCACCCTGTAAAAATACCCAAAGTAGCAAAAATAGTTTGCTATTAATGAGCTGTAATGTTACCTTTTACATTAGGATCTTTCGGAGAAATCAACTAAAGAAATTGATTCAGCAGACTAAATTAAATAATTTAAATTTATTTAAAGTTTAAGATCACATTCTTTCTGAGGTCTTGATATATGGATCTCCTCTACAAAATGTGAGCATTTAATTTAATATCTCCTAGTATACAGTCCAAATAAATATGATTCTGTCTTTGACATTATGGCTCTTAATGTTATTTTTAATTGGCTGGCTAGAGAGAATATTCAAAATAAGGATGTCTTTCTCTTCATTCAGACACAAACATATGTGTAACATGTGTTACCTATGTAACAGGAACTTTTACCTAAAAACAGCAGGAAAAAATGTCACAACCACAGATATGTGCTAAGCACCCTATGAAGTTCTTCAGATTCCATACAGTATTTAATATCTCCACAACAGGTTAGGGTAGGTACCACTATTATGCTTTGCAAAAAAACAAAACAACAACAACAACAAAACAGACATTGGGAGGCGAGGCAACTTGTATATTTCCAAGCAGGAATCCAAGGCAATACTGGAGGTGAATAACACTACTTAACAGTCTTTTTGTGTGTGCATGTCATTAGAATTAGTAAATGCCACATTATCTCAGAGAAGACAAGAAATCCTACCTCTCTAACATTCAATCCCCTTGAGCATAAATCGTACTGTTACTTTTTAGTTACATGCCTATATTTCCAAGGATCATGTCTTATATTTAAAAAGTAAAGGATTCAGGGGCACTTGGGTGGCTCAGTCAGTTAAGAATCTGCCTTAGGCTCAGGTCATGACCCCGGGATCCTGGGATCCAGTCCTGTATCAGGGGTCCTGCTCAGCAGGGATCCTACTTCTCCCTTTCCCTCTCCCTCTGTTGCTCCCCCCAACTTGTGCTCTGTCTCTCTTTCTCTCCCTCTCTCTCTCAAATAAATAAAATCTTAAAAAAAAAAGTAAAGGATTCATAAATGACCTGACTTCCAGTTTAAGCGGCTTTTCCCCTAACATTTCTTCCTTCTAGTCGCTTCTCATTATATATCATAACCCTGCACACCACATTCTCCAATCAAAAGGAATTGAACTTAATATTCCATGAACATCTTGGACAGTACTTCACATTTGTTGTCTACTCGTTTTCTTCACAATATTTCTTATGTCAAAATGTTATTTCTCCTGATTTTCGGTCCAGATATAACTTTCTCCATGAGAAGCTTTCTTTCTTTCTATTTTTTTTTTCATGAGAAGCTTTCTGATGCTCTTAATTAGAAGTAATCCATCCCCTCTGTACTTCCCCAACACTGCTTTTGTCCCGCTTTAAAGAATTTATTCCATTCTGATTCGTATTCATTTCATTACCCCCAAACAATAGCAACTGTTAAGGGTACAAAGTATGTTGAATCACCACTTTTACCTTCTATATAACAAGTACTCATAAATACTGCTGGATTTAATTTTTGCAGATTCAAAATTAATTAACTAATTTTAACGCATACAATTGATATTCATTTTGAAGTATTATACCTTTTAATAGGAAAATGTTCTGTAGATTAGATATCCCACGCTATCATCTTGCAAAAATGAAGATATAGTTTTCAGTTTGAAGCAAATCACAAAACAAAAAGGTTGCGTAGCATATGAAATATGAAGATAGGCAAACGTGAGTTAGAAATTCTGCTTTATTGCTTTGTAAAATTCAGCAAGTGATTTAACTTTGCTGATTTCAGAATTCTCATTTGTGGGGTGCCTGGGTGGCTCAGTGGGTTAAAGGCTCTGCCTTCAGCTCAGGTCATGATCTCAGGGTCCTGGGATCGAGCCCCGCATCGGGCTCTCTGCTTGGCAGGGAGCCTGCTTCCCCCTCTCTCTCTGCCTGCCTCTCTGACTACTTGTGATCTCTCTCTGTCAAATAAATAAATAAAAATAAAATCTTTTAAAAAAAAGAATTCTCATTTGTAAGTAGACATGATAATGGGTTGTTCCAAGGATTAGGAAAAATATACTCAGAGTTGTGAAGCTGAATCACATAGTAAGTGCTCAATGTTCACAATAACAGTAATTGTTAATAGACACATATAATTAGATATGATATATAATATATATAATTGCTATATTTCTAAAACCATTTAATTGTCAAATACATACACATATATGAACATTTTATTTTCAATATATAAATATCAATGAGGAAAATCTGTATGACTGCTTCTGTGCATTTTCTCATCCAGAAACACAAGTAGAATGGTGTTTTCTGGTAGACCCAGCATTCTTGTCTTTTAAGAGTCAGTCACTAAGGGTATCCTGATTTTACTACTCTTATTATTGAGAAAACTGAAACTACTATGGCACATGCAGCCATATGTATTTCCTTGTTTCTTTCTGAATGAAGGAGGGACAGTACATCTGATCTCGTCACAATAAATTTAACTTCAATTTTTTTGCTAAAGGAGAATGAGAGGGGAAAAAAAATTTATTTCAAACTGGAGGGTGAACAGATTTTGAACCTCAGGGCAAGTAAGACATTTAGGTGTCATTTTCTTCTCAGAAGTGTTAGTAAAACAAATTCCAAATATGCAGAGTAAGATTTTAAAAAAATATGCCATTTTGCTTCTTAGGCTGCCAAAATCTTCATTTCCTCCATAGGCTGTTGCAGCAAATCAAAACATACCACTTGAGATCAGCTTATAAAAGTGTCTCTTTCACTTAGCGGCTTATCTCTTTTGATATGATTAAATGTAAAGATTAAGATCATTGTGTATCTTAGAATATATTTGGAATGATATAATGATATAACACAATAACACAAATATAAAAATAAAATTGAAACAATTAACTTTTTACTTAGCTTTATTCTACGTGGGCAATTCTATTTTCTCTCTTACACAGTTTCACTGGGACCATTACCTTCCACAAGACTGCTTTTCCTATTAAGATAGTTATAATTAACAAGAGCCCACAAGCGCAGAACTGTTATCATCTACCATATTAATGAACATACACACGCTATTATTCTTCCCAGTGTTTACTACATTTTATTTTATTGGAACCAATCTCAAAGGTTGCAGAATTTAAAAAAAAATAATAACAATGACTTCCATAATTGTCAATTAATTCTAAAATAATTTTCTAAATAAAGAAACGATATTACCATTTTACTCTTCTAAGTTAGTCATGGAATATGAAAAAACAGTATTACAGAAAAAAGAATGAACTCAGAAGCATCAAGTGGTGTTAACAGAGAATTAGTGCTGAAATTACATCAGAGTAACATTTCAATTAGAAATAGAAGGAGAAAATATCTATGTCATCAGAGGTGGTATGTAGTAAAGAAAATAAGAACTGTCTTCAGTGGATATTACTTGTTTTGCTTAGAGGTACACCCAGAAGTCAGAGAGGCCGTTTCCAAAGGAGTTTCTTACAAAATTAGAGAAGCAGAAATTAATTTCAAGGAAACTTTCTGGTTCTATCTATCTGAGAAATAGATAATAAGTGAATTAAATACGCCTGGGGTCCCTACCAGGAGTATTACTGTGATGCTCATTTCACTGTATCTAGTGAACCCTCGGAGGATTTCCCCACCCCCACTCGCCAGCACGGATGTAGCTGCAGGAGCTTGCCAAGTGCAGGTCTTGTAGGTAAGACACTTTCACTTCAGATTCACTGAACTAAAATCCGACCCAACTCTGGTAAGTATTAGTCAAGGAAACTTTTAATCATAGCTGACTTACCACCTTATGAATAAATATCATCATAAAATCAGACCTCTTTTGCTATTTTCCATTTCATCTTAATTAAAACACAAGTACATTAGGGAAATATTCTTGGCATAAAACCACTATATTCATTAAATTTTTTTTCTTTCCTACACCTGAAGGCACATGTCTAAACCTGTAGGGGTTACTTTATTATTTAATTAGAGCAGATTCCTCTCTATCATTTTAGGTGTTTCATCTGAAGTTTGATTAACATCAGTATATGCTGTGCTCTCAGGCAAGTAAATACAGCTTCTGCAGAAAGGAATGAGCAGAGCAAAATGTGAAAAAAAAAAAAGGATTTTAAAATACAGAAAAACATAAAATGTGTAAAGAAATAGTCCCTCTAAAAAATAAAATATCAATGCACAAATCCAACCAGAAATACTTCATAAACGTGTATGAAGTATGTAGTATTTGCTCGTTTTATTTTACAACATTAATTCATTCCTTTAATAAACATTTATTGAGTGCTTAGTATTGGGGCTGTCAGTGTGTTAAATTCAGGGGGTATAAAGATGAAAGAGATACTATCCCTACCAATGAGAAACTCACGGTTTACTGTGCACATTAAGTACTGTAATGAGGGTATGCACCAAAATTGTAGCATATGTTGTACTTGCCCAGCACACATCCCCATGTTTTTCGATTTCAAGATACTTTGGCTCAACTTCCAAATGCCAGCCCTTAGATTTCTTTGCCTGAGAACTCCTTCTGGATATAGGGGTCTGTTTTGCTCACCTATATGGTAAGCCAAAACTGCTCAGGAATAAACACTTCAGGGACAAGCTCTCCATCAGTGATTGATGGGAGTTGCTGTATAATTACCCCAGCTTATCTGGCACCCTCAAGTGGTAGAACTTTGAGGTCTGTGTTTTACACTGTCGGCTACAGTTTCCTCAGGGGGATGAAGCTCCAGATACCCAAGCGTTAACTGGGTTGAAAACATTCTTTTTTTTTTTCCCCAAGATTTTGTTTATTTGACAAAGGAAGACACAGCGAAAGAGGGAACACATGCATGGGGAATGGGAGAGGGAGAAGCAGGCTTCCTGCTGAGCAGGGAGCCCAGGATCCTGGGATCATTACCTGAGCCCAACAAAGGCAGATGCTTAATGATTGAGTCATCCAGGTGCCCCGAAAACACACTTCTTAATGGCTTCCTCCTGTACCCTGTGTCACTTCCCTAATATGTCCTCTATACCTCCCAAATAACATACTTGGATGAGAGTTCTTGCCACAAGGTCTGCTATTGGGGGAATCCAAATGAAGATAAAAAACAATGCTAGTATAGAAGAGCATGGATTAATTCTATCCCGAAGGAATGTGAGAGGTGGGGAAGGAAGGTGTTTCAGAAAATCACTGTAGTAGACTAGGCTCTAGATGGAAGAGCACTCGTACCTCAGGCAGAGAAAGGAGGAAGGGCATTGTATGAAGCAGAGCCAACATGTGTGAAGGCTTAGATGAGCAGTTCTAAAATTAACATCAATAACCTGGAAGCCTTATTTGAACAGAACCATGAACCCTACTTTCAGCATTCCTAATACTATAAGCCCAAGAATTTTTATATCTAACAAATTCCCAGGTGATGCTAATATTGCCCGGTATGGAGACCACACTTTGAGAATGACTAGCATGGAGGGAATGACCAAATGATAGGTGGGAAAGAGGAATGGGTTGAGGATTATTAAGATCATGAATACCCTATGACATAAATTTGCTCTTTTTTAGTTCATTATACTAAAACTGTTTATTGCAAAAATGAGTAACAAATGAAATTTCTAAGTATTTTTTAAATTTATATAATAAATTAAGTAACAAAATCCTTGGAGAGAAAACATATATGGAGAATATTTCTTATACACTTCATGGCATGATTTCTCAGGCTCTATTTTCTGCCTAAATTTTGCATATATATAACCTCTAATCCCTATTTCTCACGAACTCTATGACTGTCAGTTTGGGAGCTACATGCTTCTCACAGGCTGTGGGCATGGGCCACAGCGTAACTATCCCTGGTTCGACAACTGGCCAGTAGTTGTGCTGCCGGGCAGCAGTGCTGAAAACACCCACGACTACAAGAAACCAGAAGGCAAGAGTTTCCTTTGGGTATATACCCCAAAGTGAGTTTTCTGGATCATATAGTAGTTCCATTTTTAATTTTTACTAGTAATTAGTCTGTTCAAATTTTCTCTTTCTTCACAATTCAGTCTTGGTAGGTTGTATGTTTTTAGGAATTTCTATCTCTTTTACATTGTCCAATTTGTTGGCATATAACTGTTTATAGTAGTATCTTATGATTCTTTGCATAATGTCAGTTGTAATATCTCTTTTCATTTCTAAGTTTAACTCCTCTCTCTCTTTTTCACGTTAAGTCTACCTAAAGTCTTTTCTATTTTATTTTTTCAAAAAAAAGGCAGATTTTAATTTCATTGATCCTCTCAGTTGTCTTTTTAGTCTGTATTTCATTTATTTCTGCCTGATCTTTGTTATCTCTCTTCTTTCCTAACTCTAGACTTTAGACTTCTTTGTTATTTTTCTTCTGGTTCCTTAAGGCGTGATGTTAGTTTCTTTGAGATCTTTCTTTTTTTCTTAGTATAGGAATTGATCACTCTGGACTTCTCCCTTAGAACTGTTTTTTGTTGCATTCCATAAATTTTGGTATGTTGTATTTCCATTTTTATTTGCATCATGATATTTTTTCATTTTCTCTTTGACCCATCAGTTGGTCAGTAGTGTGTTGGTTAATCTCCACTTATTTGTGAATTTTTCAGTTTTCTTCTTATAATTGATTTCTAGTTTCCTAGCAATGTGGTTAAAAAAGATGCTTGATTGGAGTTCAATCTTTTTAAATTTATTGAGACTTCTTTTGTGGCTTACAATATGATCTATCCTGGAGAATGTTCCATGTGTACATGAGAAGAATGTATTCTGCTGCTATGGGATGGAATGTTCTATAAATGTCTGTTAAGTTCATCTGATCTAAGATGCAGCTTAAGTCTAATGTGTTCTTTTTAAAATTGATTTTCTGTTGGAATGATCTATCCTTTATGAGATATTGAAGTCCCCTATAATTACTGTATTGCTATTTCTCCCTTCAGGTTTGTTAATATTTATTTTATATAGATTCTTCCATGCTGGGTGTATAAATATTTAGAGATTTATATCCTCTTACTGAATTGACCCCTTTATCATTATATAATGACTTCCTTTGTCTCTTATTACAGTCTTTGGCTAAAAGTCTACCTTGTCTGATATAAATACAGCTAGATTTTCTTTTTGTTTCTGTTTGCGTAAGATATCCTTTTCCTACCCCTTCACTTTCAGTTTAAGTGTGTCCCTAAAGCTGAAGTGAGTCTCTAGTAAACAGCATATAGTTTGGTCTTCCTTTTTTGTTGTTGCTACTGCTGCTGCTGTTGTTGTTGTTGTTAATCCATTCAGACACTATGTCTTTCAATTAGAGAATATGGTTCAGTTATATTTAAAGCAATTATTGATAGGGATGGACTAATGCCATTTTATTAAATATTTTCTGGCTGTTTTGTAATTCTTCTGTTCTTTTCTTTTTATCTTGCTTTCTTCCTTTGTGATTTGATGACTTTCTCTGGTGGTAAGCTTTGGTTTCTTCTCTTTATCTTTTGGATATCTACTATAGTTTTTTGCTGGAGTAGCAAAACTCTAACCCTTAATCAAAGCTCTTAAATAGGAGAATGAAATAGTCAGGAATGAAATCTAGAAAAAAATGATTTTTTTAAGCTGTAGAGCGGAATAACTAACCAATGAGAGGTTAGAATAGTGGTTTTCAAACTTGCTGCATGTTGGAGTCATCTGAGAAGTTCAAAACAATTTGCAAGAGTTTGATTTAACTGATCTGGCATGTTGTCAGGGCGTCAGGACGTACAGTTAAATTTTTACTGTGAAAATTTTCAAATGTAAAACAAAATAAAAAAAAATATAGAAAGAGGATGCCTGTACACACATTATGTAGAATCTATTATGAACATTTAATAAACTCATTTACCCATCTATATATCTCTTTATCCATCCATCAACTGATCGTACATTTGGATGCATTTCAATGTAAATTACAGACATCAATATAATTCAGCCTAAAAGTATCAGGGTGCATACCAACAAGTAGAGTTCAGTATTTGCTTAGAGTTTTTTTTTTTCTTTGTGAACACTGAGACTTATACGAATCCCCCAGATCATTCTAATGTTCAGCAAAAGATGTATGTAGATCACAGAATCAAAAAAAGTAGGGAGCATAATTATTATTTTTGTTATTATTATTCAATATATTTGTACTTTCTTTATATATGGCTAATTCAAGTAATAACTATGTAAGGGAGTTATTACTTACAGAGAAGGAATAAGACTGAGGGATATTAAATAGTTTTCCAGTGTTCACATGGCAAGGGCAAGATAGAGTCAGTATTCAAATCCAGTTTTGGTTGATCTTATGGAAAACCATATCTTTTTTTCATTCCTTCCACACGCATCTAAGGCTATGGGGGTGTAAATGGGAAGGATTATTTTAATTAAATAATGAATTTTCAGGATGCTCATAACAATTTTGAAAGGGGAAAGGAAAAATAAGGGAGTAACAACTTTTTCTAATAACTAGTTGAAAATGATTATTTTGTATAATGGCAAATAAATGTGATATTCATTTTGTTTTTATTTTGAGTAATAATTCCTCAAATACCTTAACATGGATTTTTAGTTTAATGATATCTTCCTTCAATTTGCCATTAAGTGGATTTTGTTTGGTTTTTGTGTATTTTTAATAACACTCTTCTTTGTAACAATAGTGTCACTGCATTAAAAAATTGAGGAAAATATTCTCAAACTACAAAAGAGAGAGAAAAATCTGCCAAAGTGGTCGACCCTAACACAATGACTGTTGGGATAACAGTTAATATCTAACACGGTTTCTGAAGGTCAAGAACCCAAGAGTGGCTTAACAGACAGAGTAGGATAGGCAGAGCTTATCTTAGGAGGTTGCAGTCAAGCTCTTTGTTATGGCTATGATATGGCTTCCCACAGAGCAAGTAATGAGTAAGTGAGTGAGTGAGTGAGAACTCTAGACAGAAGCCTTAGTTTTCCAATACTTGGAAGTGACACACCATCACTTCTGCTATATTTTTTGTATTAGAAGAAAGTTGCTAAATATAGTCCATACTTATGGGAGGGGAATTAAGCTCCAACTCTTGAAGACAGGAATATCAAAGAATTTAGGAACCATTTTTAAAATACCACATAGTGTATGAAATCTAGGTCTAAAATCACTTTCTCCTAGCAGTTTAAAGACAACACCCCATTTTATTCTAGCTTCCAGTGTTGTTGAAAAGTCCCAAGTCATTCTTATTTTTCATCTTTAAACTTCCCAGGATCCTTGTTTTAAAATTGCATTATGATGAGCCTTGGTGTAGTTTATTTATTTATTTTTTAATTTACTATGCTGGGCATTCAGTGGACCCTTTAAATCTGGAGATTCATTTTCTTCAGTTCTAAGAAATTTGTTTTGCCATTTCTTTGACAGTTTTCTCTCAACATTCTCCTTTCTTCTTTGGCCTGTTACTATTATTTGGATGTTGGACTACCCAAAGCAAGATGTGCCAACATCAACAGTATTGCTATTTGGGGTTGGATATTTCTATGTTGTTGATGGTTATCCTATGTATTACAGGAGGTCTAGCAGCATCCCTCCTGGCCACTATTTACAAAATACAAGTAGCACTACCCTCCCTGATTTTAGTCACCAATATTATCTCCAGACATTGCCAAATTTCCTCTGGAGAGCAAAATCGCCTTCATTTGAGAACCACTGACGTATGACGATTTGCTAAGATTTTTATATTCTCTTCCTCATTTTCCATTTCTTTGTGCATTTATATTACTTTACAAAAGAGTTCTTCAAATGTATCCTCTACTTTTTTTGAACTTTTATTTCTGCTATTTTTTAATAGGCTTTATTTTTTAAGGCAGTTTTAGGTTTATGGCAAAATTGAGAAGAAAGTACAGTGAGTTCCCATATGCCCTGTACCACACTCCCAACACAGTCTCCCCCAAATCAAACACCCCAACCAGAGTAATACATTTGTTACAATTGATGAACTACACTGACACATAGTTATCACCTAAAGTTCAGAGCTTACATTATGTTCACTCTTGATGTCTATGGCTTTGGACAAATATAAAATGACATGTATCCTCCAAGGTAGTATCAGACTGAATATCTTCATTGCTTTAAAACTACTATTAAATTTTTCTGGGTGGCTCAGTGGTTTATAGCCTCTGCCATTGGCTCAGGTCATGATCTCAGGGTCCTGGGATCGTGGCCCCACATTGGGCTCTCTGCTCAGTGGGAAGCCTGCTTCCTCCTCTCTCTCTGCCTGCCTCTCTGCCTACTTGTGACCTCTGTCAAATAAGTAAATAAAATCTTCAAAAGAAAACTACTATTAAATTTTTAAATAACCCTTCTTTTCTCTGAAATATTTTCTAAAATTGCTCATATGTATTTTTCTTATAGATACGGTCACTAGTCTCACTCTGAGATAGTAATGTTTTTTTAAAAAATTTCATAAGATCTCTGCCTTATTTCTTTTTAAGGGTTTCCTATATGTTTATGTTGTTATTGTTTTTCTCTAATATGACTGCATATACGTTTTCACATTGGTTTCTGTCTTTTGTATTAAAGGCTTTTTTTTTTCAAATATCTGGAAATCTTTGGCTATCTCTTCAAATTAAGATACTTAAATGCTTCTCGAAGCTCTCCATGCATAGGTGGGGTTTATCAATTGACAGTCTACTGTACAGGGTCATCAGGCAAGGATCTGCCTATTTCATTCGTTAAATCATAACATATTCTTGGGGCACCTGGCTGGCTCAGTCAGTTAAGCATCTGACTTTTGATGTGGGCTCAGGTCATGATCTCAGGGTGGTGAGAATGAGCCCCAGATCGAGCCCCACATTGGGCTCCACACTGGGTGTGGACCTTTCTTAAGATTTTCCCTCTCCTACTCACTCTGCCCCTCCTTCCTGCTCATGCTTCCTTTCTTAGAAAAAAAAAATCATAGCCTATCCTTAATTGCAGTTCTTTTCTCTAATGAGAACCAGGTTCTCTAGAGAAAAATTTATAATCTTTGACCAGAGGAGATAGGAGCAAGATGGTGGAGAAGTAGGATGCTGAGATAGTGTCAGATCCCAGAGGTTCAGCTAGTTATCAAACCATACTAAACACCTGCAAACTCAACAGGAGCTAGAAGAGAAGAAGAACAGCAATTCGAGGAGCAGAAAATCAACCACTTTCTGGAAGGTAGGACATGTGGAAAAAGTGAATCCAAAGCGACGAGAAGAGAGACCATGGGGGGGGGGGGATGGGCCGGCTCCTGGCAGCCACAGAGCATCAGAGAACAAAATCAGAACTTTTAGAGTCTGCTCTGCTGAGGGACGTCGCTCCAGAGCCCAAGTGGGGGATTTAGTGCTCGCGGGAACAGTGTCATTTCAGGACCCGTGGGGTCACAGAGGGACCGGGGTTGTCTGAGGGTGCAGAGCCCCCAGGTATCAGACTGAGGAAGCCAATGGCGGAGACGGAGCCGAGCAGTGGGTTATCAGTTCAGGCTTACCTTACACCATGATCCCAGGCACAGTCAGGTCACTGCTCTTTGGGCGGTGACCTGGGCACCTCCGGAGAGGGGCAGCTCTCCGGAGAGACCTCCTTCCTCCTCTGGGAGGAGCGGTGCAGGAGCACGTGGCAGGAATTGGCTGGGTTTGGAGACTCTAGACGGAGCCGTGTGCCAGAGACAGAAAGGCTGTGTCACAGGCCAGGTGAGCTCGGAGCACAGCCAGAGATTAGGGAGACGGGAGTGACTGCTTTTCTCTGAGGGCGCACTGAGGAGTGGGGTGCTGAGCTCTTGGCTCCTACAGGCCGGAGGCTGGAAGGCCACCATTTTCATTCCTGGCCTCCAGGGCAGTTCGGAAAGTGCTCAGGGAACAAAATCTCAGAGAGCCCGATGTGGGGCTCCATCCCAGGACACTGAGATCATGACCCAAGGCGAAGTCAGAGGCTTAAACCATTGAGCCACCCAGGCGCCCCACATTTTTTCCTCTTTTATTCTTTTTTTTTTTCACTTTCTTCGTCCAACCTCTTATCAATCTCTTTTTTAGAATCTTTTTTAATTTTCATCTTTACACTCATATTCCATCCCCTTATAGTGTTTAACTTTATTTTTGTATATTTATAAGTTTTTTCTTTCTTTAAAATTTTGGGAGGTAGTTTCTTCTAACAGACCAAAAACACTCAAAATCAGGTGTGGAGCTCTGTTCTAATCACAAGTCTATCACAAGTCTAATATATATATATATATTTTTTTTTTTCTTTTTCTCTTTTTTATTTTAATTTTTTTTCTTTTTCCTCCACTACCCCCTTTTTTCTTTAACACCTGCTTTCGGCTCTCTTCTGGGGTCCTGGCTAACTTTTTAGTAGTTTGCTGTCTCACTCATCTCTTCTTATCTTGATAAAATAACAAGGTGGGAAAACTCACCAAAAAAAAAAAGAAAAAGAACAAGAGGGAGTACAGACAGCTAGGGACCTAGTCAATATGGACATTAGTAATATGTCAGAAATAGAGTTCAAAATGACAATTATCAAGGTGCTAGCTGGGCTTGAAAAAAGCATGGAAGATATTAGAGAATCCCTTTCTAGAGAAATAAAATCCTATTCTGGAGAAATAAAAGAACTAAAATCTAACCAAGTTGAAATCAAAAAAGCTATTAATGAGGTAGAATAAAAAATGGAGGCTCTTACTGCTAGAACAAATGACGCAGAAAGACAGAATTAGTGATACAGAAGACCAAATGATGGAGAATAAAGAAGCTGAGAAAAAGAGAGACAAAAAACTACTGAACCGCGAGGGGAGAATTCAAGAGATAAGTGGTACGATAAGATGCAACAATATTAGAGTAATTGGGATCCCAGAAGAAGAAGAAAGAGAGAGGGGGGCAGAAGGTATATTGGAGCAAATTACTGTAGAGAATTTCCCTAATCTAGTGAAGTGTACAAGCATCAAAATCCAGGAGGCATAGAGAACCACCCTCAAAATCAATAAAAATAGGTCTACACCCCGTCATCTAATAGTAAAACTTACAAGTCTTAGTGACAAAGAGAAAATCCTGAAAGCAGCTTGAGACAAGAAATCTGTAACATACAAAGGCAGAAATATTAGATTGGCAGCAGACCTATCCACAGAAACCTAGCAGGCCAGAAAGGACTGGCATGATATATTCAGAGCCCTAAATGAGAAAAATACGCAGCCAAGAATACTATCCACCTAGACTCATTGAAAATAGATGGAGAGATAAAAAGCTTCCAGGACAAACAAAAACTAAAGGAATTTGCAAACACCAAACCAGCCCTACAGGAAATATTGAAAGGGGTCCTCTAAGCAAAGAGAGAGCCTAAAAGGAACATAAACCAGAAAAGAACAGAGACGATATACAGTTAACAGTCACCTTACAGGCAAGATGATGGCACTAAATTCATATTTGTCAATAGTCACCCCGAATGTAAATAGGCTCAATGCCCCAATCAAAAGACACAGAGTATCAGAATGGATAAAAAGCAAGACCCATTGTTATGCTGTCTACAAGAAACTCATCTTACACCCAAAGACACCTCCAGCTTTAAAGTGAGGGAATGGAAAACAATTTACCATGCTGATGGACATCAAAAGAAAGCTGGGGTGGCAATCCTTATACCAGATAAATTAGATTTTGAGCCAAAGAATATAATAAGAGATGAAGAAGGACACTATATCATACTTAAAGGGACTGTCCAACAAGAAGACCTAATAATTGTAAATATCTATGCCCCTAATGTGGGAGCAGCCAATTATGCAAACCAGTTAATAACAAAGTCAAAGAAACACATCAATAATAATACAATAATAGTAGGGGACTTTAATACTCCCCTTACTGAAATGGACAGCTCATCTAAGCAAAAGATCAACAAGGAAATAAAGCTCTAAATGACACACTGGATCAGATGGACATCACAGACATATTCAGAACATTCCATCCCAAAGCAACAGAACACACATTCTTCTCTAGTGCACATGGAACAATCTCCAGAACAGATCACATCCTGGGACACAAATCACATCTCAATTGGTACCAAAATATTGGGATCATTCCTTGCATATTTTCAGACCACAATGCCATGAAACTAGAACTCAGTCACAAGGGGAAAGTTGAAAAGAACTCAAATACATGGAGGCTAAAGAGTATCCTATTAAAGAATGAATCGGTTAACCAGGAAATTAAAGAAGAATTTAAAAAATTCATGGAAACCAATAAAAATGAAAACACAACTGTTCAAAATCTTTGGGACACAACAAAGGCGGCCCAGAGAGGAAAGTATATAGCAATACAGGCCTTTCCCAATAAACAAGAAAGATCTCAAATATACAACCTAACCCTACACCTTAAGGAGTTGGAAAAAAAAAACAGCAAGGAAAGCCTAAACCTAGCAGGAGATGAGAAATAATAAAGGTCAGAGCAGAAATCAATGAAATAGAAATCAAAAGAACAGTAGAACAAATCAATGAAACTAGGAGCTGGTTCTTTGAAAGAATTAATAAAATTGATAAACCCCTGGCCACACTTATGAAAAAGAAAAGAGAAAGGACCCAAATTAATAAAATCATGAATGAAAGAGGAAAAGTCACAACCAACACCAAAGAAATACAAACACTTATAAGAACATATTATGAACAACTATACGCCAGCAAATTAGACAATCTGGAAGAAATGGATGCATTCCTAGAAACACACAAACTACCAAAACTGAACCAGGAAGAAGTAGAAAACCTGAATAGACCCATAACCAGTAAGGAGATTGAAACAGTCATCAAAACTCTCCCAACACACAAGAGCCCAGGGCCAGATGGCTTCCAGGGGAATTCTACCAAACATTTAAAGAAGAATTAATACCTATTCTCCTGAAATTGTTCCAAAAGATAGAAATGGAAGGGAAACTTTCAAGCTTCTTTTATGAGGCCAGCATTACCTTGATCCCAAAACCAGACAAAGACCCCACAAAAAAGAGAATTACAGACCAATATCCTTGATGAACACGGATGTAAAAATTCTCACCAAAATACTAGCCAATAGGATCCAACAATACATTAAAAGGATTATTCACCATGACCAAGTGGGATTTATTCATGGGCTGCAAGGTTGGTTCAACATTAACAAATCAATCATTGTGATACAATACATTAATAAAAGAAAGAACAAGAACCATATGATACTCTCAATTGATGCTGAAAAAGCATTTGACAAAGTACAACATCCTTTCTTGATCAAAACTCTTCACAGTGTAGGCATAGAGGGTACATTCCTTAATATCATAAAAACCATCTATGAAAAATCCACAGCGAATATTATTCTCATTGGGGGAAAACTGAGAGAACTGACAGAATGAGAGAAGATATTTGCAAATGACCTATCAGATAAAGGGCTAGTATCCAAAATCTATAAAGAACTTCTCAAACTCAACACCCAAAGAACAAATAATCCGATCAAGAAATGGACAGAAGATATGAACAGAGTTTTCTGCAAAGAGGACATCCAAATGGCCAACAGACACATGAAAAAGTGGTCAACAACATCACTCGGCATCAGAGAAATACAAGTCAAAACCACAGTGACATACCACCTCACACCAGTCAGAATGGCTAAAATTAGCAAGTCAGGAAATGACAGATGTTGGTGAGGATGCGGAGAAAGGGGAACGCTCCTACACTGTTGGTCAGAATGCAAGCTGGTACAACCACTCTGGAAAACAGTATGGAGCCTCCTCAAAAAGTTGAAAATAGAGCTACCCTGTGACCCAGCAATGGCAATACTGGGTATTTACCCCAAAGATACAAATGTAGTGATCTGAAGGGGCACATGCACCCGAATGTTTATAGCAGCAATGTCCACAATAGCCAAAGTATGGAAAGAACCTAGATGTCCATCAAGAGATGAATGGATAAAGAAGAGGTGGTATATATATATACAATGGAATACCATGCAGCCATCAAGAGAAATGAAATCTTGCCATTTGTAATGACATGGATGGAATGGGTATTATGCTAAGTGAAATAAGTCAGTCAGAGAAAGACAATTATCACATGATCTCTCTGATATGAAGAATTTGAGAGGCAGGGTGGGGGTTGTGGGGGGGTGGGGAAGAGAAATGGACCAAGATGTGATAGGGAAGGAGACAAACCATAAGAGACTTCTAAACTCACAAAACAAACTGAGGGTAGCTGGGGGGTAGGGGGGTAGGGATAGGATGGCTGGGTTATGGACATTGGGGAGGGCATGTGCTATGGTAAGTGCTGTGAAATGTGTAAGCCTGATGACTCACAGACATCTACCCTGGGGCAAATAATACATTATATTTTCATTAAAAAATTTTTTTCTGACCAGAGTATAGATATTTAAGAGCCAGGATGGGGAAGAGGGACTGGAGGTCTTAGCATTACACAACTGACCTTAACTTAATTCCCTATTTTCACTGTAATGGCTCACTCTTTCCACCAACTGATGCTAGTATCTACACATTGAAAGTTCTTCTCTTTCAGCCTCACCAAAAAGCCAACTACTCACCCATGTGTGCTGGGATGGCAGAGGAGTGGTGTCTTAGTACTCTGAGTTAGAGACTTGGCATCTAATTGCTCTTTTTAAGGACTTCAAAACCTTTTATTTTTAGCACCACTACCACACTCTAAAATACTTAGTGCCTTCAATTCAGAAGTATTTTTGGCATCCTGCTGAATAAAATCACTTTCATGTCTTAATTTCCTTCTTTATAGACTTGATATGCCTTTGCAGATATCTCCTTTTTTTTTTTTTGCCATTTTCCAACTACATCATTTTTGTTCCTTTAGTGTAATCTTAGCATAATGTGGGATAGAGAGGAAATAAATCCATGTTTTCAACTGTCACTTTTACCTGAAGATCCAGGACGAAGTTTGTGTCCTACTCTCTCCCCTCATGTACCCTATATAGCATTTTGTAGTGCCCTCCACCATGCCCTCTGTGCTCCATCCAGACCTTTCAGGTTTCAAGTTCCTGCACTGCAATGATATTGGGAATCATTCCAATCTATTCATCAAGCAAGAGAACAGCCTTGACAGTTCCTGGTTACAAGGCCTTGCTATTATTCTTAGGCCTCCATAGGCCCATATCTTTATGTAAGCTGTAGCCTGAGGCTATAGCCTGAAGCTGCACTTTTTTTTTTCTCCAGGTTTCTCTTATGAGTGGAGAAGCCACAATCCAGACTTTGGTTTTGAACTCTGAATGTGTCTCCAGTTCCACATCATACTTGAAGGAAGTTTAGTCCCATTTATCCCAAAGCATACAAATTCCTGGTTGCCACTGTTGCTTTGTGGTTCAGAGGTAAGCTTGGCAGGGATTTCTGCCGCACTCCTTGATTGACATTTCTGTACCTGCAGAAGTTTGTATTTTAGATTTATGTGAAAGTATGTATCTTTTTTATTTTCTATTTTAAATGTATGTGACCTTCATGACCTTCCACAGCACTCTGAGGATTTCACAGTTCTGCAGGCCTACTAACAGAGGTAGAAGGTCTATCATAATCAACTCACAAGAAGTAGTGTAAGCCATTTAAGTGCTTTTACAGAAGACAAGGTGAGGACTGGACTCATTACTCTGCCCCTTAAACTTCGGTGGCCTTTTTATTTATAACATTCATGCTGGAAAATAAGGGCAATATGCTAATCTTGCATATACTCTATTAGTTGAGATATTTCATTTAACACCATCCTCTTGTGACCTTTTTAACCTTTAACCTCAATGTCCAGCACGGTGCCACATGTCTTATTTTTTTCCCCAAAAATGAAAGTTCTAGAAGGGAAATAACATTTTTTTTCTTTTTTAGAGAGGTGGGGTGGGGGAGGGGCAAAGGGCGAGGGAAAGAGAATCCTGCATATTAAGCAGGCTCCATGAGCAGCACAGAGCCTGTCATGGGGCTCGATCTCACACCCTGAGATCATGACCTGAGCCAGAATACAGAGTTGGCCGCTTAACAGACCAAGCTACCCAGGCAATTCAACATCATTTTTCTAATAAGGAATAATATACTAAGAGCATGTCACCTATTTTGTTTGGTATCATTTTTGTTATTTTTTTTCCAAATAAGTGGAGGTAAAACCGAACATCTTGGCTCAATCTGCTTCCCAGCATACTAACTTCTTATGTTTTACGTTATTTCTTGGAGGTTGTATTATCAACAAGTAACAATCTTACTTAGCTAAAATGCATGGGTACTTATGTATACTTATGTATATGAGATCATTATGACATGTTCTTGAAGTAAGGATAGAGTTGTGAGAGAAGAATTTTTGTAGCAATGTTCCTTTTTGGTACAGAATAGGCAAAAACATAAATATTCCTGAAAACAAAGTGGTGTAGTGGAAATGACATTCAAATAGACATCACAAGGCTTGAGTGATTAACCTTGGCTTTGCTGCCGGTTAACAATGGGAACTTGAGCAAACTTTCACCTTTTCATCTTTAAGCCCCAATATTTTCATTTTGGAAATAATAAAGTGAATATAGATAATTTAGATCAATGTTCTAATTTTAAGGCGCTAAGACACTATACTACATAATTTTTTTTCAAAACCTGTTTATGTTAATATGTAACTAATGATTTGGTGTCTAAAACTATCTTCCAATTGACAACATAAAACTATTGCTAGACAACAACAAGAATGCCAATTTGTTTAATTTAGCCAGAAAGGGATATGTATATAATGAAAACTAGCTAAGTAAGACCTTAGTTAACTCAGGACACACACATGAGATGAAATTATAAAATCTTTGGGCTAGGGTGAAAATAAAGAATAACAATATACAACATTTCTCATTTTATAGTATAGATATGAAAATAATCTTCAAAGTGCTTGAGTAGATGATATCCTGGCAAAGATAGGTGGGTTAAACATCAGTTAAGGACAATTAGTCCAGAAGCTAGTTTCCCATACTGCTACTACCAACTGGTAAATAGAGCACGTATTAAAACCTAAGTTATACATTTACTGAATCAAGATCTTATGGATAAGGGAAAATCATATGATGTTAAGTCAGCAGTATATTAGTAGACGTCTAATGACCAACTCTCCTGGGGAGGGAGGGACTTATTTGAATACTCCCATCATATTTAGTTTCAAGCTATCAACAGAGCATCATTAAATATGGAGTTGAGAGTGCATCATTGTATAGTCATTCCACCATTCAGATACAATAGAGTTAAAAAATACCAACACCATGGATAATAGTGAAATGTAGTAAAATAATTAGGCACTTATAATATTAGATAATCTATTACCTTTGCTTGCAATACAATTACAATGTTTGTTAGCATAGTTTAATTTTTAAATTAAAAATTCCTGAAAATTTAACAGCTCTTGTAAACTTGTATGAGCCATTTCTAAGCATCACTGAGTCAAGTTTTAAACACTAGTGCATCCCAAGTGTATAAGAGAGAAGATTCTTACCAGCGCCCACATCTAACTCCTTATTTTTTATTCTTCGAAGGCATTTGTTTATATAATATTTTGTTTTTTAAAAAATTAAAAAGTCCTGTGCTTATATAAAACCATATAACATGAGGGATCAAGTTGTTAATGCTCTACAAATCAATCCTGAACTCATGGCTCACAACACCACCTAACGGCAAGATTTGGAATTGCAGATGCAAAGTTCTTTTTCTACTTTATAACCAATTGGGGAGTTACACACACACACACACACACACACACACACACACACACACACACACTCACTCCAGAAGAACTAACTCAGATTATCTGACTTAGTTTTTGAAGATTCTCTCAGCTAATTTAAATTTATTTATTGAGCCAAGTTTAAAAAATATTGGCAAAATCCTGAAACTAATGTAAGAGTGTATGTACACTATACTTCAGTTCAAAAAAGAAAAAATCACTGGCAAGGGAAAAATAAGTTGTATCTGTAGTTTTATTTCAAAATTTGTTTATCATGAAAATTTTCAAAGATGTGTGAGATAAAAAGAACAAAATGATGAACCTACATGTACCTGCTGCCCAACTTTAACAATTAACCACATTTTCCCAATCTTGTTTCATCTTCTCCTGTTGCAACTTTTAAAAAAAATCTGGAATTTTGCCAAAGCAAAATCTACTCATATTATTATTATTTTTAAAGATTTTGTTTATTTGACAGAGGGAGGGAGATCACAAGTAGGCAGAGAGGCAGGCAGAGAGAGAGGGGGAAGCAGGCTCCCTGCTGAGCAGAGAGCCCAATGCAGGGCTCAATCCCATGACCCTGAGATCATGACCTGAGCTGAAGGCAGAGGCTTTAACCCACTGAGCCACCCAGGTGCTCCACACACATCATATTATTTAACATGAAAACACTTCAGCGTATGCCTGGAATTCCTCTTTGAAAATACAATCTAGAGTAGTGACAATGAACGTAGAAAATTATCCATCATATCCTTCATTTAGTAAATATCTGGCTGGATATGATGGCAGGTGCTGGGGATATAAGAAATCTTAGTGCTGGTTTTATGACTTGGTCTTAACATGAAGCCAATAAGATAATGGAGTAAATTTGATCATGCTTTATCCTTGACATATAAACAGTGCTTCTTTCCTAACCTTCCTATTATCTGACGAATCCCTCTCCATTTTGTGAACCTCAGTTCAAAGATCACCTCCTTCAGTTCTTCCCTGCCCGGGAGCCCTGAGCCTACATTAGGGGACCTCCCTTTGCAGGCTCATAGTTCTTAATGCATACTGGACCTCAAGTACTTACCAACCTGCATTCAAATTGTGATGTAATCATTATTATTCCTTCCCTAAAATCTGTAATATTGCAGTCCATACTTTATTCAGCTTTACATTTCTAGCCCTTAAACACAGTATCAGAATCATAGTGGGGTCACAGTAATATTTGTTATATGAATAATGAGTCTATGAATTATCAGTTCTGGCAGATTCTAAGTGTAGACATCAAAGACAGAACAAGAAAATCACTAAGTCTGGAAATCTGAAAATAAGGAGATGTTCATTTGAGGGCAAAGATTTTATCATCTGCTTCTATAATCCTCACCACTATGATTGGAGGGTTGTATGACAAGAAAAAAAGGCATTCTGATAATTTTGACTGTTTCATTATAGGAGTGATACTGGCAGAGAAAAGAAAACAATTACCCTATAAAGAATAGCAGAGAAGTGGGGCGCCTGGGTGGCTCAGTGGGTTAAAGCCTCTGCCTTCGGCTCAGGTCATGATCTCAGGGTCCTGGGATCAAGCCCCGCATCGGGCTCTCTGCTTAGCAGGGAGCCTGCTTCCCCCTTTCTGCCTACGTGTGATCTCTCTCTGTGTCAAATAAATAAATAAAATCTTAAAAAAAAAAAAAAAAAGAATAGCAGAGAAGGATATTAACAGTAGAAAAGGACCCAAAACCTGCAGGTCCTTTATGGCTTCCCTATGAATGCTCAAGCAAGGCAATAATTATATATTATTTTTAATAATTGATATTCAATGAGATAATGCTTTTCTTACATCTAAAATTTGTGGTAGAGCAGATTCATGCAATATTAACGTGTGTTAAAATATTTTTATAACTTTTGTTAAATAAAACCTTTTAAATCATACAGTGATTTAAATTATTTAATCTTAGAAACTATGTTATATCCTTTTATTGAATTGTTCACTTACCTATTTTATTTTTTACCTATTTTAATTTCTTGACTGAGAAATTAAAATTTTATTTGACAACAATTAGCAACTCAAAGTATAATTAAAATATCACTTGCTACGCATCTAGACAAAACAAGCACACAGATGCCCACTTTAGAGTCTGTTTCTATTAGGATACTAATTAATTGTGGCACTATTCCAAAAAAATCTAAGAGCAGAAAGTAAGTAAAGAGCTCACGACAAATATAATACTAACAACTGCAACTTCCTCATTTCTCAATAAAATGCGAGTTACTAAACACATAATTATTAATTAAACTGCTCAATACAGTCCACTGTGCCAAATGCATTATCAAGAACGTTTTATTATGACTTTTATTATTCTGGAGTTGTCAGTATGGATTTTAAACATGAAAATAATAACAAAGTTAAAGATTCAGCCATTGCTCTAAAAAATGCTGGCATGAATCACTATGAATATAGGAAGATGTTCATTTTCATAACAATGCAATTCTTATTAATAGGGACCAAGGCAGTAGGGTAGAAAAATTACTTAGAAAGTACTAAGTTTTTTAAAAAAATAAGTTAGGAAAAGACATATCTCTTACATGTAGCATATTACAAAATGTATTTGTAAAATAAAGGGCCTATTCTTACTTGGAAATTATTTTTATTCCATCTGAGGAGAATTTCTAATCATTCTCATGGTCATATGCCACAAGATTTACAGCTATCAAAGTGCACATACATGTAAAAAAAGTTACAAATCCTATTGCTGACCATATATTGAATAGTCTTCAAAATTGTACACGATAGTAGAAAAATATGTTTTATCATCGATCTGATTTTAGTTACTAAGGCGGAATTGTCCAATTCAGTGGACTAGAGCTTTATAACACAGCTTTAGAGTGCCTTAAATCAAAATCTACTCTTATTTTTAAAGTCTAAAAATAGTAACCAAAGCTTATCAACTATCCCATTAAAAACCTTCTTTGACTCAATGGTTCTCCATATGTTTTGATGACTATGAGCTTGCTGCTCATAATTTCAAAGAACTTTGAATTAACCAGAGAGGAAAAATGCTAAAGAGACCAGGATTTACTGACAAGAATCTCAGAGTGCTGCTGGCAAGGGTCAAATTTAATTTCGCTAATGAGAGAGAACTGAGGCTCAGCCAAAACTTGCTAAAAATTCTCACAGTCAGGGATTGGTGGAGCAAAGATTCAAACTCAGGTCAAAGTAATTCCAAAGCTAATTTCTAGTTGGGTCTGAGACTCACGTATTTCTGGAATAGCTACAAATCTGGCTTTGTTCTCTTAAAATACCACACCAACTAAAGGCTGCTTTAAGACAAGATGCTTTTGTTTCCTTCTGTAATGCCTTTGGTCCATAAATCCAACACTCAAAGAGACCTAAATATTTTTTTTAATTTAAATTCAGTTAGCCAACCACTTTGGAAAATAGTATGGAGGTTCATCAAGACATTAAAAATGGAGCTACCCTATGACCCAGCAATTGCACTACTGGATATTTACCCCAAAGATACAGATATAGTGAAAAGAAGGGACACATACACCCCAATGTTCATAGCAGTAATGTCCACAATAGTCAAAATGTAGAAGGAGTCAAGATGCCCTTCAGCAGATGAATGGATAATGATGTGGTACATATATACAATGGAATATTACTCAGCCATCAGAAAGGATGAATACCCACCATTTTCATCGACATGCATGGAACTGGGGGGGATTATACTAAGTGAAATAAGTCAATCAAAGAAAGACAATTATCATATGGTTTCACTCATATGTGGAATATAAGGAATAGCGTAGAGGACAACAGGGCAAGGGAGAGAAAACTGAATGGGAAGAAATCAGAGAGGGAGACAAACCATGAGAGACTCTTGACTCTGAGACTAAATATTTTAGAATGGGAGTAAGGATATCAATGATAGAGCCCTATATTCAGAGGTGCTACTGCTGCTGCTGCCACCTAGCCTTGAGTACTCTCTTCTTAAAGATTGCAATCTTAGAACAATATGACGCTTCTTTGGTTCCTTCATAAACTCTTTTGTAGACAGTGTTTCACTCTTTGCATCAAAAATATTGTGAGCCATTTAGTACGCAAACATTTTCCTAGAAAGAAGTAGGCTCCTCACCTTGTTCTTGGAAAAAATGTATTTATTTTTCTGATAACAGCAATAATAAGTGGAGAGTGTTCTTATTGACTACAATTCAGTGGGAATATTTTAAGTGGTGCGGTGTTTTTAACATTTAAATATATGTTATTTTTTGAATTCCAAATTCTCTTCTGCTTCCAATCCATTATCCCTTTTCAAAATATTTGTTTTGTTTACTCTATAAACACATAATAAAAATGGTAAATGTAGGTTTTCCTCACTCTCTTTTGAGCTAATATTACTGCAGATTTCTTCCTACTTCCCCTTAGCATTATTTTTTCTTGTTCTTATTAAACTTTACTTGCCTATTTTAGCTGTTTTAACTTTTCTTTCCCTTATTGCATTTCCATCTACATGGGTCAAAAGGAAATTCTTAAACTTCTGTTTCCTCTGACACAAAACATTTTCTTAGTAACTAGTTAACTCCCCTAGACTATAACTTTGGACATCATTGTAACATTAAACAAATTAGGGTACATGAGATGGCATTGTACTCACAATCAACATATGGTCACCCATTTCAATGGGTTCTCAACACTAATGAGCAAATATATTGCTGTCAAGCTTATACAGTAGACCATTATTGTCCACTAGCTTTTCTATGAAATTCCATCTGGTTTTCTTCCTGCCTTAGTGGCTGTTTTGTTTTCATGTTGCAGTTCCTCAAGGTTTTGTCTGTATCCATCCTCTCTTCTGTATACACTCTCCCTTTACTTATTGTATCCATTCACATAATTTCAAATAGCATTTTTATGTCTATGACTCTCATATTTATATGTTGATCACAGATATATCTTCCATGTCCTATGTGGATGTCTCATCAGTAATTTAAATTTAACACTTACAAATCTGGGAATACCTCCGTCTCCAAATTTATTTCTCCTTCTATGTTCTCCATTTCTGTATTATGTAATATGATCCAGGGTCATCCTTGACACTTCTTTCTCCCTCAATTGTACTACTGAATTCATCACACCCTGCTGGTAATTCTTCCACTAAAATGCATATTCCCAAAATGTGTGCTTACTTCCATTTCTATTGTCATATCAAGCCATGCATCACCTGGTCTATGCAGTGGTGCCCCACGTGGTTACTCTGTTTCCGTGGAGTTTCGCTCCAATACACTATCTTTAGCAAAAAGAATGATTACATCAGTGCACTGTGTAAAACCTTTAATGGCTTTCCACTGTACTTGGATACAATTTATAATCCCTCTGTAGTCTACAAGGACATATACAACCTAGTCCTTGCCACAACCTGGCTTTCTTTCAGATCTTTGAACATTCCAAACTTCTTCCCAACATGTCAAGACTTTGTTCATATGGTAGCCTCACATCCTCCTCTCAGTTGCAGGTCTCTGCTTAAATACGTTTCCTCATTGAGATCTCTTCTCAGCCTCTAGATTATAGCATGCTTTCTTGTTAAAATCTCTCATAGCTCCTAATTTTCAATAATAGCAATTACTGAATCTTACAAATATACATTTACATGTATGGTTCCTGCCTTAAAAATGTCTCCCCCATTAACTATAAGCTCTAAGAAGGCAAAAGCAATGTCTATTCTGTTAGTTTCTATAGGGTTCTTGGGAAAAATCTGAAGTTAATTATAGTTTGTTGAATAAATGAATGAAAAGATAGATGAAAAGTAAGAAGGGGATGGTGTCGTTACTTTATAATGAATATTACAGTGCCTAGCATATGCCTAATAAACAATACTTGATTTATATATATATTTATTGATTGACTAATGACTGATAAAGAGTTAGGGAAGTGAAGGAAAACAGTTGCACCTACCATCTTCCAGACACTAAGGTGAGTTTTGAGGTTACAGAGATACAACACACTGTCCAGGTCTTTAAGAGTGAGTTTACAGGCAAATTTAAGAGATTATATGCGACTCCAAAAAAAAAAGCGTATATAAAGAAAAGAAATGATTAATCACTAACTCTGACCTTCAGTTAAATGGAAAATTGAAGAGGCTAAGTTCTTGGGAGCTTATGACTGAACTTCATCAAGCCAGAGACAATAGAAGTTGTTTACCACATGGTGACTTAACTGATTGAGGGAGCTTCTCTCTCAGCAGGGAGTTTAAGTCAAGCCCTACAGGTGTTCAGTACCAAAAAACATTCAGCTATTCAAATTTCGTGAGGATACAAAGATATACAAGGTCAGTGGCAGAACTTAGTTGGGTAGCAGAATGTGCTGAGCCTGAGTCCTGGAAGCTTTCAGGAAAGATACACTTCCTGAGAATCACACACACTTGATATGTTCAGCACTTTGTTTTATCATCCTTACTCATCTGTGTCTTTTTTTTTTTTTAAGATTTTACTTATTTATTTGAGAGAGAGACAGTGAGAGAGCATGAGAAAGGAGAGGGTCAGAGGGAGAAGCAGACTCCCTGCTCAGCAGGGGCCTGATATAGGACTCCATCCCAGGACTCCAGGATCATGACCTGAACCAAAGGCAGTTGCTTAACCAACTGAGACACTCAGGCACCCCTCTGTGTCTTCTTTTAATTGCCCTTGGGGAATTACTCATTTTTATACCAATCTAAAATTGATTTTATCTCATATAATTTTCTCTCCTCTGTGTCATTATTATTCATCCTCATCTCCTTTCCCTTTATATGTAAAACTGAAAACTTTTCTGCAAAGGATTTTCTTAGAGCTTACTTATTCTTCCTTGTTTAAGATGTACAGAGTGTCAGATTGTGTGGTAGTATGATAAAGATGAAAATTTGTTGAAAAGGGAAAGGAGGACATATATGTTCATTCCCTTGCTGATTACATGCACTGAGTATCTATTATCTGCCAAACAATGAGTCAAGTATTGAAAATACAGTCATAATTCTTGAGGAGTTCACAATGTTTGTGTCTATATATATATATGTGTGTATAGAGTCTGGGAGGGAAGAGTGGGAAGGAACAGGGAGTTGCATAAACAGGTAAGTATAGAATAACGTGATTCATATTATGGAGGGTGTACATGCCCAGGGTAGAAATGGAAATTGGTGGATACTCACCAATGATACTCACCATTACATTGTATTGAATTACGCTACCATCCTAACTGTATCGAATATAGTAAGAGTGACTTCATTTATTGATCATTAATATAATTATTGATGGTGGTTGGCAATTTAGGCCCATGGGATTTTTTGCAATTGTGGGAAAATATAAAAAAAAACAAAGAATTTACCATTTTAACCATACCAATTCAATGACACTAACTACATTCATAATGATGTATAACTATCATCATTATTCATTTTCAGAACTATTTCATCTTCTCAAATTAAAACTTCATACACATTAAACAACTTCCCATTTCTCCCTACCCCCAGGCCCTAGCAAACATCATTCTACTTTTTTTATGAATTTGATTACTTCTAGATACCTTACATAAATGGAGTTATACAATACTTTTTCTTTTCTTTTTGGCTTTTTCACTGAGTATAATGTCTTCAAGCTCCATCCACTGTTGTAGCATGGTCAAAATTTCATTTTTAAAGCTGAATTATATTCCATTTGGAAGGATATACCACACTTTGTTCATGTATTCAGCTGTCAATGGACATTTGGACTGTTTCCAACTTTGGGCTATTAAAAATAATGCTGCACTGAACATGGGTGTACAAATAATTGTTTGAGTTCCTCCTTTCAGTTATTTTGGGCATATGCTCATAAGTAAAATGACTTGTTCAAAGTGAATTCTATGTTTAATTGTTTCAGAAGTTGGGCCAGTTTTTAAAAACAAAGTTTTATTATATAAAATCACATTTATCTATTTATGTATTGACTATGGTAGTTTATGCACAAAATTGGCAGAATTGAACAGCCACAACAGAGACCATATGACCCACAAAGCCTAAATATTTACTAATTGGCACTTCACGGAAAAAAAAAATTGTTGACTCGTATTACAGAAAATTGTGCTACCAATTCCTTGGTTTCACAGACAATACAAGTCTTTAAAAAGTTAAAAGATGTCTCACATAGGGAGATAGAAAGAACAGAATGTTATTCTAAGCCTATAGATGAGAAACCAGGAAGAGAATGGCACAGAATGGCACAAAGAGGTCACAATCTCAAATGAAATTAATCCAATATTAATATCCAGACTCAACTGTTCCAGGTAAATCTTGCTTTCTCATCAGGGAGTTACCAAGTTCTATCACTACTTTATACATTAGATAGAAAATCCGGGTATAAATTTTCTATATCAGTGCAATGTTGTATGATTCCTTTACTAAAGATGAGGGTAGGAAAACTGCTTCAAGTGAAAGTACCTGAGTCTGGAGAGGCTGAGTTATATAATTGTGAAATAATTTGGCCTCCCAATACTTAGCTATGAAATATATCAGATCTATGTATTGTGTGTGACTGAAAATACACTACCTTTGGAATGTTAAAACACCAGAGTAAAATACTCCTTTTCACTGTTTTGAACATAGCCATAGGTAAAATCATAGAAGAGCACAACACAAATAAATAGGAAAAAAAAAAAAGATTCAGAAATGGGCCTCAGGTACCAAATGGCCAAAATAATTCAGTGGAATTACTTCACTGTACTACAAATTGTGTGCTCACATGGCATCATGTAAAATATAACCAAGAATTTGTTTTAAATTATTACAGATAGAACTGGTTAGAAACTAAAAGAATATATATCTTATATACAATATTAAAGAGGATTTAAGATACACTTAAGATAACACAGTAAATCTTGTTTGTTTTGCCAATGTAGCTTTGCTTAGCTTTAAAATCTTATTACTTAATAGAAAAATTCAATTTCAAACAGCACAGATCTTTCATTAAAATAACTATTTAAATTCTACCCAGTCATATTACATAATGGCTGATATTTTCAGATCTCACCCAAGAGTATGAAATATTTTTGAGGATTTACTTTTTTATATTCAATACATATCTATGCTAACTTTTCAAATTTAAAACACCTTCCGTAGAATGTATTCTATGTGAATACTATATTTTATGTCATTTACTGCTATGTTGTAAATTTTCTGTAACTATGTGTATAATTCGCTAATATGAAATATAAAGTTTTTTAAATGTATATAAAATTGTTATATTTTATTTGAAAATAATTTTTACAGAACTGTAGAGTATTAAATTTATGGTCACATTGACCACAATGTCAACAAAACATTTTTTTAAGGATTTTATTTATTTAATAAAATACTCCTGCTGAGCAAGGAATCTGATGTCGGGCTTGATTCAGGGACCCCGGGATCATGACCTGAGCCGAAGGCAGTGGCTTAACCAACTGAGCCACCCAGGCATCCCGATGTCAACCAAACATTAAAGTGACATAGAATAGTGTAAGAAAATTGCTATCTGCCTGAAAAACTAATCGACATGTTTTTATTGAATATCCTCCATGAACTTTCTGTTGGACACAGTTTCAAAGAAAATACTACTACTCTGGCCTCAGAGATTGCTCTGTGCTTTATTATGGGGAGTCAAAATAAATTAATACTCTTGATTATTGTCCCATTAGAATTTACACCACAATTGGAATAAGGAATAGCTATAAGTTATCATAACAGGACCCAGTATCAGTAAGTGGAGTATAAAGCTCCAGATGAACAAAGGAGTTGGAAATCATCTCCCGATGAGTTAAGAAAGCCTTGATGGGTTCTTTATAGATATTAGACAGATAATCAGGTCAAAAAATGGGAAGAAAACATGAACAGACACTTCTCCAAAGAAGACATACAAATGGCTAACAGACACAAGAGAAAATGTTCATCATCATTAGCCATCAGGGAGATTCAAATCAAAACCACACGGAGATACCACCTTACACCAGTTAGAATGGCCAAAATCAACAAGACAGTGAACAACAAATGTTGGAGAGGATGTGGAGAAAGGGGAACCCTCTTACACTGTTAGTGGGAAGGCAAGTTGGTGCAGCCACTTTGGAAAACAGTGTGGAGATTCCTCAAATTAAAAATAGAGCTACCCTATGACCCTGCCATTGCACTACTGCGTATTTACCCCAAAGAAGCAGATGCAGTACAAAGAAGGGCCACATGTACCCCAATGTTCATAGCAGCAATGGCCACAATTGCCAAACTGTGGAAAGAACCAAGATGCCCTTCAACAGATAAATGGATAAAGAAGATGTGGTCCATATATACAATGGAATATTATGCCTCCATCAGAAAGGATGAATACCCAAAAACAAACAAACAAACAAACAAACAAACAAACAAATAAATAAAAGGATAAATACCCAACTTTTGTATCAACATGGACGGGACTGGAAGAGATTATGCGGAGTGAAATAATTCAAGTGGAGAAAGTCAATTATCTTATGGTCTCACTTACGTGTGGAGCATAAGGAAAAACACGGAGGACATTGTGAGAAGGAAAGGAAGGGTAAATTGGGGGCAATTGGAGGGGGAGATGAACCATGAGAGACTGTGGACTCTGAGCAACAAACTGAGGGTTTTGGAGAGGACAGGAGTGGGAGGTTGGGTGAGCCTGGTATTGAGGTATTGAGGTATTGAGGAGGACAAGCATTGAGGAGGGTATTGAGGAGGGCAAGTATTGCATGGAGCACTGGGTATGGTACATGAACAATGAATCTTTTAACACTGAAAAAATAAAATAAAAGTATTTGGCGAAAAAAAATAAATGTAAATTACTGCATAAAAAAAAAGCCTTGATGGAAAGGTAGCAACTAAGTGGGACACTGAAGGAATACATTTTTTGGATATATTTTTTTCCCTTTTTAAAATGTCCAGTGTTCCTTCTGTGGTGGAGGAAATTAGTGCTCACTGAATTTCCCAGGATCCCCTTATATTTCCCACACTCCCTTGAGGCTGCACTGGGACTAATACGACTGAATCTTGAGAAATGGGAGTGTGAGGAAAGTCATGCATCACTTCTGGCTTGAGGGACTACATCAGTGTTCATTCTTTAGTTCCACTTTGACAATGGCTCTGAAATTTACATTAGGAGAAGGGAAAACCAGAAATGGAAGCATTTTAGGTCCCTGAGTCACTGTATGGAAGACAGTTGCCTGTTTACATCAGATTTTATATATTAGTAAAAAAATAAGCATTTAAATCACTGAGACTTAACGTTTAGTTTATTGTGACAGCTATTATTAATTACTCTAACTAGCTCAACTTTTTGGTTAGTGGTACTCTGCTTTTCCTTTGTAATCTTCATTCATTATATATAATCTGGGGTGGAACTTTTATCCATAGCCTTCTACAAATTCTATAAAGGGGACAATAACCCAATTTAGGATAATTAGATTAGGAATTAGAATCTGGAGGTAAGAGAAACAGAGAGAGGAGAGGTTTAGAGCTAAGCCATTTTGATAGCAGCATCCATAAAAGTAATTTTCCATGAGCCCTGAGTTCTCAGTATCTTCTTTCATGGCCATGGCTGCTGTTATTCTTTACTTCTGTGAATTTCCCAATATCTCCCCTGCCAGATTGAATTTCACTTAGGATAAATGAAGACTGTTACTGGTTCTTATAACCAAAGCTTCTTAATGACTATAGGTAGGAAGGATTTGTATATGTAAAATTATATTCCAAAGGAATGTATAATAAGGGCATTTTGGATAAAATAAGTCCAGTTAGCTGTAGAGTTCATGAAATTGTTAGAGAAGCTGTGTTAGGATTGTGAATCTTAAGCTATGGATTTTAGATGTTAGCTTCTGGGCTAAGGGGTTATAAAATCAAATGCCTTCAGGGGACATGCAGGACATAAAAAATTATAAAGCTCTTATAAGATTTAAGGCAAAAAGTGCTAAACTGATTATACTGACCAGTTCAAATCTTGCCCTGTTTCAGTGCATTTTAAAGCTCCCTGCAGGCAATAGAAAACAATGGGCAAAGCATATCGTCCAGCTCACTTGTGTCAAGGGGCTACCAGTGTAAAACCAAGGCAAAAGTGGAGAAGCACTGAAGGTTTCTTTGCTGGATAATGTGAAGCACAAAGTACTCCTTTAGAAAGATTACTCTGTCAAAATAGACAGCGGTTTGGGTAGGAAGAGATCTCTTACAAGGATCTATTGACTTGAAATTGATGTCAAGAAAAATGAAAAGAAATTGAGGACATGAAAACAGTTGAAAAGGAAGAGTCTACAGAACTTGATAAATGCTGAGATGTGGAATTGAAGTACAGGGAAGAATAAAGAGGGGACAGGAAATGTATTTGCCTGAAGACCTTATAAGAAATAATGATGCTGTCTTCATGGAATTGGGAACCCTCATTAAGGTACACGTGTTTTAAGGGCAGAAAACAGAAGTACATACCTGAAGATATCATCTAAATAACATCATGAAAATTTCTATCAATAGCCTTAAAAGTTCATTATACACAACGACAACCATTTTGTGTTAATTGCTTGTTCATCTTAATACTAAATTTCTGGAACAAAATACAGGATATAAGTCTTTAAAGAAAACTCAAGAAAGAGATACAGTGAACACTTGGCATGAGATAACAGAGAATCTTTCGCAGAATGTCAGCAATTAGGGACACCATCATGCTTTGGAAGAATAACCATCATTAAATTTTAGTACATGATGGCACATTTTGTTATCAATCTTACTAGATCCATCCACCGTGTCAAAATAATGTGAACACATGCCAATAGAAATTACAGTTTACTACTGTTACTGTCAGGAACTTGGCAAAATTTGGTCTCTTATTCATAAATTTATTAAAATGACACCATTAACATATATGGAATTAACTAGATGCTAACTTTTTGGAGGTCACTTTTCACTAATGAAATTGTCATGAAAACTCTTTCCTTAGGATGAAAGGAGAGCATTTTTCATGAAAACTTCAACTGATTGTTACAACCAAATAACATGAAATGCATGTCTTAGCCCTGGAAGACAAATAAAATATTAGAAAAATTCCCCCTACAAGAGGCCACTCAGGATGTTGAGTGGTAGCAGAGATCTCCCAAGCAATGATAGACATAGGGCAACAAGGTCCCTTAATTGAAATCATTCTTCCTTGCCCTCCTATCTACTCTCCACTATCTCTTAGGTATTCATTGCAAAAATAATTTTATATATTAGACATTCAGAGAAAGAAAAGTAAATGAAGCTCACTTCCAAACTATCTTCATACAGTCTAAGAGACTACTGCTTTCAGCAGAATAAAAAGTGAATGAAATCCATTGTCTATACATTTCTTTAATGTAGAAAAACAACACATGTATGTAAAAAAGGTAGTATAATCAGTCCATTTTACTTTCTGAGTTTCCTTACTAAGGCTTTTGCCTTTTTGTCCCCAAATTCCATTATCTTATTAATAATAGAACATTTGTGAGATAAGTCTTTTAAGTTTTATTGCCATCTTTGATACAAAGATTTAGACATCATAGGCAGAAATGTTATCATGAAAATCACTTAGAGAGCTATTTCACGAAAAACATTTCATGTCTATTATATTTTCTAATATTCACAGTTATTCCATATAAAACAGTTTTTGGAAAATATCATTGATAAAAGGCATCTCTTATGACCACAGTGCTTTGAAGCAAAAGCAGATATACTGAAGCACTGCACGGATAAGGAATCAGATTTTATGGCCAATGATGAGAGTGATAAGGGTAGTCTTCATTAAAGATATATTTCTTAGTACCTTTTATTTATGATATAACATCAAGAAAACATATGACCCTGTCTCACCAATAAATGGTTGTATAAAAATAATTATTAAATTGTTATAATACAATAATTGGTTGCACCTTTGATGATTGATGTAAGTCATCAAATCCAAAGGGCCCATGAAGTAGTCTATGAGACTAATGAAAACCTTAATGTTCCCCTTTAGCTATGCTGTGATCTATTTTCTTGCTGTACACAAAATCCTGAAAAAATAATGGGACTGGAAGTAATTTCAATGCTTTTAAATTCAATCTACAACTTAATTTCCTTTGTGACCTTTGAAATAACAGTTGTAAAAGTCTAGCTTTCCTAATTCCCCAGATTTTCCACAGGTATTTCCTTACTAAGAAACAAAACAAAACAAACAAAAAAAAAACTTCACACAAATGGCAGTCCTCTTTCTTCCCAATAAATGAAGGATTTTCATTTATCTTATTTTCTTTTTCATTATCTTATTTTCTGCATTCTTCAAACTTAAAATACTCCCAGCCTTGTTCATGTTTCCCTGAAACTCTCTTTCTCCATTTCAAAAGTTTTGCTCTTTCTTTTACTGTCATCTAGTCAAGTCTTCTAGATCTCTAATCATCCTCATTACTCTTCATGTTACCACTCATAAACCAAATGATTATAATGTGGCAAAGAATTCTGATCATGAAGTAAAATTAACTAATGAGTAAAATTTGTCTTCATTCATCTCTAGTGAGAACCAATTTATTCTTGGCTTCTCTAGAGACATTCAAAGAATTGTGTTTTTCATCTTCCAGGACTTTAACTTTGAAAATGTCAGAATGAGTAAAGAATGTCTAACCAACACCATGAACGTAGTCTGCTTTTCCAAATAAGGAATAGAAGCCTTCAAGAAATCTGCAACCATAAAAAAGTAAGCATGATTTTAACTTGTCCTTTGATGCCAGAAAATACACTGTCGGATAATTTGCAGAAGACTTGGAATAAACTAGGAATACAACTAAAATTTTCCCAAATTCACCCTTTAAAAAAAAAATCTCCCAAAGAAATTATTTATTTGTGATAGAAAATTCAAGTCTTTCGTGCCATTCAGGAATTTGATTCAGTCCTTAAGCAGGACTGTGTCTATGCCCTTTAACTTTTAGTTCTAATTGTATCTCTAACTGGTATGAATCCCACTTAAAAAAACCTAAGTCCTTATTAAAATCTTATTGCAAGACTCAATAATTCAAATACCTAACCACAGTTAGAAATGACAAGGGTAATGACAAATGACAAAGGTAAACATCAGTAAAAGAGTAAACAAAAAAGCAAGCCAATGAGGAAGAATGAGAAATATAGACACAAGCCTCCGCATGTAAATGCTTAGGGTAAGACATGACCCAGAGAACTGCAGAAATCAGAAAAGTAGCACAAATAAGCAGAAAAGTGAACAGCTGGGTAAGGAAGTATAGTGGGGCTTATTCAGTGGAATAAGACCACCCCTCCATAGTGTAACAGATCCTGTTGGACCTTCGCCCACTCTCTTCACTCCTGATACTCCAGTGTGACCTGGCCAATGTCCAACAGCCACTGTTACCTCTACTTCTTAGCCTGAAGACTTTCTTTGAAGCAGAGAACACACTACACCCAAAAACAGGACGCAATGAATAGCCCTTAAAAATGACTAATAAGAATGGGAGTATAAACATCACAGTTCGCACGTATGCCTTTGGTTTAAAGTGACTGAGATGCACCCATTTTATACTTTCGCAACCTTTCTCCATGGAATTAACTCCGGTCACCCACAATAGTGGCTGGCTTGCTAATATTCCACATAAGCTACTTTCCCTTCCACTGCTTACCACCACACTACTGTACCATAGCTTCCGGAATCACTTCCTAAATAAACAACCTGAACTCAAATCTTTGTCTCAGGATTTGCTTTTGGAGCAACCCAAACCAACACTCTTAACCTCAAAATTTTTATTAACACCAAAATCAATCCTTAACCATGGCTACTCTGATATCATAGATGGAGTTAAGAAAAAATACTTAACCGAACTGGAAAATCAATTCAGGCTTTAAAAAAAAAATGTAGCCTGTATGCTTTTTAAGATAGTGTAAGTGTAATGGGATATACAGAGACCTGGTAGAAGGAAAAAGAGAATATTCAATAAATCATTAAATACCAACTAATGTTATGATTCAAAGAATAGGTGTTTAAGAAATTTGAATTCTAATGTAATTAAAAATAATTTCCAGTCACTGGATTCTATATAAGTATACAAAAACTAGTTATTACCAGAAGGGTGTATCTAATCACAAATAGATTTTTATTTTTCTCAAAATATTAAGCCACTGAAATATAAATTTGATAGAGTCCCTTCCATGCAATTTAATTCTGTGGATTTTTCTTTTATTTGTGAGGAAAGCATTTTTCTTTTAGAAATTTTGGCTTGGATTACAAAATGCTTTATTATGTGCATTGCAAACCTACTTATTTACCACAGCTAGACAGAGATCCCTTCTTACTTTGTCATGCAGCTGCTTGTTTCTAAACAAATTTTGCCAAGAGACATAAACCAGATGGCCTTCTTCAAGGGTATACTGTGAGCTGTGATAGTCAGCTTATGGTAGTTTCAAGCAGCAGACAGCTGGGTATGGAAAGTCATGATGCTATTTGGAAATCCAACTTCCAAGTGTGCCGAAGCACAAGGAGACTCTCAAGTTGGTAAATAAAACCATGACTCCAAGTTTGTTTCAATATTCTATTTTTTCAAGGGTCTCTAAATTTCTGCTTCATAATATTTAAAGAGGGTTTATTTTATTTTATTTTATTATTTTATTTTATTTGTAAAATAAAAGTTCCCCAACCTAATGGATTAGAGATGAAACCTGTCAAAAGAGTGGATTCAGGATACATTTTCAAGTGGAATCAACAAGTTGGGTTTTCTCAGGAAATTACATGCATATCATCAAAAATGCTCAACAGATACGATAATATTCTACTAGAGTAGTATAGTATTTTAAATTGTTATTCCCAATTCTATTCTGCAGTAGAATTATGTACTCTCACTCCTGGAATGGCTTCATGGTGAGCAGTGTTTATTCCTCTACTAGAATTCGCACTTGCCATGTGACTTGCTTTGACCACTGGATGTAAATGGAAGAGATAGCATGACAGTTCTAAGTCAAGGTCTTTAAAGCATCGCATATTTCTACTTGCCCTTCCGAGAGTTCTGAAATCTGACATGGAAGAATATGCCCCAAGAACCTCTGCCCTTCCAGCCTGGCCCCAGAATGAAATAAAAAGGTCAGATCTATTCATTCAACCTATAGCCCCAAAGGCTGAAGTAGAGTTGACTCAAAGTAGCCCTGAACATGAGAATAATGATTTATTGTTAATTCTGGGTGTATTTGTTAGACAGAATTATTGCAGCAGCAACTGATCAATACTGGCAAACTTTAGTAAGGGCCCAGTGGACAGTTACCTTGGGTCACTCCTACATTACTGGGAGATAGGGAAAAAGGTATAAGACAAATGTGAAAGTTGCATTTATGTCCTCTAATTATGGTGCTACTATATGGGAGGTACCCATAAAGATTATATCTCTGATTACCTCAAAATTACTTAAAAACAAAGGGCATGGAATGACAATCCTTAGTTTCTAGCATTATCTTCGAATACTAGAGAAAGACAAATGAGAGAAATGAAGGAAAGAAAAAAAAGAAAAGAAGAAATGCAAGAGGAACTAAGCAGACAAAATTAACCTTTGGTAAAAAAAAAATCTATATCTATATCTACATCTTAAATTTACTCAAATATACAAATTACTCAAATATGAAGAATTTGAAAATGCCCATCTAAACTGTTGTTTATTTTTCTAAGTATCTAACCATTTTGGGAAACCACATAGAATTTAAAAATGTTTATTTCAAGAAGAAATCTCTCAAAAACCACATTTTTAGCTTGTAATGGGCAGCTTTCCCTTGAGGAAACTGGTATTTTCAAGAGGAATTTGAGACTGTCCATGGATAAACTAAAAACTAATAAGAAAATAATTCTTGTGAAAATTGCCTTATAGGCAAGAATTTGCAATTCTCAGAGAGTAAACAGATGTTTAAGGCATCAGAATTTTGTAATGGTAACAACACCCCCCCACAGACACACCACAGAATGGCAGAAGTTAAAATAAGCAAGTAAGTCAGCAAACAAAAAGTCTGTTGTCTTCCCCCAGGAAGTTATGTTGACTTTAGTGGCTAACGGGTCTATTTTTCTTTATGAGAGACTGTTTACTTTTCTCACATACCATAAAGAACATATCAAGATCTCATATTATTCATATATTGCTATATTACCCATACTTCAAAGTCATAATTCTGTACTATTATGGAAAATTGAAAGTAAATAAGAGGAAATTTACCCTACATAATATTTGGTTGAATGAACTATAATGAGAATGAAGTTCTTGTTAACCAAAGAAACAAGAACCTTATTTTGAGTGATCAGGTCTCCTCAATTAAAAAAAATTAATATGTATTGAGGAGCTAGCTACCATAGAATTACACTGTGTTTGGCTTAGGGGTGACAGAAATTGTATGGCACAGTTTCTGCTGCTCTATAGTTACAAAAATTCTGTTGAATGGTACAGTTGAACACAGTGATATAAGACATTTAAATTCATAAGCACCAATAAGAGAACAATATAAACAGAGAGTTCCAGGAACACAGAGACTGGAATAATTGAGACCAGCAAAGTACTCCAAATGGCAATATTTGTACTGGGTTCTGAATGATGAATACGACTTTACCAAAAAACAAGTTTCGGCATTCCTCGAGCACTTGAGAAGATCCTTTACCACTTGGTTTTGCAAAGCATCTTACACAAGGTCCATCTCACATGTTCAGAAAAGGAGATGTCCTAAAATTTCAGTTCACCATCATAATTTCTGCTTTGGTCTTAGATCCTTATTTTTTAGTGGTCATTCTTGGTGTTAGTAATCTAAACTTCTGTAATCTACGAATGACCCAACTTTAGTCAAAGTCATGGAATATAGGGGCGCCTGGGCGGCTCAGTGGGTTAAAGCCTCTGCCTTTGGCTCAGGTCGTGATCTCAGGGTCCTGGGATCGAGCCCCGCATTGGGCTCTGTGCTCAGCAGGGAGCCTGCTTCCCCCTCTCTCTCTGCCTGCCTCTCTGCCTACTTGTGAACTCTCTCTCTCTCTCTCTGTCAAATAAATAAATAAAATATTTTTTAAAAAGTCATGGAATATATACTCCAGGAACACTTTGGCAACTAAGTCATGCATCTCTCTCCTTGGCTAAGCCATGGCTTTGTTGGAAAAAAGGGAAAGAGTCAGACAAAAATTAATTAATGAAAAAATGTTTGGGGAACATGGAGGGATAGAACAAGCAGGTATTAACAATTATGTAAAACTTCCACCTTTATGTTAGCAGAATTCAGGAAGCCAAAATGAGATATTAGAAAAATCAGAGTTCATAAAATGATAAAAGAGTAGGGGATGGAGATAACTCTACACTTAGCCACCTATTTTACATATTTCTTAGGGTTGTTTAGAAAACAAACCAAAATAGACTTCTGCAAAAACTGTTGAGGAAAAAAAAATGTTGAAGAGACTGTTAGCTCTCTTCAAATATTTGTTCTCCTGCTTTTCCATAAGAATACACTTTTCCACATATAGCATTCAGGAATAAATGTAACATTTCCCAGCCTCCCTTGCAGCTTGGGTGTGGTTATGTGACTGACTTCTGGCCAAGGAGGCATAGGCAAAATGTTGCACCTCCTAGGAACCTTCATTAAGAGACAATTAGTATCCACCCTTCGCCACTCTTTCCCCCTTCTCCCATCTTGCTTATTAGAATATAGATGTGGTGGGAACTCCATCTTGCAACACGTGAAGGAGGGTTCACCATGTGAAGATAGCTGACCAGAAAGCAGGAATGAGCAGAGCCATTATACCTGCCTTGACTGCATACTCCTACATTTTTAAGGAGAAAAAAAAATGCTTCTTAGTGAAGCCAAAACAAATTCTAATTGATAAAGAAACCTTCTGGAAAGATTACATTTAGCATAGTTTTGCTTTCTTCCAAAACTCGTCTATTCCATTCAGAGGGAAAAAATGTATATTTAAAGAAGGGAAATTTGTGGTATAACAAAACCAAGAAACACACACTGAGTAAAGTTAAATAGTGGCCTTATTTCCAAAATGAGGCTAGTCCTATAGGCAAAGAATTGGTTTCTATATTAGAACGCTTTCCCTTTGATGGTAATGAAAATACAAGTTTATTTAGATAACAAACAAGCCAACTATAGCCCCTGTATACCAAAGAAATAGAATCATCTATGGTGAAAAATAGAAATGTGTGTATACAGCTATCCTGGGAAACAAAAATGTTCAATTACTTTGAGAAAAAGATTCGGGATATTGATCTATGGTTAACTCTAAGATTATATGAATTTTATATCTAGTCAATTTCTTATTTGAAGCAGGTTTTAAACTAACCTCCATGTGAACTGTAAAGATTTATAAGAATCTGAAAATGTTGAAGATATAAAGCAAATGATCCTGTATGAAATGGCTATTATAAAAAGCAAATCACTCTGCAATTCTGGAGTGCTTTGAAATAGCAATAGGAACATATAGAAGATAAGCTGATAGGTAGAAACAAACTTATATTTAATGCATTTCAAAAAGTGCTTTCCTTAAATAAATACAACAGATCCCCTCCATTCAATCCCTTCGCCAACTGTTGTCAACAAAGAAGAATTCAGAAAAGATCATAAATAAGCGAGGAAATATTACACTGCATGTTAACTAACTAGAATTTAAAGAAAAGCTTCAAAAGAAAAAAAGGAAATCTACAATCAAGGGCTAGTTTAGGTATCTAATTCAAATGGTACACAGTACTTAATGATTCATGTTTTAAACAGAGTTTCAAAATAACAATTATGAGATAAGGGTATAGTTTGTTGATAATTGGTTTGTTTTAATGAGACTGGTAAGTAGGTAATGCATGGACATTAAATACCTCCGAACACCAATGATATGGGATTAATTCTTTGTGGCTTAAAGTTTGCCTCTGGTGGTAAAATCCCCATGTAATTGGCATCAGCAGTCAAATCATACACTTCATTTCGGGCTGCTGGGTGGAAACAACACTTCCTCTATTTGGCTTACAACTGCCCTCTTGGTGCCATGCAAAGTGCGACACCTGGCCAGTGAAAGATAATCACAATACGTAGTGATTGGTTTAGACTCTACAGAGCCCGGGGAAGAAACATAAACATTCGAACAGAGCAGCACAAAAGAGAAGCTGATGTGCAGGAGGGGGCAGCCCCTAAACTTAAAGACACAAGAGAGAACAGATAGGGCAGAGGAGACAGTGCAGAGGTGAACTGTGCTGGGCAGTGACTACAGAAAATGATAGGGCAGGAATAAAGTTGTGTTTCTTAAAGTTCTGATGATTTTTTTCTGGTATATAAGAAATGTCAGTGCTGTCAAATTATAGTTTCATCATCATCATTATCGTCAGAGTATTTATTAACCACATGTGCTGTACTGGGCATCATATAAGCAAGCAAAATTGACATGATTTCTGATATCCAGGACCCAATAAAATAAATCAGAAAAATCAATGTAGACGAATGGAGGAGAGTAGATAGCAAACAAGATACTTAACTTGGGAAAGCTTGAAGGTTAACAGTAAACTTTAAAATATTTTAAAAAATATTTCTGAAATGCTTAGGTAAATTGGTGAATGTGTCTGTGTATCTGTGAATAAGAATATTTGCTGATACATCTGGAGAGATAAATAATGTGTTGTTCTCTTTACATAGATAACTAAGTTTTAAAAATGAATTCTATCAAATCAATGACTTAATAAATAAGGATTTTGTTTAAAAAAGATCTTGATGTGAAGAACCAAAACAGAAGCCTTCCCCATACATAATGGTCTCAACAGTGGAAAAAAAATGGGCCACAAATAGAAAAATTCACTTCTTCAATTTAACACATCTTCCTCTATATCAATCCCATGAATGAATGCATGAGAATTCTTTCCCTGGTCAGTACGACATTGATTCTGGAATGAGATATAAAAAGACTTTTCCATGTTCAGTTTTTTTTTTAAGCTCTCTTTAATTGTCCCAAGTTGAAAAGCTACCAGTAGAATCATGTATTGTCACATATACCTATACCGAGGGGGAGAGGCGGAATATGAAAATCCAATCTTGCATGAAAAGCTTTACCTTTAGTAGACTAATTCTAAGGCCACAGTGTTAATCTTCCCTGAGTCGTCAGGATCCTGCATGTGCTTATCATGTATCTTCCCAACTACATATGGCGCTGTGACAAATAGAAGAGGCTGCTAATGCTGCAATAGCTGAATGTCTCATTTAGGAACAAACAATTCTGGAAAAGCTCCCAGATTATGCATCTGTCCCTCCAGCTTCCACTTTAGACGATAAAATCGTATGGTGATAACATGAGGATTAGTATATTATTCTTTCCCTCTGTCAGGAGTGTGGGGTTATTTCTCTCACCTTGACATGAGAGAAAAATATTTACTGAATGTCTCAGTAGAAAAATTACAAGTGAGATAGAAAATGCTTATGAGAAACTTGTGTTAGGAGTGGGCTTGCAGAATTACATGCTCATTCCCTAGAGTCTGAATACAGAGATGATTAAGGCACTTTCTCTTCAAATCAGATTTCTTTGGTTTCTATTCCTGTTTTCTCCCCTTTCATTTCTTTCATTGTCTCATTTTCCTTCACACAGTACAAATGGCAGCAAGAGTCTGTGAGTGCTTTAGTATTGTGAACGTGGCACTAAGGGAATGAAACAAAGGAGAAATCCCTGGGGAAGCATCTTCCTGCTCTCTATTCCCCAGCATCCTATCGACATGTGGCCCTGTGGTCCCAGCATGATGGCAGGAACATTGGAAAAAACTTTCTCTAGAGCAGTAGTGCTCTACTTATCTGAGAGTAGGTACTGGTCAGTTAGAAAATGTTCAGAATCCATGGCGAAATGCCCAAAGCACAACAACGTAACATGCTCTTCTGTAAGATACATCTTTTTTTTTTTTTTTTATTTTGAGGTTAGGTCCTTCTTGTATTTAAAGAAGAATATATGTATTATTTTTAAATTTAAGTGTAAAATCCACTCAAGTACAGCATATACAGAGAAAAGTGTACAAATCACAAGTGCATAATTACATAAACTTTCTTAACAGAAACATATCAATATAAATAAATCCAGATCAAGAGATCTGCCCTTGTTAATCACTACTCTTCTTTTTAAGATTTTATTTATTTATTTGACAGTAAGAGTGAGACAGTGAGAGAGGGAACACAAGCAGGGGGAGTGGGAGAGGGAGAAGCAAGCTTCCAGCCTATACTGGCTCTATCCCAGGACCCTGGGATCATGACCCTAGTGGAAGGCAGATGCTTAACTGACTGAGGCACCCAGGTGTCCCATGTTAATCACTACTCTTCACAATGGTAACAACCATATCTGACCTTTAACTTCCCAATATGCCCATTTTTGAGTTTTATATAAATGGACTCATACAATATATATTGTTTTTTTGCATCTGGCTTCTTTTCTGTAGCACTATCTTCCAATTTCTTATTTTCTGAACTATCACTGGTAATGGAATTTGATTTTTTGAAATGTTCTCACCCTGCTTTCCCATTTTTTGACACTTCATTTTGCTCTAAAAATTCAGTATTGTAAGAATCACTACTCTTACTCTCATGTCCTCTTTACATCAGATCTAAAGCTCAAAATCACCTTGAATTTACTTACATGTATGGGTAAGCCATCTCAAAGTATCTGACTAAATGGGAGTCCAAAGAGGAATGGTGATTTTTTTAAAAAATCACTTACTTGACAGCAGATAAGAACTGTGTTGCTACACAATAATGCCATCTTATGGCTGTACAGCAATGTGTAGTCCAGAAACTGCTTTCATTTTTATTATCTCATTTGAACTGTGCTATCCTCTAGGGCTTGGGGAGTAATTTCCTGAAAATGGTGCAAATTCATTAACCATTTGAGGACTAGTAAAGCTGGTATCAGAAAGAAAGTAAAGATGACAGTATACGGCACTCCTTAAATGTTTGTTGAAAGAAACAACGGACTATGTTTCTCTAATACTAGGTGGATCTTATGGTTAATTATCTCTTTATTTTCACATGTTTCCTGTAGGTATCTTTTGGAAGCGGTGAGTACTCACCAAGAATTAGATAAAAACAGAATTTACCAGCAATGTTAATTTCCTCAAAACTTAAACATTTATTTTACATATTTGTATATCTATCCATATACATGAATTGGTACATAGATACACAGGATTCATGAATTAAATGTTCATTGTGTTTACTGTTTGTGTTCCCATAGAAAAAAAAGCCACTTTTAGTATTTTGGAGATATGCAACTTTACCGAGACAGAGGTTGAAATTCTGTTTGCGGGAAGACAAGGTATGAAAGCAGGTCTCTTAGATAACGAGTGAGCAGTCACAGATCAGTCTGGCTCTTAATTCTCTACTTGCCCTCACCTAAAAAGTAATGTCTGTTTTACTTTATGACATTTAATAAAAGTGAGTTTTACCATTATAGCATTCATGAATTTGGTGATTAATGATGGTCTCAGAACCTATGCCTTAGGAATGCCAAGAGTCTAATGCATTTTCTCATATTTGTAACTTATTGTGAGTATACACTATGCAAACCTATTAGAGCTAAATATTTTGAAGAAATGGAAATATGCAGATGTGCTATTTAATATGTGTTTGGGTAAGTCATTTAACATCTTTGCAATTTAGTCTCCCCTGTAAAACAATGAAGCAGGACAAAATCACTAAGGTCATTTCTAGCTGTAAAAATTTCTTTATTATTAATTATTAACTGTCAACAATAGTTTGGATTATTGTTCAACAAATAGTCACTCTTCTTCCCCTTCCACTGTTGGAAGAGACTATTTTGCCCCTCTACTGATGTCAGGCTTCCTCTGGCCAGTGGAATGAGAGTGAATTAAATGTGGGCCGAGGCCGTAAGTGGTCCGTAATATAAGCACAGGTCCACAAGGGAGCTTACGTCTGGTCTATGGTCTGGTGATCTGTCATGAGAAAGAGAATGCCACTGACCCTGCATTTTAGGCTCAGGAGAAAGATAAGACATAGCAGACCTTAACCTGACACAAATCCTGGAGCCTACCTCAGCTATCCTACAGCTTGAAAAGGCTGCCCAACTGAGCCCAGCATCAGTCAGCCAAACCACAGGCAACTTAAAGACCCATGACCATGAAAATACATGCTTGTGGTTTTATGTCACTGGGTTCTGGGGTATAGCTTTATACCACAGTATTATGGTAATGGCTGACTGATACACGGTCATACATGAACCATGTATGAAAACAATACCAATGTAGCCATCCTACTGGCTCAAAGGTGTTTTGGTAGAACAGAGTTTGGAGAGGTTGTAGGACAGGCAGGGACTGAAAAGCCATGAGACTGAACAAAAGAACAAAGGTCAGGTGAAGGCCTTACATGCCCAGTTAAGAAATCTAGACTTAATTCTAAAGAAAATGAGATAATGGTACTGAAATTCTTAGACTTTAGAAAAACAACCCTGGACGAAAGATAATTGGGAACAAAATGAGGATATCAGTAGAATTAACAGAGATTTCTGATGTAAGTATCAGTTTAGAAACCTACTATAGTAAACAAAGAACTAAAATAGAAGTAAAGATATTTAGAAATGGACAAGAGGGAGGTCCCCCGTAATTATTAAAAATGGTTTTCTTTTCTTTGAGAATAATAAAGAAGACTGTCTTGAGACTACAATCTTCAAAACAAATTGTTTTAAATCATTACAACTCCATTACTTTTAACCTAAAATAGGAAAAGAAAACAATATTCTACCTTCTTGTGGTGTGAGGCTGAAGAATATACGTGAATTTTTGAAAATGTGGTCACAAGCTAGATATGTTAATTAAGGCAAATCCTGAAAAATTATTTTAAATCAACAAATTCCTCGTAGCAAAAACAGTGGGGGGACTGCTAAATGTTATGTATCACCTTCAAAATAGAACTGGTAAGTGAATATCAACTTTTCACCGATACCTTATATTTCAAACATATTAATCTAAATATCAATCTGCTATAAATATATAGGACACAGATTTGACCAAAGATATGCATTTTATACTGTACAGTTATTTAAGCCACCTCAATTAAATGACAAAACCTATTTGACATTATGTGAAATTTTAGAAAGCAATATAGTGCTTCAACATAATGCTAACTCCGGTACAGAGTAATTTCTAGAATTCAGTTCATTAGTCTGTTCACCATTATTTATTCTCACTCCACTTACCTTTTTCCAATGATAGTAATACTTCTTCCTTTCTTCCCCCCTTACCTTTCCATGGAGAACACTAAAATGAACTCCAGAGTTCTCTGAAAACAGGCATAGTAGTTTAGGAAAATAAAAGTGTTACCTACCCTTGTCGGTCCTTGTACATTTTGTTAACTCTTTCCCATTGGACATCAAGCTGGGAGAGAGCTTCCTGGAGCTTTGCCCTTTCTGCTGGGGTGGCACTGTGCAATGCTGCTGTCTTCTTATTGTGAATGATGTCAATCCGACCTGAGATTTGTTGCAAGTTGTCTTTTATGTTCTGAAATATAGAAAATTTAAAATGCATCAGAAATGAATCAGCTGTCTATGGAAAGAGATAAAAGGAAATTTATAAACCTCAGAAATAACAAATAGCCTTGTAATTCTTTTTTTAATATTTCAAGTTTTTATTTATATTCTAGTGAGTTAACATATTATGTAATACTCACTTTAGGAGTAGAATTTACAGATTCATCAGTTGCATGTAACACCCAGTGCTCTCCACAGCAAGTGGCCTTCTTAATCCCCTTCTCCCATTTAGCTCACCCCCTACCCACCACCCCTCCAGCAACCCTCAGTTTGTTGTTTATAGTTCCGAGTCTCTCTTATGGTTTGCTTTTCTCTTCTTTTCTTTCCCTTATGTTCATCTGTTTTGTTTCTTCCACATATGAGTAAAATTTTATTGTATTTGTCTCTCTCTGACTTATTTCACTTAGCATAATATCCTCCAGCTCCAGCTCCATCCACATCGTTGTAAATGGCAAGATTTCATTCTTTTATATGGCTGGGTAGTATTCCATTGTGTGACAGTATATATGTGTACACACACACACACACGCACACACACACCACCTCTTCTGTATCCATTCATCGGTCGATGGACATTTGGGCTGTTTCCATAATTTGGCTATTGTAGATCAACCCTGCAATTCTTTTTTTTTTTAAGTTATGTTGGTCACCATACAGTACAACATTAGTTTTCGATGTAGTGTTCCATGATTCATTGTTTGTGTGTACATGCCCTCCTTAATACCCATCACCGGGATAATCCATCCCCCCACACCCTCCCTTCTGAAATCCTCAGTTTGTTTCCCATAGTCGCTCATGGTTCATCTTCCCCTCAGATTTCCCCTCTTCATTTCCCCTCTTTCTTCTCCTAATGTCCTTCATGCTATTCCTTATGTTCCACAAATATGTGGAACCATATGATAATTGACTTTCTCTGCTTGACTTATTTCACTTAGCATAATCTCCTCCAGTCCCATCCATGTTGATGCAAAAATTGTGTATTCATCCTTTCTGATGGCTGAGTAGTATTCCATTGTACATACGGACCACATCTTCTTTATCCATTTATCTCCTGAAGGGCATCTTGGTTCTTTCCACAGTTTGGCGATTGTGGCCAGTGCTGCTATAAACATTGGGGTGCATGTGGCCCTTCTTTGCACTACATCTGTGTCTTGGGGTAAATACCCGGTAGTGCAATTGCTGAGTCATACTGTAGCTCTGTTTTTAATTTTTTGAGGAACTTCCACACTGTTTTCCAAAGTGGCTTCACCAACTTGCATTCCCACCAACAGTGTAAGAGGGTTCCCCTTTCTCCATGGCCTCTCCAACATTTGTTGTTTCTTTCCTTGTCAATTTTTGCCATTGTAACTGGTGTAAGGTGGTATCTCACTGTGGTTTTGATTTGAATTTCCCTGATGGCTAATGATGATGAACATTTTTTCATGTGTCTGTTATCTATTTGTATGCTTTCTTTGGAGAAATGTCTGTTCATGTCTTCTGCCCATTTTTTGATTTGATTATTTGTTTTCTGGGTGTTGAGTTTGAGAAGTTCTTTATAGAACTTGGATATCAGCCCACTACACACTACAGTCCAGCGATTCTTAATTACTGACTTATTAAAATCATCATCCCTGAATTCCAGTGATTTCAACATGTTCAGGCGCACTGGTAAATTCACAGTCCTCAGTCCTCGGTCCTGATGACTTATCACTCCCTCCATCTTAACACTCTATCTTCATTTGGCTTCTGCAACCTGAACTCTTCTGGTTTTTCTTCCACCTTCTTGTCCACTGCTTCCTCAGTCTTTACTGAATCCTCCTCTGACTGATCTCTTTGGAGTACTCTGGCTTATTTTTGACACTTGTTTCCTTCTCTCTCTATAATCTCTATTTGGTCTCATGACTACAAATTGTTTCTATACAGTGATGAATCCTGAACTTATACTTCCAGCCCTAACCTCAACTTGGAAAACAGATTCACAAATTTGACTACTTTCTTGACATTAGGATGCCCCATGGATAACTCAAACTTAACATGACCCCAACCAAATTCTGAACTGCACCCCCTTGTCCCTGTGTTCCAGTGGTTTTCCCCATTTCAGTAAATGCATATCAAATAATAGTTATTCAGGCTGACAATCTTAGAGGCACCCTTCACCTCTCTTTTATAAGCATTCAAGTTGTTAGACAATTCTGTTGGCCCCACTTCCAGAACAAGTCTGGAATTTGACCACTTCTCATTACTTCCCTTGCTATAGCTTTGATATAATCTATCATTTTATCTCATCTGGATTATTGCAATGGCTACCTAAATGATGCCCCTGCTTCCGTCTTACCCCTCTCCTAGTCATTTCTCAAGAACGAAAAAACATTTTCAAAACAAAAATCAGGTCGTATTTCTACTCTGTTCAAAATCCTCCAATGGCTCCTCATCAAGCACATCATCTTTACCATGGCCTATGAAGTTCTAAATGACTGGGCTGTATGTTGGTTGTATGTTGTCTACCATTCTGATCTTACTTTTCTTAGTCTCCTCTGAGTCTAGAATGTTTCAGCCTCATTAATCTTTTTGTGTTTCTCAAGAACGCCAAGCATTCTCTCGCTTCCAGATTTCTTCTGTACTTGCTGTTCTCTCTGCCAAAAATATTCTTTTACTCCAAGACATTTATATGACTAGTTCCCTCACTTCTTTCTCATCTAAGAAGAGCCTTCTCTACCACTCTATTTTAAATAACAGCCCTAACAATTCTGTATTCCCTGTATTCTTCATTTTTCTTCATGACATTTATGACTAACATTAAATTATATATCTACCAGTCTCTATACACTATTGGACTAGACCCTATAAGTACAGGAAATCTTATCTGTCTAAATCTCTATTGGGTTTTCAGGACTTAAACCTATGCCCGGCACATGGTAGGTTACTCAATGTATTTTGTTGAATAAATGAATAAACTACTGTATCCTATAAGTTAATTCTAAAATTTTTATCTATATTATATTTAAAGGAAAAAAAACACAAATTCATTATATAATACACATCTTTAATAATATATATATATTTTAAAATGCTAAAAAAGTATATACTTGGCTAGTGTTACTAGTATGAATTCGGTTATTTTGCTCATCTGAATTGTTATAGACAATTCAATTGAGGAAACATTATTGAGTTCTTCCATGTACCAGGACCAATACAAAGGAAGCAAAGGTAAGTGAAGCACAGTTTTATTTGTTTGTTTTTAAGAAGTTTGAAATGCACCTTATTGTGATAGATAGAGAGGATGTGATTTGGAGAAATGAAGGAAGAACTAATAGTGTAGAAGCCCCAGCTAGATGACAAGAAGGAATTTGATGAGCACTCTAAGTCTATTGTTTTATGGAAGTTCAAAGAAGGAATGAATCGTACACCATATTTGGTCACACATTGAGGAAAGAACTCATGAAGGAAGTACAAGTTGGGAGTGTATATAGCTGAGTAGTTAAAGTGGGAAGGGCATTATGCTTACCAGGTAACACATATGCAAAGAAAGGGAAGATGAGAAGTCCTATTTGGCTGACTTTTTGGAAATGTAGAGCATTAGGAGAAGATGGATCAGGAAACAGAGGCTACAGATGTTTAATAATGTGCTTTAGAGATTCTGAAAGCAAGTCAGTATCCCATGGGAAACCACAATTCATCTAGAAATTGTGATGGAAAATTTCAAATACATACAAAAGCAAGAAAGGAGTACAAATAGCCCCCTTGAATCTATTATCTAGTTTCAATTCTTATAACGCCATGGGCAACCTTGTTTCATTATACCTCTACATATTTACCTTCTCAAATGGATTATTTTGAAACAAACTGATATAATACTTTATCCATGAATACTTCAGTTTGTCTCCAATATATATGAATACTTTTCAAGGAAAGTACACATAATACCATTATCTCACCTACAAAATTAAAAACAAAACAAAGTAATTAAGTGTCTAGTTGATATTCATATTTGAGTTGGATCAAGAATGTTGGTTAGGAAGAAAACTTGGCAGAACTCCATGATTGTATACTGAGTGAAGAAGAGGAAAGATTCAAATTATTCCCAAGCTTCTGGCCTGTGCACCTGGATGAATAGTGGTGTCACTGGGCAAAAGGATTTCAGACGGATAAGCAGGTTCTGTGTGTGTGTGTGTAAGTGATGAGTTCAGTTTGGCCTATGTTCATATTGAGAAACCTTTGGAGCATCAGGCTGTAGATATCCAACAGGCAGCTGGCATCAGATTTCGCAAAGAGAAATGAGATGGTGACTATTGTTGGGCCATACATCTTTTCACATTTCTTTTTCTTTTTCCTTTTCTCTCTCTCTCTCTCTCTCTCTCTTTCTTTTTTCTTTTTTAGAGAGAGGGAGGGAGAGTGGATGCAATTCAGGGGAAGATAGGGGCAGAACGAGAGGGAGAAAGAGAATCTTAAGTAGGTTGCACACCCAGCGTGGAACCAACATGGGGCTCAATCTCACAACCCTAAGATCATGACCTGGGCCAAAATCAAGAATCAGATGCTCAATCGTCTGAGCCACCCAGGTGCTCCTCTTTTCACATTTTTGCATGGTCTGAGCTGTCTGAGGAAAGAGCACCAGCATCTGGGTTCAAGGATGACTGAATAGCAAATATACTTTAGTGTTCAAACTAGTGCAATACACCAGGAAGACCTGGAAACACTTTTCCCAGATCCATTTGCTTATGTGCCAATTTATAGTCTGAGGATAAGAGCCCTAGACCCTTCCCTCTCTCTAAAGAGGATCCTTTTACTCCCTAGAGCAAAGATCTCTGTTTCTATCTCACTTTTTCTGTCAGGTATGCCAGGTGCCTTGCATAATCTCTGTCATCCATAAATTTTGGACTCCCTCCCTTAGTGCAAGTCCTGCATACATAGATAAATTCGTAGCTCTCACTGCATTGTCCCATGGGGATTTGGGGAATGTGCACTAGAGCTAAGATGCTCTTGAGTAATTAATGATGTGTTCTCTGATGCATAGATCTTGGGTTTCCTATCAGAATAAATAAATACAAACATAAAACCTTGATAAGTATCAATAAAAGCAATTTTTTTCCTACTTTCAGAAAAAATTGGGGAGGATTTTAACCACGTGTGAGATGGAAACTAGGCCAGATAGCAAGAGGTTATCGCTGAGCCTACAGCTTCCCAGGAGATAGTCTTGAACAAACTCTACAAATCACATAGGGCATCAGGAAGGAGGTTTTGGGTAGATCTTAGAAGGTTTTCCTCCATCATCCTAAGACTTCATGGCTGTGGTGCATGAAGACCTGACTTGGTAGAGGACGAAGCTATAGAAGCAAGTGAGGATATAGAGAATATCAGTTGTAAGGGGTGAAAGTTAGTGCTTCTGTTAGGACCCTGAAAAAAAAAAAGCAGCTGTGTTCCCAGGTAGAGACTAGGGAAAACACGATTGTTATGGGTGACAGAAATGAATTTCAGAGATTGAAAGAGATATAGAGAACGAGACAGAGATAGGGAGGGAAGGAAATTGTTTCTAAAACTCCAAAGGGTTCTCTTCAAGTTTGTGCATACCTTACAATAGGGAGGCTTCATTAATTTTTTTAAGCAACTCAGTTTAAGTCTGTGGTAAGAATACTTATCTGACAAGTCATGCATTAGCATGTGAGGGGAAAGAGGGGATACCAACATAGAAATAAATCATAAGATTATTTATCTGGAGGAAGGTTAAAATTATGTTCTACTAGCGTTACATACAGAATAGCTAGTCACTGGAATTACACGCCTACGTGTTATTTAGTTGCACAAGAGATGGTCAAATTGCTCATAGAAGTGTGTTAGAATAAAAGAGTGAGAAGAAAGGTTGCCTAAGGATGAGCCTCCATGAAAAGGAACAGCCGAGGAAGAAGATGAATATGCCTGAAGAGTAATTGTCATCAGACGTAGAAGGAGAGCCAGAAGAGCAAAGTATTTCAAAACCAAGAGAAGGAAGAGCATTAGGAAGGAGGGAGGGAGCTGCCAACAAGCCAAGTGCAGCTGGAAACAGGAGTGAAAAGGTAACCTGGCAATTCAGGAGGTCACTGGTGATCTTATCCGGGGCAATTCCACCATCTTCCAAGTGTGAAAATATAAATCTGGACAGAGAAAACAGTCTTCCACTGTCAATTGAAAATGGCTTAGTACCACACTGCAGTTCACTTTATTTGACATAAAACACTGTTATTGAGGAAAAGTTTACTACTAATAAAAACAAAACTGATAATGCAACAGAAATTTTAAAAAGACAGAAAGGATCTGGTATATGTTATCAATGCCCTAGAAGTCACTGTAGTCAAACATTCATCTCACATGCTTTCTTTTCTTTTATTAACCTGGCAAAACTGCATTCCTATCTTCTGAGAGCTCTGAGCCTGCAGCACTGGGTAGAATGGTTAGGGCTATCGTGCGAGCTTGATTAGGTCAGGTGCTAGGAACAGGTGCCAACATGGCTTCTTTGCTGTTTCTGTGAACTTGATTGACCTGGGCTGCCTGATTTCACTATCACTTGCTCTGGCTCAAGTCCTGATGATGTAAGTCATGGACTCCATTTTAGTGTGGCTGCCAGCTTAAGGGCAACAATCCAGAACTGACAATCCCTCCATTTGATACCAAAAGCCAGGTGACAGACAGGCTGATTACTTAAACTTACACTGAGGCAACCAGCCACATTTGCCTGTACATTGGGAGCCCACCTACCTAAAATAAATAGTTGTGATCTCCAAGGCGGATAAAATTTAAGAGAAGGGAAGGAAGATCTTCCCCACCATTGTAAAAGTAGTCTGTTTATGGCTTTGATGTGGGGTATGTGTATATGAGCATGTGCACGCACACACGCACGCACACACACAATAGGTAAATCCATTCTCCCTGCAAGGATCTGAGCTTGCAAAACTTCTTAATTTTACTCCAAATCTCTGGAGAGCTCCCGGTTCTCCAGAAAGTGGTAGAATTTCTCAGAATCGAGTTATAAACAGTTTCAGCAATGCTGGGCAGCATGTTGCAAAGGCAGGAAAACTTTCTATCTTAAATGAGACAAGCAAAAAGCAAAACTGGGGCAGGGGATGTCACACTCCCTGGATATCTAGATAATAACTCCTTGGTGTATTCTCAGAGAATGTTGTCAAAATTGGCTGGAGTCCAGGAAATCCTTTTTAAAGTCCCTACACATGCTCTTGTCCCTGAGGCACTGCACACAGAAAAATGGTATACTCACCCAAGAAAATTCTGTAGCAGTTTCCATAGTTTAAAGCCAGAGATGAGATCTTTTATAGCTTTTTACTATTCTAGTTTGTCTAGAAATAAGTGATCTTTATAGTTTCTGACCCTCTAAAAATGAAACCATAGTCCCTCTAGTTGCTATGGTGATAGAAAAATCCCTAGGATCACTACAGAATATATTATTTTCATTTCTATCCTTGAATAGTTCCTTATATTACCTGAAAATATGATGGCAAAATCACAAAGTAACCGCTTTTTAGTCATTCTTTTAATTTTGACATGCCCCTCTGAATTGACCTCCCCATGCTCTCTGTCAGTTGCGTAAAATGTGTGTTAGTCACTATCCCTGTGAAAGGAAACTTTAATTTCTGGAAGGCATTTGTATATGAGTGTCTATAATTTAAGTCCTTAATATTTTAAAATAGCATCTTTGCAACTCGGCTTCATGGAATCAAGTCAGTTAAATCAGACCCTTATTTATACACAGCTAATAGAGAAAAAATAGATAGCAAAGTAACTTTCACAACTGGAAAATGAAGTCCAGTTATGTAAAATAAGGAAAAACAGAAGATTATGAACTGGGGTGCCTGGGTGGCTCAGTCGGTTAAGCAACTGCCTTCAGCACAGGTCATGAACCTGGGGTCCTGGGATCGAGCAGGAGTCAGGCTCCCTCCTCAGTGGGAAGCCTGCCTCTCTGTCTCCTCCCTGCTCATGCTCTCTCTCACTATCTCTGTCTCTGTCTCTCTCAAATAAATAAATAAACAAATATTTTTGAAAAGAATATTAGGAACTGTACTGTTATAAGTCAGATTTCTAGTTGGAAAGCTACTGGTTTAAATAAGAGTCCCTTGATAAGACAGACATGAAAAGTCCAAACTTGGAGATAAATGATATTTAAAAACACGAGTCTCCCTTTAGAGAGAATTGGTTTTTAAAAGAGATTCATAACACAAACAATTTGAACCTCAAAGTACTTTGTTTATTCAAGTACTGGGTAAGAAGTGCCTTCAATGGGCTAAAAAGAGAAACTAGACACTACAGACCATGTATCAAGGGACCCAAACAAGGAACCTTTTTGCCAATTAATCAGGTTGAGATAAAGGTCTCAAGTAACTCTTCTCTGTGCTCTCTTCTCTGTCATAAGGGACAGATTTCTGCTGTTCAGTTTTTCTTCTATTTAATAAAAAGCAGCAACTACTCCCTTGTTGTCAGAATGTTTCATTACAAACTGTGCCTTTATCCACCTAAACGGTAAACCTATTTGTACAAATGTCAATGTGGATACTGCGGAAATTGAACAGGGCTAGAAGAGGGGAGGGTGGCATTTGATAAACTGAACTTACTGCAAACAAGATGAAAATAGACTTAAAAAAATTATTGAAATTTCAATGTTGTTTCTTACCTGATACTAAGTTCTTTGTCTCAAAAATATGACAAAGAGTGCCAGTATGATCTCTAGTACTTAAAATAGTATCATTTCTGTTTTGTTTTCTCTGTGGTCATGAAAATTAGTGGGCATCTCACACTTATAAAATACAAAATTCAATTCAGCACTGCTTAAAATTCAGCACAGAATGAAAAAATAAGGATGCTTATAATTTACAGGCATCTTTAGTCCTATTTATACCAAACAGTAACCTCAAATACACCTTCACGAGTTCAAAACTCTTACCAAGGTAGAATTTAAAATATGTTGATTGTAGATGTACATACAAACATTAATCTGAAATTGTGTCTTCTATTTAAAGTTTGTATTAACATATTCAGAAACTATTTAATCTTAGCCTCAAATTTTACCAGTGTTGGCTTAATAAAAATATTTCCATAAGGGGGAAAAAGTTATCTTAAAATTGAAACAATATAGTTTCAGAGACAGAAATATATAAGATAATATGAAAAATATGAAATTGATTGTTTAGGGCACTTTCCCCTAAAAGTGACTTCCATATAATGATATTCTGGTTTCAAGTATGTTGGACTTAATTTTAAATCTCTCTCTTTCTCCCTATCCATCCATCCATCCATCTAAAATTGCTTTCCAGTGATTCCTCAGTCTTCATTTCTCCAAGTGACTCACGTGAGCAGATGGCTATAAACATCTCTAATTCACATTAGTTCCTGAAAGGAATTTCTATATATTTGTTCACCAATAGCTGCCTCACTGCAACTTCTCCCTCCCCTGCAAGCAGTCAGGACTGTTAAGCATAGCCTTCATCAACCACCCCTGGCCCCCCTAGTCTTACTTCATTCTGCTATGCCCCAGCTTTCTCTCTACTTCTGTCTACCTCTGTCTTACTTATTAACTCAACAAATAACTATTAAAAGTCTACCATATGCCAGGCATATTCTACATACTGGGGATATAAAGGTGAGTCAGAAAAACAAAGTCATCCTATTTCTGTTAGTTCACAAGCAATTTGATTGTCCACAGGAGTGGCATTAGAAGGAAAGAGGGCTGGGAAAAGAACAGAGGAAAGGACACATATTGTGAGCAAGTGTGAAGAGCTAACAATTTACCCCTAATCATTCCCATATGCATATCTCTAATCAGGATCCTCTCCTAAGCTCTGACTTACATATATCCAACTGTCTCTTTGATATTTATGAGGATGTCTGATAAACATCTTAAGCTTAAAATATCACAACTAAACTTATACCAAACCTTGCAGCCTAACCTGACCCTCCTGCAGTTTTCCACATTATACAGTTAAACGGCAGCTCCATTCTTCTTGTTGTTCACGACAAAATTCTTAATGTTATCCTTGAATCCTCTCTTGACCAACCTGCATGCAAGCGGCCACCAAATCCTATGGGCTCTGCTTGCAGAATATATCTAAAATTTGACACTGCCACCACTCTGACCCAAACCACCATCTCTAGCTTGGATAATTCTAACTATGGGCATAAGAGTACTTTCTATGGAGGGTTGTTTGTAATGACCATTTCAGTTGCCACAAGCAAAGAATTTAAAACATGTCCTGGGACGTAATAAAGAAGTGGTAGCTATTAGTAATCTCAAAATTCCAACTACATCCAAAGCACAGATATTCAAAGGCTTTCTCCTCTGTAAAATTATTCTCAGTTTCAGCTCTCTACATTGCTTTCTCCTTTTCCTGAATTTGTTTACACTTATGCCTTATACTGTATTTTGCCCATACTATGTCTTTCTTACTTTTTTTTACTTCCTAACTTGTTTGTATCACTATGATATGTGTATCCAATTAATGTTGCAAATTACCAGAGTGTAGGGATCAAATCTTATATTTCTCTTTTAGAGTGTTAAACACAGTATTTGGGCCTTAATAAATATTTGTTGAATTGAAGAGTGCAGTCAAAGCTCTGAATCTCAACTTGCTTATGAAAATCCAATTTGAATGGAATCAATGAACCTTAAGATTTGTTCCATTGTTCTTGAACCACTGCAGATAGGCATTCGGGTCCCAAAAGATGTTGTGAGATATTCAGTTATTTCCCTGTTTATTCTATTTTACTTTTACTGGTTATTTAGCTGTTAGAGTAAATAGTGGAATAGCAGTCCAACTACATTTCCTGGCTAAGTTTCTCCATGCTTTTCTCATGATACCTCTGATACCTATGTCCTTCATTCAGTTTTACCAAGTTTCTCAGATGCCAGAGAGCATCAATAAGAACAAAAGGAAAAATGTAAAACCTGCACTTCACTGCCCCAAGTATTCCTCAAAGACAATGATTCTAGTCCATCAGCACCAACTAAACTGGAAACAATTTCATAAGTCATTTTGCAATAGGTACATTGTGTGTTGAGTCATGCACATTGTCTAAATCACTTTATTGAAAATCTTGATAGAAAAATCAGCTCCTGAACATAGCAAAGGAGAGGTGTAGAGGAGCAAATGTTATTTCTCTTCAAAATAAGACATATGGCATTCTATGTTTCCAATATTTTTAGAACCAGGGCATGCTTTTATGGCTCATGTAACTGAGCTGAGGAGAGGCAGGTGGGTTTTGTGGAGAAAAATTCCAAGGCAATACAGCAATCCAGGGAAATCTAAAAGAAATAATTACCACTGAGGAAGGAGTTTACAAAATGTGGGCGGGATGTTTTTCTTTCCTATATTCACTATATACCCTTTTATCCTATATACATAGGCCACCATGAGCATCTTATTATTTTGATAAAGTACTGAAAATCCAGTATGAATGATCAATCAAGTACATAGATAGCTGCTATACAAGATATAATTAAATCTGTATAAATTAATACAAATGACAATACACTATTTTGGAAAAATAGGAAACCTATTTGGCAACATTTTGCTCATTGATAACTGATTAATGCTGTTGATGTTAGGAGAACGTGTTTTCCATCATAGTGTTTTAGATGGGAGATAGAAAAGCAAAACCACTGTTTCATATAGTTGTTCTGAGCTAAACCTTAACACATAAATTTAAGAACAACAAAACAAAACATGATATAGAAGGAAGACCCTAACATTTTACTTCATTTCTTTACCTTCTTGAAAGCCCCACAGAGATCCCTAATGATGAAAACAGTCTTGAATCTTTTGTCTAAGGTTTGGCAAATTAAACTTGGAAATTTGTAATAACTGGTATCCATTAATTATATGTACTTTACAATACAAAGTATTTGCTTTTTTTCTTTGAATGTTTAACAATACACATTAAGATTTAGAAATAAGCATACTTGGATAAAAGTCACTGATTTAAACTATATGCAACTGCTAATATTTGAACATTTTGATCTACATAATGTCAACTTGTAAGGCTCAATTGAATGTTATTATAGTATTAACATGCTCATGATTACCAATTTAAGCAGGAAAATGAATACGGACTAGCCTTTCTAAATGGCAAAAGAAAAAAAAAACCCCACATAATAACAAAAATAAATCTCAAAACCCAAGAAAAGAAAAAAAAAACACTACTGATTAAATCTTTCTTCAATTAGAACTACAATGTCAATGCTTTTAAGTAGTTAATAAATCAGAGTTCTGAAATCTGACCGATGGATTTTAAATTTAATGAAAAGAGTTGGGAAAAAATGAATTCAACCTATTTCACTGGAAAACAAAACTCAGAACAAAACAAAACAACAAAACAAACTAAAAAAACAGCCTCCTACTCTTGGTAAAAGCCACAGTGCAGAGAGACTTGGAATGATCTTGAGTTTTCACATCCTCAAGAGAAATCTAAAACAGTAAGTTATTTATTTAGCACCTAAAATTAATAGAAGAATGAAAATTTTATCCCCAAATAAATAATACTTAGCATTGGAAATGTACTAAAGGAAAATGATTGAGAGCAAATAAGATTCTCTAAAAGAAGTTTTTGTCAAAAACAAATGTTTTTTACCTATGTGCATTCTCTTTGATGTCAGAATTTTTTAACCTTTAGGCTATTTGCCAAATCTGGAAATAACTTTATGTATATTTTATGCTGTTGTCAACATTTTATTTCAAGTTTTCTCCATATAAATATGCAACTGTATGAGGTATACTACTTTTGAAAAGATCATTTGTTTAAGATTATTTACATGAAAATTTAAGTTATAAAAATTTTTAAGATTTTGGCTATTTGATGAAGTAATATGGGTTTATAAATTGTGAAACTTACATAACTACACATTTTTTACAAGAATTTTTCCATTGATCCCACATGCTTTCACCTTATCTTCACAACCGTACTGCTAAAAAGGCTGGGACAGGTATTATCATTAATCTAATTTCAAAGCTAAAAAAACTGAGACTTACATGATTTGCTCAAGGACACAACCAGAAAGAGTCAGATTTGGTATCTAAATTTACATCTTTTATGTTCAAATCCAGAGCTTTACCAACCTCTGTATCCTAAGGCCTGTCATAACCATATAATGTAAGCTCAGTGAATACAAAATATTACTAATATTTCAATTGTGGATTTCTTGCCACACATTTTCATAAATGATTGTCTTAAAATTCACTATGTACAAACCCAGATAAAGTCAATTCTCCATGCTAGTATTACATGCATAGATTGTTAGACTTTGCCTATATCTGGATGATTTAACGCAGTGTGTAAGAATATAATGTACAAGAGGCTAATTTTGTTTCTCTTTTTAGGCCTGGTACTGATAGACTAACATTGCTCTGTCCTCTTTGATCATGGTGTCCATATCTGGATTTACAAGACTACTCATTCAATGGATGAGCATTGAGCACCTATTAAGTGCTTGGTACTGTTCTAGGAGTTGTAGATACAGTGATGAACAACAACAAAAATTACTGTTTTTTATGCCTAGTGGTTGTGCATATGATCTTTGGTGGTCACTACAGGGAAGAGGTCAGAAGGTGCAGCTGGCTCATTTGCAAACCATTGCAAGCAGTGAAAACTGTACCTTTTGTTGCTGCTGACTGTATCACTATCACAATCAATGTAGCACTCCAGTTAAATGGGTATACATACACTTAAACACATGTGTATGGGTTTTTAGATTTATAAAAGCCTGCACTATTGTTTCCACATTTTGGGAAGGGGAAAATAATAGCTTTAAGCAGTTTTAGCTAACAAAAGTGCCTTGAGACCTTTGTACCTTGGTTAACAGAAGAGCACATAACTTTCATTTCTAAGAAAAAAAGATTAGAGAAACACATTAGTAGCTGTTGTGACAGCAGCCGTTGGGGAGTAGATCTATCTTAAAATTGGAAAAAGAGAAGTTGACATACCAAAGACTCAAACTCCAGTTCATTTTCACTCTCTGGAATTTGTCTTTATCTGACAGATGAAGGCAACCCCCTATATAAATCTAATTCTTATCCTCTTTATGTCTCATCCAGCTACCAGGCACTACATTAAAGACATATCAAATTGGGAAGAGTGTTCAATCAAAAGGCATTGAAGTACTTATTAATTAGATTTTTATGAGCTTCTAAAGAAAAATTTTAGTTATTTTTAGTGGCTTTACGATAAGGCTTTATTGCCCTTTTGATTTTTTTCTGAACAGTTTATGGTCCACATGTGAAAAACACTTTGTAAATACAGCTATATATTTTGGCCCAAACATTCTCCATAGGACGATGCATGGTCCTTGCATAAATAACAAAACAGTAATTATGCATCACAGATCAAAAAATGACAATCTTAACTGGTCAAAGAACAGCTTGAATGAGTCATAAATAGAGGAAAACATTCCCACACCTTAATTGCAACCTCAAAATTTCCACCAGCCTCATGATCTGTACATTTTAATGTGAAAATTTCTGACTTATAGACTTTATAGAATGGGGATTATTTAAAACAGTCTTGCTGAGAGAAATGCAGTAGATCGGGTTCTTAAAGTATATTTGAGCGAAGAAGGGAGTACTGTGCTGCAACGAAGTCAAAGTAGGATAACTGCTGGGCCTGATGAAATACTCTCAGGGAGAAAAGAATGAATAATTTCCTATAAAAGAGACATATGTATAAAATGTAAAAGAAAACTGTATGAAATACAAATAAATATGAACTGGGCATGGCTACAATGTAGTAAATATCCGTAATCTCTTAATCATTAGAGGAATGAAAAATTAAGTATTATAGAAACAATTTAAGTAGGATTTAAATCAAAGTGAATAGATTAATTACAAATGTAAAATAATTCACAAATATAAATAGAAAACAAACAGGAAACCCACGGATTGGGAGAAGATATTCACAAATGACACTACAGACAAAGGTCTGATATCTAAGATCTATAAAGAACTCCTCAAACTCAACACTCACAAAACAGATAATCACATCAAAAAATGGGCAGAAGAAAAAAAAAATGGGCAGAAGACATGAACAGACACTGCTCCAAAGAAGACATACAAATGGCTAACAGACACGTGAGAAAATGTTCATCATCATAAGCCATTAGGGAGATTCAAATCAAAACCACACTGAGATACTACCTTACACCAGTTAGAATGGCCCAAATCAATAAGACAGTAAACAACAAATGCTGAGAGGATGTGGAGAAAGCGGAACCCTCTTACACTGTTGGTGGGAAGGCAAGTTGGTACAGCCACTTTGGAAAACAGTGTTGACATTCCTCAAGAAATTAAATATACGGCTACCCTATGACCCTGCCATTGCACTACTGGGTATTTATCCCAAGACACAGATGTAGTGCAAAGAAGGGCCACATGTACCCCAATGTTCATAGCAGCAATGGCCACAATCACCAAACTGTGGAAAGAGCCAAGATGCCCTTCAACAGATGAATGGATAAAGAAGATATGGTTCATATATAGAATGGAATATTATGCCTCCATCAGAAAGGATGAATATCCAACTTTTGTATCAACATGGGTGGGACTGGAGGAGATTATGCTGAGTGAAATAAGTCAGAGAGAGTCAATTATCATATGGTTTGACTTACATGTGGAGCATAAGGAATAACAAGGAGGACATTAGGGGAAGGAAAGGAAAAGTGAATGGGGGGAAATCGGAGGGGGAGGTGAACCATGAGAGACTGTGGACTCTAAGAAACAAACGGGGTTTTGGAAGGAAGAGGGGTAGGGGGATGGCTGAGCCTGGTGCTGGGTAATAAGGGGAGCATGTATTGCATGGCGCACTGGGTGTGGTGCATAAACAATGAATCTTGGAACACTGAAAAAATAAAATTAAATTTAAAAAAAGAAAAACAGACTGTAAATCTACAAAGTATGAAAAAAAGAAAATTGAATAAATCCCCAATCATAAAAGTAGTGGAAGAAAGGAATTATATTTATAAATGAAGGAATGTGTTAGCTGAAAAATGTGATTTCCCTCCGAGAAGCCACTAAATGATTACGTTATTCAAAATGTTATACATAGTCCAAGAGATCAGTTTTTACAATATGGTAACACATTAAATTTAAGTAGAAGTCAAAAAGCATCGATAATCAAATTTTGCTTTGACATTTTATATGCTCCATGATTACTTAATTTAGAATAACTGTGAACTCCTCTTGTTCGAATATTATTAAATTGGGCAAAATTCTAACCCTTTCACTAGCATGCCCCTGTAGTACAAGGTGCACAGAAACATTCTTTTATTTTCTTTCAAATATTTTGTTCAGATTTGTAGATGAAGTATCTCTATTATTTGGTTTCCCTAATAGCAGACTAGAAAAACAGTTTGTTCATGACATTAGTTTTGTCCTCATTCAAATGACAAGCATTATTCAATTTATGCTTAAATGTGATAAAATAGATTCCAAAGGAGAAAGATCTTGATCAGCTTGATAAGATCTCATTTCCAGTCCTTTTGCCCCTGCTTCAAAGCACCAGGAGCAAAGTGTAAATATCAATGAGAAGAAATCCTACATCCCTCAAGGAGTCCTTTGCCAAATTCACAGGACACCTAAATTCTCCTGAGCCCCAAATCTGCTAAGAATAGGTCTTCAGGGCGCCTGGGTGGCTCAGTTGGTTGAGCAACTGCCTTCGGCTCAGGTCATGATCCCGGAGTCCCGGGATCGAGTCCCATATCGGGCTCCCGGCTCTGCGGGAAGTCTGCTTCTCCCTCTGACCTTCTCCCCTTTCATTCTCAGTCTCTCGCTCTCTAATAAATAAAAACAAAACAAAACAAAAAGAATAGGTCTTCATACATCATGCTCAAGTTTCAGTGTGGATACAGAAAACAATCTGCTCTCTCCACATGGAAAACATTATCAGAATCTGAAAATCTCTCCTTCCCATACTTGCCCACACCACCAGCCTCTCTTCTCCAAGTGCCCTCCTTGCTTTTACTCTTGATCCCCTACAGTCCTACACTATTACTCAGTGTAATCCTTTTGTAAAAAGATTTATTTATTTAGACTGAGGCCTTTGGGGGGGGGGTGGCAGGTTGGGTGAGCCTGGTGGTGGGTATTGAGGAGGGCATGTATTGCATGGAGTACTGGGTGTGGTGCATGAACAATGAATCTTGGAACACCGAAAAAATAAAATAAAAATAAAGATTTACTTATTTAGAGCAGTGAGTAGGGAGCAGCAGAGGGAGAGGAAGAAAATCTCAAGCCGACACCCTGCTGAGCATGGAGCTTGATGTGGGGCTCAATCCCACAACCCTGAGACCATGACTTGAGCCAAACCCAAGAGCCAGATGCTCAACTAACTGAGCCATTCAGATACCCCTCGACCAATGTAATCCTTTTAAAATATAAATCAGATCATGTCACTCATCTCAAAAGTCTACTATGGGTCCTATCTAACTCAGAGTGAAAGGGAGTCTTTACAATGACCCTCCAGGTCCTCCACAATCCAGGCCCCCATTGCCCCCCTTGATCTGATATCCTACCACCCTTCTCTGGCTTATTCTCCTCCAGGCACATTGGCCTTTCTGCTGTTCACTGATCAAGTTAGGCACACTCCCAACGTGGGCCTCTGCACTGACTATTTACTATGTCCAGACAGTAAAGCTGAGTGCCAAGCTGACCCCCTCAGCCTCATCAAATCGTTGTTCTGATGTCCACCCTATTTAAAACTGCAATCCCACCTCTTGCCATTCCACCTATGCCTGCCCCTTTGGTAGTTTTATATCCCTTATCCAACTCTATGTTTTCTTTTTAAAATCTTTTTAATGATAACTATCATATTTAAATATACTGATTGTTTGTTTGATTATGTCTCCCACTGCTATAATTAAAACTGTATGATGGTGGAATCCACTGATTTTGCTCACTGTTTTTTAAGCACTTAGAGTGATGCCAGGTACACAGTAAGAGCTTAATAAATATGTTTGAATAAATAAAACCTCACTGATCAAATTAGCAGCCTTTCCTTTTTAAAAGGATTTTATTTTTTTATTTATTTGATAGAGAGAGAGAAAGAGAGCACTAGCAGGGGTAAGAGCAGAGGGAGAAGCCACCTCCCTGCTGAGCAGGGAGCCCGAATGCAGGACCCTGAGATCATAACCTGAGCTGAAGGCAGATACTTAACTGACTGAGCCACCCAGGTGCCTCTCTTAGTGGCCTGTCCTAACAGTTTCCTTTTAGGTCTTGAGGGCTCTGAAAAAAAGCTGGCCCAGTCAAAGAAGACTGAGTGACTTTGATTTTTAGTCCTTGGCTTTTTAAGCTTACAGCAAGCTCTTTCCAGTGCTGTTGAGGTTGAACAGCTGCTTCTGCTTCTAGATCCTATCTAAACTGTGCATCGGGCCCAAGTGTCCTGTCAGCATCTGTGAGATCTGTTCATGTGTCCACACTTCTTGTCACCCTCTTACCTTCCAAAAATACAAAAAATTTTTATCCACCTCAATCATAGCATCTGTTTATTCTGAACCAGAATCATCAGTTTAAATGAGAGAATCAAAATGATGCATGTCTGACTTCTTTCTTTACTTCCTTTTCTTTTCCTCTTTCCATCTTCCTTCTATCCTAATTCTGTCCTTCCTTCTTTTTATGGACTCTTCTTAAACTTTCAGGGATCCATTGAGAATTAAACCCAGAACATTTTTGCCTATAAACTTTGCATGACAGACTTCAGTATTCTACTGTGTTTTTCCCAAAGTCACCTCTGCTATGCTGAAAATAGTGCTCTAAAAAAAAAAATTTGTGTGAGATGGTTTAGTGTAATGGTTTATAACTCAGATCCTGGAACTTCTTTGCGTGGCTTCAAATTCTTGCTCCATCAGTATTAGGTGTCTCAACTTTGTCAAGTTACTTTATATTTCTTCAGTTACTTCATCTTAAAATATGGAAAATAATTTTAAATATTTCACAGAGTTGTGGTAAAGATTAAATTAGTTAATGAATGCAAGTTAATAAGAGTGCCTGACCACTGAAAGAAAACTGATTTCTCATTATAGTGAAAGATAAAATCTAGTTGCCATCCTTATTCTAAGCTATGCTCTTATTTTTGTCCTAAAACTTCACCTTTTTTTTTCAAATTTTATTTATTTATTTGACAGAGAGAGAGATCACAAGTAGGCAGAGAAGCAGGCAGAGAGAGGAGGAAGCAGACTCCCTGCTGAGCAGAAAGCCCGATGCGGGGCTCAATCCCAGAACCCTGGGATCATGACCTGAGCCGAAGGCAGAGGCTTTAACCCACTGAGCCACACAGGCGCCCCAAATTTCACCTTTCTTAAGGCCAAGGTCTAAGGGAGCAACTAAGGAACTCCTTATTGGAGAAGTAGCACAGTCACTGGGGAATTGCCCATCAAGTTGAAAGGAGTATCTTCCAAGTTTTCTGTTAGTGAGTGCTGACTAAATAGTGCATATGCCATTATTTCTTTCAAAATTATCATAGGTTGGATGCCTGAAAACTAATTCTAACACTAGAAGGTATATGCACAGGATTTACTTGGGAGTGATCCTGGGAAGCACCGGTAAGGCAGCGGAGAGGGTAGGAGAGGAATCCACTTAACCACAGTACTATTTGGAAAATACCTACTGTGTACAGTGGGGTCTCAGTCCTGCTGGGGAACTTCGGGTCAAAGTGTAGAACATGGGGGGGGGGTGGAGCAAGATGGCGGAGAAGTAGGAGGTTGAGATAGAGTAGGATCCCAGAAGTTCATCTAGATAGTTATCAAACCATTCTAAAAGGCAGCATACTCAACAGGAGAGAGAAGAGAGGAAGAACAGCAATTCTAGGAGCAGAAAATCGACCACTTTCCGAAAGGTAGGACGTTTGGAAAAGTGAATCCAAAGCAACGTGAAGAGAGACCGCGGGCGGAGGGGCCGGCTCCCTGCAGCCGCAGAGCCGCGGAGCACAAAATCGGAACTTTTAGAGTCTGCTCCGCTGAGGGACATCGCTCCAGAGGCTAAGTGGGGGGTTTAGCCCTCGTGGGAACAGTGTGGTTTCAGGGCCCCCGAGGTCACAAAGGGACCGGGAGTGTCTGAATGCAGCAGAGCTCCCAGGTATGGGGGCGGAGAAGCTGGCGGCAGAGAAGGAGCCACGCAGTGCGCTTTCAGTTTGGGCTTACCGTGTACTGTGATCTGAGAAACAATCCAGCCGCGGCTCTTCGAGCAGGAGGCAGCTCCGGAGAGACCCCCTCCTAACTTTTCCGGGAGGAGCGGCTCAGGAGCGCGCAGCAGGAATCTGCTGGGTTTGGAACGGGCCCCGAGCGCTTGGCTCCTATGGCCAGAGACTGGGAGGCCGCCATTTGCATTCCCAGCCTCCAGAGCGGTACGGAAAGCCTCAGGGAACAAAGACTCCAGAGAGCGAACCTGAGCGAATTGCTTGGCCCATCCCTTGGCAAGGCGGGGCAATTCCGCCTCGGGCAAAGACATTTGAGAATCAAAGAAAAAGACCCCTCCCCCAGAAGATCAATGAAAACATCTAGACAAGACCAAGTTCATCAATCAGTGAAAACTGCGGAACTCCTGAGTATTTTTCTCGCTCACTCATCTATTCTTAGCTCCAAAAAATGACAAGGCGAAAAAACTCACCACACACACACACACAAAAAGGACAAGAGACAGTACTGAGGGCTAGAGACCTAGTTAATATAGACATTAGTAATATGTCAGAAATAGAATTCAAAATGACAGTTATCAAGTACAAGCTGGGCTCAAAAAAAGCATGGAAGAGATTAAAGAATCACTTTCTGGAGAAATAAAATCCCTTTCTGGAGAAATAAAAGTACTAAAATCTAATCAAGTGGAAATAAAAAAAGCTATTAATGAGGTTCATTCAAAAATGGAGGCTCTTAATGCTACCATAAATGAGGCAAAAGAAAGAATTAGTAATATAGAAGACCAAATGACAGAGAATAAAGAAGCTAAGAAAAAAAGAGACAAACAACTATTGGACCACGAGGGGAGAATTCGAGAGATAAGTGATACCATCAGACGCAACAATATTAGAATAATTGGGATCCCAGAAGAAGAAGAAAGAGAGAAAGGGGCGGAAGGTATATTGGAACACATTATTCTAGAGAATTTCCCTAATCTGCCGAAGGGAACAAGCATCAAAATCCAAGAGGCACAAAGAACCCCCTCAAAATCAATAAAAATAGATCTACACCCCGTTATCTAATAATAAAACTTACAAGTCTTAGTGACAAAGAGAAAATCCTGAAAGCAGCTCGGGATAAGAACTCTAACATACAGAGGCAGAAATGGTAAATTGGCAGTAGACCTATCCACAGAGACCTGGCAGGCCAGAAAGGACTGGCATGATATATTCAGAGCACTAAATGAGAAAAATATGCAGCCAAGAATACTATATCCAGCTAGGCTGTCACTGAAAATAGATGGAGACATTAAAAGTTTCCAGGACAAACAAAAACTAAAGGAATTTGCAAACACCAAACCAGCCCTACAGGAAATATTGAAAGACGTCCTCTAAGCAAAGAGGGAGCCTAAAAGGAACATAGACCAGAAAGCAAGAGAGACAATATACAGTTAACAATCATCTTACAGGCAATACAATGGCACTAAATTCATATTTGTCAATAGTTACCCTGAATGTAAATGGGCTAAATGCCCCAATCAAAAGACACAGAGTAACAGAATGGATAAAAAAACAAGACACATCGATATGCTGTCTACAAGAAACTCATCTTAGACCCAAAGACACCTCCAGCTTTAAAGTGAGGGGGTAGAAAACAATTTACCGTGCTAATAGACATTAAAAGAAAGCTAGAGTGGCAATTCTTATATCAAATAAATTAGATTTTAAGCCAAAGACTATAATAAGAGATGAGGAAGGACACTATATCATACTTAAAGGGACTGTCCAAGAGGAAGATCTAACAATTGTAAATATCTATGCCCCTAATGTGGGAGCAGCCAATTATGTGAACCAATAACAAAGTCAAAGAAACACATCAACAATAATACAATAATAGTAGGGGACTTTAATACCCTCCTTGCCAAAATGGACAGGTCATCTAAGCAAAAGATCAACAAGGAAATAAAGGCTCTAAATGACACACTGGACAAGATGGACATCACAGATTTATTCAGAACATTCCATCCCGAAGCAACAAAATTCACATTCTTCTCTAGTGCACATGGAAGTTTCTCCAGAATAGATCACATCCTGGGACACACATCAGGTTTCAATCGGTACCTAAATATTGGGATCATTCCTTGCATATTTTCAGACCACAATGCCATGAAACTAGAAATCAATCACAAGGGGAAAGTTGGAAAGAACTCAAATACATGGAGGCTAAAGAGTATCCTATTAAAGAATGAATGGGTTAACCAGGAAATTAAAGAAGAATTAAAAAAAAAATCATGGAAACAAATGAAAATGAAAACACAACTGTTCAAAATCTCTGGGACACAGCAAAGGCGGGCCTGAGAGGAAAATATATAGCAATACAAGCCTTTCTGAAGAAACAAGAAAGATCTCAAATACATAACCTAACCCTACACCTTAAGGAGCTGGAGAAAGAACAACAGATAAAACCTAAACCCAGCAGAAGAAGAGAAATAATAAAGATCAGAGCAGAAATCAATGAAATAGAAACCAAAAAAACAGCAGAACAAATCAATGAAACTAGGAGCTGGTTCTTTGAAAGAATTAATAAAATTGATAAACCCTTGGCCAGACAGAAAGGACCCAAATTAATAAAATCATGAATGAAAGAGGGAAAAAAAAAAAAGAGGAGCAATCACAACCGACACCAAAGAAATATAAACAATTATAAGAACATATTATGAACAACTATACGCCAGCAAATTAGACAATCTGGAAGAAATGGATGCATTCCTAGAGACACACAAACTACCAAAACTGAACCAGGAAGAAATAGAAAACCTGAATAGACTTGAAATAGTCATCAAAACTCTCCCAATAAACAAGAGCCCAGGGCCAGATGGCTTCCTAGGGTAATTCTACCAAACATATAAAGAAGAATTAATACCTATTCTCCTGAAATTGTTCCAAAAGATAGAAATGGAAGGGAAACTTCCAAACTCATTTTATGAGGCCAACATTACCTTGATCCCAAAACCAGACAAAGACCCTATCAAAAAGGAGAATTACAGACCAATATCCTTGATGAACATGGATGTAGAAATTCTCACCAAAATACTAGCCAATAGGATCCAACGGTACATTAAAAGGATTATTCACCACAACCAAGTGGGATTTATTCCTGGGCTGCAAGGTTGGTTCACCATCCGCAAATCAATCAACGTAAAACAATACATTAATAAAAGAAAGAACAAGAATCATATGATACTCTCAATTGATGCTGAAAAAGCATTTGACAAAGTACAGCATCCTTTCCTGATCAAAACTCAGTGTAGGCATAGAGGGTACATTCCTCAACATCATCAAAGCCATCTATGAAAAACCCACAGCGAATATCATTCTCAATGGGGAAAAGCTGAGAGCTTTCCCCCTGAGATCAGGAACACGGCAGGGATGCCCATTATCCCCATTGCTTTTCAACATAGCACTAGAAGTCCTAGCTTCAGCAATCAGACAACAAAAAGAAGTAAAAGGCATCCAAATTGGCAAAGAAGAAGTCAAACTTTCACTCTTGCAGATGATATGATACTTTATGTGGAAAACCCAAAAGACTCCACTCCAAGACTGCTAGAACTCATATGGGAATTCAGTAAAGTGTCACGATATAAAATCAGTGCTTAGAAATCAGTTGCATTTCTATACACCAACAGCAAGACAGAAGAAAGAGAAATTAAGGAGTCGATTCCATTTACAATTGCACCCAAAACCATAAGATACCTAGGAATAAACCTAACCAAAGAATCTGTACTCAGAAAACTACAAAGTGCTCATGAAAGAAATGGAGGAAGACACCAAGAAATGAAAAAACATTCCATGCTCATGGATTGGAAGAACAAATATTGTGAAAATGTCTATGCTAAAAAAAAAAAAAAAAAAAAAAAAAAAAAAAAAAAAAAAAAAAAAAAAAAAAAAAGAAAATGTCTATGCTACCTAAAGCAATCTATACATTTAATGCAATCCCTATCAAAATACCATCAATTCATTTCAAAGAAATGGAACAGATAATCCTAAAATTTATATGGAACCAGAAAAGACCACGAATAGCCAGAGGGATGTTGAAAAAGAAAACCAAAGTCGGCGGCATCACAGTTCCAGACATCAAGCTCTATTACAAAGTGGTAATCATCAAGACAGTGTGGTACTGGCACAAAAACACACATAGATCAATGAAACAGAATAGAGAGCCCAGAAATGGAACCCCAAATCTATGGTCAACTAATCTTCGACAAAGCAGGAAAGAATATTCAATGGACAAAAGACAGTCTCTTCAACAAATGGTGTTGGGAAACCTGGACAGCCACATGCGAAAGAATGAAACTGGACCATTTCCTCACACTGCACACAAAAATAGACTCCAAATGGATCAAAGACCTCAATGTCAGACAAGACTCCATCAAAATCCTGGAGGAGAACACAGGCAGCAACCTCTTCGACCTCAGCCGCAGCAACTTCTTAGAAACACTGCCAAAGGCAAGGAAAGCAAGGGCAAAAATCAACCCTTGGGACTTCCTCAAGATCAAAAGCTTTTGCACAGCATAGGAAACCATCAACAAAACCAAAAGACAACTGACAGAATGGGAGAAGATATTTGCAAATGACATATCAGATAAAGGGTTAGTATCCAAAATCTATAAAGAACTTCTCAAACTCAACACCCAAAGAATAAAGAATCCAATCAAGAAATGGGCAGAAGATACAAACAGACATTTCAGTAAAGAGGACATCCAAATGGCCAACAGACACATGAAAAAATGTTCAACATCACTCGGCATCAGAGAAATACAAGTCAAAACCACAGTGACATACGACCTCACACCAGTCAGAATGGCTAAAATTAGCAAGTCAGGAAATGACAGATGTTGGCGAGGATGTGGAGAAAGGGGAGCCCTCCTACACTGTTGGTCAGAATGCAAGCTGGTACAACCACTCTGGAAAACAGTATGGAGGTTCCTCAAAATGTTGAAAATAGAGCTACCCTACGACCCAGCAATCGCAGTACTGGGTATTTACCCTAAAGATACAAATGTAGTGATCTGAAGGGGCACATGCACCCGAATGTTTATAGCAGCAATGTCCGCAATAGCCAAACTCTGGAAAGAATCTAGATGTCCATCAACAGATGAATGGATCAAGAAGATGTGGCATATATATACAATGGAATACTATGCAGCCATCAAGAGAAAGAAATCTTGCCATTTGCAATGACATGGATGGAACTAGAGGGTATTATGCTAAGCAAAATCAGTTAGTCAGAGAAAGACAATTATCACATGATAGCTCTGATATGAAGAACTTGAGAGGCAGGGCAGGGGGTCGTGGGGGGGTGGGAAGAGAAATTAAACAAGGTGGGATGGGGAAGGAGACAAACCATAAGAGACTCCTAAACTCACGAAACAAACTAAGGGTGGTTGGGAGGTGGGGGGGTAGGGTTAAGGACATTGTGAAGGGTATGTGCTATGGCAAATGCTGTGAAATATGTAAGTCTGATGATTCCCAGACATGTACCCTGGGACAAATAATACATTATATGTTAACAAATAAATTTTAAAAAAAGTGTAGAACATGTCTCAGAGTTTCTGGAGCTGAAGATGTGGATGAGCAGTGTTCTTTATCCACAGAAAGCCAGCTGTAATTGGTTGATATTTGTTTGGAGAAGCGGGGATGCAGAGCCTTAACTCTCGATACTTATGAGTTGAGACAGCCCTAGGCACTGTCCCAGGTACTTGCAATTGGCAACTGCCAGTTAAAGTGCAGGGAGCCCTGAATTTGGAGGGGGTACGGGTGAGGCACCAAGAATAATGCAGACATCAACACAACTAAAACTTTCAGTAAAGTCAGGTATATGGAGGGATTAGGGTAATTCCTTTCCATTGGGCCTCTTAAAATAAATTGTTGCTGCTTTCATAAGAGGTCAAATATTTAAACCTCTCAGGGACAAAAGTTTTGGAAACTTAAAAAAGTTCTATGTTCATACCTCATTTTTATTTTTCTTGTCATAAGAACACTTAATATAATATCCACCCTCTCAACAAATTTTTATGTGTACACTACATAACTGTTACCTATAGGCGCAACATTGTCCAGCAGATCTCTAGCACTGATTCCTTTTGCATTTAAACCCACTGAATAGCAACTCCCCATTTCCCCCTGCCCCCAGTACCTGGCAATCACCATTTACTCTCTTTTATGCTCATGCTTTCATATGGGACAGTATAAAGCAAGATTTGATGATTTAATGTAGTAATTATATTTTAGTACATTCTAAGACAATTGACGTTTTTCCTTAAAAATAATGATTGAAATGTTCAAAAATTTAAATTCTTTCAAAATTATTATACTATCTTTTGTGCAATGAATATTATAACTTTTTACATATAAACAAACACAATCGATTCACAATGCAAATACTCATTTTTAATATAAGAATAAATATTACTTATGTGTATGTTCCTCATTCACTGCTAGTTTTGCCTTAGCTAATGTATTAGCTATTAAATGTAGATTTCCATATTTAAACAGATGTTTTTCTGCTTTATTCTTGTCAAAGTGATAGGTAGCTTTCTGATTCAATAAATCTATGGAAATTATATGTGCTATATTATTTTTATTATGTTCAGAAAGTAATTATTTTAACTTATTACACATCACTTGTATTATACTTTAAAGAAATACGTATGTTAAATCACAGCAATACCTACTACAGTTCTGTAATTTGATTCATGCAAATCTGTCAGGAATAAAATCAACCACAATTTAATTTCAAACCTTCCCAACCAGCAGCTGTACAATTTATGTACTACTTTTCTATTTTTACTACTGGATAATGACAATGATGAATGCCTTTAAGAGAAAATACATATTCATTGAAAAGACTGAGATCAAAACTATCCCCTTTCAGAAGTCCCACAAAGGTAGGAAGCCCATTTGTGTGCTGCCGGAGATTTGTTGGTAGTGAGCTGGAATTATGCCCAAAACTGCATCTAATGAGGATTCAATAATCCAGTGAAATTAAACCTGCAATGATACTTTTTTACAAACCACAATAATCAATACAATCACAATGGGCATCAGCTGTAATATTCTTAAACATATCTGGAAGAACAAATATTTAGCTGAGTGTAGCCAGAGGCCCATAATTTTGACTGTGCCAGGTTAAGAGATAAGAAGACAAAGATATTCAGTTGGCAACTTAATAAGTTTAGGGTCACTGCTCTCCTGACCCCTATGTCTGGGAACATGGAATAAAATTAATATTAGCTCATTAGCACTGATTTACATGTTGAATGACAATGATGAACTTATAAACTGTGCCGTCATGTGAAATTAGTAAATGTGAATAATGAACAGAATGTTGGCATGTCTCCTTTATCAATCGATCAGATTTCTTTTCTTCACTGCATCCACTAGCGATCTATTATTTCAAAAAGAATGAGTACCATACTGAAATGGATGGAGTAGTTCCAGAGATCCATGCCTTTCTCATTTTCTTTTAGCGTGTAATTTTATAGCTTACTTGATATAATGTAAGATAGTAAATTCAAGTCACTCAAGATATTGAAGCTCTGATTTCCAAAACAAACAAACAGCTTTAACTATCTATATACTTATGCAGACAAATGTGTGATATGGAATGAGCTCCCAACAAATCTTTTAGAGTATAAAATATTTTGGCTAATAGGTGCTGCTGAGAGCAAACTTATCTTCTGTCTATAATCTCACACTATTTGCACTGGAAAATACTGAGCTCTGGCTATACTATTTCGAGTACAAAACGTATGATCACAAAAATTATCTTGAGACACACATTATTATGTACATTTTCTAGATGCTATATTCATCCATCTTCAGACACTTGCCTCTATAATTCAGACTATTGCCTCATCATGTTTTGTCTCGGTGTGGAATTCAGAAACGCAGTTAGTGGTTTGAAAAACCCTAGATTTGGGTGGTAGCCTTTGCCTGGTAATTTTAAAGAAATATTTCATTGCTTTATATTCAATCAGATTCCATGTATTCTAGTACTGATACTGGCACTGATTCACAGTTGAATATGTGTATTAAAAGCAGGAAACATAAAGCTAAAACTGTATGCAATAGATACCATTTAATATCTCATTTAAATCCCTTTTTTATGGGAGAAGAAAGGAATGTATTAATTGTGAATATACTGTTACTCTATCAAAGCATGCTTTTTGATAAGCCCTTTCTGCCCTGAATCTATGTGAAACTTTTGAATCTATGTGTTCTATGTGAATCTTTGTGAATCTATGTGTTACTTTTGTCTGTTGCCTCATTTTAGAAAGTCTCTCAACATTAAATATTATAACATACCTCTTCTGGTTTATGTTTCTCTTTCTATCCCAGATTCCTAGAACTAACCATCCTGTAAAGTGTTTTAGGAATTCCATGTCTAGTAAAAATACCGTAAGTGTGTATATTTAAGTCAACTGTTCCGGTATTGCAAATGATCTAGATGAACATCTTGTAAAAATCTAATAAAAATGCTTTGCTTTTACCTTTAGAGACTCCTCTTGTTTAAAGAGATCTTCAAAATCTTTAGCACAGAGTTCGGGGGCATTAAGAAGTTGTTTCACTTCTGATAGGGCTTGTGAGACGTGAGTGATCTCAGTCAGGTAAGTAGAAGGCACATAAGAAATTTCCAAAGGCATATCTTCAGTCATCACCATCACCGACTCTTCATGGACAGTGTGCTGGTATAGACATACAAAAGAACAATTCTTTTAGCTTCCTGATAATGAAAAAAATCTCTACTGAGTTTATATAAATTCCAGTTTATAGCTGACAGAGGGCTGAAAGTGAATAAAAATGTACATGATGATAAGTCTAGTAAAAAGGTTATTACTTATACACCCTCTTCTCACAAAAAGTATTAGAAGCATTTAAAAATAAGAGATACATACACATTAGCACCATTAAGTGTAAGAATGAAAGCCCAAGAGCCATAAGGTCACGAGAGGGATAGTTTTACTATAAGAAAAGGATAATTTTTACAACTGGTTTTTAAAATGTAATTCTAAGCTTCCTGGAAAATTAGGTATGGGAAAAAATGGTAGAGGCTCTACATCTGTGGTTTTCCTACCAAAGAAACCTCCCCCTCACTTTTCTCCCCTAAACTTGATTGAAGTACAAGAGGGACAAAGCCGTTTTGGCTGGTATATACTTTTACATTCAGCAGCCTTCTCCTCCAAATTCCAGATACCAGAGCTCCTCTTGAATGCTAGTTTCCTGTTAAGTTAAGCTGCTAATGAAAGTACTAGATAAGAAAGACTGAGATTGGAATTCACATTTTAATAAGAACTCCAGAAAGCCCTAAGGTCTAAGGAAGTACTAGCCTCTCCTCCTATGTCTACACTTTCCCACCTGCCATTCAAGTACTATGATTGATGGACATTTGGAGATTAGAGTCCTGTTGCATTTGGTCAATAGTGCCTCTTTCCTTACTCCTTGTAAGAGCATGAAATAATACTATTTGGCAAACAAATTCTGAAAGATAGATGACCTCTGCGCTCTTCTGTCTCTACTATAAGCAACAAAACTCTTGTAATTGAAATTAGTTTTCCAGTAACTTTGTTTTGAATTGATCAACTGCCATCTGCCTGTTGATGGGGTCAACTGAAGGTTTCAGTGGCAGAGTCTCTAGAGGAGTTCTGATGATCAGCCTGCTAACACAGCCATTTATTACTGCACAGATTTTATGACAAGACCATACCCATTTTTGCAGCAATGTAATTAAATGAAGGTTACGATCTCAGACTGAATCCATGTAAAGATGAGTAAAATGATAAGCTGCTCTATTTACACTTTCCTATTAATTTCTCAGGTCCAGGATTCATGTACTCAGTTCTTACATAATATAAAAATAATTGCAATCTAGATGTCTCATTTACTTATGACACTGCAAATTCACATAATTACACAAATTAGCTTAAATGACATAATTATACTTTTTATAAAGTTTGATGTTGTGTATATATCTTGACTAAATATATGGTACATATTCCTTCATGATGAATAGAATGATAATCTACATGCACTTCTAATTTTACATTTCAAATAACACTAGAATTTTGGGCTAGAGTTTAAAGAGGACAATCTACAGATTTAATCACATATTTTTAAATTCAAATTTTCAATCTCTTGATTTCAAACAAAACTTCCCACCAATTTAAAAGAAAAATAAATCAGCAGACATTTGAATGCACAATTTCCACTGACACATTAATTTCATACTAACTAGTAAAGTTAACACAAATCAAGCAAATTCACTGTGGATTTCATATATTCTACTACACTGGTGACTGCTGTTCTTAAAAATTTTCAAGTTAATAAGTTGTTTTTCTTATTTGCATCAGTTTCTTCAACCCTAGAGGAAAGACAGTTCTATATTATCTGAAACAAGAATGTTCCTATACAATGTTTCTATAATGGTGAATTTTTCTTTCTTTTTAATTATATACATTTTATACCTCTAAATTTTTATAGATTAATAGCTTTTGTTATTAGGGACAAAGTTGGGTAGAAGTAGTGATTTATCTCTCTCTTACATGTATATACACATGTATGCATGTGTATATTCTTGTCTAACCAAGGAGTTTATTTTTAGAATGAGACATACCTTCAAAATATTTTTTAAAAATCTGAGTTTCATTTAAAAAATTAGTGTGAGTTCCAAAATGTTTTAATGTCTGTCCTCATCATTTTCTCTTGAAAGAAAAATAATTCTAAGTTCTTTACATCCTCTTTCTGCTTCTTTTTTGACATGTACTTTCCTTGATCTTCATTATCTACACTTGAGGTGATCACATCTATCTTAAATTCATACTGATGACTTCCAAATATAATAATTATGGATTATATATAACGAGGGACTTAACTGAACAAATACAATTTGAAACAATATTGAAAACAATAGAGGAAAAAGACACAAAACATAAACTCACCTTTGACTATTGCCTTGGACTTAACTTTCTGAAACACAATTTAAAACCCAAGTTTCTAATTCTTTGGTGTTTGTGGTTAATGATATTTTGTTGCACATACCAGAATTTTAAATAAAAATGCATGACTGGCACTAATGTAACATTATGTGTTAACTATACTCAAAATTTTTCTTTAAAAAATTAGATTTATGTAAATAATAATTAATGCTAACCACACAGCTCTGAAGACTGGAGTGCCATATCTCAACAAATAAGATTTGCTCTGGCTACAGGGCACCTGGGCAGCTCAGTCAGGAAAGCATCCAACTCTTGATTCCTGCTCAGGTCATGATCTCATGGGTAGTGGGATCAAGCCTCGACTTGGGCTCTGTATTCAGTGCAGAGTCTGCTTGAAAGATTCTTTCCTTCTGCTCTGCCTCTCAAATAAATAAATTAAAAAAAAAAAAAAAAAAAGATCTGCACTGGCTACAGTCCAACCCAGGACTCTAAGAAAGTAAGCAGCACACTGGCTTCTCATTTGTTAAGCTTTTCACTACTGACTAAATGTCTGTCATAATTTTTTATACATATTGATTCATGTCTTATTTTCTACATAATAAGTATTCATCATCACTTCCATCAAGAGAAAACCCTTCCTAACCATATTTCACTGAAAATCTCTTTTAGGGGAATTTTAGATGGCATCTATTTAAATTCTGAATTTTTCAAAAAATTGAAATTTTATATCTGGTTCTAGAAACTTTTTGCTTTCTCCTTTCTTAAATGATGAAACCATCACTGACCTGACTGCAGTGCACTTCAAAGAAGCATTAGCCATTGTATTGAAAACAGGCCATGCCTATTAATATGTATACTGCAATTGTTTTCAAGACTATCATATATAGCCTTAGAGCAACTGGTATCAATTCATGAAAATAAGTGGACTAACTATACCACAACCGATTTACTTCATGCTCATACATGGCATGAACACAATCTCCAGAATATTGAGAAATCTTAAAACTGTTATAGTTGATGAGATCAAAAAATTAAAAGACATAGTCTATCACCTTAAAAAAGATATGAAGAAAACATTGCAATGTTTCTTATTCTAAACTACTGATAAACAAGTAATTTTATTTTTTTTCTTTTGTAAAAAAAAAGTAAATTAGAATGCCTATAATGCCTTCCAGTTACAATTACCTATGAACACTGACTCAGCTGTATTTTGTAAATTAAATAGAAAAAGATTAGTAACCACATATTGAAAATATTTAACTAAGACTGATGTATTGGATGACTTAGTTCCTCCTATTATCTTATCATCATAGACAGGACAAGTTAAGTGGTTCTTATCACCTGAATAGAGAAAACTGAGGAATGGTCCTGTGAACTTTCATGAGAAATACAAAAATTTCAGAATAATTCTTTGACACCATTGGGAAACTATCAACCCATTTTCTGGAAAATTCAGTCATATATTTTGAGTATTCTCATTTAGTATAAAGTTGTAATAGATCCAATAAATTTTAATACAGAGAAATGTATGATGTTTCAAATATAAAAAACAACTAAAAACTTAATCAACAGAGTCAGAAATTTAGAGATCTAGTTTACTATCTACTCCTTAAAATATATCATCACTTTTGACAAAATCATGCAGTTCTATAATAAACTATATCCAATGAATGACTTTCCATTTGGTTTAATAAAAATTTCATACAGTTATTAAAAAAATCAGGGGGCGCCTGGGTGGCTCAGTGGTTTAAGCCTCTGCCTTCGGCTCGGGTCATGATCTCAGGGTCCTGGGATCGAGCCCCGCATCGGGTTCTCTGCTCAGCAGGGAGCCTGCTTCCCACCCCACCCCACCCCCCACTTCCCGTCTGCCTCTCTGCCTACTTGTGATCTCTCTCTCTGTGTCAAATAAATAAATAAAATCTTAAAAAAAATCAGTATAGTTGGAAGTATCATGTTCATTTTTTTCCTCTTTATGCATAATCCATGCACTCATAATCAGATTTTGCTTTTTCATCTGAATTTCATTAACTCTGCCTTGAATAATTATATCCTCCTAAATTCTGATGTGTACAAATCCTGTCTAACCTTTGAAAATCAACTTGCTTTTGTTAATTTTCTTTACCACCTTATATCATTATAGAAATTCACACATCATTAGCAAGGAAGTACTGTAGCCATACTAACTCATTTTATTTCTCTCTGTTCGTATTCACTACTAACAACATATACCCAAAAGAGTATACTATCCTCATTTTCTGGAAATGAAAATCAAGAGATGTGGAAGAAAGCCCCAAAGTACCTATTTTTATTAACAAATGGAAAACTCAATTGAAGCCTAAAAGGATTATGATAGGATAAAATTGATTTGTAAAACCTAAAGTTGAAGTGAAAACAAGTTTTGAAATTTTGAACTATGTGCATAGGCATAGGTATCATTCATAAAGTTTTAAATAAACTTTGGTTTCTCTCAAACTTTAGATATCACATTATTTTTATTACTTAAAATTCTTTTCTTGAAGGGCCACATAACTGTCCCAGATAGAGGCAATCCCGTCTTGCAACAAATGGTGCATTATATCTAAGTTTTTAAAACAAAATATTTTCCTCCATTATTTAAAGGATTTCTGTCTCCTCAATATAATAATCAAATGGGTTGTGGTTACTGGCTTATTTATGAGTTATGAGGTGAAAGAAACTCAAAAAGAAAAATGTACTATACCCCATATTATTATGATATAGTCCTGAAAATACCTATATATCTACTATAAATATGATATATAGAAAATATGTCAACACATCCAAAGTCTAGCTCAAAAAAAAAAAAAACTGGCATCTGGACAAAAAAAAAAAAAAACCCATAATACAATAATGTAGCCATTTTTTTCACTCCATTAAAGTTAATAAAGACAACGATGGGCTAAATCTTTAAAAGAAAACAATATTATCTATTCATGCTTAAAGTGGTCCATGACAAGAAAATCTGTTAAGGTATATTTGATTATCTTTCCTCAAAAGGGCATTCTTAAATAGTATATGTTATTTTAAAATAATAACACAATAACATGTAAATCCCAAATATGACCACAGGCTTTTTATGGGTTCTCATGGGTCACAAATGACAAGAAACTGGAAAAGAACTTAGGTAGCTCCCTTTCCCAGTCTCAAAAATATTCGGAGAAAGGCAATTGAGTTTCCTTCTAGGGATCATTACAGTAAGAAACACAATCGAGCTATTTTTATTTATTTCTCCTTGGTCATTTACATAAATTACAAGCTTAAAAAGGGAAGTAAAAAAAATCAAATTTGGCAAAAAATACTACATTAATCCACAGACAGAAAAAACAATCAAATAGTAAAGCACACACAAAACAAGACTATGATACAGATAAGATATGCATGGGTTCAGTCTTTCCTGTTTATAGTTTTGGATACACATAAATGCCAAGGCAATACTACCATGCTGACAGTACTCAGCCTTCTGTGTGTTTAATTAAGTCACTGGGTAGAAAGATTTTAAATAATCAGCCTAATGAGTTCAAATGGATTGATTATGATCTTACATACAGACAACAGCAATGAGAGAGCTTCCTCTTAGGTATTCCCACCTCCTTTATGTATCATCTAGAAAATTGTCTCTGTGAAGCTATGTAAGAAGAAAAGGAGATCATTAAGTAATTGACAAACTGTGTTAAGCTTATAGCTTACGTCCATTTTGTTCAAAAACTATAAGACATGTCAAACAAAGCAATCAGTGTAAAATAGTGCAGAAAATCATCCTTTATAGCCCTATTATTTATTTTCTAAAATCAAATTTTTGGTGCAGGACAGGCTGTCAGTGAAGGAGGCATGTAGGTGAAGCTCTATTTGCCATTCTCTAAATATGCCCTCCTTCTAGAAGGCCAGGTTATGTGTAGCATCCTGCGTAATGGGTCTGGCTGCTGGACTTGCTCATTCCTCTGTCCCATGGTAATTCTTCTCTTCCATACCATCAAATTTACCTAGCTCCTCAGGGCCAAGCTAAATTACCATCTAATTAAACTGATAAACTAAGTCTTGATAATGTGTTAATGGCTTATAGTGGTTTAAATTGTTATCCTCCATAGGATAACATTTGCATTTTAATAAGGATTTTCAATAAATTAACATACATTAGTAACTTGGTAGAATTCTAGTCACTAAGTATAGCCTGTGAGAGAAGTGAAAGAAAAGGGTTTTGGTTTCCACTAAAGTAAGCATCAATATACATGGCCCACCTTGTAAGAAATCACAAGAAAAATCACATGATAACTTTAAAGTTAAGGTTATATATCCAAAGTGTCTTACAATGTAAAATAAATGTATAAAGACTCAAGCATAGTTAGCATATATTTGTTGAATAAATGAATAAAGAAAGTAACAGCTTAAAAAGGCAATTTTTAAAAGTAGATGTTTGACTACAATTGCTGGGGTCTACAGTTATAATATAATGTCCACTTTGGAATTTACAGAATGCAAACAGAATATTTTCTTCATTTCATAATGTAATCTTCATTGGTATAGATTTAAAAGTATTTCTGATTTAACCACATCACATTTCTCCAATTCAGTGCATACCAGCTCATGCTGTTACACGTGCATGTCTTGGCTTTTCAGTTGTCTCTCTGTTATTAACGTAACTCATTATATATGAACAAAAAAAAAGAAGCAATTATTTGGGATACTGTTATACAGATACTTTTAGGAGATGTTAATTTTAGCCTCATTCATGGAGGTCTACAATGCCTGTTAGTAGATTATAGTGCCTGAGAAAACTATCAGTTAATAAATCTTTTTAATCCTGGCTAACTCTTCCCAAACTGTTCACACAAAATTTTTAATTTATATACCTAGATATATCTTCTGATAGGAAGCTATTCTGTTATATCAGCTTGGCAATACCTGGCATAAGAGTTTTTCATATGCTCACATGTGAAAATGAATACACATGTACATATACACATACATTTAGCTTAAGTTGAAGACAAAATTAACACAAGAAAAATAACTTCAGAATTACTTTAAATTCTGCACTTATATGTCATATTACCATATCATTTAATTTCTATTGCCCTGTGGATCTTCCAGTTTGAGTGGATTTTATAGACTAGACTTACAATATTAATTTCTATATTACACTTGTCAAACATTTCAGAAAACCTGGTTATCATTTATCTCCACGTTATTTAATGTGGCAATTAAGTACATATTTCTTATTATGCTTGTGCCATAATTTTGTTTTTAAGTGATTTTTTCTTTATTAAAAATGTGATAGTGCTAAGTCAATTGGAGTAAGACACATATGATATGATCTCACTTGCTGAATTTAAGAAACAAAACAAATAAGCAAAGGATAAAAAGGAGAGAATGAGACAAACTAACCAGGAAATAGACTCTTAACCATAGAGAACAAACTAATGGTTACCAGAGGGGAAGTGGGTGGGGGGAGGGAGAAAATGGGGGATGGGAATTTAAGAGTACACTTATGATGAAAAAATAAAATAGTAAGAAAAAATAAAAATAAATAAAAATAGAAATGTGATAGTGAATATGCCTGTAACTGCATTGTCCAATATGGTAATCCTTACCTACATGGAACTATATTTAAATTTAAATCTAAATTATTTAAAAGAAAATACAATTGAGATTTTAGTTGCTAATGATTAAATTACAACATGGTGTTTAATTTTTAATAATGCATAATGCAAAAGCTAGGATCTTTATATGAAAAATTTTAACATTAGTATTTATCAGAAAACAATTATAGCATATCTTGATTGACAGTTTTCCTCACAAAGGAGATTTTGACAGGTTACTAAATCCTACTTAAAATGTCATCGGCTTTAAGTTCAATAAATTTGTTATACTACATCTGATAGATTTTATTGAACTACTAACATCTTTTGTTTTCATATATATAGCCCTTCAATCTCTAGGTAATCTCAACAACTCTGATGAAATTAATTAATAAAAGCACTGATGTGGAGTATACAAATTATATATGCAGGGTTTATCTGTTGAATTCTTATGAATTTATGCATATATAGGTATGTATATGTGTACATACAAACAAAACGCAAAAGTTGAGCTGGTGGGAATATCACCTCATATACACATGTTTTCTGCCTCCCTCAAAGGTGACTAGACTCAACCTCCAAAATAACCATGACTAACTACTAGAATCTAGAAGAATATACACATCAGAGATTCAGATTATAGAAAAAGAAAGGAAGGTGGGAGAGAAAGATTATGAATTGGTGGTTTTCGAATTTCTGGCACACTCTGGGATGGAAACTATCAACCTGGTGATTTCCAGTACATATGTGGGATGACTCATGGGACACAATTGATTTAACAAGATTCCTTTGACCCAGGAAAGAATCAGTATCTGCTGGTTTGCTTCATGCAGGAATTACGGGATGGTATGAAATAACTGAGGACAGTCTTAACCCCACTTCTTATTCATAAGATTAAAATGCTTTTCTACACATACTTTTTCTGGAAGGTTCTGGCTTGTTAAGCCTTTCTTCACCAGAAACAAATACTCCCATTATTTTTGTTGGTTCTTAATCAGCACTATATAATAGGACCCACAAATCTGACTTCTATTTGTGCTAAAAATTTCACGCTCTTTGACTTAAACACAAAGGAAAGAACACAAGCTATTTCTGTAGATATAAGGGAGTGAAAAAGGGAAACAAAGCTGAGGGTCCTCACAAGTAATATACTAGAAGAAAGAAACAAGAGCTTTAATAAAGATGAAATAAAAAGCCTTAAGAAGGTAACAGTAGAGCTCAGAAAAGCCTGATACCTGTTTTTAAAAATTCAATAGATGATTTGGAAAAGAGACTGGTCACTGCTAAAAATAAAATGTGGGCTCTGAATGATCAACAACACAGAGAAAGACAGAATGAAAATGGAATCCTAAGTGAAAAGAGAGGAACAATAGAGGATGATAGAATCAGGAAATATAATATGTAAAGAATACAAATATCAAAAGGAGAAAAGAACAGATGAAACAGAAAAATTTATTAAAATAACTGTAGGACAAAATTTTCCTGAGCTAAAAAAAAATATTGATCTGCTAAAGTTAAAAATGTTGTCCAACTACCAAGAAGGATAAAAGAATAATTATAGAAACATATTTAGAAATACATTAAATTGTATCTTAGTGAATTTCTTAAATTCTGAGGGACGGGGGTGAGGGGTATCTTGCAGAGTTTGAGACAAAAAGAACAGTTCAGATATAAAAATAATGAAATTTGGACTTGCATCAGACCTCATACTGGCCACAATGGAAACTAGGACAAAGTGGAAGTTAGTGGAAGTTAGAAGGCAATGAAAACTAGAAGATAGTCGTCCGTAGCATACAGAGACTATTAAAAGAAAAAGAGAGATTCAGGAATGATGTTATTATGCAAAGAATCCATTTTCACGATTGCAAGTGAAAAGATCATTTTAAAAATACAAGTATTAAAAGGATATACATCCTTATATACTTTTTAGAAGGAAATTTCTCATGCACTGCAACCAGATGAAAAATAAAATATAATAAAGATTTATTTTTTTCTTTTCTATTTTTGTAGAGACAGAGCACACAAACATGTACACAAGGGCAGGAGGACGGACAGAGGGAGAGAGAGAATCTTAAGCAGGCTCCATGCTCAGTAAGGAGCCCAATGACATAGGGCTCAGTCTCATATCCCTGAGATCATGACCTGAGCTGAAATCAATAGTTGGAGGCTTACCTGACTGAGCCACCCAGTCACCCTATAATAAGGATTTCTGAACAGGGGTAAATAAAGAGTACAAAGAAATAGTGATGACCAATAAATGTGGGGAAGTTTCATTAAGTTTAATAGAACAGTGATAGTTAAAGTGTAATTTGAGTGGTAGCATGACTTTGTGAACTAGGCAAGTTACACTGTAATGGAAACAATAGTAGTTAGGAATTAAAATGATAAATTATTGATTTTTAAAGGATTTTATATTGACTTGAATGAGGTGTTGCTCAGGAAATTATACTGGTGGGGAGAGCAATGTTCTTATTTTATTTTGGTATAAAACTACACAAATAGGGTTAAAGATTGTTAAAAATAAGAATCTAAGCACTAGTAAAATGGAAATGCAGAGCATAACTTCAAAATTACCTGTAGTAAGGGGAGGGATGCAGTAGAGTGCAATAAAGATAGTGAATTATGGAATTATAGATACAAGACAAGAGGAAATTGAATTATACCATAACATATGATAGAATAAATTTAAGCAAATATAGTTGTAAGATTTATCTTAACAATAATATAACTGGTTAAATTTCCTTATTCAAAGATCAGTGTCAGACTGTATTAAAGTACACAAACTATACATAACATATACACATCTATAATCTGTTTATAAGAAACACTATGAAAAAACAAGGTCACGATGGTGTATAATATAATGATAGGTGATGCTACATCAGGAAAATAATTCATGAGAAGTTGGAATCAAATAATACCAAGTGAATTCCAAGACAAATGGGTTGAAAACAATTACTGCAGTGATAAAAGTCACAATTTTTACCAAAAAAAAAAAAAAGTAACAGTCATTGTTATCCCTCAACATTTGGCTGCATCCTACATGGGATAAAAATTACTAGAAATAAAAAGAGACTGTGATAAAATCGCAGCTATAATTGATAGCTTCCATATACCTCTTCCAGAATTTGTTGGATCAAGTAGACCAAACCAAACAAAAAACAAAACCAAGAATAGAGATTTTTTTTTAAACCAACAAGCTAACTTTAATCTACATTTTGTACACAATGAAAATGCACATTCTTCTTTTATATATTACTGGGAAATTACAAAAGATCATATACCCACAAAAAATTCAAAAAAGGATAAAAAGAAATTTCAAGTCATCTTTTCTTATCATAAGCTAATAATCTAGAAATGTAGAAACATAACAGAATAAACTTTGATTCTTCTAAAGCTGTTAAAAAGGATGCATCGGGTCTACATACATTGCCTGGAAAAATGTCCTTAATGGATTGTTCTACTTAAAAACCATAAATAGAGGGGCGCCTGAGTGGCTCAGTGGGTTAAAGCCTCTGCCTTTGGCTCAGGTCATGATCTCAGGGTCCTGGGATCAAGCCCCACATCGGGCTCTCTGCTCGGCAGGGAGCCTGCTTCCCCCTCTCCCTCTGCCTACTGTGATCTCTCTCTCTGTCAAATAAATAAATAAATACTCTTTAAAAAAACATAAATAGAATGAGGCAATAATTTTAAAAATGGGAAGCATATTCATATATATAATATTTATGGTTAAGAAGAATAGAATGTGGGGCGCCTGGGTGGCTCAGTGGGTTAAAGCCTCTGCCTTCAGCTCAGGTCATGATCTCAGCGTCCTGGGATCAAGCCCCACATCAGGCTCTCTGCTCAGCAGGGAGCCTGCTTCCCCCTCTCTCTCTCTGCCTGCCTCTCTGCCTACTTGTGATCTCTCTCCTGTCTGTCAAATAAATAAATAAAATCTTTAAAAAAAAAGAAAAAAAAGAAGAATAGAATATAATATGAAAAGATAATACGAAACTATAGACATTTATTCCAGAAGGAGTAGAATTAGAAGGAATTAGAAGGTAGAAATGGAGAGTACTACTGTCTTCTTAATATACTCGATATTGATTGAACTGTTCAACTATTATTGTATTACACTTAAAATAACTATAGAAACAAACGACAGAGTTTGCAATGGTGAATACAATCTTTATATAACCTGTTTATGAGCAGTCATGGCTCCTTCCAATTGGCTTTACCAAAACAGACTGTTTTCACTTCAACAAAAGCTGTAGGAAAGCATATATTTTTCAAAAATTTTTTAATTCCAGTAGGAAAGCATATACTATTAATTGGCTTTTATGGAAACATAGACCAAAACAGATACTTAAGAAAGCGGTATGAATGTATTTTGAAAGAATTCTACATTATCACTGAAAACAACCTTGGTGGCCTTCACTGTGCATCTACTTGAATGAAGAGTCCTGGCACTGAATGGGGTTGATTTTGCACATGAAGAGATGAGATATATTTTTAGGTGTTTGAGGTTCCTGAAGATGAGTAAGGAACCTTAAGAGCAAATGGAAAGTTGTGCTCTTATTTAAGGGCATATACTGTTAGAACTATTTTGACTGTTCTGAGGAGTTCAATTTTTAAAAAAAAATTTATTTATGTATTTATTTAGAGAGAAAGAGAGTGCAAGCATCAGAGGGGAGGGGCATAGGGAATAATGGCTTAAATGGTTTACTCCCCCCAGAGGCCAAGGAAGGCGGGGATCAAGACCCTAGGGGAATCCAATGCCCAACTAAGGGAACCACTCAGGGGTCCCTGAGAGTTCAATTTTAAACAAAGAATTACAATTAAAATAACTAGTGAGAAAAATACCCAAGCCAAAGGAGTTATTTAGCTAAGTTTAAAACAATGAGTAAAACTGCAGATTTTTGTTTTGCAGTTTTTTTTTTTTTTTAAAGATTTTATTTATTTATTTGTCAGAGAGAGAGAGAGAGAACACAAGCAGGCAGAGAGGCAGGCAGAGGCAGAGAGAGAAGCAGGCTCCCTGCAGAGCAAGGAGCCCAATGCAGGACTCGATCCCAGGACGCTGGGATCATGACCTGAGCTGAAGGCAGCTGCTTAACCAACTGAGCCACCCAGGCGTCCCTGTTTTGCAGTTTTGAAATGACTTCTTTGATCGTTCTCCTGCATTCTAAATTGCTTTTGTTAAGCTCAAGCTTTCCTATTTCTTTGGTCCAACATATGCGGCTATCATCTTCTAAATGCCCTTAATTTGAGAAAAGTACTGATAACCTTGAGGCATAATAAGAATATTTAAAATATTATATGATGTTATTCCAAATACCATGAATTTGATAATTACCCCACATTCTATTCTCCTTTCAAATATTCATAATTTTTCTATATACCTGCAATAAAAAGTAGGGAGTTACAAAACAGAACTTTTGCAACTTGACTGAAAGATGGAGATAAACTATAAAAATGACCATCTTGACGAGTTTAGCAGGCATTTTTATCAAAGGCAAAGTGTATATTTTACCAAGCAAACTTTTATATGCAAATATAAGTATATACACAGCAATTTTTATTTATATATTTAAATATATAGTTATATGTATGTGTGCACAGACACATGGCATAGATAGATGATAGATATTCAGATAGATATTTAGATCGATTAATCAGCTGGCAGGAGTGTTTTGTGATTTAGGAAGCTAATATGCCATATACCATTATGTGCTGCACAGTTTTACATTTAGTAGATGAGAGATTAATGATTTTTTAACCTAATTTTATTGGGGGAATAATAAACCGTTAAAGTAATTAAATTATCCATGCTAAGTATAAACCAAATCAAATAATTAAAAATAAACACACATTATCTCCTCCTCTGCCTCTTTGTGATGTGCTGTGCTAACGAGTTTCTTAGGGCCACGCATCCATATAATCTTAAATGTGGGTCCTTTTTGGCTTAACATCCAGGCTGCAGCTATTATTTCGTATTTCTGTCATTTATTGTTTTTCCTTTGCCTTGTGGCCTCTACTGGGAGCAGAACAACAAGGTAATTTCATTTATTACAATTATCTCTGTAATCAGAGTAAAATAAAAAAAAAAAACCTTCATAAAAAGGATCTGCACTGTCCTCTCATAAAGAAATTTAAGTAAGCTTTGGACTTCATGATCTTTACCAAAACAATTTAGGGAATCCAGAGGCCTTTTGTTCTATTCCTTTCCTGATTCTTGGCTGTGTTCCAGATAATTCATAACGATGTCTATCTGACCTGTGAATGAATGAGTTGCTGTGTGTGTATAGAACTATTATGTTTAATGTTATTTTTCTAAAATAATATACTTTGCCAAGTTACAAATTACTTTGTAAAATATAATAGTCACTGAACAAAACCATTTTATTCTCACTAAAGATTATGCTCAATTCTTTCAGAGAGTTTTGTGAGTTTAATGACACCTTGGGTTTAATGTGCTCCACTTTACAATCAAGATAGTTTCTCCCGAAATAGCTTGTTCTCTGTCAATGTTCCAGAAAATAATTATCATTGTATTTGTATCCCATTCTATCCCAAGGCAAGAATTCCAATATAAAACTGAACTGTTTTGCCTAGCACATTTCCAAGTTTTAACTCCAAGAAACCATCCCATATTCACATGATCACTTTTAAATTCATTTTATATCATATATTTTTAAAAAGATAATTAACTGAGGCCTTAACTTCTATTTCTTAGAACTCTTTGTAAAAGCAACTACAAAATAAAGCTTTTTGCTAACTTAAAAACATTAATTTTTCATTCCTCAGAACTTTACATAATGCCAGTTTAATCTGCTTAGTTTCTGTATCCAAATTGTTTAAACTATAAAAATTAACTAAGATGGTGAATGTAAAAGCAGTGTGTATATCAAAAAGTTTTTCTACGGCTATTTGCTTGAAAATGAAGACTATAACAAAACACGCATATTGATGTAAATGCACTACATTTTTCCAGTTTGAAATCTTCATGTTTTCAGTTATCAACTTTGATAAAGCACAAGAAAGGTAACACTTTCAGTTAAAGCAACTAATTTATTTTATTTTTTGGATTCCAAATATCACTACTAAATGATGCTATTATGAAATCTGTACCTCTAAAATGAACAAAAGAAGAATTTAAATGCAGAGGATATAAAGATTTACAAATGAGAAAATGCTGTCCTGGTACATTTATTTTATGTAGGTATACATATTGATAATATAGGAGGCAAGTGTTGTGATGCCCTAATTACATCCTTTTTACATATTTGTTCTTGTATTTGCATCTCACAAGCTACAGAAGTAATTTTGGAAGCTTATTCCAGCGGATAACACTTGTTGAATCAGTATTTATTGCCCAGAAGGCCATAAAAATGAAAGGTAATCATGGGTTTCAGAGTTTTCCTTTCCTCATTCTCAAAATTTCAAGCAACCAACACAGGCATTTGGCAGGGATGGTGCCCTTTCATGTGAACAAGTTCCTCCAAATGGATGGTTCCTAGACTTTGTGTTCCAGAAGTCAATAAAATACTACCCCAAATGCCAGGAAACCTCACAAAGTTCTGGGCTTTATTATTTCTAGTAAAGGACACTGTCATGAAATAATAATAAAAGCAAATGATAAAAGTAAAGATAGAGAAAGGCTATTTTAATGCCCCCCTCCCACTATCAACTGTAGAAAGCCATACTTTTTGAAGAAAGGACAATTCTTGTACAAATTTAGCTCTGAAAAGCTCAAAACATTTGCTCTTATTTTTTCCCCTTTCCTAAGGATCAGTGAAAACTTTCAGACACTGGTACACTGGGGCACTAATGTTGTAAGAATGCAGAACAAATAATTGAACTGTGGGGAATTCCACAGGAGGACCCACTCTTCCATTTATTCAACACATTTTTTTGAACACTTATGCAGTGGTAGAATCTATATATATAAGAAAAATACTAGTTAATAAGATAGACAACTCTGCCCTTATGGAGCCCACAATTCCAATGGTAGAAGACAAATTATAAATAAGTAAACAAAAAACATAATGTTTTCAGATCATGGTAAGTGCTATAAGGAAAATAATCTGGCATGATGGAGGAGGTGAAGGGAGTGTTGTGAACTATATCAGACAGGATGTTGAAGGATTATTTGCCCTACGTCCTGCCAGATGAGCAGACACTAACAGGCAAAGATCCAGAAAGTACCAAGAAAAGGAGACCACACCTGCAAAGACTATGAAGTGGAAGGTATTTTTGCAAGTCTGAAGGAGAGGAAGCCATTGTGGCAGTACATTAAAGAAGCTGTTTTTCATTACAGAAGCTAATACATGAAAGAGTCTAGTTCTATCCAAATAGCTTCCCATGTAGGAAACAGTCAAGTGTATCTATGAGGTAAGAAACCAGAGTGTCCATGATATTATTCTATTGTTTCATATATATCTGTAATCGGCTAAGTACAAATCACAGCAGAGAATCTGAACTTTGTAGAGACTCAAAGGTAGTCATAAATATTACTGATAACTATATTTGTTAAACAATACAGTTATTTATATTTTGCCTTCCAGACATTCATAACTATTATGGAAAACTATTTGCACAGATCTCCTGGTAATCCCCCCTGTTGCTTTATCTTGGAAATAAATGCCTATTCATTTTTATTTAGCTAAACAGCTAAGAATGCCTCAAGTTATGAATTGATCTAAACATGTTAAATTTGTACATATATGGACTCTTAGCTTCCATTTTATCCATATACCTTTTATCCGTGGACTACTCACCAATAAATATAGTTTTCCCCTGCTTTACAGGTATTAAAACAGCCATTTAATTTTTTAAAAATCACTCATGATTAAAGCATATGGTGTTAAATCTGAGAATGCAATCTACTTGGACTTTCAGTTGGCTTTTTAGGAGACAGGTGTCTATTATTTATTGAGTACTACACTCAAAAGATTAAATAAACGAAAGGGTAAAAATTATGGCATTTTTCAAAGAAAATTATATTGTATAAAGAAGTATCTGTGAATAAATGCATTTGTATTTTTTAAAATAAAACTACATTTCAAATACATTTTAAGATTTCAAAAGCCACTGGCTCATGAAAGAGGGCAGAAGAAGTATCAGGTAACCTAGCAAACTTGAAGACATTTGAACTGTTTATTTTATGAAAATCAAACTTAGGAAAGCAATAGACTTGACTTAATTTTATTCATCTGTTCTAAGAATATGTTCCATACAATGAGAGTCTTAAGTAATCACTGAAGAATCAGAATGATTCACAGATGGCGTAAGTGATTTAATTATTTTTAACCAGTTGTTTCGGGCATGCTCAGAAGGATATTGCCAACTCCACTGCAGAAGCCATCTGAGCTCCCTTCCAGCTGGTGTTCCATATTTTGAAAGCAAATTTAGATTGCAGAAAATTACACTTTTTATTGTTATGTTGCAAATGGAGGTCAAATTGCTGTGTATAAATTCTCGTACTTTTCCCCCCTTCATTGTATGAGTTATATTTATCAAATATCACATCTTTTGTATGATTGCCATGGATTCGCCAGTGTTATTTTATGTTTTGTGTTGTCTGGCATATAGGATGCAATAGATAAATGTTTATTAAATGAAGGAAATGCCAATTCAATGTATCCAAAATAAAACTTGAGTTTCTATACAGACTCCCAGTAAGTATACGGAATTCTGATTTCACTGCGCCCTTATAATTATTAGGAGGTTCTCATTAAAAGCAAATAAAAAAGGAAAGAAACTTATATAACACAACAATGCCCCTCCACCAAAGAGGTAATATCAACAGATCTCTGTTACTTTAATAATTAAAACTATACCCTGAGGTTTGAGTCCTTACCCTTAATTTTATGGGAACTCAGGCGAGTTGCTTGACAAATTTTTATCTGTTTAGGTTGTTTTTGAGGATTAGAGATACTCTTTGTAAAAATCTGGTGTTGTATACTTCTAGTATGCAAGATAACTATGTTGTCTCTCAACAAAATAACTGATATTCTAAATTATTTTCCATTAGACCCAGAAAAGGTAAATTTTGCTTAATGTCCTTATTCACAATGAGAAGTAGTAAACGGTTAAAAAATAGGTCTACCAAAAGTAATCATTTTTCAAGTACTGTCATTGCAAGGAAGAGAATATTTATTTTAGTGAAACAAGTTACTCTGATGCCAAAAATAACTTATATTTATTCTAAACTTACTGATAAAAATGCATAATAAAACTGTACATGTCAATAATGCATCAGATTCAATTTTGTTATACCTAATATTTATGAAAAATACATTAATATGTTTAACATCAATAAAATTTCCTGAAGATTGTGTTAAATTTCCTCTTTTTTTTTTTTTTAAAGTTTTTAAGATTTTATTTATTTATTTGACAGAGAGAGAGAGAGAGATCACAAGTAGACAGAGACTTGTGGGGGGAAGGCAGGCTCCCCGCCGAACAGAGAGCCCGACGCGGGGCCCGATCCCAGGACCCCGAGACCACGACCCGAGCCAAAGGCAGTTGCCCAACCAACTGAGCCACCCAGGCGTCCCTAAATTTCCTCTTGATAGCAAAATATGATATAGTACATTACTGTAAGAAAGGCAACTTTATTCATATATTTGACACCAAAATGACTGGAGTCATTCATTATAGCTTTAATTCAAAAGATGAACATACAAAATTATGTACCTAATATCACCATAACCTAACTATACAATAACAGTGTGTATTAATATAAATAGGGAATCTAGTTTAACACATTTATGTTACTATTTTTAATTCATTGTGCTATTTAGACTCAATTATTTGAGGTAATATTTCTGAGGTAACATGTTATCTGAAACTCACTCATAAAGTGGCAAATTTATTTGAACTTACAAGAATATTAAAATGCAACTGCCATCTTATATACAGTAAGGGCTCTGGACTGGAAAGATTCAGAAAAACCAAAGTCCTGTGTTAATGTAGTTGCTTACTATCTTTGGCCAATTCAATTAATGTTCTTAAGCCCCAGTATCCAGTTTGGATTATTCATTTCTTTCTTTTTTTTTTTTTTTAAAGATTTTATTTATTTATTTATTAGTAAAGAGAGAGAGTGAGAGAGAGCAGGTCAGAGTGAGAAGCGGACTCCCCATGGAGCTGGGAGCCCGATGTGGGACTCGATCCCGGCACTCCGGGATCATGACCTGAGCCGAATGCAGTCGCTCAACCAACTGCGCCACCCAGGGGCCCTATTCATTTATTTCAATAGTGTTATGTATTTATTTTTTTTCTCTGGACTTCAGAAATTTTATACTCTCTTTTATTGGGTTAATTGTTACTCCAAAGCTATTAACATGCATAAAAAATTTTATATGATCTCTTTCTGAGCATTAAGAAGATCTTAGAGTCATTTCATTCATCATTCATTCAACAAATGCATATTGTGTACATATCACTTGCTAATCAGTTTTCGGTTCTGAGGACACAGCAGTGGGGAAAAAAAGGGGGAAAATTCCTGCATTTTTGGAAATTTCACTCTACAGAGAGATAGATAATAAGATGAGGAATGGAAACATTTCTAACCTTCCTGGTAGTGCATTTTATGCAGAAAAATAAGTGAGGAAGGGGTCAAACAAGTGTGTGTGTTTCACTCAGAACACTTTCAAGTAAAGACTTGAAGGCAGAGATGGAGGGGGCTGTGCAGATGTCCGGGGGAAGAGTGTTCCAGGTGGAAGGAACACAATGCAAAGGGAGCATGTTCCAGGAAGAGTAAAAAGGCCAATGGAGGTGGAACAGAGTGAACAAGACATAAAGTATTAAGAGATAAGGCCTGAGTGATAATAAGGAGCCAGGTCATATAGCCCTTGAAATTAATGTAATGATTTTGGATTTCACTTGAAAGTAGATGAGAATTCACTGGGGCATTCTGAGCAGATAAAGACACACGATTTCTATTTTCACATGATGTGTGTGTCTCTTGTGTTGAAAATAACTAAAGGAAAACAAAGACAGATTTTTACTTGACACTGAAATGGCAGTGTTGCCACTATAGTTAAGGGGAGAAGAGTGGTCTGGCTAAAAAAAAATGTAGTTGTCATGAGGTGGTACCTGGCATCAAAGTTACGAGACTAGATGAAAAGAGCAAAGCACGGAATATAAACAGAAAGGGTAAACTGTCGGGGTGCCTGAGTGGCTCAGTCAGTTAAGCATCTGCCTTTGACTCGGGTCATGATCTCAGGGTCCTGGGACTGAGCCCTGCATAGGGCTCCCGGCTCAGTGGGGAGTCTGCTTGAACCTCTCCCTCTGCCCCTCCCCCTGCTTGTGCGCTCTCTTTCTCTCTCTCCCAAATAAATAAAATTTAAAAAAAGGGGGGGGGGGAAGGTCCAAGGACTGAGCACTGAGACATTTCAACAGTAGAGAAGGAGATAACGCCAACAGAGACTGACAAAGAATAGTCAGAAAAGTAGGAGGTAAACAAGGTGGAAAAACTCCAAGTAATTTCTCTCTCTGCTCTAATGCCACTGGCATCTAGTGTGTCCATTCTGTTTTTTTGTTTTTTAGTAAATAAATCAGACACTTTTACACTTAGTAAAATGTTTGTTTAAGTTTCTCCATTTGTTAAGCATTTTCTTTGCCCATCATTCTTCTTTACATCTCAAATGTTCCATCTGGGGTCATTTTCCTTCTGGTTAGAAACCAGCCATGAGGTGCAAACATGCCGTGGAATATTACATGGGCTTTAAAAATGTTTACTTAACTTATTTTTACTAACAAAGGATGATATAATGTTTAGTAAAAGTTTGGTTTTAAACTTTTAGTTAAACTTTTAAACTTTTAGTTAAAATTATTTTAACACAACATGGAGATATATGGATGGATAACTGAATATCTTTAACCGTGGCTAGTTCTAAAAAACAAAACAAAACCCCTAACAACCCTACAGTGAGGATTTCCTGCTTGTGAATGGACTCAATTTATGTCTGGTAAGATCTTCACTTCAGTGTCATTTTTAAAAAAAAGTTTCTGTAAGTATACAATTCTAGATTCCTAGGGGTTTTTCTTTCATTATTTTTGAAGACATCCTACTACCTTCTGACTTTTACTGTTGCTTGAAAATTTTCTGTCATTTATATATGTCAATCCTATCTGGGTAATCTATCTCCTAAACTGTGTGGAAAATTTTCTTGTTTTTGGAATTCATTAGATTCATTATGAGGCTATATGGGTGTATTTTTTTTTTTCCTGCTTGAGATTTTCCTGATTTCCAACCTGATTATTGAAACTTTCAATAATTTTGGATATTCCTAAGCAATTCAAATATTGTCTTTTTTCCATGATCTCCATTCTTCCCTTGTATATTTGACCTTCTTTTTTTTTTTTTTTAAATTTCATTTATTTATTTATTTATTTGAGAGAGAGAGAGAGAGAGAAAGCATGAGAGGGGAGAAGGTCAGAAGGAGAAGCGGACTCCCCACAGAGCCAGGAGCCCGATATGGGACTCGATCCCAGGACTCCGGGATCACGACCCGAGCCGAAGGCAGTCGCCCAACCAACTGAGCCACCCAGGCGCCCCTATATTTGACCTTCTAACTCCCTTTCTTATCTTTTTGATTTTCCTATTTCTATGTTTTGGTCTCTCTTTATGCATTTTAGGTAATTTATTTTATCTATCTTCCAATTTTCTAATTCTCCATATCTTTTATGTCTAATCTGATGCTTAATTTGTCCACTGAATTATTAATTTATTACATTTTTCAATTTCTGGAAGTCCCAGTCGACTCTTTTCGAACCCTCATGATCATTATTTTATTACTGCCTATTGTCCCTAATTCCTACTTTTGATGCAAACTATTACTATTTTGAAAATACTTAACGTATTTGTTTTACATTCTGTATCTCATTAATTCACTATCTTCTGTCTTTGGGAGTTGTATTCTGCAGTTTATTTCCTTGTGTGAATTGCCTTTTTAATTCTAAACACACGTTCTTGGAACTTTACCTGTGGGAATTATTTAAAGTTTAGGTTTAGGGGCGCCTGGGTGGCACAGTTGGTTAAATGTCTGACTTTTGCTTTCTGGTTTATGTAGTGATCTCAGGGTGGTGAGATGGAGCCCTGCATTGGGCTCCATACTCAGCATGGAATCTACTTGAGGTTCTCCTTCTCCCTCTGCCCCTCCCTCTCATGCTCTCTCGCTCTCTCTTGCTCTCTAAATAAATAAAAAAAATTAAAATAAATAATAAAGTTTAGATTTAAGCAGTGCTAAACAAGAAAAATTTGTATTTGCTTTTGTCAGGTTTATTTGACATCACCAACTGAGAGCAACTTAAATTTTTGACTTTGGGCTTTTTAGGACACTTATCAGGGTGAACTCTGGACACCGACCCTTGGGCATACTGTCCTTCAAACCAGGGAACATAATAAAAATATTCTGGAACTCCTTCAACATTTTTGGTGGCTAATAATCTCTCTTAATTCTGTAAGAAAAAAATTACTAATTTTATCATGAGGCTCAAATATCTCATCAAAGTTGCATGAATAATGAGAGATGCAAGATATAATCCTAGGTTGTCTTGTTCCAAGTATAAAAATCACAATATAACATCCATTCTTCTAACATGGGTAGAACCTCTTTTATAAATCATGGCCTTGTCTTGATTTTGCCATGGTAATATAATAGAAATTTGGAGATATTCTTTATTATTATCAGAACCTTCAATTAAGTAAGTTACTTGTGTTGACATAACTGTATGCCCTGTTTCTTTACAAGGTATTTATAAACTCTCTCTGTTTTGCCATACCTAATTTAATTCATCTTGGTTGGGACACCAATGCATTTCTCCATTTGTGGGCTCATGTCTTTCTTAAGTTCTGGGAAATTTTTGGCTACTGTCCCTTAAATATTATCTCTCCTGTGTTCTTTGTCTTCTCCTTTTGGGATTATACTAGTCATAAACTTCTTATTCTGTTCTCTCAGTCTCTCACATTTCCATATTTTTTTTTGTTTTTATGTGGTATATTCTGATCATTTTACTATAATGAGTTTCTAATTTTCTCTTCACATTTGTTTAATTAGGTGTTTAACACATATACTTAACTTTTTATTTCAATGACTAGTTTTGGACTTCTATAAGCTTTACTTGATGTATTACCATCATAAATACCTGTGTATTTGTGTATGTGTGTCTGGTGGTTTTATAAATTAATGCTTATTTTATTCCTTTCTTGTTTTCAAAATATTTACTTTACTATATCCAGTGCTTTTCTATTACTTTAAGTTCAGTAAGTACTAATTCTCTTGATCGTGATGTTAGATGACTCTAAGTCACCATGTATTCAATTCTTCTTATGGGTTGTAACATTTTGCAGTGAACCACCATTCATTATTTGTGTGTAAATGGAACTCTGAAAAGAATGACTTATTGTATGACTGTGGGAGAAGACTTCACAGATTTCACTAATCTGGGACCCATTTTATGTTAATTTCTCAGTTCAGGAATCTAGTGGTTTATGGTTAGTGTATAAATCCAGATCTCCCACACAGTTTTAATTATCAAAGATTTTTCTTCTCCAGCCAGAATCCTTGAAAGAATAGAACTAGGCATATAGGTTGAATTGATCTATTTCTCATGTACATGTCAAGTAAAGACCTTGAAGTTTATATGTTTAAACAGGGCTTTCATTTCTATGTCTATATAGATATTGTATAAGACCACATGTAAAAGGTCCTCAAGACTTTAATCACTGGACTCTCAATCCAGCTTCACTATCACATGGGATAATATGCTCATTTTTGGCAAAGAGAGGGAAGGAAGTTTCCATTATATATTTTGAGCTGAGCTATATCTTTAAAATTCTTTTAAAATTTATATTTTATTCAGAATTTCCTTACATTTGAAAAGAGGGATGAGAGAATCAATGAGTCTGTCATCTTCCTGGAAAGTGATTCCAGCTGAACATACTTTAGTAACAACCAACCATTAAACTGACTCTATTATACAACTAGAGACTAGAAAAAAATTACTATAGAAATGGCAGTAACTATTATGATCATAATCTAGGAGACATAGAATCTTGACTTACTTGATTTCTTTCTTAACTCTTGTGATATGTTACTACAAAATTGAAGCTAAGAGGAGGAAAATTTTATAAGCAGCTACCTCCTAGTTCATTTTCCATATCAACCATTATTAGTTTTTTACATTCACAACTCTGTTTACTAAAGAACATTCTGTCTCTAAGAAAAATTATTTATGTTTTCAAGTTCTCTAAGGATCTTGCATTGGCAGCCGATAATCTCTGTCATTATTTCAAAGCAAAGAAAAACATCTATGTAGCAATTATGCAAAGAGGATGTTTCCCCCTTAGTTTCAAAATTAATTCGTTATCATTATGTGATAGGAGAAAATATACCAAAAAATGAGCAATGGAATACCAAAAATGGGTTCAAGCATTATTTTACATGAGGTGATGGCAGTCAGCTCTGTGGTTACTTTTCTTATGAAGCAATGCTTTCTTTTAAGAAAATCCAAAATAACAAAAGCATAATGGTATAGCAATGTTTTTCCCATTTCCATTTTTCCTGAAGAACACTAGTTCTTCAAAAGTACTTGAGCAGGAATCCTATCATAAAATTGAAATGAAATTTCCCCTTTTGTACTGCAACTATCCAGATGTGAAAGTCTGCAGAATTTATTCCCCTTGTAGAAATTCATAATCACATTTGCATATCAAAAGCCCTGCTAAATTCTGGAGTAAAGAAACTTTGCTTAATTCAGTATTTCTAAAACTTATTTGGACACTAGATATTTTTCTTTCTTTGGAACAACTCCCACTATATTTCAGGAAGTACTGAGTCCAAGTGTAGTGTCTTCCACTTCTTACATGTGCCCTTGGACAAATATAATTAACCTCATTTATATGTTCTTTACTATAAAATGACAATGAAAATGATAAGGTTATTAATAAAGTTATTAGTGGAAACAAACTATATCTACATGAAAGCTCTTCATAGAAATGTAAGGTTCTATTCAAATTCAAACAATTTTTAAAAGTTAGTGGAAGAATGCTCACACTATAAAAGTGCTTTTTCTTAAAAAAATATTCATCTAAGGGACTAATTTATTTAATCATTTCTTTAGCATTTAAACTGAAACTACTAACAAAACTAATTTTCTACCAACTTTTCAAGAAGTTGTCTATTTTAGAAATGTGTACTTCTATTTTTGTTAACATACCTTACTGTAATTTACTCCAACGTACTAAAAACTGTCCTTTACAATACAGTACTGTAATCCTCCTCATATTCACTCTACCACCTCAGTGTTAAACTTCAGGAACTTTGTCTTTTCTCAGCAAAACATTTCTGGAAGTAACTGTAATGAAATTTGCTGTTCTAGAGAGTCATCTTAAATTCTCAATTGAAACGCATACTTATAAAAAGTATAAAAATACTCTTAAAATACAAAAAAAACCTATGAAGTATTACCCATCCAGATTATACATCAAAATTCTACTAAATGTTTTTTGTTGCTAAATGGAAGGACGGATGAGTTACAGCACACATGTATAATTCTAGGTGAAAAATATTCCATGAAGAAGCAAAACGTACAAAGGCCCGGAAATGGAAATGGTGTTGGTGTGTTTAAGTATGGAGGAGACATTTTTACACCTGTATGACAGGGGGAATGGCAAAAAGGGAGACAAAGTTGGAGTAATAAGACAAGCAGGAACCAAATCATGTATAATCTCAGGATTTCATTGAAAGGGTAGTAAGCAGCAGGGGTTTGAGAGAATAACACTTTTGCTTTAGCAGCCACGTGGCTTCACCAGAAAGAATATAGTGTTGGTGGGCAAAGAGTGGAAGCAGGGATTAGAGGCTGTAGAAGTAACCCAGATGAGAGATGATTATGCTGTGGACTAGGGTTTCCACAAGGCAGATGCTGAGTGGTCTAATTAAAGCTGTATTTTTTGAGTAGAACAAATAGAAATTGAAATGAATTACATGGATAATATAAGAGAAAAGAACAATCATGGATAATGTCTAGGTTTGGGACTTAAGTGACAGGGTAATTTACTAATGCCCACAGAGCTAATTTGGAGCCAAATTATGTAGAGGTAACAATAAGTTAATTCCTGACTGGGGTATGTTATGTATCACATATCTGCTAGGCATCCAAAGGAAATTGAAGAAGTTGTCAGATATAAAATGTTGAATATCAGCATTATTTATTTGATCTTTGAAGCTATAGGGTACGCAGGGCAAGTGGAGTTGTTGTATTTAGAAAAGGGGCATTTCTTTTCCATCTTTTACTCTGATAATTAGCATTATTTTTGCTGCCATTCCTGGGACAAGTCATGTAGGCGTACTTATTCCAAAAGGTTACTATCTTTTTTTTTTTTTTGCTTCCGAGAAACATAATAATTAGCAATCATTCATACCGAACACATTAGGTACAAACCTTGTATTTGTTGTGACCCTCTAAAATGAGCCTCTTATTTATTATATTCTTCTTTAAGTTGAATCAAACACTTCTACATTCTCATAGCCTTCTGTTTTCCCTTGCAGGACTTGCTACAATTTTAGTGGCTGAGTACAAGATTAAAAAAAGAAAATCCTTCCTTATATATAGAATTCTAGATAGCTTTATATAGCTTGCTCCTTCTTTCTGGCTTCATTTTCCTTTTTTACACTAGCATATTGTTTATTAATTCAACAAGAATATGTAGGTAACAAATTCTCATAGTTTCGTTTTTCTGAAAATACTTGTATGTCTGAAAATATTTTGTCTTCACTTTTGAATCACTGTTTACAAAACATTTGAAAATTTGCCTAGCATATTGAAGATGTTATTCCATTGTCTTCCTGTATCTGTTATTGATGAAAGTCTACTGTCAACTTTGTCACCCTGTAGGTATTCTGCTTTTGATCCTCAGTAGCTTTTATGACACCTTCCTGACCACTGATGTTCTGAGTTTCATTCCAACCTAGCTAGGCGTGACCTGTTTTTATTTATTTCGGTCTAGTTGAGCTTTATTCAACTTGAGGACTCATGTAAATTGAGCTTTATTCAACTTGAGGACTCTTGTAAACTGAGATTTATTCAATTTTGTTAAATATAAGTCATTTTTATAAAATATTTTCTCTTCCCCGGCTCTTCACTTTTTCAATTTGGAATTCTTTTCATGCATATATGTGAGCATTTTATTCCACTCTCTACATATTCCAGTATTTTCAGCAGAACAAAATTATCCTCAATATCCTTCAATGAATATATTCATTTATCTTCTATGATGAATCCACTATTTAAAAAGCTGTTTGAGTTATTATTTTAATAATTGTATTTTAATTTCTAGATGTTTCATTTTTTCAAACCTTCCTTTTCACCATTCAAAATGGTCTATTTTTATTGTATGAATTCCATTATATCCTCTTTAAAAATCTTTTTGAACATTAAAAAAACTCCAATTACTTAAAAAAATTTAAACACTTATTTTAATGTCCTTCGCTGATTGTTCTCTTATCTCTGATTTCCTCAGATGTGCAATCTCCTTTTACTTTTTGGCATCTGTTAACAACATCCATGAAAAGAATTTTTTCATATCCATTGCAATTTTAGTCGGTGAGCTTATTTTGCTTAGGAGTTCCTGGATTGTGGTGGTACTTTCTTTGTGTAATTTTTGGCTGCATTTCCTGGAGCTCTGTGAGATTAACTTTCAAATGCTACAATTACACTTAATAAAAATTACATGTAATTTTCTACTGAGAAATTTTCAAAGCCTTCAGTTTTTTCCGTATCTCTTTCTCTACTTTTGTGTAGATGGTAAGAATTCAGATAGAGACCTCTTGACATGTTTATGGGGAACTATGCCTTCATTGTTAGAATCACCATCTTTGTACGAAACTTCCTGCAAATACTTTGTGACTCTAGATACAACTACGTATTCAAGGATGAGGGACTCTAATTTGTAATCTACATTGATCAGAATATATCCATCCTTGTTAATAACATTATAAATGTATGGTATATGCTGGGCTTAAACCTCTTAATGGTCTATAAAGACATAAAATTTAAAAATAGTGTCTCTTTTCCAGTGTTATATACAGAAAAAAGAAGAAATTTTGATTAATTGAGTTCCTATAATACATCAGGTATTTTATAAATATCACCATATTTTGTTATCACAAAAGTCCATATTCCCATTATACAGATGAGGGAAATCAGGCTGAAAGATATTTATTTACCCATGAGCATACAGCTAAGAGACAGTGGGATTCATATTCTGGGTGGTTCATCCCAGGGAGTGGTCTTTTTATTGGACCACACAGGTGTTATAAAACATCCTACAGAAAAATTCCTTATGTTCAGTTCAGAATCATTGCTTGGTTTTCACTGATCACCCAGGTCTGCAAGTCAATAGGAAATATAATTAGAACGATCTTCTATTCCTAACTAGGACAAGGGCTTCAACCTGCTGAATACTTAGAGAAAAATTTACCTGCTTCATCTCAATCTCTTTTCCCTTCTTTGTGGTCTCTAGGATTGTCCTGAGGATCATATTTGGAGCTACTCTCTACTCTGCTTTGGTCTGCACTCTTGTCTGGCCTAGGGCTGCCTCATGGCTCCCTCAAAGTTCCAGAGCTGTCTAAGCTTTATTAATGCCATATATAGCTCAGACATGGACAAAGTCCATGAAGTGCACACATTTTACACTGCTTAGTCCACTTTTAAGCCTTTATCTCTGAAATATGGAAATTAATTTCTCAGTTTAAACACAACTCTCAAATGTTAAGCACTTCAGAGTACTCTTTGCAATTCTGAATTGTTACTCCTAAGATATGAAAGACTAACTGAAAATCAGTAACTCCAAATGAAGTTTAGAATTTACATCTAGAGAGAAGAGAAAGGGAAAATTGGGAGAATGAAAGATGAGACAAATAGAGAAGGGGAACCAGGGGGAGGTAAAGAATACTGACGTTATGATGACCTGTGCTGCATCAGAGCCACTGAAGGATTATTCCAAACATAACTTTTGGTTAAGCTATTCATCTGTGGCTGGCTAATCTCAAATGGCCTCACTGTACAATAATTGGGAAAGATGACTCTAACCAGGTTGGTGGACATGTGAAATCAGTTTTTCAATATATATCAGTAATCAGTGGAATAAAAAGATACATCTTGCATCTATCTATCATCTTTTAGAACTCATTAAAATTCAAAGCCAAATATAATTGTAATATTAAATTGATTGCTCTTCATACATACTGTTATTACTTCTGTTATCACTGATACCCAGAGTTCACATAAAAATATATATACGCAGGGCATCTGGGTGTCTCAGTTCTTTAAGTGCCTGCCTTCGGCTCGGGTCATGATCTCCGGGTCCTGGAATCAAGGCCCCATTGGACTCCATGCTCAGTGGAGTATCTGCTTCTTCCTCTCTCTTCCTCTGCTCATCCCTCTGCTCATGCTCACACACTCTCTCTCTTTCTCAAATAAATAAGTAAATAAATAAATAAATAAAGTCCTTAAAAAAATATATTCCCCACTCCAGGTACCTTCTGAATTTTGGTACTCACATTCTGAAATTTGGTTCTCTGTATTTGATTATAAAATCACAAAGAAACAGTTTACGGGAAAACACATCTTAGCATTTTACTATGACTTTTAAAATTTCATGCTGGTTTACATGCCCTAGGTTTATTTTACCAATCATCATTATGTTTTACAAATACATGTTGAAAGCCCTTTATGTATAAGGATGTAATGACATTTTAAGTGGGTGGTTTGTGGAGATTGTTGATCGTATGTCCATTTAACTATAAAATGTTAATAACTTACCTTGCCCAGGTTGTTAAAAAATCTAATCCTGCATATAGGATGTGTCAAGATATGGGGAAAATTGGAATGGAGAAATTAGTTAGTAGTCAGATAAATCAAAGCAAGGGACTTCTCCTTGAATGATCTATTAAATTCAGTGAAAATATTTTACTTGAATTTTCTTTATGGTTGCCTTAATCTTTCAATTCATTTTGTATCCACAGACACCACAGACACAGTCTTTCTATTAGTGTAAGCTTCAGTGATTTATGACATATTATATTCATAATATCTAATAGGAAGGATAATAGGCTGAAATGTGCAATCAGCTGGAATAGGGCTTCAAATGTAATACAGTCTCAATATATTATATTACTTCTTCCAACTTCTCACAATATTCAGCAGTTATTAAATCTTAAGGTCCTGGATTTCATCAAAAACAATATATTCATGGATTTTTCTAAAATTTTGGAAAAAGAAGTAACAATATGTGGTATATTTTCCCTTGGTTAATACGCAGCATAACAAAATTATACGCTTATAAAATAAAGCTATGCTGTCTAAGGCATATTTTTAAAATACCCCATATTAAATGGAATCAACAACATCACATAAGAAATTCCATGAAGTCCCATCCGAAGGTTGAAACAAATGAAATTGTCATTTACATAGGTCAAAATGATTATCTGTTGGCTTTATATGATTCAACCTAGCATATTAAGAAATCCTTATTCCCAGCCTTAACATATTTGTTTTATGAGAAGCACTATTTTTGCATAATTACATAGCAGTAACCATTCCTCTTCAGTTTATGATATCTCAGAATAGGAACAAAAAATGTATTTGTTAGAAAAAAATCCTATGGTTTATACCCTATTACAAATAAAGAACTAGGAAGAACAAACTTATGATCATGAATTGCCTTTTTAAGGAGAAAATCACCAAATGTGCATCCAGTTGTTTGAAAGAAGACTTGTTTCTTTTCCCTTCGGCTTGTACTATTTCAGTGGTCACAATATTTGATATTTTTCAATCCGCTATCAGTTATAAACCATCTTACTAGGCATCCACTTCTAAAAAGCCTTTTAACCCATTAAGTAGCTAAACCAGGACTAAACTACTATTGTAAGTCAATGAGATAAGGTTCTTATGCAAGTTGATATAAGAAGATGTCTTACAAAAGATTTATTATTTACCATGTATACATTAAAAAAGTAAAATTAGCATGGGATGGTCTCAGGAAAGCAATATGTATTTTTGGATTAGACACTGAAATAATGTAAATGTATGATCAATTGACAAATTCACATTGCCAATGTTATGAAAAAATGATGTGGCAAAACAAATTAAGATGCAGTTTTCATTTTAGATAAAGGGCCTGTTCCCTATGTGCTGTTAATTTATTGTGCTTTTTAAACTGAAAAACTAACCACTAGTGTCGCAGAAGCCCAAAGTGAGGGGGAACTGCTCACTTTCAGAATGCATCTTAGAAGTTTGAAATTGCACCCAGGTTTTGTTTTTGTTTATTTCCGTTTGTTAGTAGGCCTCTCTTATTAGGGTAGTAGTTGCAAACACATACATGGGTTTGCCAATAACAACTCACAATTTGTGCAAAGTTGAGTCTTCGAAACTGAGCAAATTTGCTCTCAATTTCCCGCCAGCGCTTGCTGAGCTGGATCTGAGTTGGCTCCACTGCCATTGCGGCCCCATCCTCAGACAAGACCTCAGCTTGCCTACGCACTGCATTCAGCTCCTCTTTCTTCTTCTGCAATTCACGATCAATTTCCTATTGAGCAAAATCAATACAGGGCCCAGGGCAGTTAGCTAACCACATCAACCAACCCGCAAGCAGCACATACTTCTCTCAGAAATTTCAAAGGCTGTTGTCATTTTATTGTCATGTTCTGTCATTTACAAATATGGAAGCCATCACTGTCATCTTCACCAAGAATCCAAATGTTATTTCAGTTATCTTTCAAATGCTCAGTTTTAGATAGTCTAATTAAGAAAATATTTAAATTCATCTAACATTTTTCTTTCTTCTCAATTCCTCTGGTGTTTTGGGGGCTGACCCAAATTGGACTGACTACTCATTATTTCTTAGGGACCATCCACATAAAATATAATTTAGAGGGCAAGTGGTTATTTATTTTCTTTTTAAAGCTTTGAGGAACTCAACAGAGAATGAAGCAAAATAAAAAGTGTCAAATAATAACAGAAAAAAACATCTTCGGACAATAAGCAAATCAATCTATAGAGATTTGACACTGATGTGTGAAGATGCTCTGATGAAATGAATGTGCTAACATGAGAAAGAAGTCGTCCATATACCGATAAGTCATTTGTTCATCTGGAACAAAGATACACAAAGTCAATTACAATTTTACCAGAAAACATATGACATTTCTTAATTCATTTTACACTGTCTAGAAATAAGACATTTTATTAATTCCACATTATGTCAATTTAAAAACACTTAATACAATAAATTTACCAAAATGAAACACAATACAAGGAAATGCAGCAAATCAGAGAGAACACTGAAAGAGGCAACAACATCAACGATTTTAAATACGACCACACACGTTAAGGTAAAGAAATTAAATTGTAGCAATAAAATCTAGTAGCGACATTCTAAAACAACATTACCTTTATTTTCCTTTCATCTCTGGGTTCAGGTAGGCTGGCTAACTTTTTTTCAATGTCATCCAAGCATTTCAGGAGATCATCAGCCTGCCTCTTGTACTGATACCACTGGTGAGAAATTTCTAGAGCCTTTTTTCTTCTTTGAGACCTCAAATCCTGTTCATGGTGCAGATATTATTAAAATATCAATATATATGTATAGTACACTTCTGGCTGTAGTTATTCACAAAAAATGAACCCCTCATCTTCTTGTACCGCTTCACTTAAATTCACATTTAAGTGCTAAATATACAAATAGATGATGAAATTAGGTATTTTTGTAGCAGCACCTATTCACACAAAGCTAAGGAAACTGGACAACCCACTAAAAGTATTTTCTTTTGGCATGTTCAAATTTGTTCAGAAATCTTGTTATATTTAATTGACTCAATGAATCAACTAAATTATCATGTAGTTTATGTGAAAGTTTAGTATATGAATACACCTGTATTAACCAGATACTTGCACAAATTTAGTGAGTTTGTACTTGACTTTTAAAATAGATACAGATCCTAAAATTTGTATCTTTAACCCTGGGTTCATCAAAAAATTTTAAGTTTACATAACCAAGCAACCACATTCATGGTTTTAGCAGTCCCTGTAAAATTTTCATAGGCCATGGATATTTTGTGAATAGAAAGATAAAATCATTTTAGTTATCATATGAATTGTTTTGAGCTATATACACAGATGTGTGAAAGATATATATCTGTGAGTGTAATGAAAATGACAACTATTATAAAAATGCTCTTTCTTTTCAGGCTTCCATGGCCAACATTTTCTTATTATATGAAATCGTGTTTGAAATGTAAAATGATGAATTAGTTTAAAAAGAAAAGGGAAGTGCATGGTTTCCAATCAACGTGATGAGATAAATAAGGGCAACTGCTCAATAAATCAACAAAGGGGGGAAATTAATCATCTTGCTCCTTACAAGCACACCCAATGTCTTCCCTGATCAATAGAATTTGTTGTAATGTCATTTTATGATAACACAAGAGAACGTAAGAGCTCAGAATACAGCTTTCACTTCTTCAGAACAGTAGCAATTAGGGTTTCATGTACAGATTTAACGGGAGCAAAAGAAAGGAATGAATATCAAAGAACTGCTGAAATAGTCATTGTTTTGGAAAAGTTCTGACCTTCTTTGAAATATTTCATAAGGACTAGAACTGGAGCCACTTGGCCGGTTAATATAGTTACTGAATTTGGTGGTGTAGATTAGTTTGGCAAGAGGAGTAGATTTTCATAATCATTTTTAACAGTTATTTGCAAGACTGATCTAAATTTCATTCTCCATTTTGTTCAAAATTGAGGATGTAAAATTTATTGCAGTTTACATTTTTAGTTGAATTTCTAAACCTCCTGTGGAGGTAATAAATGCCTGGTATGAGCCAGATGGAATGCTGCTTTTTTCAAAGGTACCAGGATATAGCCATGTGAATGAGCGCTGAGCCATGTCTTCTTTGTGACACAACTCACATCTTTGCCAAGAGAAAGGGCTTGTGGTCATAAAATCTCAAACTCCTTTCATTCCTAAGCACAAGGTGATGCATAATGTGTAATATTTAGAGACATTTTATAGATTTCTTTAGAGATATGCCAGATAACCATTAAACACTGCTGTTCAGTAGGACACATATCATCATATGACCACTATAGATGCTTCGGAAAGCCTGGTCACAGTTGGAAGTATGTGAATTACACAGCTTTCTGATTTTCTGAGTGCATTATGGCTTGCTCTCGCACTCCCTCAAAGAAGAGGCCTTTTCTATTTACTATATATATCAGCAGTTACCTTCAGAACACCTACTGGCCAATTAGACTTTTCTTGGGGATTCCTTGCAGGCACAATATTGTGTAATTACATTCTCAGCAGTGTTTATTTGATTGTCTGACTATATGGGGAAAGGTTTTATACTCCTATTTGCATATAGAAAGAAGACTTCATCCACCTAGTAGGTGGATCTACCCACATAACTACATAGCTCTACAAGAGTGATTTACAATGAAAAGCTTGGCAATTAACAGTATTAGAAAATCAGCCATGCGTGCAAATAGGGAATATTGAAAAGCACATTAAAAAAATGAAAGTTATTTCACAAAACTCTATGCAAGTCCAGTGTCATGTTAAGAACTTCCTAAATATTATCATAGAAAAACCAACACTATTCTGTCCTTCCTGCACACATCCAGATGAGTCACATGGGTGTTTGAGGCTATACACTACCACTGCTTAATACGAGACTGCCAGTTCTTCAAGGACATTATTTTTGAGGATTCCTATATAAATGAAATTAGACTCTGTCGATGCTTAGTTAGTTGCAAAGAGTGACTCTCTTAAAGGTAAAAATGAAGTTAATTGAAAAAAATTAAGTAGAATCCCAGGGCTTATTAAACAAATATTAGATTACCAAAAAACTGGACCTACTTTACATAAAATCAAAAAATATAAGCAGCAGAAAACCCACAAAAATATGAATTGGTTATTCTAGCAGTTAAGCAGGTCTTTCAAGATAAATATAAAAATAATATAAAAATAAACTATAATAGAAAATTAAATGTATAAACACTATGAATAATACATTGTAATATTTTCCAAACACTACTCAGAAAAATTTGTCTCAGCCAAAAAAACCCAAAAAAACAAGCAAACAATTTTTTAAGCAACACTTCTTTCGAAATCAAAGACACCACTCAAAAATGTTAAATAAAGCACACACACTGAACAGGAAAAAATGTCTTTTCTGGTGACTAAGATTCTTAAGCAGATTTTATTTATGCACAATATAGTTTACCCTACATATGAAAAAAAACACAGGCAAGGTATATTATAATTTTAGCTCTAATACCTTGAGAGCATTATGTTTTGTCTGTAACAGCTGTTGTTTTATCTTTATTTCCTCTCGCTTTCTCTCATCTGTGATTCTTTGTTGTAAGTTGTCTCCTCTTTGCAACAATTCTTTTACAGTACCCTCATTGTCTTCACTCTGATTAAAAACAACAAGTACAGTCTTCATTTTGGTTTTTAAAAAGCTGTACATCATCAACAAGAGATAATAAAACATGTTATTTAAGCACACACAAAAATCCAATTTAAGACTTGCCAGGAAAGTTTTCCTAAGATGTTGTGCTCATAGTTTTGCTTTTATGTCGTTTACTTGAGCTTTTAAAAGAAGGACCTAGGAAGGATGCCAACAAGCTCAAAAGTATACACCTGGTAAGGGCATATGCAGGAAGATAGGGTTGTAAGGTACTTAGTCATTTCGCACAAGGCACCAATAGGTGTGAAGCATTCTTCTGACTTTGATTTTTGGTAGATTTCCAGAAATTAAAGTTTGGAGAACTGAACTAAATGAGTCATCTATAATGTTAACTAACCCATGTAGAAATATGGATGTGGACATGTGTCAGATGGCAACGAATCTTAACATTTTAAAATGCTCACTCCTAAGTGAACATATTTTAAATGTACACTAATTTCTAGTCATCTACTTTAAACAACCTGTATGTCCAAATTTAGGACAAATATTAGGGCATTAGTAAAAAATGATGTGTTCTATAGCTGCCAAATATTGCAACTAATTTCTAAAAATACATCATATACGCATGTTGTTTTTAAATAAATGCAATCCAGTAAGTATTAAAATATACATTAGGAAAATTCCTTGAAATTTTTTTTTGCTAAGCATTTAGTTTTAAACTCCAAGAATATTTTCATTCACTTTGAAAGAAAACTATTTGAATAAGTGCCCATCTAATATGGTAGCATATGTGACCATGTGATTTTTCACTTAAAGCTTCCTCTCTTTCTTTCAACTCAGTGTATGAAAACTTTCTTTTGAGGAGGTTCACCTTGCAGTGGTGCTCAAGGTACTCTGATGAGCTAAGAATAACAAATATTAGAAGTTACATGTATGTGTATTTGTGTGTAATCATCCACAATACTCAAATGCTACCTATCTAAATCCATAGTGCATATTTAAACTGCTATATGCAACTGAAGAATTATTTTTTCAGAGGAATGACATTTTATCTGAGATGTGTCAATTACTAGTGTAATAAAATAATATAACACAGACATATGTTTATAATCTGTGAAAGATCTTCCATATCTTAAAAAGTCTTTCCCTTTCAGTCTTTCCTTTGCTGGGGCTGAGGACAAAAAAATAAACAACAACAACAACAACAACAACAAAACCCGCTTCACTTCGTCCCCCACAGCAGGTAAGGGTTAGCCATAGGGCAGAGTTGGGGAACAGCCCAAGAGGTAAACAGTACTCTTTTTCACTTCAGTGCCCTCTGGTTTCTTCTTTGACATGAAGGAGAGGTAGTTGTACCTCAGCATCTTGGAAAGCCTCTTCTTGGCTTTCTTTCGCTGAGCTGAGTTGGCAAGGCCACAAAACCCCATACACGGGGAGTACTGATTGATTCAGGCCGCTCTAGGAAGTCAGAACTGATACCAGTGTGAACTAAGATTGATGGGAAATAGTTTTCCTATTGTTTCACATGCCTACTATCTAAAATCCATACACTGCCTTTTAATGTCATTTTAAAGCATTGTTTGAGAAGTTCCTACCACTGATACATGCCTGAGAAATCTCAAGCATGACATATGTAGAGGTTAAGAAGGCCATATTGGTGATGGCTGTGGAAGGGGGAAAAGGAAATTGTGACCAGGACGTGGAAGGATAAAAAAAAGTGGGTGAAAAGAGGTGTGATGCAGAAATATACAAGCCAGAGAGAAATGTAACAGACATTTTGAAATTAATCAGGGTTGAAGGAGAATGTTATAAGTTTGGGAACAGCCCATATGGTTATATTTCTTTACTCCCATGAAATAAGCAGCATGGATTGATACACATTTTAGACATCTATTGTACTATTTAATCAACTTTTTATGAAAATCACTTTGTGGTAAACTTTAATAAATAATTTCTATATTGTGTCTAATACCCCTCCTCTGAAATAAACATTCTATTACCAAAATCATGACTGACACAAAACATCATCCAATCTTGATGGCTGAGTTTCTTATTAAATTTCCAGTTTGTTTTCTAATTTAACTCTTTTCCCCCCATTACATTTTGTCCGCTGAGTTTGAAAATAACACAGGTCAAAGCAAAACTGTGGAACTACTTACTAGGATCTGCAAGTGCTCCTATGTGAACATACCACAGTAATTTGGCATCCATAATAAACGTTCAACCAGAATACTTCGCATTTGTAATAAATCATTAGAATCACAAAATGTGGAAGGTATGCACTGAGAACTTAGTTGGAGACTTGAGTTATCTAATTTCTTCCCAAATATTTATTCATTTCCATTCCTAGTTCATTCACACTTTTATCACAACCAATTTACCATATCTTTATTGAAGTCTTCCTCTTTCAGATTCACCCCCTGCTGAATTTCAGCCTCCAGTGGTTCAAGCAATTTTTGTATATCTGAGTTAAACTGCTCCAATTCCTTCAAAGGAATGGAGGCCTAAAAAAAAAGATAGTGCTAATTTAAATCAAAATTACTTTTTATTAGAAACATAAACCCAAAAAATTACATTTGTTCAACCTCCTGTTGCTAAAATAATGACATGCATTATGTTTCCATATTATATTTTATGAAAGCTTTGAAATACAACTGGGAAAGTACCTGAGGATGCAAATAAAGACAAACATTTAACATCATCAGAGCTGAGCATACATGCAAGATAACGCAGTTCATCATTCTCTTTTTTCAACAAAGGTTCATTTCCATATATTTGATTGAGCTAATTGTTAATATTCTAAAGTTAAATTTGATCTTATTTAAAAATATTCTGATATAAATACCATTTGTGTAAATACGTCTTATCAGAAATTGCCTCATTCATCAAGTAACAGTAACCTCAGGTAGAAAAGCAGAAATGTTTCCTTACCCTCAGAAAAACTACATGGCAATCTGATCCAATATTTTAAATGACATTATTAGCAGGGAAAATTTGACAGGCATGCTCTCATAAGACAAACAATGCCATGAGCTTGCCTTAGGAATACTTTCTTTGATAGCACAAAAAATTTCAAATGAATGAACCCAGAATATTTCACATAAATATCTGAATATATATTTTCCAACTTTACAAACATCACAGTTTCTTTGATTTTGAAATTCATAATGACCATAGTCTCAAAAAACTTTAAATTCCCCTTTTTCTAAAGAAACCACTTGAAAAGGAGTGATGATTGAGAATACATTGGAAATCAAATATATATTCAAAAGAGACAGCAAGATTTAATTATCAATGTTCAAACAGTTAATAAAATAAATATGCTATTGATCTTTAACCTGTATCCAATTTCTTCGCATTAAAACGCTAAAAAATATTTTATACCTGATAGCTTCTGAAAACTCATAGATAACATGTAGAAATCATATTTTCTTACAGAGCTAAACATTTTCCCATTTGTAAAAACAATTCAGGAATGATCCCCAGTGTCTTATGCCAGGACAAGGGCATGCATCAAGTCTGGTCCCCACCTACTGTTTCCCATCATATTCCCAGTCATAATCTTACTCTTTCTTTATTAACTGGCATCTCCTAGAGGACAATAAAGATAAGTGTTCAAGGAATAGCCAAATATCTACTCATGAAAAAGTGAATAATCAAGTGCTATTCACAAGAACATGATTCACACACACAACAGGAAGAAACACTTATCTGTTAGGCACTTTTACACACACCAGAAAGGATGTGTAGGCTCTTTTTAAACAGTGACTTATTTTCAGTATTATTTTTAAATCCTAATGAATATTTGCAATTTGAAATATCACAGTTGGTTCTTGAACCAGTACAGAATGGGAGTACTGTAAATATGCTTAAGGGATGTTTCCACTGTTGTATTATAAACATACCTCTACACTTTTAGAACATATTTCTCAAAGTATTATAAAAGCAAAAAGATGAACAACTTTCCAAATCATAACTAAACAATATTAATTTGATACTATTTTGTGTTACTGAATTGTTCCCATTTGCTAATATTTAATTAGAGCAACTGCATTGTTCTAGATAGTTATGTGAAAATTCAATGATAGGTATTTTTAAAATAAATTTCATTGAGTGTTTGGGTGTTGAAATAACATGGGTCCATTTGCAGGCAGATTTATCTATTTTACTTCTACGTATGCTCCCTCTCTAGCTCACTGTCTCTCCCCATAATCAAATATAGGGAGTAGTTTCAAAGGCTCAGAACATGGGCCTCCATGCATCTTTCTCAATACTCTTTGCCTAATGCATTGTATTATCTTCCCAAATTTAACTATACTTTCACAGTATCCCAGATATTCATCTTTAGCTGAATTTTGGAATTTAACATAGACTCTCCAATAGCCACCTGATTTATCACTTAGATTTCAACATGTCTAGAAATGGGCTCATTATTTTCCCCTCAAGCTGCTTGGAACACCCCAACTTTCCTACTTTTGTAAATAGAAGACCTTTTTTCTTTAGTTATCCAGGCTTAAAATGTGAGTCATGTTATTTTTCAACACTTCACTCTAATATCTAATCAAATCGAATCATTGTGAATTCATTTACCATGATCCAATTGCTTTCTTTTCCCAGAGATATCATCTCTTGTAGTCCTTACATAGGAATTAAGGCAATAACCTCCTTACGGGGTATAATCTCCTTCTCACATGACTAGTTCCATCCTGTGCACAGTGATCAGGTCAATATGTTCCAAAAATAGGTCTTTCATTATGGTATTTCTCTATTCAAGAAGTATAAGTAGAATGAAGTCTAAACTCCAGCATGATAGTTAAAGCTTTCCCTAATATTGCCCCAAGGACCTCTCTAGCCTTATTTAAGTGCTCTTAATATCAACCTTTCTTATAGACCTATTGGTGAACGCTGGGTATTTCCAGGCTTTTTGGCCCTTAGAATTTTTTTTTTAATCTTCTGGTGAAGTGCCTAAGCTTCTGCATGAGAATGCCAAGACTGAATCTGGGCTCTCCCATTTGGTAGCTGGGGGATCATGGACAAGTTATGTGTCCTCGTTGAGCTCCAGTTTCTTTATTTGTAACATGAAGATAAGAAGGATCTCTACCTCACAGGGCTATTATGAGGATCAAATATAGTTAGAATGCTGTCTGAGACACAATAAATGCTCAGTAAATATGAGTTATCATTTTCTCCCCAAATCCCATGTATCCATATGGCATATGATAAATGCTCGACAAGTATTGACTCTTACTGTCTCCTCTCAAAATCATACCCATCTATTGACACTGTTAAAAGATCCTCTTTTGAAAACATATGGCTTATGAAGGATAAAATAAATGCTTGTTGACAGAGCATTTCTATTTTATCAAGGTAACTGACAAAATCATTAAATTCCAAAAGTGAGCATGGAGAAACTGAGACTTAGTTTGGTAACACTGCATCATTCTGAACAACAAAACTGGTTGATTAATTGATCCGTATCAATGCAAATGGTAGTTTCAAAGAGGATGCCAAGGGCTTTATATTTGTTCTGCTCTGTGCAGCATTTTCATCAGGAATTATTTGGAGACACAAAAAGCATGCAAAAAGACATGCAACGAGAAGGATGAGTTCCATGAACACCACATGAAGATAAGGGATTTGTCGGTCTTGTTCAACCCAGAGTCATTCCTGGTACATAATAGGCACTCATAAATGAACACTGCCTGACAAACTAAGTAAATGAATGACTAATCATGGGGTAGTAGAATAAACAATTCAAGCAGCTCTTGAATGGTCTAGAATTTTAAATAACTCAATTTTTGTTGTAGAAAATAGAAAAGAACTGACTGGCCAAATGCTAGTAACAATGATACCACAAAGTACGAAAACAATATAAGCAGATACAAATAGCTTTTAGGAAATACTACTACAAAATGATTTACTAATTAATCAAACAAGATAATGCAAACTTAGATTTTATTAGTAGCATATGTAGGGTCTGGATTTCCTGATCAAAGATTACCCTGCACTTATTAAAAAGGCCATTATACAGATTATGGATTTGAATTATTCTGTGTGGTTCTAAAGTGAATAACTTGAATCAATGGGTAGAAATTACTTGGAGCCTGAATTTTAGTTTAATACAGGAACAATTGTTTAGTGCCATAAATGTTTTGTTTTTCTTTTTAGAAGCACTAATTTTAATGTCGTGAGTGTCCCATTGCTGAAAATATACAAGCAGAGGCAGAATGATGATGTACTGGGGTATATTAGAAATAAGACACTTTTCACATGAATACTTCCCTAAAATTTTATCAACTTATAGTAAATTCTCTCCTCTGAATTCAAAGGGTTTTGATTATCTGTGGCAATGCAGCTAAAAAGAAATATAATGCAAGTCATATAGGTAATCTGAAAAGTTCTAGATGCCATGCTAAAAAGTAAAAATAAATGGATGAAATTAATTATAATAATATATTTTATTTACCTAATTTCCCTATAATTGACATAAAATCAGAAGCTATTTTACATTCACTTTCTCCTATTAAGACTTCAAAAACCACTACATATTTTACACTTCCAACACTTCTTAATTTGGAGTAGCCACATTTTAAGTGCTCAATAGCTATATGTGGTTTGTGGCTACCTTTTCAGACAGTACAGATGAGTAGCAATTATAACTATGATTTTGAAAAGAACAAATAGCTCATTATTAGTCTGAAATCTATCACAAGAGTAATGTCTTACTAATGAGATCAAGATGGTAATGTTTAAGTTAATAAATTTTAGTGGATTTAGACAATTCTTATAATGTCCATTTCAGTCACTTTCATTCAGATATGTTCTCTGAGAGGAATTTTCCAGAGGCCTTCTGGGGATAGGAAAATTTATGGGAATGGCTTCCACATGTTCTAACAAGAGTCTCTATTCTTGTAACACTGAAAACATAAAATAAACATATTTGGAGGGGAAAAGTGTCTCTATTCCTCATTTGATGTGTACAGTACCCTACCCTGTACTTCAGTATCTCTTACATATTTGAATATGTTATTTCACTTTCATTAGTTCATGCTTTGTCTCACCAGATTTTTTTAATCCATGAAGTTCAGAATATATCTTATGTATGCTGTTTTCCATAGCAAATATAACTCCTTTTTTTTTTTGTATAGAAAAGGTACTTACTATACCAACTACTAGTTTTAGAACATACAATATATTAATCGAATTAACCAGTGACCAATTTTGTAACCAAAATAACTGTAAGTACTCAATCCAATTATTTTGGCTATACTATTGACCAGATCAGATCAGCCATTGGTTTGACATCTGTGTGATTAATACTCTTTGTTCAGATACAAGGATTTGGGAAAATTTAAATACTTCCTTAAGAGTTCACTGGTCATAACACTTCTAATATGAAGGCACTCCTCTAACCAATTATTTTTATATATCATTCTTTGGTCCTTGTTGTCTTTGTAATTTAGAATTATTTAAAAGGTTATCAAAGAAGTGCATAATAAGCAAGCTTTCATAATAGCTCACTCGTGAGTCACCAAAGTTTAAAACATATACAGTATATAATGCCTGCTTTTTAAAATCAGAATTATGATAAATTATTTAAGGAAATTGAAAGCAACATGAATATCATCTTAATTATTATGGAAATTACTTCTATTGAATTCAAAGAAAATATACGGTCAGAGAAGAACTAGAATCACAATTAAATTACACAATGTTAGACAGTGCACACAAGATAGGTTTTAGAATACACAGAAAATAATCAAACAAAGATTATAATAATGTAGGGAAGAGTATAAAACAGGTATAAGTTTTGCACAATTTGATTTTTTACTTACCTTTTCATCTTAACAGCTTTAACATGACTGTGTAGTCATACAAAATACAAATAAAGTAAAACATAGGAAAGTTTAATAAACAGATAAACGGACACAAAAGAAAGAAGAGACAGAGAAACTGAGAAAGACAACACTTTGTTTTCCTTGATTTTTTAATGTTTCAGATTGCTTAACAGCTATTAATTGTGCTTTGCTGTATGATTTAGGATTAATGAAATTTAAGGCTTTGTTAAAGTCTTAGCATTAAAGGTGACTTATATAACAAGTTAACAAACAATAACAGACTGAAAAAGGCAAAATCAATTACAAATTGATTCACTGTAAATTGGAAGCATCGAAATTACTCAGATACACTTTATACTTTTTAAATTGTAACCTTACTTTTAGTTAAATATTACTTCTAATGTGCATAGATACACTAACATAATAATGACTGTGTTTACACAGACAGCAAGTAAACATTTGTTAATATGAACTATGTAATCTCAATAATTGTGATAAATGGTCACTACATTCAAATTACACTAATATCTAAATTGCAAATAAATAATCTGAGTGCTACAGATTGGTTTAAAAATACTTCAAATCAATCAGTCTCCTCTTTCCACTCTGCAGCTTGGAAAATCTATTTATCATTACAATGTTGGTATAAAAAATAAAATAATTCATAGAAACCAAAAGGCATAAAATTTCAAGGACCAGTAACATCCTGTAATACAGAAAATACATACTACTGATATGATATGAAGAGTTATTTCAAATCCAAATATCTGGACAGGAGAGAAAACTTACAAAGAAATATACACATATTAAAAAGACCTAACTAGAACGAACTAGAATTCACTCACTTATTTTAAATTCATAAGAGCAAACTCCAAAAAAATAAGAAATTAAATTTAAGAAGCAAAGCAAATTGACTCAGAAGAGTGACATTATATTGGCTGAATTCTTTTACTAGTTAGATAAGGTACTGAGTTATCTTTGATGCGTTGAGGATGAGAACGTGAAAATATGGTAACTTTCCAGATTTGCAGAGTCAATTAAAGGATGTTACCCAATACATTGGCTTTTGAATTGACGAGATTAATCTCATGGTCGTACTTTTCAGAATTAGATAGAAAATATATTGATTGGTTAAGATATATTGGTGGTTCACGAATCAGCCCACTGCCTGCTTTTTGTTAAATATAACTTGGAATATTTCTCTACCTCATGACTAAATGAGTTCAGAAGTAGTAGCTGAAATAGGAGAAGAAAGGATTGTGCTGTAAAAATATATGAGGGAGACAAATGAATTAAAAAAATACAACACTTTGGACAGCTGTGTTTTTTTCTTTTCTCTTTCCTTTCTTCTTTTCTCATTCCTTTTCTCCCTTCCTTTCTATTTCTGCTTTTTTATTCAGTTCTTTTTGTTTTTAATGCAAAAAAGTACACTGAAATCATTGTTTTTTAAGTGAAATCAGACATGTTTATATTGACATAATACATCGGCAATAAATACCTGATGATATAAACAAGAGGTAATAAAGTATGCTGGGTTTCAGCATGCTGGAGTGCACAAAGCAATGAACCATGATCTGACATTTTTCCAACCAGGCTAACTGTGAGAACATGGGCAGCCCACTGGCTCTCACAGTCCCCTGTAAATATCTTAAAGTCCCTGGTCCAAGGAATGATTACTTTTGCATCTGATGACTGATCAGAGGAAGTTTTCCTTCTTAAAGGATCACAATCAGGAATCTCCAAATAGCTTTGCATATTTAAATATCATGCTAATAAGACCCAGTTAGTTCTAGCAAATGACATTGCTCACCAAACTAGATTAACATCTACTTTGAAAACATTTTAAATTATTGTAAGAAGGATTTGTTACTGAATTTTCAACAGAATTAACTTCGATAAAGGGATAGCAAATTACAAATGTGAGAAGTTGTTAATAAAGGAATTCTGTTGCTAGGCTCATTTCTTATTTATTTCAGTGAAATAAAATTAGCAGGTATGGTATTACCTGGTTTGGGTATTAATTTGTTAATATTATTTGAGGATATTAACTGTAATTGTTACATTTTTAGTACCCTACAAATTATGCAATTCCTGTGGAACTTTACCAAAGTCCTTATTTATGTTTTCATTATAAATTTTGTACAAAATTTTACTAAAAAGTGCGTGTATGCAGTGCATGTGTACAATACACATGTATTACAATATATATGTGTACACATACAAATACACACATATATATAAACAAGAATAACCATACCAATTAATGGGCCATGTTCTCTTCTACCGGAGAAGGTATTAAATTAGAAAGAGACTACAAAGTGGAAAAAGATCAATATATTTGTATTGATAAAGTTGATTACTGAAAATTAGGTATTATTTAAAATTTTCAAATCCAATAAATCTTATTTTGACATTCTGGGTCATATTTATAAGTGGTATTATTTATTTCCCACTGATGTTTAAGAAAGCCAATACATTTGTCTAAACTCTCCTTAAAGTATTTATATTTTAGTTTTCACACAAAAAATCCTTAGTTAAGATAGATCAGACCCAACCGTATAGCATTTTCTTTCCCCCTGATATATTCAATATTAAATGGGAAACTCATTGGCTTTGTCATAACTCTGTGTTTGTGTGTGTGTGTGTGTGTGTGTGTGTGTGTATGTGTGAAAAGTCCCTGATTCAAAAAACAATTACTTTTCCATCTGCTAACTCTGATTAGAGGTCAAAAACTTGACACTGTAATTATAATAGCAACAAAACTATGAATATTTACACATATGATGCCAGACTGTCCAAATCTCACATGATAATGACACTAAATACATATAGAGAAATTGCTACATGAATTTTAAAAGCATTTTTAAGGCCCATTATTGAAATTAAAGAATATAGGGTATAAAATATCCAACAGCACATAACTCTTTTTTTTCTTCCACAGTAGCACATAAATCTTAATAAAGAATTAAAAACACAGAAAACAAGTTCATTTTTCTTTTGGTTGGTACCAATTGCAGGGCCAATAACTTAACATTTTAGCTCCATAGAAAAGAAGACAATTTAAATAGGCAAATTATAAGTTTTATAATCTTTTATAACAAAGTAATTGCCTATATTAATAGGACATAGCTAGATAAAATGTTTGGTCAACATTATTTTGAAATTAAATATTATAATGTGATAAATATATCTCGATGCATATTTTATTCTAGAAACTCAGGTGTAGACTTTCATAATCAATGAGTCTTGAATCCTGAGTCATTTTTCAGCTCACCATCTTTTTGGCCCTCACATGTAATAATTTAAGTCTAGGTTAGTTCTTAATGTCTGTAGACCACTGGTTCTCAAAATGGATCCCAGATCACTGGCATGGATATCACCCAGAAACTTCTTAGACATGCAAATTTCAGGCCACACTCAAGGCCTATTGAATAATAATCTGCAGGGGCAGTAGGGGCAGGGAATAGACAGCAATCTGTGTTTTAACAATTCCTCCAAGTAGAGAAAGGTTTGAAAGTCACTGTTCTACACTATCACTTCCTTTTCATTCCCAGAGATACCCTTTTATTTGAGGTACTCAGTGTTTCTCATCTAGACTATCACCATGGCTTCCTAATTGGTTTCCCTACTTTCTGTTATTATTCAGTTGAATTCTCTTCACAACTACTATTGGACTAACCTTTCAACAGTGCACTGGAAAAAAAAAAAACACATTAGGAACTCCTCATTGCCTACTGAATTAAGCACAAACTATTAGTCTGGTTGTCATGACCTTTCTACACTGTGTCTAATCATCCTCTTCAGTCTTATCATCCACATCTAAGCTTCACACTCGATGCTCTACATTTCATAAGTAAACTGAATGTACTCTCCACTGAACACTCTATATACTCTTGAGCTTTGTCATAGGTTATCCTGAATTGCTATTTCCTCTATGTTGCTAGAGTGGCTGCTAAATTCACTCAGCATATACTCATTCTTGCCCCAGTATCCATGAAAACATCTCGCTCCACCATTAAACAAAAAGCTCCTTGAATTCATCACACCTTAGCTAGCAATACAGGTATCACAGAATCAAATATCATGGCATGAAATACCATATTGCTGGTAAGACATCATTCATATTGGTCCCTTTTCCTAACCATTCCTTCATTAATCCTTTAAGCTCTACAACTACCATCTCTCCCAAAATGTAGACTCCCCTCTCCAATTTGACTTTCAGAAGATGGAGAGGAGTAGAGATGCCATAAGGAACAGTTCTGAGTGGTTGGTTTATTTCTGCCCTCTATGCATCTGTTTCCTGTTATCTTCTTTTCCTGACAGTATCTTCCTCACCATCACCTTGCTATGCCGCCATGTTCGGAAGCCCTAAGACAGAAAGAGTTATGTTGCCTTTTCTCATTGATTCCATTGACTCTACCCAGGGTGAGGAAGTTATCGCTGAATCATATTTATAATTCTGACCATCCCCATTAAAACTGTCATTTTCTCAAACTGATTTGATACAGATTAGGAGAGATTAAGTTTTCTCGATGCAATCAGATACTACCAATAAACCTAAATGAAATGGGAAGAGGTAGCATTTCATGTCATATTTGGGACAAGCAGAACTCCTTAGTATTTCTTATACTGGTCCACTTGATAATCTGTAAGGCTGGTCCTTACAATGGAAATAGCAAAGGCATCTTCTTGATCCCAGCCCATTTCAAGCAGAGGCCAGAAGGACAAATCAGCTAATCCTCCATTTCTTTTTCCCATCAATTTCTGTCTTAATTCTCAAAATTTGGCTATTCGAGGCTAACACATGATATGATGGAAATAACTGTGGGTATTAATGATTTTTGCCATTTTGTATTTATAAAGTAACATGTAGATTTTTTAAATGTATGCTTTTACATATCTTAAGTCATTCAATTTTTACCACAATAAGATAAGATAAGACAAATACCATCTTACTACTTTTCTAGATAAAAACATGGCTCTGAGAGGTAAAGTGTCACATCCACGATCACATTCAAAGCAAGTTTTGTGGCTTGAAATTAATAACTTCTTCCTTTCACCAAGCTGTTCCTCATGAATGGTTAAAAGTTACCGATACAGAGAGCTGCATCTGATGGATAAGTTCTCAACTAAACAAAACTGAGGACCACAATGCTCACTGCCTTCCTGATTTTGTAATTTCTTGTCTTGAATAGTCCTTGCAGGAGACATAAACTTTGTATTCTTCACCAGACAATGAATCCAGGGATTGTCAGTGAGTTTTCAGGATAAAATTTTGCTCTACTCAACTGCCCTTTCTAGTTGACCTTGAAAAGGATCTTGAAATTACTTCTTATACTGAGTATATTTCCTCCCCATATATATTTCCAACCTACTTTAATTTATTTAATCACTGCAGATTTTCTTCCAGATTATTCTAAGTAAAACCTGCCCATAGATTCAACCATAAGAAGGGCATACTCCAACCCAATCTTTTGCATAAGCTCCACTGTATTAGGTACTTGACTTTGAGATCAAGTTACCCCGAGAATTCCAGCACTTCCAGAATTACCCTACTCTGTAAACAAACACATGCACAGGTCATTATTTTAAATTCCTTACTACATCAACAAAAGACGACTGCACTGTCAAACTTTAGAACTATTAAGAGCTAATCTAATTACTCCTAATTTTAGCTAATCTAACCCAGAAATTTTACACTGTTTTATGGACATAACTTGTATCTCTTGAACCCTATGATAGGAAGGAGAAAGTTAAAAGGACAGAAATCCACCCATCCACTAACTCTCTTCTTATCCATTTTATACATTCTGTTCTAAATAATAACCCTTGGGGTCTGAGGGTGGTGGTGGAATGCTTTCCTTTTAAGGATTACTCATCTGGTTTAACACCTTTATCTTATAAACATTAAAATGGAATTTAAAAGAAATCAGATGTTTTGCCTAACGCTGACAAAATTACACCTCGGATTCAGTCTTCTATGTCTACTGCTCTTCATATTATACTATGCTTGCTGGAATTATCTCATTAATTGAACATCTTCATGAAGATGTACTAGTGTCAAGCGTGTCAAATGATTACAATGACTATTTAAGTTTGTGTTCGTAAACAGATATTTTTAAGTATCTTTTGCACCTGTGCATATTTCCACACTGAATAGCACAACACAAGGAACAAATCATCAAAATGTCAGATAAGCTCTATCTCCATGTTTTTGGTTTCATCATGATGATAGAGCATAATTATCTCTCAGAGCCCCCAAATGGGGTCACTATCACATCCAGTCATCTTTATTAATTTAGAGAAAAAAGACTACTTTGAAAAGTGACAATGTGATTCTTTTGTTAATTAATATATATTAAAAATACTGATTTAAAATCTCTTATGCTTTTCTTCAGCAAGGACAATAAAAGAAGTGCAGCGAGTGGCACACCTAATGCAAGACGTTTGGAAGTAACTGACAAATGTGTACAGAACATAGGGTGAAAATTCAGACTTCTCTTGGCCATGCTAAGTCTGGCAGCTTCTATCATACAGGTTGAATTCTACTCATTTATCAACATCTACAAGTCACAATCTTGTGACATAACTTGTCTCAATCTACTGTTGAAAGGATCAAGAAAATAATACCCTGTTTTCTCTGAAATATTCTATAGCTTAGTGATATGTACAGCAGGAAGAATACAAAACCCAGTAATGAAGTACTAGCATCCATTTCTTAAGATGACTGAAATAGCCTTTGTTTAGATATTACATACCCTAATGAGAATCCATAGAAGTAAAAACAATGGTCTTAAACAGCAGAGTAAATTCTTATAAAGACAATTATGCTGTGAAAGTAAATTTTGGAATTTTTCAGATATTTTCCAGGTGAGGACGGCTTCCTTAAAGTAGTACATAAATGAGTATTAATAACTCATTAACTTAAGCATTACAAAGAAGAAGCGATCAATCCATTAAGGTAAGCTAATACCTTTTCTGCTTTGGGAGGGTGATTTCTGAAGGACAACTATATTTCATGGGTATACAGTATTGTCATATCACATTTCAATATATTTTAGAAACTCTTTTAAACACGTACTAGTACATATAACAGTAATACATTGGAATGTGTTAGAAAATATAGCCATTGTATATCATGCTATTTTTGGGTGTCCATATTTTTCAAAATAATTTTCAAACATATTCTCCTATTGTTCCAGGGGTCGACACTTACCTGACATATTACATCATATTTTCTCACAAATATTTCAAAAATGTTTCTCTCATCTAAGACTATTTTAGCAATTATCTGTATATGTAAATACACATTTATTTTACATACATTTTTGTATTTGAAAGCATATCATATATATTGAAAAATGTGTCAAATGACATTTTATAAAATTGGGGGTAATTACCTTGCAATTCGACACTAACCCAAAAGAATTGGATTTATATATTTTTATATATTTTTGCAAGCTGCCTATTAGGTAAGTTTTGTCTTCATCAAATGTTACACAAATATAAAGGGTTATCATGCAAAAGTTCCATATCCCCTGGTTCTTCATTAAATAGAATAAATATAAATAGACATATAAAATTACAAAATTAAGATATATAAGCTTTGCGATTATTTGTTTTTATGGCTTGAGCACGTTATTGTAGCCTAATGGGTTTCATCACAGTAAGTATCGGCAATTAGCAAGAGCAAGTTAAATACACACACATACACACATGTGCACAACAAATAAAGAGATACAAACACCCTAGATCATGCAGGAGATGTACAAGGCCCCATTTTGGATATTTGATCCATATTACACACAAGCAATGTTATATTTGGCAAAATAAGTCAGTAGTGCTTTCCTTAGATGGATGTCTTTTGTGCTTTTTTGTTGTTGTTGTTGGCCTGCAGCATGCTATTTGTTACTTTGCTGTAGGTTACCCCTGAAAGTACATATGTAAACCAGTAGAGAATGCAGTTTTAGAATAGCTGTGGCATGAAAGGAAAAATGACAGAGAGAGAGAGAGACAGACAGACAGACAGACAGGGAGACTGGTGGGGGATAGTGGGGAGAGAATGTTCTCCCATGAGATTCAGTGGTAAAATTTCCTTAAATACATTTTGGCCTTCATTTTCTTTTTGAAAACCTTGCTGTGGGGGTCACTTGCCCCCTTCAGAGTACTGCGTAACCTTCGCAAGAGATCATTTATCACTAGTTTCCACCTTGGAGTAGATCTTCCTACCTTTCCAGTCTTAATTCTGTGAGAAATGGCTGCAAATCGATGGTTGAGCTCTGAGATTTTAGGCTCTACTACTTTCCTGCAGTGGTCGCCGCGGTTTGCCATCAGGTTTGCTGCTTGGTCACGCGTGGAATCCACCTTTGGGCGCATGTCATTCATTTCAGCCTTTAAACGCTATATTCCGTGAGCAAGAGACAGGGCTTGAAGTTAGTAATTAAACGGAAGTTGAGAGAGGGCCAGAGAGTGAGAAAGAGAAAGACAAAGAACGAACAAGCACATGCAAAGGAATACAGAGGGAGGAAAAAAGCCAACTTCCCTAAAATAGAGGAGAGGACTAAGGATGTGTCCTATCTCAGGAAAATAGATGCTGCCCTTGTGTAAGTTGGGTCTAGGTTCATGTTTAGTCTGAGGTAGGACAAGGGATGTTTTCCCGACTTCACTATGTTGCCCACAACAATCTTATTTTCTATTTAGTCTTATTTTATCTTAATTCTACTCAATTTCATAGCTGGGGAGAAACCTTAATATATGCTCAGGAGGAAAGGTAGCTGAAGAACAATTTTCTAGTCTTTCTGAGTACTTCTGAGTTCCCTTTTGTTTATTATATTGACTGTCATGGGGAAAATTGATTTTCCAACAGATAAGGATTCCGTCACTGACAGAGAGAGTGAGGAAGGTTCTGCCTGACTCGAGGGGTCAGAGAGGGTATAAGTGAAATAACTCAGGTCCTATTATTTCAAAGACCTTGAAGGAAATTCACCATAAGATGGCATTCCTTAACTACACATCGAAGGACAAGAGAGCAAGGTAAGGTACAAATAACAGAGTGAATATGTTTTGGGGATAGACTGAAATACAGTAATAGTTTTTCATTAAAAGTGAACTATAATCTTTGGAAAACAGTAATTTCATAAAAAAGAAACAAATGAATTGGTCAGATAGAAACTACAATTTTTGAGTGTTCTTTAACTAGCAACCCACTAGTTAAATACCATTATTTCAGTAAAACAAAATAAGGAATCATTAATTTAAATGAAATTTGTTAAAATTCAACTCTTCCTATTTAATTGAGAAAGATGTTATCAAATGGAGATTAACATAGCAACAATAAGATAAATTTGCACATTATACCTCTCATATCCTTTTATAGGTGTCATTTTTTTTAATGAAGATTAAGTTGCCTTTCAGAAAGATGACTCAAGACATCCTAATAATTGGTTTCAAAAAACAAGGAAAGAACACAAAGTCATGTTTACTTTACATATAGTCAAAAATAAAAACATCCAGATTTATATAAGCTCAGTACTGTTACTAATCATGAAGATTTGGATGTTGCATAGGCAAAATGTCTAGATGACTGGATTTCAGGTGTTTACTCAGATAGGCTGTGAATGATACCAGGAAACTGATCCTTATGTTAGATATAAGAACACACTACTACCTAGTCAAATGGGCAGGAATTTGCAAAATTGCACCAAAATAAATCCTGGAATCTCTTTGTCATCAGAGTTTAAGTTTTGTGTAATTAGCTGAGAGGTAGATATGGACAGATATCCAGATTACAAAACTCTTTAAAGTCATTAACTTCCATGTGAGTTAAGAAAGTAGGGAGGGGATGAAAGTAGGAAGGGAGGGAGGTGGGAAGAGAGGAAGAACTTTTTTCACTCTTATTAAGAACTCCTTGATGATCAACATAATTGGTGTGTGGTTAGAAAACTACTTTTCATAATATTTTATTTGCTACCTTAAGTATGTCTTCTTTTTGCTGAGGTTTCTTTTTCTCAGATTCATCCAAAAGTGCTTCAGCCTGAATGATCCAGTTTGTGATGTAATTCACGTTCTGGTCAAAGTTTTCCATGTGTTTCTGGTATTCCTTAATTTTACAAAGATATATCATGACATAATAGTGGTTAGGCAATATTCTTAAAAGATTGGTCCTACTTTCTATAATATTAAAAGGCAAAAAAAATAGTGTAAGTCAAATCAAATTTAATTGTCATCTCCATATAAAATATAGCAGAGGCATGGCAAGATGTTAAAATACAGTTACAGGTGCTAAGAGCCACCATTTATGTGAAGTTAAGGAATTTGCAGACATAAATGTTACTATTTAAAGCATGCATAATTTCTTTCTCATAATGAAGAGGGGCTGAAAATCCTCTAGTCTCTTTTCTTACCAACAAAAGGTTTAACCACTCTTCTGCTCGGGAAGTGACAGCTACCCAGTTACTATTCAGAAGACTCAGTTTATCTTCCACCAAGGTCTCCTTCTTGCCCAAAACCGTTTTCAAGGCCTCTCCTAGCTCTGTGACGCTCTTCAGGTGAACCTTCTGTTTCTCAATCTCTTTCTGAGTAGCCTGTGAAAAGGACAGCATCTGAGCTTGGAGTAATTAATAGATGGTAGTTTTTAGATTTAATGTTTTTGAAATGGCTGTGTGTATAGTTACTGCAGTAAGATTTTTCAATGATTTAAACCTTCCATATGTCTTTATGGATGATGAAAATCCTACCATATACATTGTACTTTCCTTATTGGGCATATATAAGCATACATGCATACAGAAACATGTTGAATTTCTATTTATTTATCATTGTTAACACTTAACAGATAAACATACATGTTGTCCATCTAAACATATTTATATATACTTAATTTGTAAATATACTGGGTGAAGACAGACCTTAGAAACCTCATCCACTTGGGGCGCCTGGGTGGCTCAGTGGGTTAAAGCCTCTGCCTTCGGCTCAGGTCATGATCTCAGGGTCCTGATCTCAGGGTCCTGGGATGGAACCGCATCAGGCTCTCTGCTCAGCAGGGTGCCTGCTTCCCCCTCTCTCTGCCTGTCTCTCTGCCTACTTGTGATCTCTCTATCAAATAAGTAAATAAAATTTAAAAAAAAAAGAAAAAAAAAGAAACCTCATCCACAAATAAGCAACTGCTTTTAGAAAATTCAGCAATTAGCATGCTCTTGTATTTCGACAAAAGAAATTTTCAGCATTTTGGTGCTACAAACCTATTAGGAATCTGGTGAAACATAAGGACTCTTTCTCATAATAATATTTTTTAAAAAATAAACTTGAGTCCACTGGATTTTAAAGGAAAGGAGTTCTACTGGAAAACAATATACAAAATATCTTTTAAAACCTGTAAGACAGTAATGCCTGTTTTCTTTACTAATGTGTGTAACTACAATAATCTAGCAGCAGATGTTTAGGATAATTTAAAAGTAGTGATGAACACAATGACTAGAATATGATGTAAAATTATCTGCCACTTTTACTGGTGGCAAAGTTGCAGTAACTACAGCTATTACTGGGGTTGGCTGCTTACATTCATAATTGAAAAAAAAATACTTAATTTCAAGTAGAGGTCTGTGAAAATAAAGAGGTAATAAGAAAACCCCTAAGAGAACACCACCGCTTTCTAAGACTTGATTTACAAAACTTGCAAACAAGCACATTTAATATTAGAAAGTATATAGAAAGTTGATAGAAAAACTGATCCTAGTACAAATCAGTTTTTACACTCAGCTCTACCCCTAGTCCTTTTCTGGTGATCTATCATGGCTGACCAGGTGACCATCTTGCACTTCCTGGCCTCTACCCTGATCCCTCTGTTGCCCTCACACAGTCATGGGATATTTCATCACTAGGGGGGGAAGCCAGACCAGATCCTCACAAGAAGTTTAACTGAAAGATACAGAGACTGTGATAACACACCAGATAAGTCATTTAGAGATGGAACTGATGTTAAAGTTCCATCTTCAACTTTATTAAAGTTAATAAAGAGACGGAGACTGAGAGTGAGGGTCTCTATGAGGCCAGCTTGTATCTCATCTTTAATTCCTCGATGCTCTGTGGCTGTCTATCCTTCACACCACCAGGTCTGTTGAACTCAAAATCACTATACATACACATTTTGTTTTTGCTTTTCACATCATATAAACAGGGGGAATAAATTTGGTAAAGAGACTGTATAAAGTAATTTGTGCACAAAAGATACTGTTTCTCCTATCCCAAGATAATCTTTTGTATTTGTGTTCTTCTTTTCCAATAGAAACATATCTGACATTCAAGTAATTATTGCCAAATGCACTTATTGGCTACCGTGTAGAGGGTTATCTGAAATGCAGTTGTCATCTGTAGTAATAGGGTGAAGTTAGCTGTTCATAGAAGGAGTCCCTTCATGTAGCAATCATAAATGTTACTGAGCTCCTACTAAAGGCATCACTGTTGTAGCAATGACATAGGGGATTCTACTTAATGTCTTGAAGGAAATTTTGAGAAGTGCCTCCTTGGCATGAAAACAGCCCCTCTGGAGGTTGACTTGTGAGTAGTCATAGGCTAGATTTTATTCCTTTCATTCCTTTTGTCTGCATCCTTGTGTAGAACACAACATTTACAACCTTATATGGTAGCCATTGTTCTCGGCACTGTGAATAAAAAGACAGAGAATGTCTCTGTCCTTATAAAACTTATACTCAAGATGGATTTGTCAAAGATATAGAAAGACGGGCAAATGAACATGCCCTCCTTTCTGCATTCATTCCAGACTAGTGGCTTGTCACCAGAGATGATTTATTTGCAAAGATAACACCTCACAGAGTTGAATCTTACTTTGTATTTGAATTGGTAATTATCTCTTAAAATGTCTTAAAGATGATACTATGTTTTGGCTTTGATATAAAAAGTTGTTTACACAGACATTTGTCTCTTCTATGCCAGGCAATGCAATTAAAGGCAGTGGAAATTTCCAAATCTCAGAAGGGTTAGAAATTTTGAATTTAGGAAATGTTGTTGCAAAAAGTTCATGGATCACAACCAACTACTATAGATTAAACATCTCCCAAAATTCTATAGCTAATTTTCAAGAGAAAATGTTTAATATCCAGGGATACTTTATGCAGTTTATGAAAAGAGTAAAATAGGAAATAAAATAGATAATCACTAGTGTCACTTTAGCTTCCCCAGTATTGTAACACAGAACTCAAAGGCACGAAAGTTAATGCCATGATGAACATGAGCTTGAAAAAAGCAGTGACCATCGTGGTGATAGTAGCACCAAAAGAGATTCATTCTCTCCATTCTTACTATTAAAAAAACCTCGAGTTAAATCTTCACATTTGGGATTCAAGAACAAACCAGAATTAAATAATTTGTATAAATATTATTTTTCATTAGGGAAAATATTGTGCTCATTGAACAGATTTTTATTTTTCCTACAAAATGTTTTTACCTTAGTTTCAGGTGCATAACATATCTATTTTAAATTAAAATATGACTTTAGAATATTATCATCTTAGACTTCAAAAAGTATACTGATCTGACTTTCTGAAGATCTCAATAAAGTATCAATTAGTGAATTCACTTTTGGTGCTTAATAGCCACTCTGTACTGTGCCATTCACTTCCAGAGATTAGAAAGGAGGTAGTCTTTACATATCCTGCTTTAATTTTACCCACAGTGTAGCTGCAGAGAAAGGCTAAAGTGCAATCAAGTATTTGGTATCATACTAGAAAGAGCTTAATTGACAAAGATGAGTCATGGTTGGGATGAGCATGAATGGCTTTAAGGGAGAGGTAATACTTGAAACTGAAGTTCACCATTAAGGATTGGATAGTTTGGATTAACAACAGACCAAGTGCCAAACAATCCAGAAAATACGAAGGTCAGAATCAAAAGCCACCAAAAGAAAAATATGGAATACTTACTGGAAACTAAAAAGATAATGGAACCATTCTGCTGGTTCTATTAGTTTCCCATGCCATAAGAATGTCTATAGTTGCCAATGTATTGAGAATTGAACTACTGGATTGAACTCCACCTACTGTTTTGGCCATTCTTTTCATATCCTCACTCATGCTTCTCTAAGGGATGTAGTTTTTTAAGGGGTTGGTGAGATGGGGAGAAAGAGATGAACAAACATGATACTTCCTTCTCTTAGAAAACATCCAATCCAATCCTTAGCACACATGCCTTCTTTGGCTGACGTGTTGGGTGAGGGATGGAGAAGTTTCTGAAGGGTCTACCCTTCTGAATGGACAAGTTCAAATTCAGTGACTAAATGATGAAGTCATAACTCAACTTTTAGGTTTTTTTTTTTTCAATCTTGTGGTAATGTGACAGCTTCTAGGGCTGATTTTAAGGCTGAGTAAAAAACAAAATTATACATATTCAGTTTTATTTTGACCTATGACATGGCCATAAGTCCAGTTCCAGGAGTTTCACCAGCAGCTTAATGTCAACTACACACTTGGCACCTGGGTTTTTTTTCCTATGACATAGGAAAAATATCAGCTAAGAATAGAACTCAGTTTAAATATTAACTTCCATTAAATCTAACATACTTTTACCGTCCATATGTTTAATTTGTAACATTTGATACCAGCTTCAGCATAAAGTCAAAATATTAGACACTAATTTCCATGGTTTCAAAGACATAAATTTGTTGTTGACTTCTTCCTAGCCATAGCAATTTTCAAAGGCTATCCCAATTTCCTTAAAATAAAAAAAGGGATGGCATAGATTAACTTCTCCTAATAAAGATACCCATGTGTTCAAGTGAAGGATAGAAATACATTCTGATTCATTCTTCATATTTGAAAGTTAAATCACTCGAGTCTAATTTAAAGTGGCACGAGGTTCAGGATTCAGCCATCAGCTTATCAATTCATTTCACTGATGGGTTAGCAGAATGAGAAAACTCATTCTGTTGGTTTCTAATGATCACATCATCACGTGATGGAAACACTTTTGTTAATTTTATTTAAAGGTGAAATGGTAAAAAGTATAAGGTTAATTATCTGATCCCACAGAAACACATCCACAACTATTTTCTGACAGTGGCAGCGAAACAGCACATGGGCTTGACTTCTCACCTTTTCAGAGATCCAATGACTTCCAAAAGTTTTCCTGAAATTTTCCAGTGACAGATTCTTAGGATAACTTCACTAACTTCCTATCATTCCTACTTCCCACCCTCAAACTTTTTAATCTGTATCTCCTGTCCCATAGGTTCTATTTCATTCAGCCTCACATCTGGTTAAAAAAAAAAAAAAAGTGCCACAATACCATTTCCATATATCTTTCTCCCTTTACTAAGATGCTATTAAATTCTTGTTTATTTCAGCTCTTTTTTTTTAAAGGATTTTATTTATTTATCTGAGACAGATACAGAGAGAGAGAGAGAGAGAGAGAGAGAGAGAGAGAGAGCAAGAGCAGGGAGAGAGGCAGAAGGAGAGGGAGAAGCAGACTCCCCGCTGAGCTAGGAGCCCGATGTGGGGCTCCATCCCAGGACGCTGGGATCCTGACCTGAGCCGAAAGCAGACGCTTAACCATCTGAGCCACCCAGGTGTCCCATTTCAGTTCTTTCTTAATCTCTAATGTAAATTCCCTCTAATTTGGATAAAGGGTTAACTAATACACCCAAAAGAGTATTTTAAAAGGTTCCCCTCTTCAAGTGGATTCTGCATTTAGTAAGTCTACATAAATATCATACCATTTCTGGTCATCAAGAATGGGAGACGGTTCTTTCACCTTTAGGTACAAAATACAGTTATGGAGAGAAAATTTAAAAATTACATTATTGCAATTCTAAAATGCATTTGTCACATATTAAGATTTCTGAAACTGACATGCCACTTAGAATTTGTATTTATGTTTAAGGTGGTGTTTCTTTTGATATACAACAGCTGTACTTAAATCAATGGTGTATCATAAAATCTAATATCTTATATGTGATAAAACATGATAACGTTTTCACAGGTCCATACATTTCTGTCATGGCTAGAGGTTTAGGACACATTTTATTATTAGGCTAACGTGACAGAATAACATGATGATAAATTCAAAAAGAACATAAAACATTGAATAGTGGATTTTATGGCAATGTGTATTGACTTTTTATTAATAATATATTGTATATTAAAGAATTTTATGAAAGCAGAATGTGCAGAACAGAAATTATAGCTATAACTATAATGACAGTGAATAGTGACTCCAATGGCATTTAACAGATGTTCTATTTTCTAAGTAACAGCTGCTTGATGCATTCATTGTACCAAGTTAATGGTCTGCTAGTGTTATTTCACTTCACAGATAAATTACTATGCTCACTTTAAAAAAAAGATACGTAATTTTTCATGGGGATGATAGTGTAACAGACTTTAGAAATAAGTAATAGTTCTCATGCTTTTATAGCAAAGAGGAGTGATGAGTTGAAGCAATTATCCAGATAATCTAGGACCAGAGGCCAGATCTCTTTAAACTGTGAAAGGTAATTGTTAAAAAAAAATATATATATATAGGACAGGGTTGACTAAACTGAATGCAGATCTCATAAGAGTACTTGTACAGCATTATCTAGTGGTTCTCAAACTTTGCTGAATTATTAGAGACACTGACCACACTAAGGCCAATTAAATGATATACTCTGAGGGTAGGCTCCAGGCACTGATAGCTTTTTAAATATTCCCAGGTGATTTTAATGTGCAGCCAATGCTGAGAACCAACTGGCAAACAAAATGATGTATTCTGTCACAAGGTTTTATTGAGTGACTGTCATTAAATTTTAGGACTGAAGTGACAGCAGAAAGATAATTGAGGAAACTTATCACTGTTCTTCCTCATGTTGAATGTTGTAAAAATATGTCCCTGAAATCAAAGTGAAAATCACAATGACTTGTGAGCTAAGTGGCTATTTAGACATCAATTATTTTGCATTATTTAACACCCTGAATTGAATTCAACATTGTGTCTATGTGTGATTATTTCAGGCAACTCTCAGTATCCTGACACTATTGTGAATACAATCTAATGGTCAATTTATGAAAAACAGGAGATAGGAAATATTCCAAAAGCTGATGGATTTAACGTATTAAAGAACCAAAATAATTTTTCTAGGGAATTATATTTGATCATTTTAATTTTTATATAACACTGTGAATATTAAAAAGGCTTTAATGTAGCTGAATTATTTAAGTGGCTTTAAATTTTTGACTACTGAAACTAGATTGGGAATATATGAAATCTGCTAGTGGTTAAATCAGAAAATCCTATAGATTAAACTTTGCTTAGGCTTACATTTTCCAACATAATGATCATCAGAGATATAAACTTCTATTTAATCACATAATTATTTACTTTCCTAAAGTTATTTTTTTGTGTTCATTTCATATGCTAAATAATTGAAGGAAAAATGGGATATTGAGAATCATCTGACTTATATCCAACTAATCAAAGTGATTTCAAGACAAATGCACACAGGATTTTCATTTTGTTATTTTCATGCTAACTTATTTAATCTGCACTTCAAATTTAGCCATTGTGTATATTTTTGTTATTGTGAATGACAAATAACTTTTTTGTCACTTTAGAATTAGATTAACTTAAAATCATTAGAAAATATGACTTCTAATAATTATAGTTGGAAAAAGCTAAAGAAATCAAAGATAGTACTGGATTTTAATTGTGGATTTGCTGTATGCCAGGACTTTTATTTTTGCATCTATAAAATGGGAGTATTTGATTGGATGATTGTTCATGTTTCCATTTGTTCTAAAACTTACCATAATGTTAGAAGCACATCAGCATTTTTCTCTTCTCTCAAAAAAGTGCTTTGTCATTATGTTTAAATTGCCATTTCTTAAGTTGCAATTTATTTTGTTGAATGGATATTTACTGAGCATGCACTATGGGTCATTGTTATTTTATGTGCAGGGGAAACACCAGTGAACAAAACACACATTTTTCCTTGTTCTCTTGGCAAGTGAAATTGTTGATGCCCATGCAGTAGTCCAAGAAGATAGAAGCTGTCATGACAGCTCAGAGATCCTGTGCAGTGCTGGTACTCAAACTCCCCAGGTGCCCTTAATCTCTTCTAGTTTGTCTTACCATTTCCTTCCCCTGTGTCTCTTTCTACTCTATAGATATCAGTGTTTCTGATCTCAATCTGGCAAACTCCCTTAACAGAGATTTGTAAGGTACGAAAGGGGAAAATGTCTGATCCTGAAACTGTCAAAAACATGACAGTTACAGTATCCTCAAGCCATCTGTTTGTTGTCCAGATCATGCAGCTAGGAATGATCTACTCTTTCAAATTCTTTTTTTTTTTTTTTGAGAGGGGGAGAGAGAGAAAGAGAGAGAGGGAGAGCGAGATCCAGCACAGGGCAGGAAGGGGCAGAGGTAGAGAGAGAATCTTAAGCAGACCCTACAGCTAGCTCAGAGCCCAACACGGGACTCAATCTCATGACCCTGAGATCATGACCTGAGCCAAAATCAAGAGTCAGATGCTTAACCAACTGAGTATTGAGGTGCCCCTCAAAATCTTATTAATTTTCCCCTCTTTATCACCACTCTAATGGAGGCAAACTGTTTGAATTTTAAAATACAGGGAAAGGGCGACTAAGCTTTAGGAATTTCAAATTAGCATTAACAGTATAACTTTTTAATTCCCATATTAAACTTTTATCTCATTTCTATTATTATTCTAAAATGTCTATTTCCTGTTATTTAAATTTTTTTTTTACCTTTTAAAACTTTAGACTACCTTTTAAATGTATTCATTTTTCTTTCCCCTGTAACTGCAATCTGGGAGCATAAGCATATGGTGGGAGCTGACAGGACAGTTTTCCTTGCTTCCAGCTGTGCCTCCAGCTAATCAGCCTTGCGACCATCTCAGCTACTTCTGGAAGTTCTTTCATTTTTTTTTCTCTTCTTGAGACCGCCAAATATCTGATCTGTGATGCCTAAGAGATTCTCAGGTTCACAATCTTCCCCAAGTAGATGGTACTTTTAAACATCTTGAAATGTTTCATCTAGCACTCAGTATCTTTTGGGAGAGCTATGTGTTCTAACACCTATGGTTTTGATCATGTGACTGTAGAATGTGGAGCAGGAGTAAAACCTAGATGAGAGCTTTTGTTTTGGAAAATTGAGTTTTACAACATCGTTGACCTATCAAAAGGACCCTGCGGTGCCAAACTCCTGATACTCATTCATGAAGAAGACATGGAATGTCCAGGGTCGGGCTCATGGCATTGCTTTGCCGGAAGCATGCTGAAAGAAAAATGGCAACATAAACTTTTCTATTATGTTTATTATAAGAATATTAATCAAGGTGATATCTCATTTATGATACTGTCTAATTTTTCTTCTGTATGTAAATTTTAGAAAAAACACTCTCGCTAGTACAATAAAACTATTTTAATGACAGTTTTAATAATTTGAACACTTTGAATCTCTGAAGTATGTTTACTTCCATTTCAGTTATACAAGATGAATAAACTCTAGAGATCTGTTGTACAATGTTTTGCCTATAGCTAATAATAGAGTATTGTACACCTAAAAAAATGTTAACTGGAGAGATCTCAGGTTAAGTATTCTTAGCACAGAAAAAAAAACGTGTGTTTACTTTTTATTTTGCCCAATAGGAAGCTTGGTGCCAAATTTTTTTTAAGATTTTATTTATTTAAATATTTGAGAGAGAGAGAGAGAGAGAGAGAGAGAGAGAGAGAGAGAGAGAAAACAAGTGCATACCAAGGGAGGAACAGAGGGGAAGGGAGAGGGAGGGGTAAAGAATCTCAGGTAGACTCTGTGCTCAGCACAGAGCCCAACACAGGGCTTGATTTCGTGACCCTGAGATCATGACCTGAGCTGAAACCAAGAGCCAGACGCTTAACCCACTAAGCCACCCAGACCCCCAGCTTAGTACCAGATTTTGAGGCTTTAATCTCCTCTGTCTATTCCACTCTCCATGGGACATTGCAGGCATATTTCTGTGCAAAGTTTCCTACTGTAATTTTCCCTTTCTCTAGTTATTTGTCCTTGACCAGATAAATCATGTGTATCTCTATAAGCCACTCTAAATAATTTTTTCTGGAACCAGAAACACAATAAGTAAGTGTAATTGAAATAGAGTAGAAGTGGGGCGCCTGGGTGGCTCAGTCGATTGAGCATCTGCCTTCATCCCAGGTCATGATCCTGGGGTCCTGGGATCCAGCCCCCACTTTAGGCTTCCTTGCTCAGCGGGGAGCCTGTTTCTCCCTCTCCCTCTGCCTTCTGCTTCCTCTGCTTGTGGGCTCTCTCTCTCTCTCTGTCAAATAAATAAATAAAATATTTTAAAGAATAGAGTAGAAGTAAAGCTCAACGGATTTAATTGTAGTCAATATATTTGAAGGTATGCTCTGTTTGAATAAACTAGAGGTCAAGTAAATACTTCATTAGTAACTAAATTTGATGTAAAAGATTATTTTTTTAGACATTCAAATATTTTTATATATAAATAAATACAATTTTTATATCAACATAACTGAAAGAAATTCAGTAGAAATAATGAGACACTTTAAAAATAAATTGACTCTACATATTCAAATTTTCTCCAAGTCAAAAATACTTGGAATGATTGGCAAGTACTTTCAATGTATTGCATTTAAATGAATACTCAATTTATTTTGGAAAAAAAAGGTGACATTTCTCTTTTAAAATAGCACACAAGACTAACAGTTGGAGTCAAGTTCTCCAACTACCAAGACCGCATGTGAAATGAGAATGTACTAAGGAATCACGGGGTTTCATGTATGAGTTTGATTTTTTCCTCTTAAACAATTATCATAAGCGTGACTGCTTTAGATCTGTAGGTCACATGTTTTTATTATACGACTGTGAGTTTTTTAAAAAGCTTTCAGCACCTTCCAAGTGAATTTATTAAACAAAGTATGTAATTTGGGTGCAAATGTGTGTACTTTTACTTGACCACTAAGTGGTCTTAGAGTATATTATTAGCAGCTTAGTGATTCAAAAGATCCAGAAAATGTGGTGAATTATTATATAAAAAAAGAAATGCCACTTTTCCATACTTTTTTCCTACTGGATCTGAAATTAGTATTGCTCTTTGGTTTATGGAAAATACTTTCCAGATGGACCCAATAAACTGATATATCTCCAGGCCACCCAAGCCTTCTAAAATGAGAAGAATATTCTAGAAATGTTTGCCGAGTTAATTATATGATAGTATGATATTTTAAAGATTTCTTATTTTTGGTGAAGCTAATGCAAAAATATCTCCTTAGGTGACTTACTCAATGACCTTATGAGGACTGTGGAATTCAGAGTTCTTGTGTGGCATACTTCCCTGGTTTCACCTCAGTCAGTTATAAATTGTAATCAGAATTTTCAAAATCCCCTTTACTTTTAGCTCTGTTCCTTTGTGCACCATTACGGTAGAATTCCAACTTATATTTATAAAGCTACTGCACTCTTATGAGCTGAAATGAGTCCCCTCAACATTCACATGATGAAGTCCTAACCCCAGGACTTTAGAATGTGACCAGATTTGGAGACAGGAAATTCAAAGAGGCAATTAAGTCAAATAAGGTCATCACAGTGGGTCATAATCCAGTTTGGCTAGTGTCCGTACAAGAAGAGAAATTTGGACACAGGCAAATATAAAGGGAAGATCACATAAGACAGGAAAAGACAGCCATTCACAAGCCAAGAAGAGAGGCCTCAGAACAAACCAACCCTGCCAAAACTGTGACCTCAGACTCACAGCCTCTAGAACAGGGTAAAAATAAATTTCTGAGGTTTAAGCTACGCATCTGTGGAATATTGTTACAGCAGACATAGCAAACTAATATACCCATTAAATTGGATATGAACAATCAGAGATATTTTTAAGGGGAGAGTGTTTTAAGGGGAGGGTGACTGAGAAGAAACCCTGGATGATTTTCATGCATCCTCTGCATGTACTACTACTCGCCCCCTGCATGTTTTACTATATTTCATCCTCTAATAGATCGTAAGTACTATCTAGCCCTTCTTGTTTGTTTATGAGAACTTAATGGTAGAAATTGCCATCAGGAGGACACGGGTTTTTATAAAGAGAAACAGATAATGAAGGTCTTTCTCTACCTTTTTTTTTAAAAGATGTTATTGATAGAGATAGAGAGAGAGAGAATGCACCAGCAAAAGCAGGGGGAGGGAAAGAGGCAAAGGGAGAGAGAAAATCTTAAGTAGGCTCCACCCTGAGGGAGGCTCTATCCCAGGACCTTGAGATCATGATTTGAGCCAAAACCAAGAGTCAGAGGCTCAGCAGAGAGAACCACTCGGAGGCCCTGGTATTTCTCTACCTTTATCTTAGGATGCAAAATGTAGGGGTGATACTGCTGTGGCCAAAACTGCTACGTGTCTCCCAGAATGTATTCTCTCTTTCTCAAATAAAATCTACTCATCATTTTAGCAGAACAAATCGTCCACCCAGTTAGGACCCATCTTTTGCCATCTTCCCGGGAAGTTAATTAAGATCATGTTACTAACTTCTAGCAAATGAAACATGGGTAAAATAATGCACGGAGCTTTTATAACACATCTTTAAGAGAGAGCTGGTGTCCTCCACTTCCAGCTTTCCCTTCCTTTTGCGGGCTGGGAGGGAGGTGTAGTGGTGAGCAAGTTTTACCATAAGAATACTAAAACTCAGAGAACTGCAGACAAGTGTTTGCTAATTTAAAAAAAACTCAATGGGATAGAGTGTGGCTATGATTTTTGTGTTTTAAAAGCCTAATGGCTCAACAAAGTTTAAGGTGAAAACACATTATTGATATTGGTGGTTTGCTTTATATCGATGTACTTTCAAGTAATCTAGTAATGAATCAACTGAAAAGAAATATGAAGCTATGAGTGCCCTGATCTTACATTTTAGGGGAGCAAAAATATCTGACTGGCTGTGAAGAGACAGAGCAAGAACTTACTAGCTCAGATTAAAGGAAAGCCTGGGCTCTTTGGTGGCAGAAATGGCAGAGGCTGCATAGACTCCTTGAGATTTCTTTCTCTCTCTCTTTTTTTTTAATTATGATATTAGCAACCTGCTATTCTTGTGAGTCCTGTCTAGCCCAACTGTCTGCAGTCTCTACCTCCCTGCCCTGGGCATAGTGGTGGGGTCCCTGAAAGCAGTCTGTCTGAGGCGAGCTAGGGAACTGAATCTCATCTTCGGATTGACTTTCTGACTAATGATGAATGTGCTTTTAAGGACTTATATTCATAACCAACTTAATTCTAAACAAGCTTTGGGGAGATTCTTGCTAAAGCTGCCCACTAGTTTCACCACGATTCAGAAATACACAGAATTAAGTGCTACTAATGAATTTCTGAGGAAAGGGAAAATGAAGCAAGATAATGTTATATTTCCACTCCTGTTGCACGTTAATAGTTCCTTATAAACTCACATTACTGTGTGTTTCTTTGTATGTTAAAAATAACCTTCAGCGATATGGGCTTTACCTTTCCCCAGGCAACTTCAGAATCCAAATTACTAGGCATTCCTTCAACTGCTGATCTCTTGGTCAGTTCCATATCTGTAGCTGCCAGCCATTCTGTCAGGGCATTCATTTCCTTGCGCATCTTACGGGACAATTTCAAGCATTTTTCCAACTGTTGCTTTCTTTCTGTCACCTGCAAAGAATGATAATAAAATGTAATTTAGTTTACTCCTTCAATTCAGGTTTAGGCATAGCCACTTAACAGGAACTTTAATATTTCTGTCATTTTAAAACAACCTTTTTCTTACATTTTAAAAATGATATTTTAGAAAAACCATATAGTCTCGGTATTAATGGTAAATAAACACAGTCTAGGAAAGATGAGATCCTTTCTCCAAAAGATCGTGTCCTGTATCAGGTAGGAAAAAAGGCTGTAATTATTTTCTTCCATACAAAAAAAATAACTTATGGTTACATTTTAAAAATATACTGAATGAAGTACAACTGAAGAAATGACAGATTTCTTTTAGAAAACCTTCAGTCATCTGTGAAATGGGTAGGCAAAGTTTATAATGCTCTATAGACAAATGAGGTTTGCTCTTGCTGGTAAGGAATCAAAATGGAGAAAGAATATAGTTTCTCTCAAGAGGCAAAATTATTTCTGTAATACTTAAAATGGTCAATTTTATTGTCATTACATCTGTGAAGTGTCTTACTTCTGTAGAGAAATGATACAAAGAATAAGTCACTTCCCCTCTAAGCATATTTTGCCATCCAGTGGGGGTAAAAAAAATAAATTCCAAAACAAAATTTTCACCTTTATTAATAGAGAAAATCAGGACCTGATTTTGTGTTCCAGTTCTTAGTGTTTAGAATTAAAACCCTCGAAATCAAATTCTTCACATTCTCACATGGAGGATTAACAACTTTGTACTTTTCTACCACCTCTCTAGATGGGCCTACAATTTTAAGTGTTCAGGGTCTAGGTTGGTTGGTTTAATAAAAAGCCCAGAAACTCTTCTGATCGCTCTATCAATCTATCTGTCTATACACACACAATCACACTTGCGAACACATACACATATGAATATATAAGATTCCAGCCATAAGCATGAAAAATGCCCAAGTAAGCATATCTTTAAAGAATTTAAAATGCTACAATCAAAATAAACACACTGAAACTTTGACATGAATTCCACATACTGAACAAAATGTATTAGTTTCTTTAAAAGAGGTGTCTGTACATTTTTAAAAAAAGTTTAGTTGCTGAGGATGAAAATTCAATTTTTTTCTTTTTACAGATTTCCTCCTTCAGGGAAGTAAAAGCATCTGCTCTTTTGACTGTAAGACTTTTATTTGTGTGGGGAAAAAGTATATATCCCTTACAGTGTGTTTCCATGCATAGTTATTTTTTGCTCTGCACTGTGGGTAGAAAAAGAATTCCAAATTCAATATTTCAAAGAAATGCTATCTTCCCAGAGCTAATGAATTATTGATTTTTATTTATTCTATTTTGTTTATGTCCAGTTAAATAGGTTTTAATAAAACAGGAGACACTGCCATCTTAAGGAAGATTGAGTTTTACACTTGCCTGTGTTTATGTGGAAAAGGGATACATTCAAAAGAGTGCCACCTACAGTACCATGCCTCAGCAGTCACTGGTTCATGGGAAAACGTATGTGAGGCTACTTATGCATATTTCCATAAAAATCAGAGCACAGAGAAGCCACACAAACTCAAGTTTTATTTATTGAACCATTAAAGCTAAATTGATGCTAATAAATAAAATTAAGTGTTGTTGAAGGTGCTTCAAAGGTTTAGATGCAGACAATATTTTCTTGGAGAAGGGACACCCGACTTACAACATTATATATATATTTCTTTTATTATTAATGTTTCTAAACCTTTATTTCAAAAATGAATTTTGCCCTACATTTTTGCTGTATTCTGTCATGCTAGTAAAGCAAAGCATGTTTTCTTAGTCCTCTTTCAGTTTGCATCAATGATATTATTAAGCGCCAAATGGCTAAATAAACGAACTTTCAAAAGTGTATTTTCAGGGTTAAATAGGGCTTTGTATCTTCAGGACAGTCATTCACTTCTTAACTATAATTAACTCAGGGCACTAAGAGTCTTCTGACATCATTTTAATTGTTTTAAATTCAATGACTGTTTCATGTGAAATTTACTCTTGCAAAGGCAAAGATTTTGTGCAAATTCTTCAAGGCAAAAGGAAAAAAAGGCCCAGACAATAGTTTATATTTGAAGAAACAAAGAAACCACATTTTTTCCCAAATATATATTTCCTTAATAAAAAGGTATCTATTAATACATTCTTTTAGTGTAAAGTCACAGAGGTCAAATTATAAACTCTTGAGTATAGAGAACAGCTTTCTAGAAATTAAAATATTGTAGCATAAGGATTACTATTAAGAGATTTTTAACTTGATGTTAAATATAGAACAACTGGCACCTGTAAAGGTCTATACATACTAGAGGAGATACCAAGTGCAGATACAACTTTGCCCTCCTGGTTATCTTTAACACAATGATAAACTTTTTTTTTTTTAACTTTTTTTTTTTTTTAAATTAAGTCCAATGTGGAGCTCGATCGCAGGACCCTGAGATCATAACCTGAGCCGAAGGCAGAGACTTTAACCCACTGAGCCACCCAGGCGCCCCAATCATAAACTTCTCCAGAAGGATTTAAGGGTCTTTTATTCCAGAGGTAGCTCTGTGGACTATTATAGAAGCAGGTGAAATGTATTTTATTTCAAGATTCTCCTCATGCTTTGCTATTTATTATGTATCAGTGTTCCCCACTTTTTGATCCAATGAGAAGTAAAATACTTTGCCATAACATGACAGTAAGCTGTCTTTCAAAACACGTAAAATATAAATTTGAAGGTTTTTAAAATATAAAAATAAAGATTATCAACTAATAAGAATAATTATTTCCAGATTTCCATTTTAATCTCAAAATTAACTTTCTCTCAGTGAAAAGAAAGTTGCAATTAGTAGTTTCAGACCCAACCCAATAATCTGCTCTCAGGGCGAAATGTTAGAAATCTGTGTCTGCATGGCTATGTCACAAATATGGACAAAAATTTATATTTGTGTCCAAGATGAAATGACAATTTTCTCACTGACGTTGTTATATTTAATAAAGCTGGGAACCTGAGATTTTAAAATATACTCTGTTTTCCTCATCGATCCCAATAAAGCTCTTTCAGTGAGAATGAAATTAAAATATATGCATTTTTATTTTTTTCTGCTTTGGCCCTTATTTTATTTTATTCATCTTTCCCCACTAAGCATTAGGAGAGTAAAACCATCCCCTACTACTCCTCATTTCAAGATACTTGGTTAAAGTACTTAAATTTGTGTTTATTCACAAATGGCCATAAATGCCAATCATATATAGGTAAATTTATTTGCAAAAGTTTAAGAAAATAAGCAGGATATTTATTAACAAAATACACTCATTCCTTCAAATACCACATAGTGTGTTATTACCACTTTTTAAAGAGAGAAATGATTATTTTACTATTATGTTAATACTTTAAATCTTAGATGAGCACCAAAAAACATTTTAGAAAGTTCAGAGTAATATAAAATAATACCATAGAAAAGGACAGGTCACTACTTGATGTTGACAATCCATGCCTTTATGAATACTTTGCATTACTATCATTATTCTGAATCATCAGAATTTTAAATCTATAGGAACTATAGGAACTATAAATGTATAGGAACTATACAGAGAATATTTGATTTGAGAAATTGAGATAACTATCCTAGTCATTCTACTGTTTTGGAAAGGGGATAGAGAGATGAAAACATCTTTAATTAACAGTGACACGGAATTGGTCATTGGACTTTATCAGGACAAAAATACAAAAACATAATCTTGGAGCAATAGGACTCAACTGGCTATCCATTCTACCTTATTAGCCAAATGCGGTGGATTATGCAAGGCTTGCCACACAAGGAAATAACTTCTATGGAATGTGACAACTCTATTACACCTAATGTGGTCTATGTGGAATGTGTCAACTCCATTGTATCTAAATGTAAGTAAGTTCATTAGTTTATAAAAGGCTCTAGGCTTTAAGTCATCACAAGTAAATTTATACAATGAGAAGGCTAAGTTTAGAACAAAGAAACCCTTTTAGAACTATCTAATGAGCGAATAAAAATCTCCCTTAGATGTACATATTTTTTAATGCAGAATGGAAAGAAGATCCTTATTGATTAATTATTGTTTCTTAATAAGAACTGCACATGGGAATCTACCTATCTCTATCTCTGACTATGCATAACTGTACATGTATCTATCTACTGAGAAAAAATGATTAAGACTTTCTAAGATATTGTTTGTGCATCATGACTGCCTCGTGCTTTGCCATTTCGAAGGAAACTGGTAAGTGGCCCGTGTCTGTGGTTCCAGTGCAAACTCACCTTCGCTCCCAGCTCATTATAATGCAATTTCAAAGCTGTGACTCTTTCATCAAGCTCTTTAGGGTTTTCTGTCTGCTTCTTCTGTACGATCTGACGTCCAGTTTTTATTACCATTTCCACTTCAGACTTCACTTCACTCAGACTTTTATACAAGTTCTAAGTTCAAACATAAAACATAGTAATCAGCAATAGTGTCCAAATTACACTATAATAGTTAATAAAAAGAAAGAGAGGTAGAGATCACCTTAATTGCCATTCCATGTTTACCATTTTAATAGAGTAGCATTTTGCAGCATAGTTGGTAGTTAGTCTCACTAAAGTAAGTATACATCATAAGTATAGTTTTACAATCCAAGTTGATAATGGTTATTCCTAAAAGTTGAATGATTTCTATTTTAAATGTTATATAATACTATAATTAATTTACTCTTTCACCAGGTATTTATTGAGAGCCTAGTACAGTAGATAGTAATGGATTCGCTAGACCATCAGTGGTGGCCAAGACAGACTCATTCAGAGGCGCCTGGATGGCTCAGTCGGTTAAGCCTCTGCCTTCCGCTCAGGTCATGATCTCAGGCTCAGGTCATGATCTCAGAGTCCTAGGATCAAACTCTACATCTCGTTCTCTGCTCATCAGGGAGTCTACTTCCCCCTCTCTCTAACTGCCTCTCTGCGTACTTGTGATCCCTCTGTCTGTGTCAAATAAATAAAATCTTAAAAAAAAAAGACAGATCCATCCATTGTTGTTCTCACACATTTTAGTGGGAATAAAACATCTAAATTTCCAGGCCATAATTTCAACATATATTAAATCATATATAAGGAAGGAAGGTAATTTTAAATATGTTAATTACATTATACAAATGTATTTTCTTAATGGAGTTGATCCATTCAATATAGACAGACACAAAAATATTATTTAAAAACTCACATATATATCACAGCCCTAAAGAACACATATATTACTTCACAAAAGTACATTGCTTTAACAAAGCCTCATGATACACATGTCATCACAGAAAGTACTTTCTGGAAAGATACATGTATGCATGAATGTGTGCAGGCAAACACATATGTATATGTACACATATGTAGACAGATATATACAATAGTTTACATTATACATTGTTGCTTTAATTTGTTCAGTGGTGATTGTGAACAACTACCTCTTTTATTGGTACTAAGAAATAAAGTTACTAGTAGGTAATTGCTTTTTCTTTGGAATTAGAACAAAATGTGGGTTTATTTTCTCTTCTCACTTTAAAATCAATGCCTAAAACACTTTTTGTAAAGGCTGAGCAAATATGTTTTCATTAAAGCTACGTACATAATCTACTTCCATCTTAATCTCTTCTTTGATGGTTGTTTTGTGTTAATATTCCTTTACCAATAATTGGGGTTCTTGTCTGTGCTTTCCAGATGATTTTTTTTCACTTCATTTCACTTTTACCTTAGAAATTACACATGTGTCTTGGTATGTAGAAACATTCAATCAGTAACTGTATGGAGGGAATCAACTGTGTGAATTTTGGAATCAGAGATATTTCCAAATGATTTACTCTTCAAACATTAAAAAAAAAAAAAGCTCCATGATTTACCCTTATGTTGAAAGTTCAAAGTACTGTTAGCCATTAACACCATGTCATTCATATGTGGAGACAGTGTTTATCACTGAGGGAGGGAAATGTCCTTTATATTTATTTGCATTCCTGTAGGGAAGACTTTCTTTAATTAAACAAAAATTTCTTGAAGGTAAAGGTAATGATTACAGTATATGCAATAGGGCATCTTAAGTAATTTAAAAATATATACAAGTTGCAAAGAAAAGATATCCTTACGGAAGGACTACTTGAATTGCTCCTGACATTTAAACCAGAACCCGAACCAAATTGAGCAAGAACTTGAAAAGGTTTCCCTGTAAAGAGTTAAGGCACAATCACAGCTGGTTGTAGGGAAGGTTGTTTTCACCTCATCTTTACTAGCAGACCAGTTTTCTGATGTACCATTAGAGACCTGTTCATAGAAGGGAACAGCTGTCCCTTTGGGAATATATTTAATCAAGATGGTAGTATACTTGGGTCATTTTTCTTTCAATTATTTTTGTAAAATTTAAGAGGAGATATCTTTCTATAAATCCCTCATGTTGCTCATCTAATACCAGCTAAAAATTATACATTATTAGGTTCAGATTTTCTTTTTCAGGGTGAGAATATTTATAATAACAATGTCACTAAAATGCAGCCTGTGTTATGAAGAAATGTCATTGCATTAAAAGTTTATAATTTCACAAATACTCATATCTACAATTTTTTTTATTAAAAGATACTTTCCCACTCACAAAAATATGAACGAAATGCACCTAAAGAGTTTCTTTTAAATTTACATTATGGAGTAAATGCAGAAACAATACCTAAAACACAAAGTAGAAGTTAATAATATTCAGTGCTTTTATGTGAATTTCTACTCTTAGCCCATAGTAATCAAAGAGTTATAGTAACAGTTGTATTACTCTTGTAGATGCCCTAAATGTCTGACAGCCTTATGTTGTCAGAGGTGTTATCTGACTTGGCAAATTTCCAATAATTGCGACAAAGGACACAGCTCAAGATCCCACAGTCCTCTGAAGATTTATGCTACAGGCTAATCATACACCTCCCATGCCTTTTTATTCTTTCTTTGAGGTCTGGTGGCATTTCAATGTATATCCAGCACTGATGTTGAATGAAAAGATACTAGTATTTGGAGGAAGAGCTCCTGGAATTCTGCTTTTGCCCTTTGCCAGCTGTTTTGTCTTTAAATTGCCTCATTTAATCTGTGACCTAGAGAATTAGATATGACTTGTGTAGACCACGTAGCTTACTTGGTTTTCATTTCTGGAATGGTTTTTATTATGGTAGCTGTTGCTGCTGCTGCTGTTCCCAGCACAATGCATTCATTTTTAGATTTTCCATTTAAAATATATATTCGAAGTACTATAAAAATTAAACAAAGGGCCTACCCTCAAACTCTGCATAGTCCTTTGAGAATTACAGATTTAAAAAAGACACCTATAGAGGATGTATTCGAAGGCTACTATTTCAGAAAAAATTCTTATCTCTCAACACACCTGTGTTAAATTTTGTTCTTAACCTTAAAATTACACAGTATCAATTATTATAGTTATCTGAAAATAATCTTCTATTATAAAGGAGGGTCATCATCACATACCTCTTTTCTTTTTTCACAGACTGCTTAATAAGGAAAGTCAAGGAGTGTATTTGCTGTGTATCGGTCCCCAGAAATACATACCACACAATGATTTAACTGTGACTGTACTACTTCCTGTTCCACACTCTTTGTTTCCAACGCCGGCAAATGCATCTTCACTTCATCTAAAATCATCTTACTTTCCTGTAGACGCTGCTCAAAATTGGCTGGCTTCTGGAATAATCGAAACTTCATGGAAACATCTTGCAATTTTTTCTGTAAAGACAACGTAAGAAAGCACCCGTATAATTTCATATTCCAAACAACAAGCAGTCATACTTTTGTTAATAGATTTTTTCTTTCTTCCTGAAGATATACAATATTAAAAAAATGTAAGGCAATTTTTTTTCTACTTGTCTAACACAAAGAATACATACATTTGGGATAATTCAGTAGTTGTTCTTAATGTGATACTAAGTAAAAGGTAATTTATTAACCTATTTTATCCTTAAGATGTACAACCCTCCAAATCTACATTATTTATATATATTATATTTTCAAATAATGTCTTAATCACAATTTTTCCAATAACTGAATTTTCTAATATAGATTATGTTTTAATACACAACTAAAACAAGTTCCTTAGTTTATGCAAAATATGTACCTGTGCCACATCAATTTGGGACAGTACCCTTTGGGCGGTCTCCTTTCCCTGGTTATGTTTCTTCATTTCTTCTAAACTGATCTCATGACTTGTCAAATCTGATTGGATTTTCTGTTGGGAGGAAAGCATTATTAGTCAGCATGCTCTGCAGGTTATTGCAAAGAATAACTCACTTGCCAAGAAGATGAAATTCAGGAACTCTCTTAAAGCATTATTACAACTAGCCTCCTTTAAAATGATGATAGTTTTTTTTTTTTAATTTTTTTTATGTACCAAAAGTTACCAAAAATGAAATAGCTTATTTCTCTCCTGTTTGGGTTATTATGAAAAACAAATTATCCTTTTGAGTCAGTGATAATGCATAGCTATTTCAGATATTTTCAGAAAGAAATATCTGTTTATATCTAGTATGAAAGACTGATATTCTTTTTTTAAAGATTTTATTATTTATTTGACAGAGAGATCACAAGTAGGCACAGAGGCAGGCAGAGAGAGGGGAGGGGGAAGCAGGCTCCCTGCTGAGCAGAGAGCCCGACACAGGGCTCTATCCCAGGACTCTGAGATCATGACCTGAGCTTTAACCCACTGAGCCACCCAGGTACCTCAAGACTGATATTCTTTTATCTTTGAATTTACACTCAAATCTGACCAAAGACAAGATGACAAGATATATATATATATATATATATACACACACACACATCTTGTGTATACACACACACACACACACACACACATATATATATCTCAAACCTAACTGTGATAGGATAAGGTATAATGAGAAAGTTCCATGTACACAAAATCCATTGTGATACTTACTCTGTCATTCTGTACTATAGTTCAACCAAATTTCAGGGAAATTATGAATTTATTTATTTATTTTTAAAGTATTTATTTATTTATTTATTTGAGATAGAGAGACCACAAGTAGGCAGAGTCAGGCAGAGAGAGAGAGAGAGGGGAAAGCTGGCTCCCTGTTGAGCAGAGAGCCTGATGCAGGGCTCGATTCCAGGACTCTGGGATCATGACCTGAGCCGAAGGCAGAGGCTTTAACCCACTGAGCCACCCAGGTGACCCGGAAATTATGAATTTAGAAAAGTGAAGTTAAATCCTTTAATTGGTCTTGCTTTTTGTGTGTTGGATACTTAAGATCTTCCCAAAGAGACTGATTTTTGAACTTTAAATAACTATAAAAATTGCTGTATTTTCTATACTGAGTACACATTTTTGATCAAGTTCTATTCAGAAGTGTGTTTGTATTTGACTTGCACACTTCTGATCCTGCTTCAGGAGTCAGTCAAATCATGTAGTGTGCAGAGACCAAAACAAAAAATTCATTCACTTCTTTCTGCCAGTTCCAGCAAAAATCAGCAAGTTGTCAAATTATTCTAATTTAAGTATCAGTTGCTGTCAGATTATCACAAGTAAGTTAGAAAAGAAAAGGATTAACTTACACCACAGTGCCCATAAAATTTTCAGGGAAAACAATTTGTATAATGCATATTAGTATAATCTAATTTATACCAACTGGAGTCAATTCCAGTACATATTATTAGAAAATAACATCGGTTCGATTAGCAGTTAGTTACCAAAGAGAACTACAGTCCTGCAATAAGTAGTGCAAATTATCCTAAGAAAATGGGTTGAATGGTGAAGAAGTTACTTAATATACAGGGTTATAAATGTACACATATGCCTTAATATCATTCCTTAAGATATTGATCCTAACAATTATAAAGACAAAGTAATGGTGAATTACTTAAGTAATTACAATTCTGGCATAAAATAATCAAGAGCAAGGACTCATGCAAATACATACTATATATATTTTTTACTATATATCTATCTTCACTGGTTGAATTACTCCCTTGTATATAAGTATATGCTATTCTTCAGAAACCACAGAGTTCAGGGGTTAGGGATCCCTATAAGTGCATAATAAGATTATTCACAAAGTTATAAATGCTAAAGAATCTACAAAATTTAAAGAGGGTATGTAGGACAGAGTAACATTCAACAAGGAAGTTAACAGATGTCATAGGAGAGGTGATATTAAAACGGAAATCTGAATAATTAGTAAGCATCGCTGGCAGTAGAAGATGCTTTAAGGGTAGGGGTTATGATCATGATATTTTAAGTGGAAAATGCTCACCCCCTCAAAAAAAGTAGGTCAATACGAACGATGTCTGTGCCACAGAAACCTAGCCACTCCCAAGTCACAGATGATTAAAACATGGACAATGCTTATGCCTGATTAGGTCCATCAGATTCTCTCTCAGAACCGACAGGACAAAGTCTGGCCAAGCTCTTGGGGTGATGAGAATTGTCACATATGCTAGGAGACTGTGTTTATGAAGTCCCCAGTTTACAGTGTCAACTGGGGAACAGCAAAGGTCGATGACTAGAAAGAGAAGATAGAAGTAGATGCCAAAAAGAGAGGTATAAACAAAAATACTGATGGCTTTCAATCACAGGCTGAAGGAAATGGGGCATTTTCCAAAGATGTCTGTAACAACAGTTTCCATACTGTTTCCATGTGCTCTTCTTACCACTCCCTCATTAAGAGGTGGAATTTCATTACCTCTTTAAATGTAGGCTGACCCTTTGACTGCCTTGACCAACAGAAGAGGTCAAAAATAGTGTTTTATCAGTTATAGGAAAAGCCCCTAAGAGGACGAGCAGCTTCAACTTCTACCTTTTTGGAGCACTGACTCTTAAGATGTTCCCTCTTGAAAAAAAAAAAAAAAAAGATGTTCCCTCTTGAAACCCAACTGGTATGCTCTGAGAAGCCCAAGCCACATAAAAAAGTGGTGGGTAAGTGATTTAGTGAATGATCCCAAGTGAGCTTTCAGCTACAATGAGCATCAACTCCTAGACATGACTGAGCCACCTTGGATGTCCAGTCCAGTTGAGTTTACATGCTATGGGAGAGCTGGCCAGCAACTGCCTACAATCCCATGAGATCCCAAGAGATAATAATAAATAGCTGGTAAAAGTGACCAAAACACAAGCTCTAGTCCATTCTTGAAACAAATTTTATTCTTGCCCTTAGCTTCCATGAGACATCCCGATATGTGGATGATAAGCTTCTTTCCCTCATTTTTGTTTTCACTTTAGTTAATTCAATTTTATTACTTCTGCTTCTATGTTCTGAGTAGTATATTGCATAAGCAAAGAGATAGAAGTTTTAAAAATAGAAGCACTGCTGATTGAGGGAAAAGAAGGTACCTGGATGAGGTAATAAATGGGATGGAGAGTTTGGGAGAACTGAAATCAGAAATGGAGAATAAATGCACAATGGCAGGAATATAAATGGAAAAGTTTGTGGGAATGAGTTATTTAATAACCTCATGTCCTAAGTGAAAAAAGTCTAATTTTTCAATATAAAAAGAAAGTTTAGAATTTTAAGTTCATCAGAATCACAAATAATAATAGTTTTACTGCTAATAGTTAATCTAATAATTAAGGAAACTCATAATGAGAGAATGTGATTATAAATTTAGTAATACTTTGAAATGAATTTGATTTTTTAATCACTATATACACATATATAGCTATATATAGCTACATATATATATATACCTTTTTTTTCCCCAAAAAATCTGTGTATACCTTTACAATTAGCATTCATTTCAGTCTACTCAAACATTAGAGGGCCCTAATGAGGGCCAGGAGAGAGTCATGGAAAACAAGAATTTAAGGGATATGGAGAAGAAGGAAAGCACCAAAGAAAGAAAACGAAGAGTCCAAGAGAAGGAGAAGCAGAACAGCCAGGAAGGAGAAAGGGTGCCACTTCAATCAAGTGATGTAGGAGTTTTAAAAATGAGGGAGAGATCAACAATGTCAATTTTGAGACACGTCAAATGAGGCAAGTTATAACAATTATACATTAGCTGGTCAATGAGCACTATAGCTAGAACAGAGTCAGTGCTAAGAGCAGAACTTAACCTTTTCCAAGGATGAAGCTTAAAGACCAGGAAATCCTAATCTAAATACAGTTTAAATTATTTTTGAAGAATTCTCGTCTCTTCACATAATGTAATGTGGTCAATAAGACTGAAACATGTATTAAGGCTATGTAAAAGGAGCCAAGGGATGAGAGAGATATTTTTCAAAAAAATAAGAAGATAATTGATTAGAAAAAACCCTGTGGGAAGAAAGAAGGAATAAAGAGCAAAGATCAATAATCAACAAAAAATATTGCTAGAAAGAGAGGTGCTACTTTTTCAGAAGCCAAAGGTAAGACATAAAGATCATTTTTTTAAAGATTTTATTTATTTATTTGACAAAGAGAGAGAAATCACAAGTAGGCAGAAAGGCAGGCAGAGAGAGAGGGGGAAGCAGATTCCCCGCTGAGCAGAGAGCCCAATGCGGGGCTCGATCCCAGGACCCTGAGATCATGACCAGAGCTGAAGGCAGAGGCTTTAATCCACTGAGTCACCTAGGCACCCCCATAAAGATCATTTTTGATATAGAAACGTAGAAAGGGCTTCTTACTTGATGCTCTGTGTAAATCAGAACAGAAGACTGTTAAGAGAAATCTGAACTTAAATTTCAGGGCTCTGGGGGCACCTGGGTGGCTCAATTGGTTAAGTATCTGACTCTTCGTTTTGATTCAGGACGTGGTCTCAGAGTTGTAAGATCGAGCCTCGCTGAGCCCAGCCTCAGGTTCCTTGTTCAGTGAGGAGTCTGCTTGAGATTTTTTCCCCTTTTTCTCTCCCTCTGACCCTCCCCCCTGCTTACGTGCACATGTGTGTGTGCATGCACGTGTGCACCATCTCTCTAAAATCAATCAATCAATCAATCAACCTTTAAATTTCAGGGCTCTGATTTAGCACCTGAGCACCAAACCTTTCTGAAGCTCAATTTTCTACTGTCTAAACTGAGGATGATGACAAGCCAGTAATGAAGAATGATCAGTAGTCCTGAGAAAATTCTCATGTTTGCAGTAGACACCTACACTGGTTTTAGTAAAAATATCAGATGTTATAGTGTATGTAAAAACACCTGTTCAAGTTTGCATAAATATTTACTTCCAAATTATGTCATTATGTATTATTTATTTATAAGAAAGAGATTTCTTTGGTATCCAGTGAGAAAGAGAGGGAAGAGGGTTGAGGAGGAGTCTAAAGGAAAGTGATGGAAGTTGTGTAGTCATTATGGAAACTGGGGATGGAAATTGATGAGAAAAAATAAAATAAAAGACACTCAGAACAGAGTGCCCAAATTATGCATCTGCAACCATATCTATTTATATGTTTTTGAACCCCTTCATTTGTCTAGTACTCAAGGTAGAGGAAAAAATATTAGAGGAACAATGAATTATCCACATATTCCCTTAGCCTTTTATACTAGAAGGGAAGAGAAGAGCACCAAAGGAAATCATCCTCCTCATCATCACCACCGCAGCAGGTATCTGTGTCAGCTTATCCAACAATTCACATACATTCATTTAATCACCTAATCAAACTAAGAAGTTTTTCATCCTCATTCACAAATGAGGGTAGAACCATTGACTTGTCCAAGGTAACATACTTAGGAAGTAGCAAACTCCATGTCTTCTGAACAACTATATTTCCTCTTTTTTTAGAAGATTTTATTTATTTATTTGATATATAAAGAGAGAGATCATAGGTAGGCAGAGAGGCAGTCAAAGAGAGGGGGAAACAGGCTCCCTGCTGAGCAGAGAGCCTGATGTGGGGCTCGATCCCAGGACCTTGAGATCATGACCTGAGCCTAAGGCAGACGCTTAACCCACTGAGCCACCCAGGCGCCCCACTATATTTCCTCTTAAAGTATGATTCCAAAATAAATGTGTCCTCCATATGGACACTGGTAGACAAGACAGAGAATGAATCTCATTTGTGCCTTAGTATTTAGTTTATGAATTCAATTCAAGAAACGAGTTCATCTACTAGTCAATTCCATATAGTGAGAACAAAACTATTGCCCCTATCCTTAAGGATCTTTTGTTCTAGGAAGATAGAACATAGAGAAATAAAGTAAAATTAAAAAGCAGAAATATGTCTAATATAATTTAAAAAATCGTATATGATAAAAGAGAAGGGGCACAGTCATTTCTACTATAGAATCTGGTAAAATTTTAAGAAATTTTCGTAATTTAAATTACATATGGTGGAGAAAGTGTTTCAGAGCAGTAGAGAAGAAGAAAATGGGTTCTCATTCCAGGCTGTAAGGACCATGATAGCAAAGATTGGGTTTGGAACATGCACAGTGTGTATCCTCTGTTTCAGGGAAGGGAAAACTAGATGTGGGTAAAGTAAGAATGACTTTGGAAGGAGGAATTGGTGTGAAGCGACTGAACCTTACAAAAGACTCTTCTACACCTCAACATTTAATTTTCCATTTCTAGTTGGTGTAACTGTTTTGGTTTTGTTTGTAATTTAAAGACTGCCCTCTCAAAGCTGCCTCTCGTGGCCTGGCATTACAAAACAAAGCCAAGATAACTTAAGTGATTACTGCAAAATGGGTCTTCTGATAATGAATCCCATGTATGACTCATAAACAACAGGAACATCAATGACTTAAAAAAACACAACCCCAAACTGGACCTTTATTTGTCACCAGGATATGTGAAGAACCATGTAACATGTGAAGGAAGGAAAGTTTGGCAACTTAGAACTCAATGTAAAGCATTACATGGACTTTGAAATATTCCTATGTATATCAAGCTTTTAGATAGTGGTGAGAGGCTGAGTGTCTATACTCTTAGAAAGATTACCACTATCAAAATCATTAAAATGGAAAAATTGGTTTTGAACATCATAGAAAACTGGAATTTTATTATAATTTATAGGCAGCATGTTTAGAAAAATCCTCACATCTGTAGTACTGTTCTAATATGATTAGAGATCAAAATTTCTTTATAAATTAAGATTGTATGTGAAAAAAGCCCATGGAAATTAAACATAAACATGTCTGTTATACAGAACATCTCAGAATATTTCATTTACTAATATACACTGTGATATCAAGAGGAATAATTCTTTGCTCAAATTATCCTTTTGCTTTCTCTCTCTCTTGTTCTCACTCTTAAAAAAGGTGGGGGAGGTAGGGGCGCCTGAGTGGTTCAGTCCATTAACTGTCTGACTCTAGTTTTTGGCTCAAGTCTGGTCTCAGGGTCCTGAGATTGTGTCCTGTGTCAGGCTCTGCACTGACTGTGGAGCCTCCTTAAGATTCTCTCTCTCTCCTCTCTCTCTCTCTCTCTGCCCCTCCTCCTAGCTCATCTGTGTGTGTGTGTGTGTGTGTGTGTGTGTGTGTGTGTGAAGCTCTCTCACTGTCTCTCTCTAAAGAAAATAAAAAAGATTATGCTTTTGCTTTTTTTTGTCAGAGTACATCACATAAGTAGATTTGGGAAAATCTATCTAATACACTTAATATATTCAGTAACAAGAATTCAATTATTATTATATACTTATATTACATTATATATTATAATGTAATATAATGATAATATATAATTATAATATATAATTATATTACAATATACTTTTAAGTATAAGATAAAAAGGGATATATATTTCCAATCAACTGTAATTTGGGAAGATTTTGTAACATGTATCACACTTTTATTTAGCTAGCATCTTCACAAATTAATTCCACAATTCTTACTTTCAACTGATAATTCATTTTTAGTTTGTACTTAGGATATCAATCACCACCTACTTTATTTAACCTCATCAGATTATTACTCTGGAGCCACATAATTAAAAATTGTTTATCACTTTGGGGCAAGTCTATAGTGAAAGAGGTAAGTGATGTACTTAAATAACAGAGTATTATGGAAACTTCCAGGCACACTGGACAATCTCCTATTTTAAAACTCTTCTAATAAAAAAAAAACACATATACTATATCGCCTTTCCAGACGTTATGATCAGACAATGAAAAAACAATAATGTAGAAGAAAACACTGAAAACAAAAGATTTAATTCAAAGAAAAAAGATCTGGCCACCAGATCTGTAAATTTAAAGATGTAAAAGTTGGGGGTGCCTGGGTGGCTCAATCGGTTGAGAGTCTGCCTTCAGCTCAGGTCATGACCCCAGGGTCCTGAGATCGAGCCCCATATGGGGCTCCACACCCAGTGGGGAGTCTGCTTCTCCCTCTCTCTCTGCCCTTTCTCTTTGCTGGTGCCCTCTATCTCTCTCTGTGTCCCAAATAAATAAATAAAATCTTTTTTAAAAAGATGTAAAACCTGTATAATTTGACTTCTATTTTAATCCTATATATATATATATACACACACACACACACACACCAGGATATGGGTGAAAATTGTTTGAAAAAAACAAAGGAACTGATCTTGTGGAGTTGTCAGCTTGGATTTATATAAAATCAGTAATTTCCAACAAAAATAAAATGAAAGGAAGTAGCAGATTAGGAATACTGATTTAGAACATCCACATACACTGAAATTGGAGTTCTCAGCCTAATACCTTTCAGGATCACTAGATTCTTTTTCTTCCTAAAGTAATATAAAGCAAATTATGACATCATGCCATTCCCAAGAAAAGACATGTGACAATACTGCACTTATGTTTATAACTAGCACTATACACAGAAAGTAAGAAACAACAATGGAAATAGAAATAACCATTTTTCCATTAAAGATGGTAAAGGGCAAATTACATAGCTAAAAATTAATCAAACCTTAAGGACATTTCAAATATAGCACTTAAGCATTAACTGAGAAGAGAGCGGGCCTTTTCACCATGATTTACCTCATAAGACCATTCTCATCTATCAAATTAATGACAAAATGTCAAGCAAAATGAAGCTGTAGCTGTTGAAAGTATTTAATGGAATAAAGGACACTTTCTATCAAATGATTGCTGGAGCTTTTGTGATGTCAAATAAAGAAAATGATTTCAGAGAAAATAACTAAAATATTTCAGAAAGAAAAAATATTAGAAGATGTCATGTCCGGACAATTAATGAGGAAATGTAAAACTATTAGAGTAGTCATTTTAAACCAAATCACAATTTTGAAACTGCACATTTGAGAAGAGGAAATGGTCACATATAATACGGACTCACAAAATTAAAGGAAGAAAATGTACTAAAGGATCTTGGATTATTTGTACTTTGAAAACACCTGGGAATACGAAAAAAGTGCACGAATTATGGTAGTGGGCAAAGAATTTTGAAAAGTTTTAGAATATACATTTGAATATTTCAGTAAGTACAAAAGAAAGAAGAAATTCACACAGGTTTTTTTTTTCATTACTGTTTGTAGAAAGATCCTATAAGTTAATTAGACAAGATAGAAACATGTTACCTATAAATTAAGCTTTATCAGATGGAGAAGTTTTCACTTTTCTCAGAAATATGCAACAGGCCAAAGAGCTTGTTGTATTACAATGACTTAATTAGAGGATGTTTCAGGTCTGTGAAGCACTTTGGAAACCAGTGCATATTTAATAAGTTAAATATATACACAAATGTAATCACGTGTGTGTGTATGCATATATAAATATATATATACACATGTGTGTGCAAGTTTATGTCATAACAGCAAACATTTTAATATCACCAAAATAAACTTAGCTTCTAACTTAGTTCAATTATAACTACTTTGGTGGAGCTTTGTGTTAAGAAATTTAAGTAGTTAGCTGATGAACATCTTCTGTCCCCCTCCTACTACTCTAATAATAAATTTGGGAAGAGAACTATTTAAAACCAAAAATGTGAACGCCGTGGAATTATTTTTCCTTGTAATACGTCTGAAAAATGATGCTATTCATAGTTATAGTAAGGATAATGATGGTAATGATAACACAACAGTCCATTATAAATCTATATTTTCAAGCAATTATGATTACTTTTCAAACTAGGTAAGTGCAGAGACAAAACTTTGGGAGAAATTTGAATACTGCATAGAAATTTGAGGAAGTGTAGTGGCTACAGGTTAATTTTTTGCTTGATACCTAATTATCAAAGTGGAGAAAGCAGATAGGAGGTAAAGTCCCAGCGTCAGTGGAAATGCTTTAGAAATGGAATCCATTAAGTATATCCCACAATGAACAACTGAAACATTATAATATCACTATGTAAGGTATTATAGTGGACTCCAGGATGGTCAAGGATAAATATCTACCTTAAGTTAATTTCATGCTATTTAACAAAATTCCTCGCATTTCGCCCTTGACTATGTATCTAAACAATGGACTGAAAAAATTGATGGTAAACTGAAATTATTTTTTAAAGATTTTATTTATTTGAAAAAAAAAGATGTTATTTATTTGAGCGACAGAAAAAGTAAGAGAGAGCACGAGTGAAGAGAGGGGCAGGCAAAGGGGGAGAGGGATAAACAGACTCCCCACTGAGCAAGGAGCCTGAGAGAGGCTCAATCCCAAGACTTCAGGATCATGACCTGAGCCAAAGCAGAGATTTAACCGACTGAGCCACCCAGGCGTCCCTGAAATTGTTTTTTATTATACTATTAGAGATATTCTTTATTACATAGTCTCTTTTACAATCAGCTTTATCAAGGTATAGTTTATCTACCAAAGAATAAATGCACAATTCAAGAAATTTTAATACATTTAGAGTTGTGTGACCACCATGATGATTTGATTTTTAGAACATTTCTATAGCTCCCTCAAATGATCCCATGTGTCCATCTTCAGTAACTCCCTATGCCCACCCCAGCTTCAATCAATAATCTAGCCCCTTCAAATATATTCTTAAGCTTAAATATTTGACTTCCATAGCTCATTAAATTATGGCAATGATCAAAGAAAACAATGCAGATGCTTTGAAAATAGTCACCACTCACACGGTACAGTCCTTGAAAGGACTCAAATACCTGGAAAGGCTGGAATATTTCCTTTCCACTAATCATTCCTTCTCACATGAAAATTTTATTGTGTACTACTCAAAGTATTTTTAAAGTGTTCTAGAGGCGCCTGGGCGGTTCAGTGGGTTAAAGCCTCTGCCTTCGGCTCAGGTCATGATCTCAGGGTCCTGGGATCGAGCCCCGCGTCAGGCTCTCTGCTTGGCAGGGAGCCTGCTTCCCCCCCGCCCCCTGCCTGCCTCTCTGCCTACTTGTGATCTCTCTCTCGCTGTCTCTGTCAAATAAATAAAATCTTTTAAAAAAATAAAAAATAAAGTGTTCTGAAGTTCCAAAACTTAGCAGTATCATAAAGTACTATGACAAGATACTGTCACGCTATTTCTTTTATTGTCATGATACCATTAAGTCTCATTTTAAATATGGTTCTTGAGATTATGGTAAACTTGACTGGTCAACACTTCTTTGATTTTCATCTTTCTTTCCTGATATCTTATCGCAAGATGGCAAAATCCATTTGGGGCTTGTCCGCTTTTAAAAAAAAATCGCTCCTAGCACATTTGTCTGGCACGTATTTAGTGACTAGATGTGGTAAATCTTTGTGGAATTGAATAAACTCACCAAATACTTATTGAAGATCTGCTAGGCAGTCCTGGTCTTTTACAAACTGACCTTTGGTGGGTAAGGAATTGAGGTCAACAGGGAAAACGACAAGAACAAAACTAATTAAAAAATAAACAAGGAAGTTTCAGATATTCATAAATGCTACAAGGAAACTACAACAGTGTATGTGATACCAAGGGTCATCTGGGTGTGCATTTTAGATTTATAACTTCACGGTCAGCTATTTTGGGAATAAATATCTATTTGTGTAAGAAAGGAAACAGAATAAAAATACCTTCAATCTAAGTTGCCTCAAAATATTCAGAGTGCTTCAAGAGTTTTCACTGTGACTGTAGCATGACACAACTAGCTTCACCTTTTGTACTTGGAATGTGTAGTTTTTCACAACTGGATGCTCTAACTGAACTGCAGAATTAAGATGTACAATTTTGAATTTATAATATGAAAGACGTCCATTTCTGTTTCATTATACATCCTGTGAGGACATGATACTGTGCCTTTTTTCGAAATATAGTCAACGATGTGTAGTACATGTCTAATCTTTTGCATCTTCTGTAGCACTTGCTTGCAATTATTTCCCACACTACTAAACATACCTAAATGGTAATAGTCATTATAAATTGGGGAGTAATCAGTTCTATATGGTAACACACACAGGTCGCATTGCAACGTTAGAACAGATTTAAAATTAATTGTGTTATGTTAACCATCATATTTATATTGCTAGGTTAAAAGAAAATAAAATATTTCTGCCACACCTATGTGGGGTTTAACATTAGAATCCAAATGTCTGTAAACAGATCTCCACATTCTCTTTCTATGGTTAAATTATACCATTATCACATAAATCCTGAATGAATTCTCCTAAGAGAGTTTATACTATCTAATTCATAAATCAGTGAAGTAGGCTGTAAAGTTAGACTGTTCGGAGTCATTTGGCACTCAAATGTGCCTATTTACACTATAAAAGTCTTTTTTATTCTATAATGAAATCGTAAACTTAATCTGATAGACCAAAATCTGCATTCAGATCTTTATTTTTTAAGCCATTGATTCTGATAGTTTGGAGTGCTTACATTTAAAAATGGCCAAGTATATGTAAACTAAGTTATAAGATTTAGCTTCAATAAACAGAGGAAGACCTCACTTATGAATTGTTTTGATGTGTGGCTAATGCTGTCAGCTAAAATTAACAGCTGTCTTTAGTAAAAAGAAGAACCCTCTTTTCTATTTGTTGACACTAAGTTTTAGCCACATCACTAATGGGATGGAAAAAGAGATGGGAGAAATTCAGTCTCTAGTGGATCTGGGGTACCTGAAAGTCCCAGATTGATGAGCGAAATATAGGAGCACTTTCTTTGTTTATTATGAGGATTTCTCCTTTGATGATAATTTGTTTCCTAAATTGCTTTCAATTTTTTCCCCTCTACTCACGCACATAAATCTACTATGTGGGAGATGATGCTGCAAAAGATGGGATCAGGAATCTACAGAACAAAAGAAATAGAATGTTGAGCTACTGCAATCACCGCTAGGAAGCCCACTGCTTCTTGTGGTAATTTTAGTGACACCATAATATTCTCTATAAAGTGTGCATCATCAACACTTCATGATATAGAGCATTCCAATAGGTCCCCACGTTGGATTTTTCCTATATAATGGAGATTTCAAAATTATGAAATCACTGGTATAATTGGAAAGAAAAACTGTAGAATGAAATATCTTTGTAATTTTAAGAAGTGCAGACATTAAGGTTGTTATTTGCACATGATTATCTTGGCTCCTACAATGACTGAGAGTCACATCCAAGGTGAATGGCACATTAAGATATGTGGAATTAGGGGATAAAGAAGAAGAAAATAAGAAAACCAAGCCAAGTTCATCTTTAAACATCCATGGTGAAAATTCTATTTGCCTGAATTAATTCATTTCTATAAGAATTCTCAGCTATGTTTTTTTTCTTCCTTCATTTCCCATAAGAGTAAAGGGACAATCGAAATAGAAGAGAAAGGCATCCCAATTCCCTCCCAATGAAATCTTGACAATATTATAGGTGTGAATATCAAACAGTGAGTGGTGAGAAATGTAATGTGAGGAAAAGACTGTGGAGCATTTCAACCATGACCAATAATGAACTCTCCAAAGTCATTCTCAACCTTTGCCACATGTGAGAACACTCGGGAGAGCTTCCAATAATTCTGATGACTAAGTTCCCCCTCCTGCCCCTGCCAGAGATTCTGACATGACTGGTGTGGGGCGCACCCTGGGAACTTTGGTTTTTCTTCCACATTGTAGGTGTTAAAAACTAAATCTGTGTTTCAGTATGTTCTGCAGGATACTTAAGGAGTAAATAACTATATTCATGCTATGTGTTGCTTTGCAGCTATATAATTTGATGATTTTATACTGTAAAACTGTTCTTGAAGAAATACTCATTGGTTTTTATATTTTAATCATACTATTTTTGAAATGGTTCTTAAGTTTCTGATTTCTGTACCTGGAAGATAATTTTCTCTATCTAGAAGAGTTCCTCCCATTTGCTTTATTCTGGCTAAATCAATAAGATGTTATCTTACTTTTGTACTTTAATAAAAATCTCACTTTAAATGGCCTGGCATTTGGCAGTTGATACTATGGTCGTAGTATCTAGAATTTTGGCTTGTTTAAGTGTTACTGACTGAAATAAAATACTCCAGTCTCTGTATGCTCTGATATCCTCACAGCATATAGTCTTTTTATCTAAAGGTTAGGCTTTACTCCTATAAGCTCATATTACCAAATAACACAGTAAATATTTTTCATCTGATTTAGAATTAGAAGGCCATAATCATGACAGAGAACTGATCAATAAACATGCTGAGGCAGTGGAGAGCTCATTTCTGCCCTATAGTTACAAAAGGCAAATGGAAAGCAAGGAACCATCTTCATCTACGTCTACTTTTATAAATAATAAGAGCATACCTGTTGTAAAGTTACACACATTGCATATATGTTCGTGATACTGAGAATTTGTTATTCCTGAGAATCTCAATCTTGAAAGATAGAAAAAGAAGTCTCTAGTAACAGATTTAAATTTAGCAGCAAAACTACTACTGCACCACACGGTGGAGTCAGACATCCACAAATCTACGGGGCCAGTGAGACAGGAAATCTGAGCACATTATTTAAGATGACCAAATACGGTAATGGCATTCGTTTTGTTTGTCTAGCTTCTCAGTGATATACTAAGACAAGCATTCTATTTCTGAAAAGGGAAAGCTAATTCCACCTAATCTTCTAATTAACAGTGAACTTTATGGAAATTTAAAGAAACAAGTTGTTTTGTATTAGTACAAACCATGAAAGCTAGCCCCTATGATATACACTTAAAAAATGTCATTTTGGTGGCATTCTTAGGGGCTTCTTTGTCTGACAAATTCGGCTTATTTTCTTACTTCACAGACAACGTCTTTACTCTCTACTTGTTTCTTTCAAGAGAGATTCAAATTGAGCTTCAGGAAATGTAATCCTTGAAGTAAATCTGAGTACCTGATAACTCTGTTCCAGAAAACAGTTCACTTGCTGTCATCTTAAAATAAAATCTTGGAGAAGAATGTTTCAATAGCTTTTGGGTGGCCTGAATTTTCCAGTATTATATATTACCAGCTGGGAAATTCAAAGTCAAGAATTATCTTGAAAATGCAGGTGCAACCAGAAATGCATGGAAAGTGGATTTGAGCTTGTTAGTGCTCTAAAATCCTTTTTTCAAGTAGATTTGAAATGTCTTAATTGACTTGTGTGCTGTTATTTGCAAGCATTTTGAACTGTTAAAAACATTTGTACTACAGCTTTTTTATTTGAGAAAACCAAACAAAACACTTTATATTATGGTATTAAAAACTAGTATGTTGTATTCATGTTTATGGAATCCTGTATTCCTATCTAAACAAGAGAGAACAGTCAGGTCCACAACCTTTTCAACTAAACAAGTTATTTTTTTCCCCTAAAAGTTCTCATTTGTTTCTAAGACAATAATAGCTATTGCCTATCTCATACTTTCATATTGCTACTCATACTTTCATTCTGTAATCCTTAAAAAACTATATATTTTATAGTACAAATGTCTAAATTTAATATTTATACTGTTCCAAGTTTCCCTTAATTATATTCAGAAATTTATGTGCAGTCTTTAATCAAACATTCCTCCAAGTTTATGTCACTAAAGTAAAAAAAAGAAACAATTCTACTCTGCCTTCAGTTTATAATCATCAAGCTCTTCTCAACTCAATAATAATTTCTCATTCCTGTCATCCATTTTTCTAAAGACTGCCCATAAAATTGTCTATGTGATTCAAATTGGGACAGTCTTAGGAAGAGTTAATGGTTGAGCACTAGACTAATGTAAGCTTGAAGAAGTACATACACCAGGGAGCTTAAAATCCTCAACAGTGTTCACGATCATCTCCCATTTACGATTTACAGCTGTCCCAGTGAAAAACTATCATGAGGATGCTGTCACCAGGATTCCCATAAACTACACTTTCTTCATCCCCTGTTGCAATGGTCAATGAGGAAACCCTGTGCCCTGGACTGTGTAAGCCTATCAAAACCACCTGTACCCTGCCCCGTGTTCTCAGGGACTTTCCTGGTCAAACTTTGACAATATAGTAAACCATCTCATGCTCCCGTGTACAATGATGCTCTGGGCACCAATTTAACTACAATTCAGTGCACTACAGTTGCACTGTAACCATGATCTCTAAATCTAATACTTAATCCAAAAATTCATTTTGAAATGAAAACATTTAGGCATCTCCACCAGTTAATGATGAGAGGGCCCTTGGTATGGGTAGATAACCTTCTAATGCCCCTCACATCCTCATATACTGGTCTGAGTAATCCATGGTTATTGGGCTCATAATTTGTACCTATGATTTGAAAAGTAGTTACATTACCTTACTATCAGAAAATCCCAAAGATATTGAAACAAATAATAGCTATGATACTTTACATATATTTAAAGTTTTTTTAAAAAATAGAAATATAGCATTTTAAAAAAATACTTGTCAGGGTGAAAGGTAATTTAGATATAGTTTCAATTTATTCAGTATAAAATCAACTTAGATTTATTTTCATTACTATTTTAACTCTCATTCTTGAAAACCTAGTTTATCACATTGCATAATTTGGATTGAACGTGTGAGTACATGTGAGTACATATGGTATGATTATTTGTAATAAATGCGAATTTACATCTCAGATATTTTGCTATCAACTACTCACGACACATCACATGTAGAACAATATCATAAATATCATCAAAATCATAAGACTTACGATTCCACAATTACAAAGATGAGCTGATAAGAAAATACTTGAGACTGCATGTTTAATGGCACTCTACAAATACCTTCTTTAGGATTTACATTAAGGTTTCCCTCTAGCTTAAGTATCCCTCTAGCTGAAAATACAGCAGACTTACAAATGCAATTTCCCTGCCTTATAAGTGTCTCTGTTTCAAATTCCTGCATTACATACTTTTAGATATAAACCTTAGAGTACTACCCTAGAGCTCTTTTTCCCTCTTACCTCCAGTCAAATTAGTCAATCAAATAACCTTCAATACAACTAGTTGAATAAATTTTTAACGTAGAAATTCAGCAATGTCCTGTTCCAATAACACACCAAGTAAGAGTATCTCATTCCCAGTCTACTTGCCTGGGCTTCTTGAGGCATCTGAGCTGCGTCCACTTTGTCCGCAATATAAGCTGCCAACTGCTTGTCAATGGAGGAGAGGGACTCCTGAATTAAGTGCAAGGATTTTTCAATCTCCTGGGCTGACTGGATACTCTGCTCCAGCAACTTTTGCCTCCTCACAGCCTAAAGAAAAGAAGGAAGAAGGAAGCCATTCAAAGTTTACTCGCAATAGTTTTTCTGCAATCCTGCCACAAAGTAAATGAAGATTCTAGACTCTGCCACAATCACCTTTTTGTAAGATAGATTTCGTAGCTTCCTGCCACTCATTCAGCTCTGCTTAACAAAATAAAAATAAGAATAAGAAATAAGAATTAGCACACAGAACTACAGGATCCGGAATCCCTGCAGGACAAAAACCAGTGAATTATGTATATCAAGGAAAGAGGCTGGAAAAAAAACAAAAAAACAGTAGTGAAATCATTTCAGTAGTTGCAATCTGTCGTTCTCAGGCCGAATGTTCCTCCTGATCTCATTATATAGTTCAAGAGATTTGGTTTACTTAGAATAGGGTCATCGTCATCACAATCCAATTCAAGATGGATAATCCACTTCCACCAGTGAGACACATATACAATCTGTTCAGAATCAGCTCCTTTCCAAAAGAGAATTTCAGATAACCATCTGGTTATGGATTTATTTTAAATACAATTTCTTCCAGTTTTGCATGGGCTTTTTTCCCCCTGTTTTCTCTTACAATCTGGATTATGGAAATAACTTCTACAATTGGATCTGTGTTACTGCTGAAGTGGAACAAATGATAAGCAATCCTAATATAGCTGCAATTAATCTTGATTGTTACTATAGGTATGATTAGGATAATGTAACAGTTTCCAAATATAAATAGCATGCTGAGCAGACTGCACAGTCTGCCTTCAAGGATCTGTTCACCTTTAGAAGAATAGTTCTACAAGCAAGGAGTGGGACACACGACTTACTGGGAATCCCTGAAGTTATGTATCACAGCAAGTATTTTTCTTTATTATATGATATGTAGACATGATTATATGGTATGAGAGAACTATCCTTCCCACAGACCATGAGTGGGGTTTCAAAAATGACCCTGCTTGTGAGGAGCACACCGTAATATCAAGAGTTCTCACTTCAGTATGCTCTCCACCTGAAGCTAATGTAACACCGTATGGCAACTCTCCTTCAATAAAAAATATTTTAAAAAGTAGAAAACGAATACATAGTGGGCTCCTTAGCTTCAAATATATTAGAAATGCCATTATTCTTTAATGAGGCCAACTTGGAACACAGCATTATTCAAACTATGACTAAAGCTAAAAGAGTTGCAAGTCTTGCGCTATGACAGGTGTGGGAGAGCATTCTCAGTATTTCTGCCTGGACCGTAAATCTTCCTCAGGATTGTGCCTTAGGATTCCCTTTCTTTTCAGTCCACCCACACCTCTAGTTTCAGTTAGCCCTTTTTCCCTCACAACGCTCAACTCTGTGTCTCTGGTCCAGATTCCCCCCTCGTTCTTCACAAGTGCATATATATTGCCCTACTTGACAATTCTATTTGGACATCCACCACAACCAAAATAACATTATGACTCAAATATGGACACATTTTGGGCCCCCTTCTCATCTACTTTCCATCTCCCCAACTTACTTTTGTTCTTGTTCTGTTTTTTCCCCCTATTTCAGTGACTGGCAATTATTCGTTGCCTTTATTAGGCATGATTCTGGATATTTCCTCTTCCTCTATCATGTCCTTCACCATTTGGTGTTAAATCAGGCAATCAATTTCCAATCCTTTCTTCTACATCCTAATATTTCTTGATTCCATCCTCTTCTCCCCCTGCCCACTGTCATTACTTGGGGTAATTACCAGCTCTTGCCTCAAATACAGTACAGGTTCTTGGCTGGTATCCTACCCTATCATTACCCATCTGCAACAGAGCTATAGTGTGTTCTTTCTAAAAGGAAATGAGGACTATCTGCTTAAAATCCCCTTGTGAGTATTTATTTTCCTGAGGATAAATGAAATACTCTTTAATATGGCTTTAAAATTCCTTCATAGTCCCTGCTGGACATAGTCCTTGCTCAAGCTACTGAGAAATTTTATTTTTCATTCCCCAGCATACACTATGTCTCTCCTGATACTTGGCCTTAAACATGTTACTCCTTTTTCCTCAAACGATTCCATTCCAACTTTCTTTAACTGGCTAATTTACCTTTATCCTTTAACTCTTACCTTAGAAACGTGGATATTTCCCTCACCATGTGGCTGTCCCTGACACCCTGTGTTCTCTCTTGTACTTTGTATTTCTGGCTTACTGTGTATCACACCATATTGCAATTTCCTATTTTTTTTTATATTTCAGACATTAAGTGCCAATGAGATTAGAGACTATGGCTGTCTTGTTCATTGCTCTATACCAGCTCCTAGAAAAAGAGACCAATACTTTAGTTCATAACTGAATGCATGGTATAACAAGGCTTTTAGTGAGGAAAACAGTACCGTTCAAGTAGTCAAAAAATTGGATTCAGAAAATAAATTGGGGAAAAAGGTCATCACCACTCAGACACAATTTTTGGAGAAAAGTCTTTCCTGCTTGTGTTTTTTTTTTTTTTATTTCGGTGTTTTTATTTTATTTTGGTGTGGTGTGTGTGTGTGCTTGGAATTAAAAGTATCAGAATAGAAAAGAAATTTTAAAAAAAGTATCAGAATAAGATGGAACATTGCTTACAGGAAACGTCAGTCTACTTCTAGTAAAATACTTGATTCAAATCAGTGACCAAGACCTTGGCCTATAATCTAATTCAAATATAGTTTCCCCTTCCTTCAGTCAAAACTTCAATGAGAAGTTACATCACATCATAATTCAGTTAACAGTGCTAATGGCTATAATCAGAGTTGTCTGTATTGTACAAGAGAATGTCTGTAGCCTAGCCAGACTTTCTCCAAAGAAATGGATCCCTAATGATAAAATTTAGCCATTGTGGCAGGTGGCTGGAGAAACCTTCCAGTCACAGCATGTAGTAATTGCCTACTACTCAGGCATTGTTTAAATCTGGTCCTTTTTCTGGATAAAGGCAAAAACAGCCTACTCCCCTGTGCAGATCTGTAGAATTTTAATATAACTGAATAGGAAGTAATACAGCATAATGTTAAACCACATATCTAGCCTCAAAATTGTATTTCAAAATCTAACCTTTTTTATTCACAAGACTCTATGGATTGAAAGAAATGAAATGACCTAAGAGTTGATGGGAGAGTTGATCTCAGGTACGCTGGTTCTTTGCTTGGTCTGGTAGTTAATAAGAGAGAACAATACAAAGATTCTTTGATTATCTCAGGGAGTGAAAAGACCTGATGTCAATCTAAGCTTGCAGAACTCTGAACTAATCATGGCATAAGCTGCCTTCTATTTCTAAACATCTTGTTAGGCAAACCCTGATGGGGCGCCAGGCCTGTGGCCTTTCTAGGACCCTCTGACCACTTGCCCTGTGCTATCTCATTGAACATAGTTGGTAGGCAGTCCCAACAGACTCGGATTTTTGTTGCTGGTCCAGATTACAGCTTAACTCTTGTTTTAAAATGTTATACCATGTCTTCAGCTAACTCTTTTATCAGTAAGATGAATCATATCGCTTAACAAAAACAGCAAATATGAGGAGAGTTACGATGATATTAAGAGGCTGGCCATCAACAACAAAAATACAAAGGTAAAAAAGGGAACCCTAATGATGGTCACCAAGTAAAAAGCAAAATGAAAACATTTTTATTATGGTTTTCAGAAAAATTCAAGGAAAACTACGTTAAAATAATCAACATACATGGAAATATATTATTATTATTTCCTCAAAGTGCTCTAGAGTATTAAATCAGAAACTGAATGATTTTTATTGGCAATGGACAGTTGTCTCTACAGCAAATTACTTGTTTTTTACATGTCTATTTTTTCTAAAGATTTTATTTATTTATTTGACAGAGAAAGAGATAACAAGTAGGCAAAGAGGCAGGCAGAGAGACAGGGGAAAGAAGGCTCCCCGCTGAGCAGAGAGCCCGATGTGGGGCTCGATCCCAGGCCCTTGAGATCATGACCTGAACTGAAGGCAGAGGCTTTAACCCACTGAGCCACCCAGGCACCCCTTACATGTCTATTTTTTTAAATAATAACCTTTGTGCCCCAATATTGCAAACACTTAAATCAGAGAGCAATATGGCTAAGAAACTCTGGAAGAATGAATTTTTCATTCTGGTAGAATAAATTCCTCATGTGAAATAAAAAGTGGGAACTTAAACCAAAATAAATGTATTTAAATATTAATGCAGTTTTAAAAATAGAAAAATTTCACACATTATCCCAATAACTTTTTACAAATCATCATTTATTAAAGGAGCTATATGCCCTTGCTATACTTATTAAAGGCTCAATAAAATATAATCATTTTTATTTCATTTAATAATAGGTAAGATCATGATTGCAAATGAATCAGGAATGTGGATATTTTTATTATTAAAATAGGACCCTCTAAGACAATTATTAGAAAGATACTTTTCCCTTATAGTTAACCTTCCTAGCCAACAGCAAATACTTATTAAGCACAAAATATTTTGCAGAATTGAACTATATATATAGTCTCTCTTTATAGGAAGATAACAACGAAACCAGAAAAAAAAACTATAGTAGAATGCAAGGCTACAACATTTTTCAACCTAAGAATGAAAGAAGAAAAACAAATCTACACTTTATAAGTGAAAAAATGCCAGAGCAGTGTTTCTGTCTAAAATTCCCTATCTTATACTGATAGAATTCATCTAGCAAATATATATATATATATATATATATTTGCTAAAATAGAAATTCCTGAGGAATTTATTCACTATATAGCATGAGTTAGTTTGAGGCCACAAAAATAATTTTTTCCAGTATCTGTGGGATGTAGGGTTGGGAATGGGAGAGATTTTGTCATTATTTTGTTTCTTCTTTTAGGAGTGTGTGTGATTGTTTTACTTTATTTGCTTTTACTTTCTGGCAAAAAACTGGGGAAAGACTTTTGATGCCTGAATCTAATTGTGGAGGAGGCTTTCACCAGGAAGCCGTTTGCTGTAGAACCCCTTGTGAAGGGCTGAAGCTCCAACGCTATCACTTGTAGAGTCTGGGAGTCCTGAGTAAATAGGGATGGCGTCTAATTACCAACTTAGACTCTGCTTATGCAGCTGAATGCTCTATTTGCTTTCTATGCCTACCAAAGTTTAAAAGAAAAGAAATTGGAAATGACAGCAGAGTGAAGAGAGGGAGCAGCCTGTAGATCCTAAAGCTTGGTGTGGCAGAAACATTTCCATAGGTCAAGTAGACACTGAAAAAGGCAGCCATGTTTGAGTTGTCTAGCAGAAACACTGCTTAAAGAATAAGAGTACTCCATGATGAAGAGGCTTGAAGATATTTTCACTAAGCATGTTTCCCTTGTTAGAGAATTTGGAAGACAGAAGAGCTTCTAAAAGACCACTTACAGAGCCTACACTTGCACCCTCCAAAAAGTCAATGCTTGTGTCCTTGTTATATAAAATACATGAACACCATTAACACTAGTTAACAGGAGACATTTGCTGACTTTCCTTCATTCCTACTTCTCAGGCCAATGGAGAACAATGGGACCCAGAAGCGGTAAGGAAAAGTGATGGTGGTACAGAGAGGAAACCGGTCACTCTCCCCTTTTCCTGCAGGTCACTTAGGCCATGGTTTAAGCTTGAAATGGAAATAGTAGAAGAATATTAAGCTGAAAAGGAGACTGAAATTTTAAGCTGAACTAAGCTGGCTTTAACTTTTTAATTTCACAGAGCCTGGAAAACAATGGGATCTAGTCAGGATGCCAGTAAGAAATATGAAACAAGCATCAGCTTGAAGCAAAATATTACATGTTTCTGTCCTACTTGGTTCAAACTATACAGCAAACTACTGTCACAGTCAATGAATTCAGCACTTGATAAACTGAGGTAGAGGTAGAGAAAAAAGATGGATGTGAGGAACAGTTGGAATGTGGCCCAGGGAAAGGTAGGAAATGGTTTCTGGAAAGTGTGCAGAGATAGATAATGAAGAACCTAGGAACTATCTTTGAAACACCGAGAATTACGGTAGCATGGCATGATTAGGCTTATAAAGATACAGCAATGCCATTGGCTTATACAACAGCCAGCAGATTGTACATTTTATATCTATATAGCAAGGTTCTAAGTATGGACTATTGCTGCTGCTATCAAATACAACACTTTGCCTACTGATGAATAATTTCAGTGAATTGCCTGTTAAACTTTCTGAAGGATAACTTGAAGGTCTTTAAGGAGACATGGCAAGGCATGAAAATGTCAGGAATTATTTAAGGAGCACTAGGTATGTTCCATTTGTCTCACAAACACATTCTCTCAACTTTTAGTTGTTTAGAACTGACAGGAGGACATCCTCAAGGAAAGTGAAATTGGAGGAACACCTGGGACCTCACTATAGACTCAGACCTCTTTAGGGTTGACGAGAAAAAACAAACAAACAAACACATTTCATTTTTCATGATTGTGTTTGGTGAAAGGAAAATAATAGATCCTCACAGAGTTGCATATAACATTTCTAGATGGTTAGGTGTGATTTCAGCAGGCTGACGAAATGCTTTTTGAAAGGAATCATGGTAGTATTTTTCCACAAGGAATTAAATGGAGATTTTAAAAATAAAGTGGGGGGGGGAGAAGATAATTTATAGCAGGAAGGACAACTTATAGCAGCTCACTGCCTCAGCAACCATCAAAAGCTTCGCTTTGTTGCCTATTTTGTTTCTTTTCAAATTAGTCCTACTTTTTCCTAAAGAAAGGAGTGACCTGTATGGTCAATCATCAGTAGAGTTCAGTGTTCCTGGAAAAGAAATAACTAAAAAAGAAAAAAAAAAACACACCAAAACCAAAACTATGTTGATTTATGCCACTCTAGATATCTCTTGCGAGGAATTCTGGCACAATCAGCTTCTGTGGCATGTTTGCTAGTGTACATGATAGGCTACAAATAATCACAAAGATGTACACAAGTATTTGTATACACATTCTTTAACTATAAAGGAATGTTGTATCATTTACAAGGGTCATCTAGATTTGTTTTTGTTAAGGTTACTTGGTTTAAAACCACTGGGCAGAAAAATCCAAAAACCACGTGCATGGAGCTGTCTATAATTTCCTTTACAGGAAAAGATTATAAATGTTAAAACCACTGGGGTCATGTTTAGTCGGAACTTCATCTGTTTCAGATCTCCGCAGGTCATTGAACTTCTTCTGTGACCTCTGAAGGAAGCGCACTTGAAAGCAATGTTTGGGAATCACTTTATCAATGGAACTTGACATCAGATAGCCATCACTTTCAAGTAAACCATTGACAGAATGGTCAGTGAGCTGTACAGTAATATATCTGAGACATTTCTGGATTTCTGCCGCATCCATTCATCTTCATAGGTAGACAAATGAAACTGGTCTTCTGCTCTGACAGGAGCAAACCAATGCATTATTTCAGCTTTGAAAAGGAAGTGCTGGAAGTATAATACAGTAAATCTGGAAGGAATCTACAGAATTCACCTTCTCCCAGCCTTCTCAAGGTAACTTCAGAGACTTGCCTGGTCAGTAAAGCTTCTCTGGTGTAATGGCAAGGCGCTCTCTGATCACACATGTGCTCATGATACAAAAGTCTAAACTTTAGGCAATTAATAATTTACTGATATTATAAATAATTAAAATCTCATAGAATATTGTGCCTGATACAGAAGAGTGAGACAGGATTGGAGTCTAGGGATAAACTGGGCCAGGATTGAGACCACACACATATAAGTACCACACAGAGTTTAGATAACAGTAAAAATCCAAATCCTGGGGTAAGATCAAATTGTAGAACGATGCAATAAGTAGAGGTCAGAAACACAAGTCAGGACATAGCTAGTGAGAAACTCAGTTGATTTCTGGCAATTGCTTCTATTATCCCAGGAAGCCAAAGACACAGTGACTTTTCCATAATTCAAGTATAGGCAGAGAAAAGGCAAAGTGCCACAATTTAAAAAACTGTAGCTGGTGCTTCCAGGCTGAGGTATGCAGGTCATCACACAAGTAAAGAAGGTCTCTAGTGAGGGGGAAGCCCGTGAGACCAACTGTAGAGAGACTGGTAGTTGTGTCAACTTGTCATTGAACGACATGCCACTTGGTGCTCCTTACATAAGGGCAATAATCTCCCGCCAACACAGCAATGTGACAGAGGTCTCAGAGTGGAAGACCTTTTGGTGCTAGTCAATTTCTCTACTCGGGAACTGAGACCCTCAGGATATTGAGTAGACACGAGGTTCCCAGCTTCCTGGACTTGAGATGATGTGTGAGAAGCACATCTGTCACACTACCTTCTACAGAGCAGCTAAGTATGACCACAAGGGCTGCCTATAAAACAGATTTCAGTCTTCAGTCAGGTTGTCTCAAATGTGGCCCCAATAACCTGAAACGGTTCTTTCCGGATGTACATTAGACATCTATGCAGGATTCCTTTTACTGTGATGGAGGCCCATAATGGTCTGAGGCTAATGTTCAGGTTCTCTTGAGATAAAATGCTCTAGACTCTGTTGATCTGTATGGTCAATCATCAGTAGAGTTCAATTATGCTCAGACTGTTGACTAGAAGTAATATCTAAGAAACTGAAAAACTTCTCTCCTGGGACGTGTGGGATGGTCCTTTTTCATTCTTTCTATATGCGTGGAGATTAACAATACTTATTTACCACAAATACTCCAGATGATCACTGTGGTTCTGAAGAAGGTGAAGTGTAAGACAGGGTATGTCAGGGCTTCCTGTCATCCCACTCGTCCACACCACACTGAAAAATTCCTCGATCTAGCTGAATAGCTGCACTGAGCGCTATTAGGTCCTCAGGTTATTACAAGGCTCTCAGATCTTTTGTTCTCCATGTAGCTAAGATAGACGAGACTGCAGATTTGTGGCAAAGAATTACTGCCAGGGTCTTTGGCTCTGATAGGATTCATTTGGCTGGGATGTGCACCTTGAACAGCAGGAACAAGATGCAGTGAACAGCTGCTTTTCCTTTTGCTTGCCAAATATGCTGTACGATTCCCCAGCAATATGCTGGGAGCACAGAAAGAAGACTCATGTGCGTGGATGTAAGCATGGGGAACAGATAAACACTGGCAAAGAGGCGCATTGCACTCGATTCTTCATTAGAGACCAGGGTCGTCTGTCACTGAATGCTCTTATGAGATATTAAGCTGGCTGAAAGAGAAATAAACTGTTTTCCAACCTCCTCTTACCTCTACCTCCTCTCCCAAGTAGCACCTTACCATCATCTGAACATGAAACCCATTGTGCCGGAGCTGTTTTAACTGAAAGAGGAGCGACCAGGCATCAGGTGGTGGGCACTCGCTTGTAGTGTTCTTGTACTTGTCATAAGTCAGATACAGCTAAAGATTAAGTTACAGACAGTATCTATCACAGCCAGGCAGGACTGCGTAGTGGCTTCCAAACTGGTCCCACGGGGCATGCGTGTTCCATCTAGACTTTGGTCTAGGCGGAAGAGAGTGGTAGCATACAGGGGAACATAGCAATGCACTTTCCATGGCATCACCAGTCTGCTGTGCCATACTAGAAAGTAATCATTCTACTCCAGCAGGGAAATGTAGCCTTGTAGAAGATCCACTGTTTTCCCTCTTTTTTTTTTAAAGATTCTATTTATTTGGGGGGAGAGAGAGAGTGCCCACACAAGTGGGGGGAGGGGCAAAGGGAGAGGAAGAAGCAGGCTCCCCGCTGAGCAGGGAGCCCCATTCAGGGCTTAATCTCAGGACCCTGGAATCATGACCTGAGCTGAAGGCAGACACTTAACTGACTGAGCCACCCAGGCATCCTCTTTTTCCCCCGCTTCTTGGTTTAATTGTTCAGGAGTTGAAAATGAGCTTCATCTCTGAAGTAAAGAGATCATTCAGGTCGAATGTGCAGCAGATGGACATGAAAAAGTTAATGGTCCACATTACGAATGAATTTGAGACAAAGGGCACCTTAGCAAAAGGGACTGCCTTAAATAATTCATGCTCAGGTAAGGGTCAAGTCCAGAGTTCTCAAACTTAAATAATCATCAGATTGTAGAGCAAATTTTCAAAATACTGTTCCCAGTCTCAATCAAATTCTACTGAATTAGAAAATCAAAGGGAACTGGGAGGGACTCTGCGTAGATTAAAGTTCCTACACTATTCCATCTGTGTGATTTTGATGGCTTGCCAAATTTTAAATGAATTATCAAGAATGAAATTTGAAAGAAAAGATGCAATAAGAATTACATAATAACAGTTAAATGCAATTAATTGGGCTCACAACAAAAAAGAACAAAGTGCAGAGTACTATTAAATTAGCCCTTTCTCAATGCAGATAGGAAACTTGGTAAGGTAGAGGCAGCGAAGCAATTCTCCAACTTTATTGGACCTTTAAAGGAAACTTTCTAATGAATATTTACATTCCTATGACTTAAAAAACAGCTTGATGAAATTGAAAATATTTTTGTTCCTCATTCCATACATGAATTGCCCTGAGATACTAGAATACATTGCAAAAAAAAAAAAAAAGTTCTTGATTGTCCCTCTCCCATTTCCTTCTTTAAAAAAAATGGACAAGTAATTTCAGGGCAGACTTGCTTGGATATTAAAGAACAGTTTTGATCATTTAACCCAAAAAAGTCGATGAAGTGGCTTGAAAAGAAAATAGCTTTAAAAGAGGCTAGAGTGGTAAAAAGAAGATGGATGAGCAGATGGACCTATACCTTGAGAAAAGTATTTTATGTTGTAGGAATTAAATATTAGTTGTAAATTATAATGGGTCATAAGTGAAAGCTATATACAGGTTTTGTTAAAAGAAATCAGAAAGGGAGACAAACCACGAGGAACTCTGGAAAATAAACTGAAGGTTACAGAAGGGAGGGGGTAGGGGGATGTGGTAACTGGGTGATGGGTATTAAGGAGGGCACCTTTGGTGATGAGCCCTGGGTGTTATATGCAACTAGTGAATTACAGAACATCGAATCAAAAACTAATGATGTACTATATGCTGGCTAAACATAAAAAAATCAAAACAAAACTGAAAAATTCCAGGAGTTTCTATGAAAATGTACATAGATCATAAAATTAAAAGAAAAACCTCTACTCAAAAATTAATTCCTAAAATGCTAATTTATCAATCTATACTACTGATCTAATTTTTGTAATTGACTAATTTTTAGGCCTTAACATCAGGTTTTTTATTAAGATTTTATTTATTTGACACAGAGAGAGAAAGCACACAGAAGCATGAGGAGAGACAGGCAGAGGGAGAGGGAGAAGCAGGTTTCTTTCTGAGCAGGGAACCCAATGAGGGGTTTGATCCTAGAACCCTGGGATCATGACCTGAGCTGAAGGCTGATGCATAACCAACTGAGTCACCCACTAATCGACTGAGCCACCCAGATGCCCCCAAATGTTTTTTTTTAAAGATTTATTTATTTGAGAGAGAGAGAGAGAGCCAGAGAGCGCACACACAAGCCAGAGGAGGGGCAGAGGGAGAAAGAGAGGAAAGCAGACTCCTCACTAAGCATGGAGCCTGACATGGGGTTCAGTCTCACAACCCTGAGATAAGACCTGAACAGAAATCAAGAGTCAGATGTTCAACCGAATGAGTCACCCAGGTTCCCCAGATGTTTTTAATTTATACATTAACTCCTTCTTTTGATATTCCAACTTTAAAAAGCAAGGAGTTCAAACACCAAATTATAAGAAATTTAAGGGTGAGATACCCTTAAATGTATATGTTCATACTCATTCATAAATATTTTAATGCTCTCCCAAAGCAAAAACAATTTACCTAGAGTATATAATACTTAAATATTAATTAGGTAGTAAAATAGAATGCATGTATTTGTGTCTGTGTGTGTGTGTATGCATATACACATACACTGACACATGTATGTATACATATACAGAAATATAAATATACATACATATATAAATGTATATGCAAACATACATATGTAGATGTGTGTTGATATGTCCCTTTGTCTCTTTATCCAAAAAAGCTAAAATGTTATAGTTGAATGCATAGAGACAAAATATTTTTAACTACTATCTTATAAAAAATTTCAGAAATGTCAATGCAAATAGCCAAGAAAACACTATTTATTGAAGTCGGGTAAATTATATTTAAAGATAATGATAGAATTACTACTTCCAAAAACAACAAAAAAGTACATCTCCATGATTCATAGTGACTAAAATAAAAATGAAACATAATTCTATCAACCTGTGTTCTTGTGAAGGTTACAAAATATTTCATTTCCTGTGTTTACAAAAGTGAGGGTAATTAATTTCAAAATATAAGATGCATGCTAAAATATTAATAAAATCAAAATCAGGGTAAGTCATGTTAATTGACAGAAGGTAAAAGAAGATACCTTTCTCAGATAATAAAAGAAGATACAGAAAATAGAGAAAGAGAATAGTTATTTCCTAATTAAAAAAATAGAAAGGATATACTGTCTTGTCTATTTTTCTTACATTAATTTGGACTGGGTTACAGGTATTATTACCTATGTGTAAATATTATACAGGTGGGTTCCCCCCCTTGAAATGCAATCACTCTTGCCAGTTACTCAATTAAAATTATTATGAGAACAACACGAGCATAGTCTACTACTCAGCTCAAAAATGAAGTCACCTTGAACACAGATGTTTGGCATAACAGTCTGCTTACAGTGCAATTTTTTAAAAAAGGTAATGGTTTTTATCACAGAGCATTCAATGTAGAAGAGTCAAGAATTAAGATATCTAATATCCTTTCTTCCACTGTAAGGGAAAACAGCACCAAAATCAAAACATGAAAAAATGTAATTCTAGAAGCCATGTCCTTTATTAACACACTAAGAATTATTATTTTTTTAATTCTACCTTTCAAAGTACTATTTATCATTGGTTAACCATCCCCAGCAAAATGTTTTTAAACAATGTTGTTCTGTAGAAATGCATCTATTTCTCTAACTTCTGAAATTTGAAAGCAATTTAGATCTAAAATTAACCAAACATAAAATGACTACCAGGTCTGGCATCATGGTCACACTGACCTATGCAATCATGCTTAGAAGGTCTCCATGCTTAGAAGGTCTCATGCTTGCTGTGATGACCTACTGTCACTATCTTGAAATTCTTAATTTTAGAACAAGAAGCCTGCATTTTCTTTGTGTACTGGACCCCACAAATTAAGCACTTGATCCTAATTACAGTAATTTGGGGGAAATGGCCAATAGCTATAATATTGAAAGAAGAATGCAAGCTAAATTGGATAAGGTAGAGAAGTACATTTAAGAAAAACAGGAAATTCAAATTAGAGGCACTAGAGCACAGTGACATACTAGTGGAGGGAAAATGAGGACAGAATGAACGACTTTCAAATGTGACTATAAGTGGAAAATAAGATCCCAAACACCAGTCTCTGAGTTGCTTCATGATCCAGTCAGATTCATCCTGGAAACACTGCCTGAAGACAACAGAAATAAAAGTACCTTTTCTGTGGATTGTCCATGTGTCTGTATGTGGGTAGTTGTGAATAAAATCATTATTTTACAGAAAACTGTGGAAGAAATTGGCACAACTGTTTACACTGCAAACCATTTTGCTGACTAATAACTTTGTCTATGATCTCATTTGCTAACGCTTCTGTTTATTTTAAATTGATATTTATAACAGAAGAGTTCCTACTGCAAATGCTTTCCACTCTTAGTTCTTCAAAGGTACCAGTTCTCTATTCCCCCATCCCTACATCTTGATATCACCAACACTATACGGCCTATAAAAGATGTAGGTCCCTCTGAGGTATGGAGTCTTTCATGAGTAAACTTTCTCAGCCTTACTACTCTTCACCTCAATATATCTTCGTAGTAACTCAATTCACTTTCTTCCACTCCCGAAGTCCATCATTCCATTTTTGTTCATATATCCTCTCCTGCAAGACCTTGCTTTTACATGTTAAGTATGTATCGCTATTAGATTTTTTGTCACATTACAAACACACTTAAATCTTCACTGCCCTGAAAGTCAATAGAATACTTTGTCTATCCTATTACTCAAGTTACTGGCCCTTCTCTCTTATATTTTCCTCACCAAATATCTTTTTATTTTTTCACTTTCAAAGACATGGTAATTCTCTTTCATCCTCAGCTTTATTGAGATATAATTAGCATGTAACGTTGTGTAGATTTAAGGTATACAAAGTGTTAATTTTATACATTTGTAAATTTCAAAATGAGTGCCACGGCAGAATTAGCTACCACCTCCATCCTGTCACATAGTTACCATTTTTATATCCTGAAGCAGACATTTACTGCCTTCACTTTGCCACTGACCATTTCCTCTTTCACCTCAATTTAACCTCACAGTTGCCCCTCCAGGAACTGAAGAAGCAACTATAATTAACAAGTGAAGGACTAATGGCAGTTGAACAAACAAATCTAGCTAGTAGAGACTATTTTTTAAGGTGTTAAGTGGGTGATGGGGATTAAGGAGGGCACTGGCGAAGAGCACCAGGCGATGTATGGAAGTGCTGAATCACTCTTTTGTACACTTGGAACTAATATTACACTGTATGCTAACTTGAATTTAAATAAAAATTTTCAAGAAAAATTAAGTATTAGTTTCTGCATTTTATGGACAACTTAGGAAGAAGAGAAATAAAAATTTTAAGTATTTTATATAATAAGGGGCATGTTAAATATTATAACCTGGCTGATTCTCAGTTTGCTAACTATCATTTTAGAGAAAATTCAGTAGCTTATGATTTAATCTTTATGGTTAGTTTTGTTTATATACTTCTCATTAAATTGGATATATCCAGATTCTTATTCCTAAAAGTAATCTGATCAGTTATTTTATATACATACCTATTCTCATTAGCTTAATTTTTTTGCTAAAAAAAATATACCTACACCTCAGCAGTAAACAGATGGAGAGAAAGGGGTTTTTTTGTTGTTGTCGTTGTTGTTGTCGTTGTTGTTGTTGTTCTTTTTACATTTAGTGTCTGTAACCATCGAGAGAGTAGTTTTGATACCTCTTGAGGGTGACAACCTATTCATAGGGAGAGGCCAATGTACTTGATTTTTTTTTTTCCTTAAGAACCCACCAATATAAAGAGGACTAAAAGTGGGTTGCATGTAAGTGAAATTTAAAATAACAACCTGGTTCACAAAGAAAAATATGGGTATCTGATGTACCTCTTATTTCCTGTCAGACCACGTGTGGATCTACTGAGACTACCTTTCAAATCCATTAGGAGAGAGGTTGGTAAAGGAAGAGTAGCAAAGAATACTTTAAGGTTTCTGGCCTGAGAAAACTAAAGAATGAGTTGGCAAGAACGAACATGGTGAAAACTGCATTGGGTAGGTTTAACAGGAACTCAAATCTAAGTACGCCAAGTTTGAGTTGCCTATTAATATCTATGTAGAAATCTACAATAGTAAGATGGATATACAGGTCCGGAGTTTAGGGCAGAGGTTTGTACTAGAGATAATATTTTGAAAATCATTAACATATAAAGGGTATTTCAAGCCATGACCCTGCATAACATATCAAAAGGAGTGAATAAAGACAGAAAAGAGAGCATGAAGTTTAAAAATTATTTTATATACAACTTACGTACTCCCATGGACACACATAATCTACAGCTCCATGTAAAATAACCCCATTTATAAAAGGCCTGAAAACTAGTTGAACAGCTACTTTGCAATAAACATTAAAAGGGTCACATTGAGACCGGCAGAAGAAACAGAAATATGGTCTTACCATAAAACACCACTCGAGGTGCAGCAATTCACAATGGGGATGGAGCTCACAATTCTGGAGTTTCTCCCTGAGGCATGAGGGGTTCTAGCCCCACATCAGGCACCCCAGCTCCCGTGACCTAAACCAGAGAGATTAGCCTCCAAAACATCTGGCTTTTAAAAACAATGGGGCTTATATCTGGGAGACCCAGAGGGCTGTAGAGAACTGAGATACAGCTCTTAAAGGGCTTGCAGGATGCCTCACTCACCCCGGGGCCCAGCTAATCTTGCTCATCATCTACCAGAGGGGCAGTGGTCTGTTGGGACTCTGCAGGGACACAGGCAGCATTTTTTGTTGTTGTTCTCTCTCTACTTACTAATGTGGTGGGTGTGTACAGACCCTGCATTTTCCCACTGTCCCGCCAAAGCTGGAGGATGCATCCCATTATCATCCTCTCCCTCTGCCTGCTAAAGCTACTGGGTGTGCCCCAGGCCTTCCCACTCCTGCTGCTCTGCTCAAGTGAGCAGGCATGTGCAATCCATATGGGAACACCCCTGATCACCTGGCTCTGATGACCAGCAGGACCTGTGTTCCTGGGTCCTACAAGACTGTAATAATCAGAGACAGTTTGTGGCAGGCTATCACCCCCAGGGCACTGCACAGACAGCGAACAGAAATACATCCCTAGTCTTCCTGTGAAAAAGACCCACTTGCCTTGGAGCTTCAGCCTAAAGGTCAGGCTTCAGGTATGCCAAAATCTAGATATGACGGAGATGCTCTGAAGAAACATATGCTGGGGGACACCACCTCTGCACTCTCCTTCAGTCTCACTACAACACACTAGTACCTCCTAGAAGGAAGCTTAGACACATGGCTAGAACCTGACTTTTCAACTGTTGCCCAAGGGAACCCTCCAGATTGCCTGGTCTGGAGGCTAGCAGGGTTTGTGACTGCAGTACCAAAGGATTATATGTATTCACTTGCACACTATTTTAAAGATCTTATTTATTTATTTATTTATTTGAGAGAGAGAGGGGGAGAGGGAGAAGCAAACTCCGTGCTGAGCAGAGAGCTCGATGTGGGGCTCGATCCCAGGACCCCAAGATCATGATCTGAGCTGAAGGCAGATGCTTAACCGCCTGAGACTGACCCATGCAGGAGTCCCTGTATTTGTATACTTTAAATGTTTCTGCCTGAGGGTCTAGATTCTTTTATTTTTAGATTTAATTTATTTATTTGTCAATTTGTCAGAGAATAAGAGAGAGAGAGCATGCACAATCAGGGGGAGTGGCAGGCAGAGGGAGAAGCAGGCACTGCTGAGCAAGGAACCTGATATGGGGCTTAATCCTAGGACCCCAGGATCATGACCTGAGCTGAAGGCAGACACTTAACCAACTGAGCCACCCAGGCACCCCGAGGGTCTGGATTCCAATCAGCCTGAAACTAGGTGCTGACTGAGATTCCTCCCTTTGGAACACAGGTTTTGGCACAACCTCAACCACTAGAACCTATCAAGAATGAAGTAGGCAATTTAGACAATCACAAAGGTTTAAGAGACAATCAAAAGCTAGGAAGAGGTTGCCAGATGATGAGGTTCATTTCCTACACAAGGCCACTCTTTCAAGACTAGGAGAAGTACCTGTTTTGCCTGGTACACAGAAATAAACACAGAGTCAAGGAAAATGAAGAAACAGAGGAATATGTTCCAAGTGAAAGAAAAAGAAAACTTCAAAAAAAAGTTAATAAAACAAAGATAAGTAATTTACCTAATAAAGAATTCAAAGTAATGGTCATAAAGATGCTCATCAAATTTGGGAGGCGAACAGATGAACAAAGCGATAACTTCAACTTAAAGATAGAAAATATAAGAAAGTACCAATTATAAGTCACAAAACTGAAAAATACAATAACTGAAGTGAAAATACACTCGAGGGATTCAACAGCAGACAAGGTGAAACAGAGGGAAAGATCAGTGAAAGACAGTGCAGGACAATGGAAATCACCCAAATGGAGCAGCAAAAATTTTTAAAGTATATTAAAAACTAAAGGTAGCTTAAGGAAAGTACAGAATAACATCAAGTGGCAGATTTTTTTTTTTTCAGCAGAACCTGCAGCCTAGGAGGTGGTGTCACAAATCATTCAAAGTTCTGAAAGAAAAAATATTCCAGCCAAGAATACATTATCTGACAAGGTTATGATTCAAAATTGAAGGAGAAAGAATTTTTCAAACAAGAAAAATACAAAGGAATTCATCACCACTAAACTGGCCGTATAAGAAATTTTAAAAGAATTTCTTTAAATTGAAAAGAACAAAATAAATAAATAAGTATTAAAAAAAAAAAAAACAGGTACTAACTAGTAACAAGGAAACTTCCTTATGTTAATATGTTTACCTCACTGGTAAAGGTAAGCATGTAGTGAAGGTAGTAGATTAACCACTTAAAGAGCTAGTATAAAGGTTGAAAGACAAAAGAAATAAAAATAACTATGAGAATTAGTTAAGGGATACACAAAACACAAAGATGTAAAACGTGACATCAAAAACTTAAAACATGGGGGGGAGTAAATTCTAAAATGTAGAATTTTAGAATATATTCAAACTTATGTTGCTATCAACTTAAAGTACACACAGATATATGTTTTTATATATATTGAGTACCTGAATGGAAAGAAACAAAATAAAATAAGACACATCTATATATATAAGAGACTCACTCTAGATCTAAGAACCCACGCAGATGGAAAGTAAAGGGATAGAGAAAGATGTTCCATGTAAATGAAAACCAAAATAAAGCTGATGTAGCTACACTTAGACAAATAGACTTTAAACAAAGACTGTAAAAAGAGACAAAGAATCATTACATAATGATAAAGGGGTCAATCTAATAAGAGGATATGACATTTTTACATATTTATGCACCCAGCATAAAAGCATTTAATTATATTGAGAAAATATTAACAAACCTAAAAGAAAGAAATTGACAGCAATGCAATATTAGGAGACTTTAATACCTTCCTGACAACAATGAATAGATCAAGCAGACAGAAAATCAATAAGGAAATATCAGCCTTAAACCACACATTAGATCAGATGGATTTAATAGATATAAAGAGCATACCATCCCAAAGCAGCAGAATACATATTCTTCTCAAGTGTACATGGAACATTCTCTAGGAAAAATCATTAGGCCACAAAGAAAGTATTGATAAATTGAAGAAGACTGAAATCATATTAACCATCTTTGTGAATCACAATAGTGTGAACTAGACATCAATTACAAGAGGAAAACTGGAAAAATCACAAGTATGTGTAGAAGTTAAATAATATGCTGCTAAACAACCAAAGAGTCAATGAAGAAATCAAATAATACCTTCAAACAAGTGAAAATAAAAAAAAACAACAACATACCAAATCTATGTGATGCAGCAAAAGCAATTCTAAGAGTGAAGTTCATAGTGAAACAGGCATACTTCATGAAGCAAGAACTACCTCAATAAACAATTTAACTTCACATTTCAAAGAACTAGAAAAAGAAGAACAAAGCCCAAAGTTAGCAGAAAGAAGGAAATAATAAAGATTAGACGGGGGGGGGAAGATTAGGTTGAAAACAAATGAAACAGTAAAAAGACAAAAGAAAAAAATCAATGAAACTAAGATCTGATTCTTTAAAAAAATGAACAAAACTGACAACCAACAAAAACTTATGATGCACCTTATGCTGGCTAACATAAAAAAAAAAAAAATACTGACAATCATTTAGCTAGACTCACCAAGAGAAAAAGAAGAGGGCTCACAGAGCAATCTATACTTTCAATGCCATCCCGATCAAAATTCCACCAGTTTTTTTCAAAGAGCTGGAACAAACAATCCTAAAATTTGTATGTTACCAGAAAAGACCCCGAATTGCTAAGGAAATGTTGAAAAAGAAAACAAAGCTGGGGGCATCACACTGCCTGATTTCGAACTTTACTACAAAGCTGTGATCACCAAGACAGCATGGTACTGGCACAAAAACAGACACATAGATCAGTGGAAAAGAATAGAGAGCTCAGAGATGGACCCACAACTCTATGGTCAAACCATCTTTGACAAAACAGGCAAAAATATCCAGTGGAAAAAAGACAGTCTCTTCAATAAATGGTGCTGGAAAAATTGGACAGCTATATGTAGAAGAATGAAACTTGACCATTCTCTTATACCGTACATGAAGATAAACTCGAAATGGATAAAAGACCTCAACGTGAGGCAGGAATCTATCAAAACTCCAGAGGAGAACATAGGCAGTAACCTCTAAGACATTAGCCACAGCAACTTCTTTCAGGACATGTCTCTAAAGGCAAAGGAAACAAAAGCGAAAATGAACTTTTGGGACTTCATCAAGATAAAAAGCTTCTGCACAGCAAAGGAAACA
>CM052801.1:24523428-24581015 GCA_028533885.1 Nasua narica
CGAGCCTGGTGGTGGGTATCAAGAAAGGCACGTATGGCATGGAGCACTGGGTGTGGTGCATAAACAATCAATCTTGTAACACTGAAAAATTAAAATAAACATATTTGGGGAGAAAAAAAAAAGAGAGGGCTCAAATGAATAAAATCAGAAATGAAAGTGGAGAACTCAGACACCACAGAAATACAAAGAATCATAAAAAACTACTATGAACATTTATATGTCAACAAACTGGACAACCTAGAAGAGTGGATAAATTCCTAGAAACACAAAATCATCCAATACTGAAACCATAAAGAAATAGAAATTCTGAATAGAATGATTATTAGTAAGAAAGTTGAGTCAGTAATCAAAAACCTCCTGACACAGAAGTCCAGGACCATATAGGTTCACTGATAAATCAAACATTCAAAGTTTTAATACTTAAGCTTCTCCAACTTTTGAAAAAAATTGAAGAGGAAGGAATGCTTCCAAATACACTTTACAAGGCCAGCTTTACCTGATACTAAACCCGATAAGAGTAACACATACATACACACACACATATACAAAATTATAGGACAATATCCTTGATGAACATAAATGCAAAAATCTTCAATAAAATATTAGGAAACTGAATTTGACAATATATTAAAAGGATCATACACCATGATCAACTGGGATTTATTCCAGGGATGTAAGTGCAGATCATACTTCACAAATCAATGTTATATACCACATTAACAAAATGAAGGATAAAAATTATATAATCACCTTAATAAATACAAAAATATCTGGCAAAATTCAACTTTCATTTCGAATAGAAACTCTCAACAAAGTGGGTATAGAGGGAATATACCTCAACATAATAAAGGCCATATATCACAAGCCCACAACTAACATCATACTCAATGGTAAAAGCTGAAAGCTTTTCTTCTAAGATCAGGAAGGAGACAAGGATCTCCACTCTCGCCACTTTTATTCAACATAGTATTGGAAATTTTAGTCAGACCCAAGAAATTAGACAAGGACAGGAAATAAAACTCATCCAAGTTGGACAGGAAGAAGTAAAAAAGTCACTATTTGCAGATTACATGATACTATCTATATAGAAAACCCTAGAAACACCACCAAAAACTGTTAGAACTAAAAAATGAATTCAGTAAAATTTCAGGATACAAAATCAATACCTACAAATATGCTGCATTTCTTTTTTTTTTAATTTTTATTTATTTATTAGAGAGAGAGAGACTGAGAATGAGAGGGGAGAGGGTCAGAGGGAGAAGCAGACTTCCCGCAGAGCCGGGAGTCCGATATGGGACTCGATCCCGGGACTCCGGTATCATGACCTGAGCCGAAGTCAGTCGCTTAACCAACTGAGCCACCCAGGCGCCCAATATGCTGCATTTCTATACACTAATAACAAACTATTAAAAAAAGAATAAAACAATCCCATTTATAACTGCATCAAATAAAGGCAAAATACTAAGGAATAAATTGAATCAAGGAGGTAAAATACCTGTATTCTGAAAACTGTTAGACATTGATGAAAGAAACTGAAAAATAAATAAATAAATGAAAGATATTTCAAATTCATGGATGGGAAGAACTAATATTGTTAAAATGTCCATATTACCCAAAGCAATTTATAGATTCAGTGCAATCCCTACCTAATTTCCAATGGCATTTTTCACAGAACTAGAAAAAAGAATTTTAAAATTAGCATGGAACCACAAAAGACCCCAAATAGTCAAAGCCCTACTGAAAAAGAACAAAGCTGGAGGCATCACATTCTCCCATTTTACACTATATTACAAAACTATAATAATCAAAATAGTATGGTTTGGGCATAAAAATGGACATATAGATCAGTGGAACAGAATAGAGAGCCCTGAAACAAACTCACATATATATGGTCAATTAACTTAAAACAAAGGAGCCAAGAATAAACAATGGGGAAAGATACTCTCTTCAACAAATGCTGTTGTGAGAACTGGACAGCAATGTGAAGAAAAAGAAAGGAAGAAAGGAAGGAAGGAAGGAAGGAAGGAAAAGAAGAAAGTGGACTCTATGTTACATTATACAGAAAAATGAACTTAAAATGATTTAGACTTGATTGTAAGACATGAAACCATAAAACTCCTAGAAGAAAACAAATGGTAAGCTCCTTGACATTTTGGTGATGATTTTTTGGATTTGATTTCAAAAGCAAAGGCACCAAAAGCTAAAAGTAAAAAAGTGGGACTACATCAAATTAAAAAGCTTCTGAACAGCAAAGCAAATCAACAACATAATGAAAAGACAACCTACTGAAAGGGGGAAAATATTTGCAAATCATGTATCTGATAAGGGATTACTACCCAAAACATATAAAGAATTCAGACATATTAGAAGGAAGGAAGGAAGGAAGGAAGGAAGGAAGGAAGGAAGGAAGGAAGGAAGGTGAGCAATCCAAAGAGTATTTACCAGGTTGAAAACTTGAAACAGCCCTTTCAATCTTGGTTCCATGCCTCCCGCAAAAAGAACATGGTGGATAGCTGCATGGGCCTCCTGGGGAACACTTATTATGCATTGCATAAAAATCCCAAGGGCCAGAGGCGTGTTGCTCTCCCCAGGGTGGACAGGTACCACTGGGTCAACACGAACCGATAATATGGTGACGGGGCACTCGGTGGGAGAGAGCTCAGAGGAGCTGGAAGGAAGGAAGGAAGGAAGGAAGGAAGGAAGGAAGGAAGGAAGGAAGGAAGGAAGGAAGGAAGGAAAAGAAGCAAAAACAAACAAATAAAAAACAATCTGAGTAAATAAGGAGCAGAGAATCTGTATAGACATTTTTCCAAAGAAGATATACAGGTAGTCAACAGTCACATTAAAAGATGTTCAAAATCACTAAACAAAAGGGAAATGCAAGTCAAAACCACAATGAGATATCACCTGATACCTCTTAGAATCGCTAGTATCAAAGAAGCAAGAAATAACAAGCATTGGTAAGGAAACCTTTGAGCACCATTGGTGGGAAAGTAAATTGGTACAGCCACTCTGGAAAACAGAATGCAGGTTCCTCAAAAAATTAAAAATAGAACTACCATACAACCTAGTGATTCCACCTCTGGGTATTTATCCAAAGAAAATGAAAATAGGAATTTGAAAAGATATATGCACCTCTATTTTCATTGCAGCATTATGTACAATAGTCACAATATGAAAACTATGTCAATATCCATTGATGGAAGAATAGATAAATAAAATGCAATATATCTCATAATGGAATGTGATATAAAATGTGATATATGTGTGTGTGTGTGTGTATGTATTACTATATATGATAGAATACTACTAAGCCATAAAAAAGAAATCTTTACATGTCCAATGACATGGATGGGCCTAAAGTATATTATGCTAAGTGAAGTTAGTCAGAAAGACAAAGACAAATACTGTATAATTTCACTTACATGTAAAATCTAAAAAAAAATGAAATAGAACAAAAGAGAATAAATACATAGAACACAATGATGGTTGCCAGAGGGGAGGAGAGTTGAGAGGTGAGGAAAACAGGGTAAAGGGAGTCAAGAGGCACAAAATTCCAGTTATAAATAAGTCATGGGGATGTACTATACATGTTAATTACAGTCAATAATAGTGTAGATTATATTTGAAAGTTTCTAATGGAGTAAATCTTAAATGTTTGCATCACAAGAAAAAAATGTAACTTTGTATGGTAACAGTGGTATCTAGACTTCTGCTGCTCACTGTGTACACAAGAGAAAATCACTACATTGTATACCTGAAGCTTATATAATGTTATATGCCAATTATACCTCAATAAAAAATGTCTGATGTCAGTCTAGGTTTCATTCTTCATAGGGAATCTGTCTCACTCTCTGGTTTCTAATACATAAATTTATCTTTGTTTTTGGAATTCTGCAGTTTCATTGCAGTAAGTCTAAGAGTAGATTTCTATTTCTTTATTCTACCTGTTATACATGGTGTTTTCTGGTCACTGGCTCCAGAAATTTTTCTTCAACATCCTTCACATATTCCTCCATATCCATCTTTTTACTCTTTTCTTCAGAATCTCCTCTTAGACATAAGTTAGATGTTCATAATCTACTCTCAATATATTCTGTTTTTCTGTTCATATTTTCTACCTCCTTAGTTTTTGGTACTGTATTCTGTATATTATCTTTCAATTTCCTTTTATTTTTTCCTTCAATGGTTTAATATACATACCATTTTTAAGTTTTAGAATGTTAATTTTACTTCTAATAGTTTTATTTTGTTCTTCTCAATTCTTCTTCCTTAACTTTGTTTCATTTGTTTAATTTTCATTATAATTTATATCTTAAATATTTTATCTACCTATGTAATACTAATAATCTGGTAATTCTACTATCTGAAATTATAGAGGAAGTGGTTTAAATTAGCTCTGTGTTCTATATGATGGATTCACCTCTTGAAGACTTACTATCTCGTCCTTGTGGGTTATTTTCACTGTATGCTGAAATTTCACTAAATTTAATATGTGAGAATACTAAGAGTATTTTTCTTTGTAAAGGATTGGATTTGCTTCTGACCAACCTAGAACCACTTTGTGTTAGGGTGATATAACCTAGAGTCACTTTAACTTAATCTCTTGTCTTGGGGAATCCTTGACTTTATCAATAATATACCCTCAAATAAAAGATCCCCATAAGAACAGGCTTATAGTTATAATTTTTCAGATGAGATTAACATAATTATTTTTACCATTACTTTTATACTCGGTGGGAAGAGAAATGGACCTATTTTTATATCGGTACCTTCTGCAGAAAGACAGAATACCCCCACCCATCATTTCACAGAAGATGTAATAGCTAATATTTATTGAGCAACTTTAAGCAGGTTTACAGAGAATCTCTGTTCAGCTCCCCAATTTGGCTTCAGCCTGAAACTCAGTTTTCTCTTCCAACAAAGAGAATTTTGGCCTAATTTGCTAAGAATATGGCTTGCTAGTATTAGTTTTTAACACTAGGGTAATTCAATGGTCAGTCCTCATAGTTGCATTACTTCTATGGCTTCGGTTTCATCCAATTTTTTATTTCGGTCGGGGGGGAGTCCTGGCCTGTAAAGGATAACTCATTCTTCCTTTCAAAAGAAAAAAAAAACACCTAAAAGTACATTTATTGGAAAATTCCCAGCATCTTGATGTTTTGCAGAAGGCATTTTAGAACACTTAGTCTGCCTCATCCATGGAAATGGAAGTTAGCTTCATTTCAACATCTGTGAAGTAAGCTCAACAAATCTCGCTCATAAAACTAATGTGGGGATTAAGTTTTATACTGTTTATCATTGCTTGGCACAATGAATGACATAAAAATGCACTCCATAAATATTGGCTATTACTATTGTTATAGGGTGATATTTTCTAAGAAGTAAACATACTGAAAAACTCATAAAGCATATACTGTTATTAGACAAATGACTTCCAAATAAAATTTTGACCTTGTGATGGTTATACTGTCGCTTATTTTCCTCGTGATGGTTATACAGTTCTTCTTCAATCAATATTTGTCCATTCTGGTCTATTTGTGCTAAGGTAGGTGTGGCAGTGAGTGAGCAATGCAAAGTCATAATTACCTGGAACAACTAATTGGTCCCTCAAGCTGCCTAAACGATCTATTAAAGTTACTATTAAAGCAGAATTAACTAGTTCAGATTTTGCCTGTTCTCTTTTACTCTGTTATTTAATGTCAGGTGAAAGAATTTACAGATGACTTTGAAAGGGACAGAAGTTGGGGTGTTGGGACGCCTGGGCTCAGTTGGTTAAGCAACTGCCTTTGGCTCAGGTCATGATCCCAGCGTCCTGGGATCGAGTCCCGCATCGGGCTCCTTGCTCCGCAGGGAGCCTGCTCCTCTCTCTGCCTCTGCCTGCCTCTCTGCCTGCTTGTGTTCTCTCTCTGTTAAATGAATAAATAAAAATCTTAAAAAAAAAAAAAAGAAGTTGGGGTGTTAATAATTTACAAGGAGGATGAAATAAACACTAATCAAGAGAACTGGTGAAAACTTTGGACTTCTAAATGTGAGTTTAATATTTAAGACTCTTAAGGTGATTTCTTTTAGTCATCCCTAATACTTTTAAGCTCCTGCTGTAAGCTTTCCTTAGAAATTGGGAAACCAGTGAATTGCAATATTAACCTCTTACCAGGCAGTTTTTATTGTTAATAGAAGGAAAAGATCACTGAGATTGGAGGTACTGTGGCCAAATGGTCATGTGCCCAAGGTCCAAGTGCAAAGAGACTTGGGTCTGAATGTTTAATAGCCTCTCACTATCTCTGTGGCTTTTGATACCCTTCCCATGTCTGTAAAACAGGCTGCAAAAGACCTTAAAACATAGGGTTATTGTGATAACAAATGAAAAACTGCATGCTGAAACACTTAGAGCAGGGACTGGGCCTTTGGAACCACGAGACCATTAGTGCTATTATTATGTTTTGCTGTATCACTAACAAATCTTCTGTAGCTTGGTTAGTCTGCAAGAAGTTGTAAAAATCAAATGCTTTGGTGATTTTTGGAGCTATTTTGGAGCTATTGCTCACCATCTTCGAAATCATTACTATGAGTAGAAAATATAGTATGATATGATAATGAAGAGTGAACAATGATAATGATATGAAGAGTGAACAATGCCTTTTCAAGGAATGGAAAAAAATTATTACGTATCTGAATGCAAACTCACACTCTGAAATTAGGGATGGGATCTGGCATATCCCTTTTAAATATTCATAGGCTGTAAAAAAAATCTGGCTGTTGGATTGATTTAACAGGCAAATGAATGTTGCCTTTGCTCTGCATAATTGTGGCTATAAGAAACATTAGGTGGGCAATAAAAAAAAAACCCACAAACCTCTGACATACGCATTTAATTGAAAAGAAAATGGGCTAAGGCTCATCTTCAAGTGAAGGGACACTTTGTTTATTAATGGAAAAACTGTTTCTCTTTAGCCAACCAAAAAAAAAAATCAAGGAAATTACAGTTTGAAACAATGTTAGAATTTTTCACTATAACAATCTAATACAATGATTTTTTGGAAAACAAAAGAAATCAATTTTAAAATGGTTACTGTAATCATTTTATTTCCTCAGTCCCTTCGATAATTTATCCCAAGGCTCCTTCCACACTGCATCAAAACATCAATCTTTTCAACTAAATATTCAATGGGAACATCCCAAATGGTTAATTTAGCTAACAACCTATTAGGTGTTGGTCTATTACCTAAGTAGTTTGGAAATGATCAAAGAACCTGAGAAATAGGAAAAGTCTCTTACTACCCATCCTTTTACCCCAACATCATATCTCTAAAGTCACACCAGCTCCTTAAGGACTGGCATCATGGAATTTGAGAAGGATATTACCTCCAGCATATATGGTTTTCATCAAAGCTTTAAAGCATCAAATGTGTTTTTTTTTTCCCTCATTGCCAAATTACTTTCAGGTTATTATTGGCTAGATACTTCAAACAATAGAGGTGTGCGCATTTCATTGTTTTTCATATTGGAATATACATATTTGTGTGTTTATCCCTGCCCCTGGTGGGAAACACATGCATACACACAAACACGAAAAAATACACACACATGGCTTTGAGGGTAGGTGATATAGTACACAACTTAGTAAAAATGAAACACCAATCATTTATTGAATATGTACTATGCTCTTAGCACTATAGTAAGCCCTTTCCACACAGTATTTTATATTTTTCTCAGGAGATCGCTACGAAACAGGAGCTGTTATCAAAGATGAGGATGTGGGAGCCGGGAAGTATTACCCAAGGTCACACAGACAGTGAGCTGTGGAGGGATGTGCCAGTTATCAACTTACTGTCTCTAAACAGTGATCTGCATGTGATACTCGATTATTTCTCTTAGCCCCCTTACCCGATGCTAAACTTTGTCAGTAGAGGGCGCTGGAGTGACACCTGGGGAAGTAAAGATTTCTCCATTCCAGTGTGTTTGTAATTCTTTCTTGCTTCCGCAGCACTAGGTTGACCTGTAGGATGCCTGATGGAGCTCAACTCCTCTGTTCCTAACTCTCCCATAAATTTGAGCAGCACCCTCTACAGGTGTCCTCTGGCAAACTCTGTGGGTGACCCAGTGGCAAGTTCATCATGGGGGTGAGGGACAAATCCATGGGTAGCTTCCTGGTGCCCAAGCCTGTTTCCCTTAGTTCAAGAACACCAGCCACAGGTAGCTTTCTAACAGGTGCAAGAGGCCCACCACCCAATTTTCCAGCAATTCAGGAACAACCCCCACAGGCTGCTTCCCTGTGAGTTTTGTCAGCACGCCACTCCAAGTTTCTGTTGACACAAGCTTCAGCCCACTGACTGCGTACTAGCCCTGACCGGGTCCACTCAGACCATTTCTTTGCCATCTCATGGGCTGGAGTCACACTCTTACCAAACAGCTCTGAATCCCAGCCTTGGGTAAAGCTCCTCGCTTTCCAAGTCAGTTCCTTCCTTGGGTACTTCCGCTCAGCCCGAGGGGCGTCTTTTTGAGTTCTCTTCTACTTTCTCTTAAAAATTAATTCCCAGTAAATAGTTAACACTTATTTATGTTAAACCTTCCCTATTCATGTTGCTTGTAGTTTCTGTGGCCTGTCTAACCCTAATAACAAGGGGCTATTCTAACTCAAGGTTTTCTTATTCTATAGTCAATGTTTTAACAACTCAATTTGGATATAGCATAGTAGGTTTTCAATCAGGGTCTGTTTTTGAGTTGAATTTTTATTTATTTGGGGAAAATGCCTGGTTCTACACCAAAGAACTTTGCAATATAAGAACATAAGTAGTTTTTGTGTTACTAAAGGTCTGCAAGAATATTACATAAATAAGGCTGATGCCAAGGTCAGGTTAGAGAATGATCTGCTCCTGAGAGACTAGATAGACTCTGCACATGGTTAAAGATTAAAATTTGGGCTTTTTCACAGCTTAGCCAAAGTCGGTTCTACAATGTGACTTTTAATTTTTTGCTTGAACTGCAATTTCAACTCTGACACGAAGAGTCAAATATAAATAAGAGGACACTCCAATTCCCTAACAAAATCCAGATTGAAATGAACTTTGAGTTAGTTGCCATCTACAAATGACTACTCTTGCTCGCATCTAACAACAGTGCAACAAGAGAGGCCAAGGGACTGTTTGGGATCCCCTTTTCCAATCCCTAGTCCCTCACAATGATAAGGGGAAAGAGTGACTAAAGTGCTCAGGAAAGACAGTAACAGGATTTGGAACTGTTGGGAGGATCCCTGCAGGCACCTCCACATCGATCTGCCCTATGGTCACCTACTCCCTACTCGTCTTCGAGATCTGAGGGCAGTGGGTAGGCTCTCCTACACCACACTTCTTTCTAATTTGCAAACATGATCAAACCTCTCCTCCACTTAAATAACAAAAGGTTTCCTACATACCCTCCTAGCTACCATCACCTTATGATCATTCTTTCTCTTCACAGCCAAGCTCCTTACAAGCACAGCGAAAACTTTGCTTTCCTCCTTCCTCCTCCCTAATGTCTTCTCTAATGCCTCAGCACTGTTCTGTCTATCCCCAGGGAAATTCCATCAAAACCGTTCTGGTAAATGTCATAAGTAATGTCCTTTTTGCCCGATTCTGTCTTCATCTTACCAGGCCTCTCTATTGTATCTGACATTTTTTTTCATGACTTCTCTTTACAAACTGCTACCTCCTAAGCACCCTGCTTTTAACTTGCGTCTCCTCATACCTCTGTGACCATTTATTCTCATTTCCTTTGGAAATAATACTTCCTCTGCCTAAGCCTTGATTTTTTTTTTAAGATTTTATTTATTCATGAGAGAGGAGAGAGTGACAAATAGACTCCAGGCTGAGCACTGAGTCTGACGTGGGGCTCAATCCCAGGACCCTGAGATCATGACCTGAACCAAAGGCAGATGCTTAACTGACTGATCTACCCAGGTGTCCCTGCCTAAACTTTAATTTTATGGATAACTCCTAAATTCTGCCTATGATTCATTTTCTTTTGGCTTACGTGGGGTGATGTCATGAAATTTACAGTTTTAACTAGCGTGTGGCCTGGCGAATCCCATGTCTATATAACTGGTCTAGATCACTCTAACTTCAGGGCTCCGTATCTGTTTTCCTGAATTATGGAATATCCTTGCTAGACGCTCCCTGAGTACTCTAGCAGACCCTGCTGATACCCTACCACCTAGCCCCTTAACCTCAATGGCTCTGAGTTCACCTAAAGCTATGGTGGAATTTCTGCAAGCACTGCTACATCCACCTCAAGCACCCACATTTCTTAATTGGAATTCCCTCGACAGCCCAGAAGTGTGGGATTTTATGCACCTGAGGGCAATCCTCAAACAAAACCAGAGGGAAATTGGTGGATAAACACTACAGTTTCCATCAGCTCAGGGGGGCAATTCCGAGCGTGCTCTCTGACACTGGCGTTATACATGATTTCTTTAAATCTCCCAATAGGACTACCCTGTCATTCCCAGTGGAAACTAAACCCTTTATCAACCGTCCAAGCTTTCCTTCTCCAATCCCTCCTGTGTCCTTCTTCTCTCAAATTAACTACTAGTACCTAAGTCCTTGACTCAGGGATTGCTTTTGGCTGGTATCAAACTTCAGCAGGCCCTGCAGGATCAATGGAGATAAAAGACGACATGTGATTTTTCACCTCCAAACGTGCTTCTTATTCTCATTTTCTCAATCTTGTTTATGAAAAATAACAGCTATCCAGTCACCTAAATCAGAAACCTAGATTTAGATGCTCTCCTAGATTTTTCATTTTCACTGTACCTATCACCACTGCCCTTGTCTTCAGCTGATCTAAAAATACCACTTCTTCCTTGGTCTCACTACCTGCAATCTCCCTATCTTTGATGCCACCTACTCTCCACAGTCACTACAGAGGTAATATAAGCCGATGGTGGCACCATTCTTCTCCTTTCCCCCTTACATTCTTTTAAAATATTTATTTACTTATTGAGAGAGAGAGAGAGAGAGAGAGAGAGAGAGCGAGCGAGCACTCAAGTGAGCACGAGCAGGAGGGATAGAGGGAGAGGGAGAGAGAATCTCAAGCAGATTGCACACTGTGTGCTGAGCCCAACACGGGGCTCGATTGCACAACCCTGAGATCACGACCGGAGCCAACACCAAGAGTCAGACCCTCAACCGACTGCACCACCCAGGCAGCCCTTCCCCCTGACATTCTAAACCCTTCAGTGTTCCCGGAGTGCATGGTTATAGACCAGGCTGTTTGAGAAACATTGGTTTCCCTCAGCAACCTTGCTGATGCCTACTCATTCAGACACTCCCCCACCTGTACCTTACACTCAGGAAAGACCAAATGGTCTGCAGATGTGCACTGATAAGCAGCCTCATGCTTCCAATTCTTTGCATGTGTATGTCTACCTGTCTGGGATGGCCCTCCTGCACCCGCCCATTTGGCGATCTCCTCTTCTGGTTTTAAAATGTTCACAGGGCTACCTCCTGGCTCAGTCAGTAGAGCATGCAGCTCTTGATCTTGGGGTTTTGAGTTCGAGCCCCATACTGGGTATAGAGATTACTTTTTAAAAATGTTTTAAATCTTAAGAAAAATACAATGTCATTCACAGAGAATTTTCTCTAGAAAAGTTACCCCAAATGCTTTCCTGTGCTGACCCACACAGGTCTACACTGTTTTTCTGTGTTCTCTAATCTTCTGTGATAACTTTTAACACAATTTTTTTTTGCATCTTACAAGGATATTGCTTGTTTTTTTGCATCTTACAAGGATATTGCTTGTTTTTATGTTCTGAACACACCAAGATATCAGTGAAGTTTTGCTTAACTACTCAATGTCTATGAGTAATGAAGGAGAGAAAAATTTTCTACTGGTTACCCAACCTTAGAACACTGTCTCACATGTTAAAGACACATGTAGTAAATGGATACAAATCTAAACTTCACAATAATCTATGTGTTCTTTTTGACAAGTAATCCATTCTTGATTAAGGAGAGCATATGCAAAACACTATTTGATTGGGAGTGATATGTTATTTTCTCTTCATTTTGATTGAAAACATTTGGAAAACACATGGTATAATCTTTACATATGAAAATTCCTCTATTATATATATAAATGAAAGCTCTTAGTGTTACTTGGGAAGAATAAACAATATCTAGGGTACTAAGAGAATCACACATATGACTAACATATTACACATGTGTGTGCATGTGTTGAGAAAGGTGGGGAGGGGTGCCTGGGTGGCTCAGTTGGTTAAGCCTCTGCCTTTGGCTCAGGTCATGATCCTAGGGTCTTGGGTTCAAGCCCTATAGCCAGCTCCCTGTTCAGCCTGGGGTGGGAGGGGGTTTACTTCTCCCTCTGCCCCTCCTCCCTACTTGTGTTCTCATGTTCTCTCTCTCTCAAATAAATAAATAAATCTTCAAAACAGAGAGAGAGAGAGAGAGAGAGAGAGAGGTCGGGGAGAGGGAGAAAGGGAAAGAAGGAGAAAGAGATGAGGATACCTAAACATATTGGTTAATCCTGGGTAGGGAAAAGAATCCTGTGGTCAGATTAAGATCTGATTTTGAATTGTTAATTTCTTTACAGCTTGTGGACTTGAGTATATTATTGTATTTGGTATATCTCTGTTTCCTGTTAAAACTCAACCTTTATAATGTTTTTGTGAGATAAAATGATACAAGACACATGTAAATAATTTACTCATGTCTGGCTCCTGATAATTTCTAAAACCTGGAAGCTGAGCTAATATTTAAAGTATTATTTGTATTTTTCTGAGAAACCTACAAGTATATGTTAGGTATTTATGCAAATCAGTTTAAAAAGATTTTTTACTCTTATCGTCATACCTCTTCATGTAGTTCTCTCCAGCGAGAATTAAATGTCTCAAGTTCCTCATTGATCAGTTCATCCATGACTCCACCATCTGTTAGGGTCTGTGCCAATATGCGAATCTGATTCGGGTTATCCTCTGAATGTTGCATCAAATTTTCAAGTGACTGAAACACATTTGTAATAATTACTATTTCCCTTCTTTTTCTAAATATATTGAATTAACACAAAATGCTCAGTACCTTCTTATTTACATATCATTAAGTTAAAAACAATTTAAAGCAATATCGAATTGGGATCATAAAACATCAAAGACCATTGTTACTTAAAAAAAATATGTTTCTGCATGTGTTTATTCATGAGCTTGTGGCAGGACTGTGGACTGGGGCACTTAAAAATTACCCACAGCCACCTTCTTCTTTGATGTTCTCTACTCTTAAACCTGGGAAGGTAAAATACTTAATATTCTTAATACTTAATAATTCTTAAAAAAATACTTAATTACTTCTCTTACAGCTACTGATGGCTAAGTGACATGATTCTGAAAAATATATGTAGGTAGAAATTCAAGAGCAGAGTTTCCCTTCCTAAATTAAAAAGAAAAAAAAGGTACAACCTCTAGAAGAAATCCCTTTGCCCTTCATAATTTTTCCCCACACAGACAGCTTGTAAGTGGAGCAGCCATTTTTGGATGGAAAAGCAATAAAGATGAGGATGAAGTCCTTCAGTCTGATCATTTAATAGGATAAGTGCATCACCGCACTCTGTGTTCTGGCCACCATCCTTCTACTAATGCACTGTGTGTGCTTCAACTTTTTCTGGAAGATGCATCACATTGCTGATTCATAAGGAATGCTTGGTCAGATAACATCTCTGAATAGGACAAGACCAAAATTATAGTTCACCTGAGACCAGTCTCATTGTTCTCTGATAACTCTTCAGGTTTTACAATCCTCTTGAAAAAATAAGGAAGTTGGATATATGATGTTTAGGTGTCTGCTATAACACTCTAGAATCTTCATACTATCTAAAGAGACACTTTATATTTTCTTCACATCTTAATTTACATAGGTTATTTTAGCATATTTACATAGTGGTTGCATTGCAATGGCCCTCTATACAATACATATGGCAAAACTACATATTCATTATACACAAAAGGTTAGCCAAAAGTACAATAAGATGCATAGTACAGAAATGATTATTGTGAGAAGTTCACATAAATCAAAATTTATACCTGCCAATTCCTTTAAATTTTACTTTTTAAACATCTTCAAGATAAAACTTGAAAATGTACCAAGATTCTGTAGTACCAACATGTACGAACATTTTAAAGATACGTTCCTAATATCAGAACATGCACATTTAATACCTCATGGCACTCTGTAAGGTATAAATTTATGGTTTTAAATAATCTAAAAGTATGTTTTGATTCAATAAATGTAGCTTTTAAACTGGAAATAATGTTTTATACGATCATCCTGTTTAGCTCTGCTCTGAAGGAGCAAAATGGTACCTTCACACTGTGTGGGTCTGTGGTAGATTTAAATAGGTAAAGAAACATGTCGGCATAGAACTTTGTAATATAGAAAAAGCAGATATCTTCTGGAAAGGGTTATTTAAATCCTCTTTACAACCTTGAGACTGGAAGGTTTATAGAATAAACAAAAGCTTCATCCAAAGCACCAGAGCCCGGAGAGGCACAGCAACCACACTCACTGTACTGTTTCCCCCGCAGCTCTTTTCTACTTGGTCCAGGGCATCCACGGCATATGAATTATTATCATTTCGATTAAGTCAAAACTTACATCAAGCACCTCAGAGATTTCCTCAGCTCCCCCAGGAATATTTTCAGTGGTTTTCAGTTTGAATTCTACTTCATTCAGCCACTTGTTTGCCTTCTCCAAGTATGACAATAACTCATGCCAGCATGCCCAAACTTCCTAAGAAAGAAATACATCATGCAGATGAAATATACAATAGAAGTGATTGTAGAGTTTTGGAATTTTCATTTTTAAAGCTGTGAATATTGAACATGTTTATTTTGCACTGTTCACATTTCCTTTACAGTAGATAATTTAAAAAGCAACTAGTCATGTTGATCAGCTAATATGTTTATAATTGCTAATCATTAAGGAAACATCTTATTACGAAAATTAATTAAAGAGTCAGTGATTTGCTTTTTTAAATAAAAAACTCATCAACATTACAGTCTGTAAAATAAGAAAGAAGCATACACAAAATGCATATATATAGATCTAACATCGCAAAACCTTTTTTTTTAAAGATTTTATTTATTTATTTGACAGAGAGAGAGATCACAAGTAGGCAGAGAAGTAGGCAGAGAGAGGGGGAAGCAGGCTCCCTGCTGAGCAGAGAGCCTGATGATGCGGGGCTTGATCCCAGAATCCTGAGATCATGACCTGTGTGAGGGCAGAGGCTTTAACTCACTGAGCCACCCAGGCGCCCCAACAAAACATTTTTAAGCAAAGAAATAACAAAGGCAAATTTCTGGATTATGGTTATGTCTATTGGGAAAAAAGCAGGAAGATAAGCTAGAAGATATGAATACAAAAATGATCATTTTCCATTAGATTTGATATTATAAATATTGGACAAACCTATAAATATAGTATTGCAATCACTACCACCTGCTACCCCCCCAACTCCACCAAAAATAAAGCCAAGGAAGGAAGTTTTATTTTAGGGAAAACCAAAAATTTTGTCAGATTTCCCATATTTTCACTTTGCTTATAGCCCTTGCAAATGATAGAGGACATTCTCTTTCTAGCTGATGAAAAGTATCAGTCCAAACTGTCTTGTCATCCCACCAATACCTGCTTAATATTTTATGTACAGTTTATTACAGAAAGTGAAATTAACTATTTTGCTTTAAAAGGTGACAGAAATCTTAAGTCGGGGTCATTTCCAGCTCCTGCTGGACTACAGGCTGTCTTCCTTCTGGGCAAAGATCCCAGTGGGAAAATATAAATATCTCCTTAAATACCCATTGGTACTTTAGATCTTTGAAGATAAGGAGATGTGATTGGTAATGCGTCTTATTAACTTTGGTGCAGACTGAGGTAATGAACTACCTTGCTGATTTAACTGTCAGGATGGATGGCCTCTTGTGTCCTCAAAGCATCTGAAGGACACAGCTGGAGAGGCTGAATGTATTGGCTTTACAGGTCACCTTTGCAAAATAAAATGTAGTCTTGCAGTCTGAATTGGAGCTAAAAGCCACTTAGAATAACTGTTAAGCTTTGCAGTTTGGAACTCAAAACTACTTGGAAATCACAGAATTCACTATGGCTTTGAAGAGATAACAAATGAAAAAGGAAACTTCCATTCAAAATGGTCCTTGGAGCTGATGTGGCAATCCACCCACCCCCTGCTACTGTGACACTGAAATGCTGGGTAAAATATAAAGGACAACGTTTAAGTTCATCCGGCTGCTCTGTGAAATAGGAAAATCCTTCTGGAGCAGAAACGAAGGGGGAAGTTAAGTGTATGCAGAGGTTGGGAGGCCAAGCTTAACAAAACACTGGTATATCAGAAAAGGGAATGTGACATACAAGCTAGGGTGTTCAACACTAACTTGGATTGAAACAAGGGACACTGGTCTCATACATGTTAGAACATAAAGTTGTGTCCCACCTATCCTGGAAACAAGATCTGTAAAATCCCCATCCACTGGAGTAAAAGGAATTAGCAAGGAAGCTTGAGAATCCTTAGGATTTTAGTTAGAAAATAAGGATTTACCTACCAGATACTGAAACCTAAGTTTATATCACACGTGAGAGTAGAACGTAACATTTCTAGGACTCTGGTAGGAACATTAAGAACAAAGAAGCAAACAGACCAAACTCATGAGGACCCTCAGACAGCCCAGAGAAGAAAGGATTTCCAGTAAAAACAATTCCTACTACATATGAACTCAGAAACAAAAAATCACAAGCCACGTGAAGAAATTTACTGCCATTTGAGGCAGTCAGTAATTGTAATGAACGTAGAACCCAAAACTTATAATCTAAACATGACACAATTGTAAGGAATTTCATCATAAATAACTTTAGCCTGTTGTTAAAAGTTACCAGTAAGATCTCTTATCCTTGAGCCTGGCAACTAGAGTTCATATTTAAGAGCTTAAGGTTAAGTTCCCTATATTCTATGTTTAAAAAACAAACAAAAACAAAAACTTCTACAACATGTTTTTATAAGCTGTGGACTAAATAGAGGGAGCTGATGGGGAGGGCACTGGGGGGATATGAAGAAAGGAGAACTGGAAAATGAGGCAATTTTTAAAACAGATTTTACCTTTTGAAGTAATCTCTACAACCAACGTGGGACTTGAACTTACAATCCTGAGATCAAGAGTCATGTGCTCTACTAAATGAACCAGTCAGGTGCTCTTGAGGCAATTCTTTTTCTCAACTTTTTACTGTAGTGTTTAGAGGAAATCCATCTGGTCCCTTTTCTTTAAAGGATCTAAAATAATACCACTCATCAAATGGGTGGGTACATTCAGAAAGAGAGAGTCGGCATGCATTCCCTATTGTGCTGCTGGTATGGCCAAGGAAGAATCAAGGAGTTAGGGGAGATGGGATCTGCCAGAGCTTCCTGGCTAAGCTGAAATGTGGTGGAGAAATAAAACTCTAGGGCGTCATGGAAGCATGGGTTTAAAAGATGTAACTTTCAAGAGAATGTGGTTTAAGGCTACTGGCAAGAGTCAGCCTAAAATTTTGTTTAATACTCCAAGGCATCATGAATGAATAGGAGATCTTTTGGGGGAGTTCACAATCTATATGAATATAGATCTACAAAGATCACATCAAGTCTATAGAGAACAAGGCAGATCAGTGATGATAACCTACAGAATCTGGTGATAACATACTCATCATCATAGATGTCTATGGGTGTTAATAAAAGGGTATAGCAACTGTGACCAGCAAAGAAAAAGGCAGTTATATGAAGAATGGATTTTCCTCTTATTATCCTCCCTTAAACCAATACTATACAATCACTATCCAGAAACTGAGTGGGAGGAGGGGATGTTAAAATAATTTTTTTTCTCACTCCCACCTTTGTATAAATTACTGCAGCCATGTATTAATCTAAACTAATGAAAGATGTTAACAAACTATGAGATCAAAATTTAAACAAGACTAAATTTTTATAACTAAAAGTGAATGAAAAATCATGGGATCAGACAGCAATAGTGATTAGGAAGCCAACTACTAGGCAGAAAATGAGTTTTGACATCAGTGGTTACAGTTATTGGAAAACCAAAACTCTTTCACGCTCATTACTCATGGAGACTTCTCAACCAAACAGACTGCATAGGTTTAAATTGTTTAACAAAAGGAAGAAATAGAATCAGTTATGCAAAAGCAGAACATTACATAAAAGGAGAAACAAATTTTCTAAATAGCTAAGTAAAATCTTAAATAGAAAATAAGTCTTTGAAAAAATACAAAATCCTATCCAAACGTGTATATAGACAGATGCGTATATAGAGATGAGAATATTTATACAACAGTCAGTTGAAGAGATAATTTGAGAACCAGAAGACAAATTTCAGAAAAATACAAAGAATCCAATAGAGATAGATAAAAGAGAAACCTTTATATAATAGCAAATGATGACAGATGGGTGCTACACTTGAGGTGAGCTTAGCATAATGTACAAAGTTGTCTAATCACTACACTGTACACTTGAAACTAATATAACACTGTGTGTCAGCCATACTCAAATAAAGAGAGAGAGAGAAAACAAAATCTGTTGTATTAGTGCTGAGAGCTACAGAAAATAAAACAAAGAACGGGAAGGGACGGGAAGAGATGACACTATGGGTCCCAGGGAAAAACTAATTCACATTATCATGTTTCATGAGGGAGGGGCTTTTTGTATCTAGGAAATTGCTTTTTAACAATATTTTTAAAATGAAACTCTTAAATATTTTCTTACGTTCTTAATTTCTTTACATCATTATTCTTTGCTTCCTATTATTCATGTTGTTCATGTAAAAGATAGGCCAATCCATCAGAAAACTATTTTGGGATAAGTTTTCTAAAGGGACCTTTTATTTTCATATTAATACATTTTTCAAGACTATTGAGCTATCCATCTATTTCTCATCTATAATTACACTTATAATCTATTTGTATTGAAGTTATAAAGTCATACAGTTCCTTTTTAGTCCCTGTCCACTGGTTGGAATATATATGAATTCTTTATCAACTATATTCACTAAGATGACTCAGTTCATGTGGAGGAAGGGGGCTTAATTTATAGTCCAGCTAGTGGGCAGTCTCTGGCAGCGTTGGCTTTTGGTGCTAGGTAAAGTTTTGTGTCCCTCGATATAATCCTTACTGTTAGAAACAGTATTTTTACATGAATTCTCTGTCAACTATTTTCAGATAATCTAAGGAGTAAAGCACCTAGAAAAGATAAAGCAGGACTTAAGAGAATACATAAAAATAATGTAAAATGTTCCCACCAAAAAAGCCAGACAATATGTCTTGTGAAGCATCCTATAGGGCAGAGCGATTCTTAAAATTATAACAAAACATACTTCCTCACGAAGTACTTTTTGACTCAGATACTTATGATTTTATGCACATTCAAATATATGAAAGAATAAAGACCAGTTTCGATAAATCCTGAGAAAACTTATTTATGACATTTTTGTGACCTAAAATAATAATGGTAATAATGAGAATTAGAACTATAACTGCTCACTAGGTGAAGTATTAAATAGAATAACTGATTTAATTTTCTCAGCACCGTATGGAATAGGTTTTTTTTTTTTGTCCATTTCACAGATGGGAAACGGATTCATACAATGTAATCAACTGGCCCAAAGTCATAAATTTCTAAGTGCCTTTGGGAGGACTCTGAGCCTAAGCTATCTTAACACCTGTGTTCCTATTCTTAATCACTGTGTGCCACGTAGGATCATAAGCTGACACAGTAGTAATAAAGATCAAGAAAAGCAACTGACTTCCAAGGTCTTGCATTTGCCATTGAGCCTGGTGCAGAGCCACTGATAGTTGGTGGTTAGAGTGTCAAGTTCCTTTTTTAAGGCCTCTTGTGCTGCAGGTGGAGCCTGAGCTATGACACTGTTGACGGTCTCGGTAAGGAGTTTCACTTTGGCTTCTTTCTGCTGGGCCTCTTCTTTAGCTCTCTGAAAAAAAAGAATGCTCTCTTACTTGACAGCAAGGCAATGGATTTACTTACAAAATGCATTCCTATACATCATATACTGTCTTCCCTGTATACTGATATATACTGATACTGGTCCCTGTGAGATTAATAAAAATAAATCCAGTAGTGACTATAATCACTTCCATAAATTTAGATTTAGTTAAAATTTGAATTTGGAAGGAAAAAAATTATCATCAGAATGTAATAGCTCTTTCATCAGAATGCTGTGCAAAGTAGCCAACATGTGGGTATGTGTTTGTAGTGTGCTCTCTCGCATCTTTCGTATATATGTCTGTGCGTGCATATGTACACACATACATGCACACACAGACATATATATTAGACAAGCAAGAAACATGTATTTCAGTACTAACAAAAATATCCCATATTCTAGAATTGAAATCATTTCTAAATTACTCAGATGAATGAGTAATATTCAAATCAATACAAATATCATTATGTAAATCAAAAGATAATTAATATAGACAAATCTTCTTAATGCTACATCCAGGACAATATTTTGAGAAAAGAAAGTTCCAATCAGTAACCGAACACATATAAGAGGAAGAGGAGAAGAGCAGCCACTGAAAGGAAGGGGGCTCACCTGGTCCTCAGCTCTGCCTTTGGTCTTCTCCCATAGAACATCAAGTGTTTCACAGAATACCAACATCAGACAAGGCCACTTTGTAACCACTGTGGATCATGACAATACCTCTACATTCCATAATCATGTTATACAAAGCATAAACACTGCCCAAACCACACAATACCCAATTCTTCCCTATCTGCATTAATAAGAGTCTGTGCTGCTTCTTTATCAATTATACCTTTAACTTCACTCTGGTCCTCCTTCGTTCTAGGACAGATTTATTAAGATACCCAATCACAGAATTATTCCCACTTACAGACAACATGCAATCCAAAGCAAAACTCTTCAACTCTCCCTCAAATCATCTAACAAAAACCCAGATCTTACAACAGGTTCTTTCTATCATGCTCTAACTCATACAACCCACAGTTCCCCAAAGTATGTACTCTCCCTCAGTGCCAGAAGTACTAAACCCAATTTATTCAACTACATGACTCTTGCTGGAGGTCTTTAGCTGCAGGGTTTTTATACTCCTCAACTTTTGATGTGTACATGTATCGCTCTCTCTCTCTCTCACACACACACACACAACACACACACACAACACACACTCACACTCACAATAGGTCTTTCATTTGACTTACTCCAAACGTCAACCCTGAGATGGGCTTTCAAGTATAAGTAGTTTATGTGCCATGTAAAGCAAATGCTGGTGTAGGAAATGATATTATGAAGGTATACTTATTCAGCTCAGCAACCAGTGTTGGTGACTAGAGATGAAACTTGCTGGGAAGCTCTGGGAAACACATACCTCAGAGTTATCCCACTCAAGGGTGAAGAAATGGGGTACTTATACATCATTTCCCATCATTGGTTGAAACCTGTTGGGGGGATGTTAATTTTATAGTAGTGAAGACTGACACATAGGTGGGAAAAGTGGGATGCAGCAACCACAGTAAGTCCTTACATCAAGAAATGTAGGTACTGGCAGGGGGAAGTTGGGCCTACATGCAGTGTAGTGGTGAGAGTAAGGAGAGATGGGCAAGAAATAGACAAGGTCAGCTATAAAATGCCTTCAGATTTTCCAGCATAATTACCCTATGCCTTTGGATTTATTCCCATGATGCCTCAAAAGTATATAATATGATGGCAAATGCCAGGATGTTTTGAATATTAAGTGATTACGTTCATGGATTTTGATGTAATTGATTAAAACTTTTAGCTCAAAATTCTTAAATCTGTTTTTGGCATTAATGAGCATGAGCTTTATTTCTACACAAACCATATTTTGACTATAGTAATTTTAGCTTACAAACAATTCTGACAACCATTAATCACTAACTATGTGCTGCTATGTGCTATGTCAGACATGCTGTACGTGTGATTTCATTCCATCTTTAACAAAACCATGTGAGATGTGTTTTGTCATCTTTGGATTTGACATCAGAAAACTGAGTTTCAAACTGTTTTAAGAAAGACATCCTGTAAACTACATCCTTTCTTTCTCATGGTTTCTGTTAAGCCTATCTCAAATCCTCTGTGAAATGAAGAAGCATGCTGTGCTGAATCCAATGAGTGAAATTACATTTTATACAAGTTACAAACAACCTACACAACTATCAGAATGAAGAATGAAAAATACTTCATTTTTCCTTTTTTTTTTTTTTGGCTTTCAAAAATTCTGGAAAAAAAAAAAAAAAAACTTAGAATCTGGGAAACATTCAGGAGAAATGGAGATAAAACTTCTCCACTGAAAGAAAAGGTAGAAAACTAAATGAGTGGTATAATTTGGATGTAATCCTCATCAGAAATGATGTATTTTTTTCCTCCCTTTATTTCCATGAATCTAACCATTATATGCTGAAACACTTTTCATTGCCAGTATCTCTAACTGGTGGTTCTCAAAGTATGGTTTCTTGGAACCACTTTGGAACTTGTTTCCTGGCATCACTTAGAAATTTGTTAGAGGTTAAAATTCTCAGGTCTCACCCCAGACTCAGTGAATTAGAGATTCTGGGGTGGGGCCTAGAAATCTGTGTTTTAACCAGTCCTTTAGGTGACTGGGATGCTCACTCAGTTGTAAGAATCACATTCTCGTCTGTCATACAATGAGAACAGTAAATACATTTATGTAATTCTGGTAAGTATGAGGCCTACACTATTTACAATAGTGTAAATTTAAAACAAAATAAAGAAGACAATAGTTAAAATTGAAATTTCAGAAATTTTTAAAGAGGCTAATACAAAGTTTCACCATTTATTCATTGTAGAACTCCAAAAGAATTTCGAGTCAGATAATGCTCACCAAACACTCCTAGAAACTCTTTTATGTTAATTGAAAAGCTTGGTTTATGGGGGGGAAAGAAGTCAGGAAAATAGCATAATCCTTTTCAAGTAAAACAGAGTAGGTAAAAGTAAATAAACAGAAGGATGTCTCTACTTTTTCTCTGAGTAAATTAGGGAGAAGTGTCTGAGTAGGTCTGCCAGTTTCATTTGACAATAAAGATAAATTTACTCTCAACATGAGCACAGGTGGAAGCCTGGACAAGGTACCATCACTACCTTCTAGGTAGTTAAACAAACCTAAAGAGATTATCTTGACTGGCAGGCAAAAAAGTACGAGAAATTGGATCTTCCTGCCAACTCCCCTGGCTGTTGTCAGAGGCTGCCTGAGCTTTTCTCCTTTTCAGTATTACCCCCATCCTGGAGCAATTTTGTAGCTAGATCAATTATTTAAACAAATAAGTCAATGCGGACTAATTGGTTGGGTTACTCATTTCAAGAACTATGTGCAAAATTTCAAAATTTGAGACAGTCTGCTCTCTAGAACTGGAAAAAAGAAAAGGATCTGCCTGGGTGGTTAGCCAGAGAGGCAAGTTGTTTAGGGAGAGAGGGAAGAGGGCCAGAAGAGAGCCAGAGCCAAACACAGGAACTGGGAGTACAGCAGCTGAACACAAGCTCACTGCTGATTACCTACTTAGGGATCTGAGGCAGCGGCTACAAAGTATTAGAGGAGGTGAAAAAAATAGCCACAAGGAGAATGGGACGTGAGAGGAAAGGCAATAGGGGTGGAACATGACCCTAAAAGAAAACAAAAGAAAAAAAATAGAATAGTTTGGAATAACTTGGGATGGGATGGTGTGGGATGGGATGGCATGACATATATTCAATATTCTTGGTTTTACCACAGATAAGGCTGGTGACTCTGAGTAAATTATTCATCAGCTGGGGACTTCAGTTTTCAGATCAGCAAAGAGAAGTAGGGTCTATTTTGCTTCCAAAGCATCTTGTAGATCTCACCATCTATGGTGATACAATTTTCTTAAAAGTGACCTCCCCACACTCAAATTTAAAATCATTAGAGTCTCTTGTTTGAAAATGTCCAAAGACTTTCCCATTTCACTTCTCATGAACTTTGCAATCCTTTAAAATTTAAAATCCTTTAAAATTTAAAATCCTTTAAAAATCCTTGTTAGCAGGTACCTCTACTCCCCACCAAAATCATGTCAGGTGATTTAGCCTGTTTTACTCTGTGAAGGATGGCAGGCCTCTTTCTCTTTCCAGTCAGCCTTAGGGTCTTTGCAGGATCTCTTACCTCTGACTGGAATGTGCCTCCACAGTTTTTTTTTTTTTAAAGCTGATTTTTTCTTAGGATTCATATCTCAGGTTTTAATGCCTGACAAATTCCCTACACGTCAACACTTTCTAAAATAGCATTTTACCACCTCCAACTCCTACTTACACCCATTTTTTATTTCACATTCGTGGTTTACTTGTTAGGCAAACTATCATGATCTCACAAGTTTGTTTATTTTTCCATTCACCGCATGCCCTCCTCCCACTAGAATGTAAGTTCCAAGAAGTCTGGTCCTTTTTATGTCTTGCTCACCATTGTATTTGGTGTCCAAAAGGGTATTTAGCATATAGTAAATATACAATTAATGTTTGTTGCTTAAATGAATGAATGAATGATATATGGTATTATTAGATTAGAATAATTATTAAACTTTTAATACCCTGAACATGATTACTGTTTAAATACAGTCTTCCTTATATGTTTTAATTTTACTTTCTATATATGACTAAAGCCGTGTGATCCACTTGGAATAGCTTGGGAGGGAATGGAATGAAATATATTCAGTACTCTTCATTCTACCACAGGGTCTTTGAATGCCCCCTCTGAGCCAGGCAATTTACTTACATGTAAGTTTCAATTTTCAGTTCATACATTCAAGTTAGAAACTGACATGTTGCAGACATGACAAATCAGAGATTATATTGACTATCCTGGGTCCAAGGCCATAGTGAAATGCCACTGCAGAGACTCTACTTCAGGCCTCACCTCTCAGTCCCTGCTACACACTAGTTTCCTCGGTCCTAAATCACTATTATTTCTTATCCTATGGTTTGAGAAGAAGTCCACGTAAACGCAATCCTTTTTATTCCCGTTAAAGGCCATAAGTTAAAGTATTTAGTATCTAAATTCTCAGAAACCCCTTTAAAACACCAAATGAACACAGCCTGTTAGCTGCATTTTCAACTGTCATTCCAGTAACACTTGGCATATTTTCTATTTAAATTTTCATCACAAGAAACAGCCAATGTGAGTAGTTGATTCCGGTCGCCTAATACTGTATGATGTCATGGGGAAAACGTTGCTAATGAGGATTGTAAATATTTATATTTTGGCCACAATGCATTAAAATTAGTAAGTGAAAAGTTTCAGAATCCATAATATATACCAAACTTGAAGCTTAATTCATTAAAAATCAACCTCCACCATTAAACCAAGGAAAGAACAGATAGTATAGAATCACAATGGCAAGCAACGTTGTCTTTTTTTTTTTTTCTTTCTTTGCTTCATATTATTTGGTTTGTTTTACCTTCATCTCTTCAACTGCTGTCTGTAATTCATCCGGGGTTTTATATTCAAAATCTCTCTCCAGGTATTCTTCCTCAGCTTGTGTCATCCATTCATGCATCTCTGATAGGTCTTTCTGAAGACTTACAGTTTTATCCAAACCTCCCTTTAAGGCTTCCTTCCTGGCATAGACCTTCCATAAAACAAACCAACAAGAAAAGCATGAATACGGAAAGTCACAAAGCATTAGCATTATATTATTACTGAACAGTCTGTAAATAACTGAAAGCTTAGATAGAAAAGATGAAGCAAGAAGTAAAAAGGCTTATCTGCATGAGGAAATAACTCATGGCTATTGGTCACACTTAATTTCACCTAAGTGTTAAAATAAGATATAGCCATTTACTTAGCATATGCAAGAAAATGAACATATTCCCCCATGACGATAATTTAGCTATTGTGTGGGGCTATGCTTTTCTGTGAATAAAGAAGAACCAAATGTTCTCTTCATAATATATTTCAATATATAATACATTTATTGGTACAATTTCTAATGTTCATTAATCAGAGTCTACTCTTCCATTTAATTTTTAAATTTTTTTTTACTATTTCACTTTAAAGAATGTATCATACAAAACACAGTGTGAAAAGTGGCAGGAATAATTGTAAATATTTATACCCACAACATGGGAGCACCCAAATATACAAAACAGTTAATAACAAACATAAATAAAGTTACTGATAATAATACAATAATAGTAGGGGACTTTAACACCCCACTTATAGCAATGGGCAGATCATCTAAACAGAAAACCAACAAGGAAACAATGGCTTTGAACATCATTCTGGACCAGACACACTTTACAAATGTATTCAGAACATTTCATCCAAAAGCAGCAGAATACGTATTCTTGTCCCTTTGCACATGGGACATTCTCCACAACAGATCACACACTGGGTCATAAATCAGGCCTCAACCAGTACAAAAGACTGAGATCATACCATGCATCTTTTCAGACCACAGTGCTATGAAACTTGAAGTCAACCACAAGAAAAAGTTTGGAAAGACCAGAAATACATGGAGGTTAAAGAACATCCTACTAAATAACGAATGGGATAGCCAGGAAATTAAAGAAGGAATAAAGAAATATATGGAAACAAGTGAAAATCAAAACGCAATAGTCCAAACCTCTGGGATGCAGCAAAAACAGTCCTAAGAGGGAAGTATATAGCAATTCAGGTGTACCTCAAGAAGCAAGAAGAATCTCAAATACAAAAACTAACCTTACACCTAAAGGAGCTAGAAAAAGAAAAACAAATAAAGCCTAAAGCCAGCAGAAAAAGGGAAATAATAAAGATTAGAGCAGAAATCAATGATATAGGAAAAAAAAACCCCACTAGAACAGATCAATGAAACAAGGAGCTGGTTCTTTGAAAGAATACAACTGATAAACCTCCAGCCAGACTTATCAAAAAGAGAAAGAACCCAAATAAATAAAATTAGGAATGAGAGAGGAAAGATCACAACAAACACCACAGAAATACAAAGTGGCATGAAAACTATTCAATTCAGCTTTGAAGACAGCCACATATTAGAAGAGATCCAAATGTGCTTCTGTGGAGGATAAGTTAAACTGTGAGATACACATAGGCACACAATGGGATACTATGTAGCGCCAATACATCTGTACTGAAGTGAAAGTGGTTCCGTATATAATTTTAAGCTTAAAAGCAGGTTGCAAAACAGTAAATGTGGTGATAGGAGGAGATTTGTGCTTTTAAATTCTCATACATTTCTGAACTACTTTTTACAAAATAATGTATTACTTATTAACCAGAAACAGCAAAACTTTAAATATCTACAAGAAAATTGTGCATGTTAATCCCTTGTTACAAAGCACCCTGTTATACCACACTGAGTGAAAGATCTCAGTTTGGTACTAGAATGATTACATATTGCTTCTCTTTTACCTTAAAAAGGAAATCTAATCCAATGATATTAATTCTTTTCTCTGAAATTAAGTAGAGTTCTATCTTTAAAGTAACAGAGTTTTAATTGTACAGCCTTAATATATAACACATAGTTTTAGTGTAATGAAATTTTATGTACTTTACCAAATACTAAATGCGTGCAGAACCATATTAATTTTCCTTATTCTTTCCAACCACCTTAAGCCTGATACAATTAAATTAAAAGAACTTTAAGTTCTTCACTCTCCTTGGTGAATGTAGTGCCTGATCTACTGAAATGTAAATAAATGCTTCACTGTGACATAGCTAGAACAATATGTCTAACAGTTAAACTAATTAAAATATAAAGGCTATTTGCATAATCAATGGGCCTATAATCAGTGTAAGAAAACAGGTTGCTTAATTTCTACTTGGATGTTCTCCTATAATCTTTTCAGGCAATTGGCAAAGTGACAATAATATTAAAATGACTAACGGAACTTAGCCAAAGACTTGTAGTAAACACACACACACACACACACACACACACTGCATGCTATTAAACTACACCAGAAGGAAGGGTTCAGGAGTGATTTTTTTTTTTTTTTAAGGAAAACCAAGTGGGAAGTCATTCTGAGGTGACAGCACAAATATATTGGAAAGAACATCAGCTTTGGATTCAGGTTACCTGTACTCAGTCATTAGCAAATTAAGTGAACTTGGAGATATCACCTCATTTTTCTTTATCTCTGCGCTTTAACTAATCTAACAGTTGGACCAGATGATTTCAAAGGTCTTTTCTAAACTTAACATTCCACAGCTCTATGCCTGATCAGGCAGAGATAAATATTTTTGGTGTTTCATATTTTAGAAGGATTTCTGTAAAAAGGTTTGGACAATTTTTCCCTTACCTTTATCATATTAGTGATGTTGGCATTCTAGCATTAAATTGCCCAATCTACACTCTGCAATTTCAGATTACAGAGCCACACATCAGATATAAAACAAAAAGTTCTTCATGTTTCCTGTTCTAGAATTTTTAAATCTAACATTCAGCACTGTCCTTCCTCAATCCACTCCCCCCCAACCCAGCTTTATTCAGGTATAATTGACATATAACATTGTATAAGTTTAAGGTGTGCAATATGAGGATTTGATACACATACATATTGTGAAATGATTACCACAATAGGATTAGTTAATACCTCCATTACCTCATATGATTACCATTTTTTTCTTTTCATGATGAGAACACTTAAGATATATTCCTCTTAGCAATGTTCAAGTATATAATACAGCATTGCTAACTATAGTCACCATGTTGTATATTAGATCCCAAGAACTTATTGTGTGTGTGTCTGGAAGTTTATATGTAACATTTGACTGAAATCTTTACATTTACCCACCCTCAGCCCTCTCAATCATTACCATTACTCTGTTCTAGATTTCAACTTTTTTAGATTCCACACATAAGCAGGATTGCACAAATTTTTTTCCTCTGATTTATATCACTTAACATAATGCCCTTGAAGTCCATCCAAATTTATGCAATTTGTATGATTTCTTTCTTTCTCATGTCTGAATAACGCTCCATTGTATGTACATATGTATGTATGTATGTATATACACACACACATATATGTATAGGTACCCCACATCTTCTTTATTTGGTCATCCACTGCTGTATACTTAGGATGTTTCCGTATCTTAACTATTGTGAATAATGCTGTGATGAACATGCAGGTGCAAGTATCTCTTCAAGATTCCTATTTTATTTTCCTTGGAAATACACCCATAAATGGGATTGCTGGATCATAAGGTAGCTCTATTTTTAATTCTTTGATGAACCCTCATACTGTTTTCCATAGTGGCTGCAACAATTTACATCCCTACTAACAGTGCACAAGGGTTCCCTTTTCTCCACATCCTCACTAACACTTGTTTTCTCTTGCCTTTTTTGATGATAGCCATTCTAACAGATGTAAGGTCATATCTCAGTGTGGTTTTGATTTGCATTTCCCTGATTATTAGTGATGCTGAGCATCCCTTCATTTAACTTTTGGACATTTGTATGTCATCTTTGGAAATCTATTCAGTTTCTCTATTTTTATTTTTATTTATTTATTTTAAAGATTTTATTTATTTATTTGACAGAGAGACATCACAAATAGGCAGAGAGGCAGGCAGAGAGAGAGGGGGAAGCAGGCTCCCCGCTGAGCAGAGAGCCAGATGTGGGGCTCGATCCCAGGACCCTGAGATCATGACCTGAGCCGAAGGCAGAGGCTTTAATCCACTGAGCCACCCAGGCGCCCCCAGTTTCTCTATTTTTAAACCATATTGTGTTTTGCCACTGAGTTGTATAAGTTCCTTATATATTTTAGCTAATAACCCCCATCAGATACACGGGTTGAAAGTATTTTCTCCCATTCTGTAGATTGCCTTTTAATTTTGTTGATTGTTTCTTTTGATGTATATCTATGCTTTTTGGTCTGAGGTAGTTCCACTTATTTTTCTTTTATTGCCTGTACACTGGTGTCATATCGAAAATATCACTGCCAAGACCGATGTGAAAGAATATTCTCCCTGTTTTCTTCTAAGTTTTATGGTTTCAGGTCTTTTAAGTCTTTAACACATTTTGAATTAATTTTTGTGGTGTAAGATAGGAATCTAATTGCATTCTGTGTGCTTATCCAGTTTTCTTAATATCATTTATTGAAGAGATTTATCTTTTTCCCATTGGTTATCTTTGATTCCTTTGCCAAATATTAGTTGACTGTATACACGAGGGTTTATTTCTGGGCTCTCAATTCTCCTCCATTTATCTATGTGTCTATTTTTAATGCCAGTACCATACTGTTTTTATTACTAAAGCTTTGCAATATAGATTGAAATCAAAGTGTGATGCTTCTGACTTTATTCTTTGTCAAGATGGTTTCGGTCATATGGGGTCTTTGAGGTTCCACACAAATTTTAAGAATGTTTGTTTCATTTCTGATGGAAAAAAAAATGTTCCTAGAATTTTGATAGGGATTCCAATGGCTCTATAAATGGCCTTGGGTAGTATGAACATTTTAAGAATATGAACTCTTTTGATCCATGAACACAGGATATCTTTCCATTTATTTGTGTCTTCTTCAATTTCTTTCATCAAAGTTCTATAGTGGTCATAGTACAAATCTTTCACCACCTTGGTTAAACTTAATCCTTAAGTCTTTTGTTTTTGATACTATCATATAAGGGGTTGTTTTATTCCTTTCTCGAATATTTTGTTGTTATTGTATAGAAATATAACTCATTTCTGCATAGTTCTATGCACTGATTTTGTATGCTGCAACTTTTTTCCCCAAGTTTTTATTTAAATTCTAGTTAGTTATCATATAATGTAACATTGGTGTTAGGAGTAGAATTTAGTGACTCATCACTTAAATACAACACTCAGTGTTCATCACAAGTGCCCTCCTTAATATCCATCAGGCTTTTAGCCCATCCCTGCCCACCTCCCCTCCAGCACCCTCTCTTTTTTCCCTCTTCCCCTGTGTTCATATGTATGTATGTATGTATGTATGTATGTATTTAGAGAGCATTCATGCACATGAGCGCAGCAGGGCAGAGGGAGAGTGATAGACAGAATCTTAATCAGGTTCTGTGCTGAACCTGGAGCCCCATGTGGGGCTCAATCTCACGACACTGAGATCGTGACCTGAGTTGAAATCAAGAGTTAGACGCTTAATGACTGAGCTACACACTTGCCCCATTTGTTTTGTTTCTTAAATTCCACACAAGTGAATTCATGTAGTATTTATTTTTATGACTTGTTTCACTTAGCATAATATACTCCATCTCTATCCATGTCATTGCAAATGCTAAGACTTTATTCTTTTTGATAACTACGTAATATTCCACTGTATATACATATACCACATCTTCTCTAACCATCCATCAGCTGATGGATATCTGGACTCATTTCATAATTTAACTGCCTCCATACTGCAACTTCACTGAATTTGTTTTTTAGTTATAACACTTTTTTGGTGGAGTCTTCAGGATTTTCTACATAGAAAACACATCATCTGCAAACAGTTTTATGTATTCCTTTCTAATTTGGATGTCTTTATTTCTTTTTCTTTCCTAATTGCTTTTGCTAGAATTTCCAGGACTATGTTAAATAGCAGTGGTGAGAGTGGGCATCCTTGTCTAATCTTAGAGGAAAATCATTCTGCTTTTCCCTATTGAGTATGATACTGGCTACAAACTTGTCACATATGGTTTCTACTATGGTCAAGGGCATTCCTTTTATACAGAATTTATTAAGTTTTTATCATGAAAGGATGTCAAACTGCCAGTTTTGTCAAATGCTTTTTCTGCATCTACTGAGATGTATGTTTTTTATCTTTCATTCTATTAATGCACTATATATAGTATATTCATGTTTTCATACCACTAATTAATATCCTTTAATTTCAGCTTGAACTTCTTTCAATATTTCTTCTAAGGTGGGTCTAGTGATGATGAACTTCTTTAGCTTTTGTATGTCTATAGGAGACTTTATCCCTCCTTCATTTTTGAAAGACTTCTTGGCCAGATAGTATATTCTTGGTTAGCATTTTTTTTTTTTCTTTCAGCCCTTTAAGTATATATCCTCACTCTTTCCTGGAATGTAAAGTTTCTGCTGAGAAATCCAATGAAAGCTTTATCAGGTTCCCTTGTAGGTAAAAAGTGTGAAGATGAGTATAGAAAATATCATTTGGTGGGTATCGAGGAGGGCATGTATTGCATGGAGCACGGGGTGTGGTGCATGAACAATTAATCTTGTAACACTGAAAAAATAAACATATTTAGAAATATGTTTTTTCCCATATTTTTGGGAAAAAATAAAAAAACATAAAAAATAAAATAAAAGAGAGATGAAGCCCTAAAGGGGGAGCTGTCACACATGTACCACTCTCTGCTGCCCACAAAACCAGCAGCAAGAAGGAAGCTGTCTCCCTACCCCTGAACAATGTGCTAAACGATGTCCGCAGCCAATAAGAAATTGCCACATCCTTACACTCTTGTCCTCCTTCAGTAAACTTTTGTTCCAAAAAACCTGCCCCAATTTCACCCTGAAACCTAATAAAAGCTGACCTTGCTTTGGTCTTTTCAGACATCTCTATGTTTTGCCATAGTTTAATTGTCCCAAATTGCATCTCCTCTACTCTTCCCAAAGGAGCTTATTTTGATGATAAAATAAATGACTTTTTCATTTTTGAGGTCTCTTGGGAAATATGTTTCTGAGTTGAATTTTCTTGGTCACCTAAAAGCCTCATGAATATGAACGGTCAAATCTCCCTCCAGATCTGAAAAGTTGAAGCCATTATCTCCATAAATAAGCCTTCTACCTCCTTACCCCTCTCTTCTCCTTCTGAGACTCTAATAATTCACAAATTACTTCTCTTGATAGTATTCCATAGGGCACATGGGGTTTCTTTCGCTTTCTTTTTCATTCTCTTCTAACCAGACAATTTCATAAGTCTTGTCTTCTACTTCACAGATTTTTTTTCTTCCACTTAATCCACTCTATTAATGTATCTACTATGTTTCCCATTTCTTCCACTGTATTCTTCATCTCTCCGATTTCTGTTGTGCTTTTATTATTTCCATTTTTTTTTACATTTCTCATTTTGTTCTTTTATTGGTTTCCTAATATAATTTAGTAGTCTTTGTTTTCCTACAGCTCACTGAGTTTCCTTAGAACAACTATTTTCAACAGATGCGTGGCAGATCTCCATGTCCTTGAGGTTGGTACTGGAAAATTATTATGACCCTTTGGTAGTAGCATGATTCCTTGATTCTCCATGTTCCTTGAAGTCCGGCAACACTGTCTTTGTATTCACAGTAAAAGTCACCTCCTCTAGTCTTTACTATCTGCCATCAGAAGAGAAATGCCTTCTGTCAACCCTGCTAGGCATTTTTTTTTTTAAGATTTTATTTATTTATTAGAGAGCGAGAGATTGAGAATGAGAGGGGAGAAGGTCAGAGGGAGAAGCAGACTTCCCGCAGAGCCGGGAGTCCGATATGGGACTCGATCCCGGCACCCCGGGATCATGACCCGAGCCGAAGGCAGTCGCCTAACCAACTGAGCCACCCAGGCGCCCGGGATTCTTTTTTTTTAAATTTAATTTTATTTTTTCAGTGTTCCAAGATTCACTGTTCATGCACCTAGGGATTCTGAGGCTATCTGAGACCCTCTATGAACATGACTATTCCACAATCCTGGCTCCCTCTTGTGGCAGAATTCTTGAGCTTGTATGGCTTCTCTTTATCCTGCAAAATACCAGACTAAAGGTATCCACAGCCTGCCTTTTGCTTTCCCAAGAGTGGTGCTAAATGCTCAGGTTTGTGGTCTCTCCAAGGCCCGCAGATTAAGGCCAAACTTCTGTGCATGCTCATTAGCTTCCTACAAAAGCTTGTCCTTGCCACCATCCAGAGTATATATTGGGAACCAGCCACCGTATTGGGATGCATGTGAGTGTGTCATATAGGACACTGATAGTGCTGTGGGAAATTTGGGAGATCACCGGGCAGAGTGATCACAGCAGCTGGTGGGCGGACCTTCTGAAGGAGTCAGTGATATTACTATGATCTGTATACTTTTAATACAATCCACAGACCTGGTGGCTGTTCTTCCAACTACTCATTACCCATCAGTAATGTAGCTCACAACTCAGTGCTGTGGACTGAGAAGAGAGAAAGGAGCCTCTTTGGCAACATCCTGCATAGCTAGGGAAGCTGGGCACTTACTCACATAGTCTCACTTTTCCATGTGGGAGAAATCATGATTCTGAGAAGGGCTCTCTTGACATGGAGCTATGCAGCAAGTAAAGTTAAACCTTTCCTCTTACCCTCTCTAATGCATCCATTCTTGGATTTTTTTTGTTCCAACAGTACATTGTATGTTCTCCAATAGACTCCTGTACTTCCACTAAGGCTCTCTTTTCCATGAATGATTGTCTAAGTCAGTGTTCTGCAGGGGCTACCAGACCATAGCTAAAAGGGGCTGGAGCTGGTTAATGGACTACTGCAGGGAACACAGGCAGGACTGAGATCTGTATGACTATTACTTCATTCATAGGTGGGTGAGACTCCTCTCAAGTACCTTGGCATATGGTGCTGAATTGCACTGCTACCACAAAGGCAGAAGGAGATGAGAAGACTTGACTCAAGGGCTTTGCCTTGGATAAATGGAAATATGAAGCTGTCATTTGTTGTTCCAGGAAGACTATTAAGGTAGCAGATTGAAGAGTATGTAAGGAATTTGGGGTACATGCTAGATTTAGTATATCTATTCATCAATATGGAGGTATTGAGTCGGGAGTTGGATATGAAGATCTAGAATTCAGGAAAAGGTCCAGATTGTAATAAAATTGTTGAAGCAACAACTTAAAGATAACATTTAAAGCCATAAATCTGAATAAGTTTACCTAAGGAGTTAAGTGGTGGTAAGGAAGAAAAGCCCAAAGAAGAAGCTCTGCAATTATTCCAAGTTTAGAGGTCAAGGCAAAGGAACCACCAAAGATATTAAGAGTAGTCATAGGGCGCCTGGGTGGCTCAGTTGGTTGAGCGGCTGCCTTCGGCTCAGGTCATGATCCCGGAGTCCCGGGATCGAGTCCCATATCGGACTCCCGGCTCTGCGGGAAGTCTGCTTCTCCCTCTGACCTTCTCCCCTCTCATTCTCACTCTCTAATAAAAAAAAAAAAAAAGAGTAGTCATAGAAATTGAAGGCAGATGAGAGAACCAACAGAAAGTGGTGACATATAAGCCAATCAAACAAATATAAAGACTAAACAATAGATTTAATAATGTGAATTTACTGGTGACCATGTCAAAAACCGTTCCACTGTAGTGAAGAGAATGGAAGCTTGATTAGGGAGCATTCAAGAGAGAGAACTGAATGAGTGGTATGGTAAGAGTTTCTGTAAAGGGGAATGGAAATGGAGAGGTGAGGTGGAGGAAATGTGAGGCAAAGGGGGTATTTTTTAAAATTTTATTTTTAAGTAATCTCTACACACAATGTGGGGCTTGAACTTAGAACCCATGATCAAGACTCGTATGTTCCACCAGCTGAACCAGCCAGACACTCCAAGTGGCTATCTTTTTTAATGGAAGGAGATATTACAGCATAATTGCCTACTGAGGGAAATGATCCAGTAGAGGAAAGAAATATATTTTTGATGTAGGAGGTAGGAAGATGTTCAACAGGTGGCATAATGCCTGTGTGCTGAAAAAAGAGGATGGTATCCAGCATAAAAATGGAAAGTCTGGCCTTATGGTTGCCTGGGTGGCTCAGTCAGTTAAGTGTCTGTCTTCGACTCAGGTTATGATCCCAGAGTCCTGGGACTGAGTCCCACTTCGGGCTCTCTGCTCAGTGGGGAGTTTGCTTCTCCCTCTACCCCTCCTCCCTGCTCATGATGTCTCTCTCCCTCCCTCTCTCTTTCTCTCTCAGATAAATAAATTAAATCTTTATTTTAAGAAAAGTAGACATGCTGGCCTTAGAAGCACAGACAGGTCACTCCTATTGACAATGGGAAAATAGAGTCTGTGAAATACTATGCAGGTCTGTGGGAAGGTGTGCAAGTACCCTTCTGAATGTTTCTATTATTTTAGTGAAATGGAAAGCTAGTAAAAAAGAAGCTAGTAAAAAAGGAGGAGGAGGAAGAGGAGGAGGAGGAGGAGGAGGAGAAGGAGGAGGAGAAATGGGAAGCTAGTTAATTGCAATAGAGCAAGGAGGGAAGATGAGCTGGTAGAGATTTGAAGCAATCTGTGAAAAACATTCCTCAGAGGAGTGGGGCTACGAATGGATTCAAAAAATATTAATAATAAGATTACTAGTCAGTACCAAGGGGCTACTTGAGGCTTACACTCATGATTTCCAAGTGACACTACTCAGCATGATATGTGTTTTCCTTCAGCCATATTCATCCTTCCCAGTGCAGGCACAGCATCAGCAGGAAAATGAATCTGGATGCTATAGGGTGCTATCACATGGGTATGTTACAGAAAGATAGGAGAGGACAAGGGAGTTGAGAGAAAACACAAGGGTGCTTTTAATGATGGATTACAGATATCCGGAATATAGTATAAAAACCCCCTTGAGTAAGAAATGACAAAAAGAAGAGCAAATGCTTCTCTAATCCAAAGGTGGTAAAATTACTGAGTTATGCATTCCAGTAGGATGGGAGAATTTTGAGGCTGTAGTACTAGGGGAATGAGCTGGAAAGGAAGGTACTGATGGCTGCAGAGTGGGGTACTGTGGTTGATATTATGGGGAAGTATTTGGTAATGACAACATCTACGTTAAGAGGATGGAAATGGGCAGCCAAGGTCAAAATCATTGGAAGAGCCATCAAAGAACTGAGGGCTCAGGAACTGGAAGCATTATCTGAGAAGATACTGAAATCTCCAAGAATCGTAACAGGAATAAGTAAGTCAGCTGATAAATATTTACGAAATAATGAAGAGAGACCCAAGGATCTGTGGATGGCTGCACTGAGTGAAAAAAGCTGTACTGAGTGAATAGAAGACAGATTTGCAAATTATCAGAATGACATCCTTTTAATCTCTAGATTCAGTGTTTCTTGGTAACTATTTATTATAAATGTATAGCTACTCTTAATTAAAATACAGAATTATGTACTATTTACTTAGAAATGACACATATTTTATACTTTTATACATGCTACTTTATGTCTATTTCATATCCATTAATTTTATTTACCAAGCGTGTACAGTAGTGGTTACTCTGTGCTAGGTACTAGTCTACACACTTTACAAAGGTTAACTCATTTGGGGCACCTCAGTGATTCAGTCTGTTGAGTGTCTGACTCTTGATTTTGGCTCACGTTATGATCTCAGGGTTGTGGGATAGAGCCCCCACGTTGGGCTCTGCACTCAGCAGGGAATCTGCTAGAGGACTCTCTCTCCCTCTCCCTCTGCCCCTACCCATTCTCTCTCTCTCCCTCTCCCTTTCTCTCACACATAATTAATTAACCCATTTGATAAAATATTCTTATAAAATAGGTATTAATATCATGACATTATAAAGACTGGGAAACTGAAGCACGGAGAGAATAAGCAACTTTTCCAGGATCACACAAGTAGTTTCTGGTGGGGTTAAGATCTAAACTGAGGCAATATAGTTCCAGAGCCCCTTGTCTTACGCACTATGCTTTGTCTCTCTACCCATGAGGAATCCTTCTCCATCTGTAAGAGTTTTAAATTTTATTAGCCAAGCATTTCAGGGAAGTGGGTGGACAATATTTTCATTGTGAGATAGAAGTTTTCTTATATAAATGATATCTTTATTTTTGCATAGTTTATATGCCCAGTTCAAGTATCCCAATTGAATCCCAGATACAATTCTGATTGTCTACTTCTCCAAAGTAAACATGACTAAAATGGCAGTATTTTGTTCAGTTTTGTTCCTTCCTTACCCCCTAGTCTTTCTTTCATTAGTTAAAGGCACTATGGCCAACACTGTCACTTCAGACAGGAAACTGAATGCACTTTGATTCCTCCTCTCAGCCTCTTGACTTGAGGCAAGCTCTCTTTACCAGCAAATATGTCATTTCTCACAGGATCTGATCAAATGGAGAAAGTAATATGTCATGTTAGAAAAGGAATAATGGTGAAAGGTGGGTGTGAGTGTAAAAGCCCTGATTAAGAAAAACCTAAGAAGAACTTGTCTAATTGGTGAAAATAAGAAAAAAAAAATAAATAAGACTACGCTACATAAACATAATGTTGGGCACACTGAGTGAAGTAAGCTTATTGGAGACAGATCCTGGAGGATAGAGTTTCAACAAACTTTGAGTCCCACAAGCATTTGGTCCAGTTTGCCCACAATAATTTATCCCTTCCACATGTTAATTACTGTATAATGGGAAAATAACACATAAATAGAAAAAAAAGAGTAATGAGAGACAGAGCAACAAGTAGTGAAATCATCCCCACCTCTATGGAAGAACTTGGAAAAACACTGGGAGAGGTTTGGACAGTGAATCAAACATCATGTCACAATAGGATTATGTATTTCAAATTCCTTCGTGTCCCCTGATGTCCACTAATGCCCTCCCCGTTCTTTGGAAGTATCACTTCCTACCTGGACAACAGCAATTTCTACCTGCTTCCACTTGCACAGCTTCAGGCTATTCTCCATACAACGGAGTATAGAGCAAAGCTTTCAACACTCACTTTAGATGATCCCGCTTCTCTATCTAAAAGCCTAATAGCTTCCCAGTGCACTTGATGTGCGTATTAAATCCTCACTGTGACTTCTGAGACAGTTCATGACTTCTTTCCCACCAGGCTTCTCCTGGCTCATGCTGTTCCACTTAGAGGCTTTCCTTACACTCCTCATGTACGCTCACTCTTCTCTCCCACCCCGGTCATTTCTCCCACTTCATTATATTCAGACTTTCCCTTGTCCACACACCCAGGGGCCAGGCTCTTTGCACCTATCAGGCCTCAGCTTTAATTTCACCTCTTCGGAAAATACTTTCCTGACGATCCAATAAAAAGCAGGTTCCCTAATCCTTTAGTCTCATTCAGAGCATTCTTATTGCTTACCTCAGAGCATTTATCAACATTAACATTAGGCATTTGTGTGATATTATGTTAACTCATTTACTTTCCATCTTCTCCACTAAACTATACCCTCCATGAAGATAGATATTTATTAGGTTTATTGTCTTCCAACTTACATCTGTTACAAAATGCTTAATAATACATACTGAAGTAAATATTCTAATAAGTAATGAAGAAATAGTAAAAATGTGTCTCTAAATAAATTATGTATTTGCATGCATATGATCAGTTTCCTTAATAACTATATAACACAAAAATGTAAAGATATATATAATCATGAAACTCCTCTCCTTCCCTTCCTTCTTTTGAGTATGTTTCACTAATTTGTGAATTATTCTGATAATAACTATCCTTTATTTTAGAAATAACTAAAATCTTGATTTTTTTATGTGGCTACAAAACTTTAGAATTTAAAATGTCAACCATTTTATACCCATAAAATTAAATCATGGGATCTCAAAGTATCTCTAAGTATATCAGGCATTTGGACAATTTTGTCTCTAATTATTAATGGTTTTTTCCAGACTCTGCCATCTAAAAACAAATGAGTTAATTTTACCCAAGGAAGAATATCACACCTCATTTTGTGTGTACCTATTTCTGTAATGCACAGATGTATGATTTCTTTCCGGTTCCCTCTGAGGCCCTGAATGGGCCCAACACCCAAGCTTGGCTTCATTGCTTGGGAAGACTGTATTGTCTTACTTGTCTTCTTGAGTGTATGACACCTTCCTAAAGAAGATTAGGTCTTTTGGCAGTAATGTCAGAGCACTACACAGTGTGATATCCCAAGGAGAACCACAGAGATGTAAAACATTCTAGAATGGGTTGAAACCATGGACGGGATCTATGGAGCTTTCATTACACAGCAGGCAAATGTGTTTACAACACTTCCCTTAAACGACATGTCTGTGGTATATTTTATGGCAGAAAGAAGGTCTTAAACAAGGACGTTTCAAGACCAGAGATACTTTAAAAAGCAGATTTCTCTAACATGTAAAAACATTGAGGTCTCAGTAGTATTGTTGACTTTATATATCTTTTTTACTGTTGTTTTCCCTCTTGCTCTAAATTGGTGTTGCTCTTTCCATTCAACCATTAGAAATATTCAACAAACAAATACCTTTCACACTGGCCTTCCAGGAAAATATAAATGGTATAATCTATTACCTAAGTAATATTTTTTTCCTGAACATTCCTTCTAGAACTGGCTTACTCCAGAGAAGAAGGCATGCTAGCTGACCCAGGGCTATCTAGTCTGTGACTTAATAGAACTGTTGAGCATTTGCCAGTGACAGTATTAGCTGGGTGACTTGCCTTGCCTTCTCCTTTTCTAAATTCTTCCCTTTTTCAAATTTAGTGTTTGCTTTGTGCTGTGATTTCTTTTCAACTTTGAAAGGTCACTTGGAAATATTGAAAGACTGATTGCCTCTAAAACACATAAGATGAAACCTCTCATTAATTTCAAAAAGCTACTGGTGTACTGAACAATAATCACTGCTTCAGGTCAAAATTTCATCTTTTGAACAAGAAGTATTAGATATAAGCTACTTGTATATATAATATTTATTTTTCCATAATGTAATTTTGAAATTAAAAATCAATGTCTATAGAACATTCTGCTGTATAAAAACGAGGAACTCAGATGTGATCATAGAGTTATTTTGTGTCTTATTTCCCCCACTGAGCTTTTCTTAACTATTGCCACTCTTAATTCATTTACTGAAATAAATATAATGAAGAAGCCAAACTTGCCTATCTTAATAATCATAAGTAAAGAAAAAAAAATCAGAAGTAAAAATTATCATATTTGTACTTACACATAGTTGAGTCATTCATTTTATACCTGCACCAAGTCTAAAGAGTAAAGTATGCTTTGCTAATCCAATAACTATTATAAATTTATGCACTGGAGAAAACATTAAATGAAAATCATGCCTAAAAACAGGACCTTACCATTCAGCATGTTCAGTCTTCAAGAAGGTCATCTTAGGATTCCAGTAAGATGAAGAGATACTATTTAAAATTGCTACTCTAAAAGTTTTTTTTTTTTTTATGGTAGACAAAGGCTAGTTTGAACTCACTAGACTTTAAAGCATCAACATATTCAGAGATTAAACCTTCAAAAAGGGCAGTGGTCAAGGGAGACATTAAGAAAATCTTACTTAGAGACAAGGCACGGTGAAAGAGGCTGTACATACCTGGCGACACACGTAATCCCACTGGGTATTAAGTTCTCGGAGTTCTGTCTCAAGTCTGCTGGCAAACTCGGGCTCTGCTTCAGTCTTCAGCTTTTGTGCACCTTCATTGACACTGTTGAGACTGGGCTGAATCGTCTGAATATCATTGACTAAAAGCTAAGGAAATAATTCCATGTAAGCTAGGTAAGCAAATATCACTATAACCTACTAGAAATGCCACATAGGTAGGAAACATAATCAGGACTCAGGACATGACCCATGAATTAAAGCCTTTATTTCGTAAAAGATTTTAAAACTGTTCAGTGGTTTTCCTGGTGTGAATCAAGTAGGGAATTATCTATATTCTACTTAGATCAGACACAAAAAGATATAAATTTAATATTCCTTGTTAGAAAAATGTGTGAAAATGATGGGCTTTATACATTACTATTTCTGAAATGACTTTGGTTTTCAGATGCAAGATATTGCAGCAATTGTTTATAGCATGATGGGTGTGAAGGTTATTAGTAAGCTGGGTTTGTTTTCTTTTTTCTTAGCTTGTATTTGCAAAGAAAATTCTTTAAAGAGCTAGATTACTTTCTTTCCACTGCGTGACAATGGTATAATGAGTATTATTTCAAAACTCCGTATTGTGTGATATTATGTCCAGCACAGTATGCCAGGGCGGAGCTGCACAGGATGACTAATAATCTGCAGTAAGATATAACAGATAGCTCAAAGGCTTCCTTGCCTTTAGATTAAACTGTATATTATAGTAAAATAATCTTATGAGTGTTGAGTAAAAGATAATGATTTTCTATTCCTCATTTATTTAACCTGGTTTCTCAACATTGGCACAACTATCATTTTAGACTGGCTAATTTTTCTCGTGAGAGGCTCTTGTATCGTCGAATATGTACAGAGCATTCCTGGTCTCTATCCACTACACACTGGTAGCATCAACCCCATTCCAAGTTGTGACAAAAATGTCTCTCGAGGTTGCTGAATGTCCCCCAGGGGAGCAAAATCACACTGCTTAAGGATCACTGATAAAACCAAATAGTAACTTCCACAAAAAAGTCTTCATATGATAAGGGCCATATAAAAATCTTACCCTGCACTGTTTCAGCTGTCTTTTCAGAATTTCTGAATCCCCAAGGGCAGGCCATTCCTCCTTCAGGAAAACATCAACTTCAGCCATCCATTTCTTCAGAGTTTTTATGTGATTCTGGAATCAGAGACCCATCTTAAGCCATACTGGGGTGCTGATTTCTCCTAACACAATTCATCACAGTGATATTTATGAACGCAAGCCCAGAACAATTCCTATGTTTGAAGGATGTCTCTAAGTAGCTCTTCAGGAAAAGAATATTTTTACTAAGACTGCATTTTTATGGTCTACAGTATGAGCACTGGTGTATGAACTCTGCTATTGTTAAAAATAAAAAATTACTACCAAATGTGGTTTTATGATGTTACTCTGGAGAACATTAAATCATATCCCCCTCTAGAGAAATTTTAAGTTACAAAACAACTCATGATAATACTAACAGTGTGCCCTGACAGTACATAAACAAACTATGAACAATAAACTCGATGTAATGGTATCTTTATAGCCTCTCTAAACCTGAACTTTCACAAATTGTTTTCTACAGTTGACAGTTTAAATAGTCCCTCCAGTTGGGAACTTCTCAGAACACAGATTTTGTCATCTTTGAAGAGAAAACTTCTAATTTTAATTTATTTGCCTGAGCAGGTTGAAGTAATGATCAGGTGAAAAATGTCGACTTTTATCATTTATAAAACGCCAAGTATCTCCCATTATTCTTTCACATATTGTTTCCCCCTACCCCGGTTTGTTTGTTTTTTTTTTGGCTACTTTTCAAATGTATGATTTTCAAGCTCCTTTATTTTCCACACAATTCAAATCTGCTGCCCAGATGTGCTATTTCCTCCTTTCTTAATTAAATCTCTGTTGAAAATATGTGCTTCCCAGAAAGCTTCCCCTTCAATATGATTAATACTAATGATTTTTAAAAGCGTTTGACTAAATCTAAGAACTTCAAATTTCAAAATCACCATTTTGCTCGTATCTCTTGAGTCTGGTTTCACGTTTCTTCCATCTCACCACTGTCCTAGTTCAGATCTTAGTAATGGCTCCTTGATTACCGCATTGGCTCTTTTTGGTGTCTGTCTCAATCTTTCCCTACTCTAATCCCTTCTCCACATTGGTGTTAGTATCTTTCTTCACTCCTCCCTCTTATCACAGTGATGCTTTGAAAACAAGTATCGCATCCTTACCTCTTTAAAATAGCAGTAACAGTTCCAAATTCTTATTTTTAAACCCATCACCATTAGGTTGTAATTCATATTCTAAAGCATGGCATCTGGGACCATTATCTACTCCCAGATCATTTTTCTAATCATATGCATTATTAATCTCCAAACATATTTTTGTCTCTCCAAGACTGAACCCCTTCTGGCTAAATGAATATATGGCTCCATTGTGGCAGGTACCTTTTCTCCCTCTTTATCAGCTGACTGAATTCTACCTGTTCAAGGTATAGCCCAGATAACCCGTGTTCCAAGAACATTGCATAGCCCCTTGGGCCAGTTTATGTTGGATTTCTTTTCTGTCTCTTGTGGTAATGTTTACTATACTCTTTAATTTACTTCCGGTGTTGGCTGAATAATGACCTCCCCAAGATGTTCATGGCCTCACCTGGAACCTGTGAATATGGTCCCTTACCTGGCAAAAAACACTTTGCAGATGAGATTAAATATTTTGAAATGGAGAGGTTATTCTGGGTTATCTAGCCAGGCACAATGTAATTACAAGGGTCCTTATTAAGAGGGGGTCAGGAGGGTGAGAGCTAGAGAGGGAAGCTCTAAGATGCTGCACTGCTGATGTTGAAGAAAGAGGATGTGGCTATCAGGGGAGAAATGCCATTTCCAGAAGCTAACAAGGACAAGGCAAGAGATTCTCTGCTAAAGACTCCAGAAAAGACACAGCCCTATCTAGACCTTGATTTTAGCCCACTGCAGCTGATTTTGGACCTCTGACCTCCAGAACTGTAAGATAATAAATTTGTGCCATTTTAAGCTACTAAATTTGCACTAATTCATTACAGCAGCAATAGGGAACTAACACACCTTTTCCCTTCACTAGAATGTGGGCTCCTTGTTGGCAAGGACCATGTATTTATACCCTCTTTTACCACTGGTACTGGCAAAAATGAGTTTGCTCATATGTGTGTGCACACATATGTTAATATGTAGAGAAACGTTCATATGTGTGTTGTGCTTTACAGACTGTTTTAGGACTCATTCTTTTGGTTTGTAAAAGGTAAAAACAAACAACTAATAGCTACACTGGGACTTAAACCCAGAAGTATCTTGTTCTGATGCTTTCCATCATGCCATGAGGCTGTCAAAGATTCATCCCAGCATTAATATTCTTCACAATAATCGCCCCATAAGAGAGGTATTACCTATCTCAGTAAATATTTTAGACTTTAGACTAGAATGTAATTGTTGGTTTACTGTTTTCAGTTTGGGTGATTAGCAGCACCATGACACCATTCAGACAAATTAAGTCAGCAGGAGCTGGTCTGCGGAAGGTAATGAGGTCAAATTTATATATACAATTATAGGTAAAATATGCAGATAAAATGATACTTTTTATCTATTCATAAGCTAAGTGATATCTATATTTTAAAGAACAACCAGGCTAAAGGAGAGACTGATTTTGAAAAATATTAAGTTAAAAATATATTTAAGTCCTATTGGTTTTGTTGGCAAAAAAATTAACAATTCTGAAGAAAATCTAGAAAGGGGAACTCTTAATTACTGTTTTCTTAAAAGAAATAAGCAAAATACACTCATTTGAGAAAAATGGGTGTCTTTTGATCTTATCACTGACTTTGGAGAAGTATGGAGATTAAATTTCTATTTGCCTCTAAATTTTCTAACACATCATTAGGGGAGAAACAAGCAAAGAAAAAAAAGTGAATACAAGAGTTCAATCTTGAATTACCTGAATTTTTCGAAGTTTAGCCATTTGCTCCTCTAGCTTCTGGCAATGTTCAACCAGCTGGGAAGACAGCTTCTTCCAGCGGCCCTCAATCTCTTCAAATTCTGATTGATACTTCCGGCTAATATCAGACAGTGGTGCTTTCTTTGACATTTCTTTGACAGTGGTGCTGAGATAGTTTAGGCCACTTTGTTGCTCTTGCAGAGAGCTTTGTAAAGCCTCAAATTTTAAAAAGGAAAGTACATGTATACTAATTGATGAAAAATAACAAGTTTCATTGCACAGTTTCACTTAAATGTATTTACAGTGAAAGCTATGTGATTCAAACATCTAAAAATATAGATGATGTGCCATCAGTTACAGAATAACTAGGAGTAATTTAAATTCTACTGTTTACCCTAAGAGTAATTGCACAGAAATATTTTATTTAAAAATCTATGCCTCTTTTTGTGAACAATGTCAAAAATAACCCTAACTGTATCTAAAGGAACCAGAGTTCTAGCACACCTAATTTTATTGCATCATGTCTGGATATTAATAACTTTATTTATAATACAGATAGGGAGTTAATTTAATTACACGGAGTCTTTAGTAAGGCAACATCTAACACTCTCTAGGTAAAAACATAACTAAATCACATAGATACATGGGATAACAACACTGAGTATGTTATCAGACGGACATCCTACGAATGCCAATTAACTAAAGTTTCATATTTTTTACAAGACTTTTTTTTTAGTGTTATGATGAAATTCTAGGATAATTTTTGGGAGAATTTCTAAAGCTGCTTTTACAATTGTCCTGTGTAACCTATGCAATAGCTTATAACAGAATGTTTATCTATCTTTAGGGTTTTTCTACTTGCTATTTATTACTTTCTAGCTAAAAAGTTATAAAGGGTCAAGATAAAACATGGAAAAGATACCCATGTATATATGAATTTACATAAACTTTCTGTTTCTCTAACTAAATATTGAACATGTGAGTATATTATATACACAAATACACAATTATTCCTTCTTTTACAATGTGACCTATAATATTTGCCAAATATGCCAAATACATACCTTTTTTAGTTGTATAATATGCCTACTTTGTGGCATTTTAATTTTTTTTACTTTGCTATAATTTTACTTCATGAAATTTGATTTATTATTTAGACAATATCTAGCATGCATATAACTACATTTTGAGCTAGGCCTTTTTTTGAGTCTTTTCCCACATCATTAAGTATTTTCAAAAACATAAATTTTAATGGCTTCTCTGGTTCATTTAACCATTTCCCATTATCAGCTCCACAAATTAACTTCTAGTTTTCCACGCCTGTAAATTATGTTTATAATCTACCCATCTATATCTATCTCCATCTATTTTTCTATTTTTTGATGTATTCTTATTACTGCCTAAGATACAAACTAAATGAAAACAGTATTCAAAGGCATAACACAATTAATTATTTTGTATGTTATTAGGAATATTGAAAGTTTTCTCAGAAAAATTTTAATTCAATTTACACTCCCACCAGAAAGTGAGAAGGCAGTTCATTGCTGCCAGATCTGCATTTATTATTTTTTTGTTTGCAACTTAGATATGAAAAATGATATTTCTTGGTATATATTTGTATTTTATCCTCTATAATTTGAATTATAATTTTTCATAGGTCTAATGGCTGTTTATGTCTCTCTTTGTGAATTCCTAACTAATGATTCTCCCTTATTCAGACAATTTTTTTTTCCTTCGTCTCATCTTTCTTTTAAGTTGTCTGGTATTTTTATCATGTTTGCAATTGTGTCTATTGATTTGTGTGCTTCTCTCTTGTATGTTTTTAAATATTTTATTTAAAAATTTCTCTAAAATCTGTCCTTATTAAAATGTTTTTGAACTTTTTAATATGTGTGGTATTTGGTTTTGGTGTAACTTTTGACAAAGTTCTAACTACATTTTTTACAGCTACTTAATATAATTTCTCAGTAACAGTTATAAGTAATTTTTCTCTAATGTTTCTTCAGTAAAAATACACTCTTCCACTCATCTATACACCATTTTGTGTATACTCAATCTACTCCTCTAGTTGCTGTATTCTTTGTACTCTTTTTATCTTATAGTTCTATTAAGTCACTATTCTTCAAATTTTGGAATCATTCCAAGTATTAAAAACAAGATTAAAAAAAAAACAAGATCAAACAGTTATAGGTTGCTTGATGTGACGCAGTCAGTCTAAATAGGGCAATATATAATGAGAAATGTTTAAATAGAGATTTCTTTGAAGAAATAGTTGTGACATAACTTTAAGAAATAATATTTAATTCTTGAAAAAGAGCTCTTCATATAAAAGTTAATTTTTTATTTTTTTCTTAGCTATCAAACTGTAGACATCTCTCAGCTCCAAAATATAATTAATAAATGCTTTCTTAAAAAATAAAATGTGATTGGACATACAACACAAACTTTTCAGAATTAGTAGGAAAAATATTCTGAAACCTCTTACAAATTATTTTTTTCATTTATCATATTAGTATTTTTCTATAACTTGATATAAATATTACCAAATGTTTTAGGCTGCTAAAAATGTAGTTAATAGAGCTCAAAAAATTATTTATTGTATTATATAAGGCTGATGTTTAAAATTTATTTTATAACTACACAGATTTTACTACTTTATATATGGAAATGTGAAAGGAGTTCTAAATTAGCAAGCAAAGGGGGGGAATAATACTGCAACTTTAAAAAATAATCAAAATCACTGTGTCTGAAAATAATTACTAAATGAGAAAGAATATACTTCATACATAGACTATGTCATTGTCTTCAAAGATAAAATTTTTGTCTAATGGAGAGAAGGAACAAATGCATAAAATATTACAGTTTTAAAATCTTATCTTCACTTTTCCAACTAGTAAACTATCATACCTACCACAATTAGTTTATTTCTATTATTTTCATATTACACCAATGTAAAAAATAAAGTTTACACTGTGACTGTTAGATAAATGAGATCTGCACTACATTGTTTAAGACATTCAACTATTCACAGACCTGTAACTCTCCGAGTCTCTGTTCCATGATGTCATAGTCAGTGACAGTGACCTGAGGTATAGAGAGTTTGGTTTCTGACTGCTGGATCCATGTCAGGATAGTACTCATGGTCTCCTGATAGCGCATGGGTGGCAAAATGTCAAAAACTTTATCAAAAGGCAAAAGAAGAGAATCATTTCATTATTTTAAACTTTGTCATTACGATTTCCTAAGTTGTTAGTAAACTAAATCACACTTCTAATTACAAATATTAGCAAGTTGTGAAAATGTGAAGATACAAGATACAAATTAAAATGTTATGATGATACTGAAGATAAAATCCTATTACATGTATGATATTTTGAAAAAAACTACACACACACATGCATATTACACTGAATCCTCTCATCAGACTCTCATCAGACAACAGACAGCAAGGTTTCTGCTGTTACAGCCATTTTTTTAAGGTAAGGAAATGACAAAACATAGAGGCTAAGTAATTTGCACATGGTAATAGAGACGGTACTTGGAGAAACCAGAGTTCATGCATATTGACTTTGAAGGCTATTCTTTGTGTGCTATCATTTGCCTTTGCAGAAAGTATCATTACACACAGCAGTTGATATTTTAACTATATCATGTCACTTATTTTATTAAAAAAATTCTGTGTGGGTGTGGTGCATGAACAATTAATCTTGGAACACTGAAAAAATAAAGTAAAATTTTTAAAAAAGCGTTAAAAAAGAGAGAGGCATAGTAAAATAATAAATAAATAAAACAACAAAAAATTCTATGTATTTAATATGTATCAGAAACTCTAATAATGATTACCCATATTATCATTCTTAATTCTTATAATACACCTATGAGAAAAGCATTTTTATTCTCATTTACAGCCGAGGAAACTGAGGCTACAAAAAAAGGCCAACTAATTTGCTCACATGCAAGAACCCAGTAAATGGTGGAGCCAGGATTTTAGGCCAGGTTTGTCTTGTTTCCAAGTCAAAACAACTACTCAACATTAAACTTCCCCTAATGTGTGTGTGTGTGTGTGTGTGTGTGTGTGTGTGTGTGTGCGTGTGTATGTATATATATATATATATATATATATATATATATATATATATATATATATATAAATTAGGGAATGAAAAATACATTAAGTACAATGTGTGTGTGTGTGTGTGTGTGTGTGTGTGTATGGTTATGTACAAACTTTAAACCATATGTGAATATATGTGTACATATACTTTATACAACTATAATTGTTTAGACAGTTAAAACTGTATCTACATTAAATGAGAAGAAAAATTTTCAGATTTGTCAGCTTATCAATAAAGTATTAAGGTAACATAAGCATGGTAGAAGTATAAAACAGTTAATTTATGAGATGTTATAATATTATAGATTGTCCATAACTGTCCATAACTCAGTCAGCATCCGTCTCTGTACAGAATTCAGGGAGGGAGGGAAGAAGGAAGATGATAGATATATAGATAGATAAATGCTATAAATTTAAAGAACTCATTACTTTTTAAAAAGCACAGGCCAGCATAAAATCAAAGTCTCTCAAATCCAGAAAAAAGATAAACACTGAAACATTCTAAATGTTTAATAAATTTGATCAATTTTTATTTTTTTAAAGACTTTATTTTACAGAAAGAGAGAGATCATAAGTAGGCAGAGAGGCAGGTGGCGGGGCGGGGGGGGGGCGGGAAGCAGGCTCCCTGCTGAGCAGAAATGTGGGGCTCGATCCCAGGACCCTGAGATCATGACCCGAGCCAAAGGCAGAGGCTTTAACCCACTGAGCCACCTGGGCGCCCCTGATCAATTTTTAGAACTTAGAAAATAATCATAATTTGATATTTTCCATTAATTTAGCCAAAATATTAACAAAGTATGCATTAATTTGTATTATTCAATGAATAATTTACATTACACAACCTCAGGTTCCCTTTAAAATCGTTATAAAGTATTGAAAATCCAGACCATCATTACGTGTGGACACTGTTTATGATATTGCATAGATGGAACTTCTTATTCCATTTTGATTCAGATGTTTGGGTACATTTCTTCCTTTGCTATCTGGATCTGTAGTAAACATTCCAGGTGTTTCACAGGTGGACTGCATTAGGGAGGAGCTAGAATTGAAAGGAGATCTACCAAGTTCATAGTTTCTGAACTAGCTACCTCACTGCCCACATGTAGGTTCATCAATGGGGAAATACTTTTATCTGAAGAGCTATGGTAATAGCTACCCGATGGGCTCTAAAATTACCCTCAAGTCTGCCTCTATTCTAGGGGAGGTCCTGATATAGTCTCCCTTCTTTAGCTTCCTTCTGTATAATGAAAAATTAACCATTTCTGTCTCTGAATTGTTGATGTTTTTCTGTATAACTGCTTCTAATCTGTATTTAGGTGCAAGACATAAAGTCCTCCCACTGAGAGCTAAGCCAAGCTTCCCTCTATTCTGAGAAGGCAGAGGACTTCTGAAATGATCAAGAAGTATCTTTTTATCTCACATGTAAGTTACCTAGTACAAGCAAAAGCCCACACAATGTAAGATCCTTCCTAGCCTCTCCATGTGTGCTCCTGCTTCCTTTCAATCCACCACTACACTCAGTTTTTGAAAATGCAAAACTGATTTATGATGCTACATCATAGCATAATTTTTCCCTTGGGATCTTGCATTCATTTTATTTTGTTATTTAAATTCAATTAACACATAGTGTATTATTAGTTTCAGAGGTAGAGTTCAGTGATTCATCAGTCTTATATAACACCCAGTGCTCATTACATCCCATGCCCTCCTTAATATCCATTACCTAGTTATCCCATTCTCAGTTTGTTTCCTGTGATTAAGAGTCTCTTATGGTTTGTCACCCTCTCTGATTTTTGTCTTGTTTTATTTTTCCCTCCCTTCCCCTATGCTCCTCTGTTTTATTTCTTAAATTCCACATATGAATGAAATCATAGGATCATTGCCTTTCGACTGACTTATTTTACTTACCACAATACACTCCAGTTCCATCCATGTCACACAAAAATAGACTTAAAATGGATGAAAGACCAAAATGTGAGACAAGAATCCATCAAAATTCTAGAGGAGAACACAGGCAGTAAACTCTTTGACCTTGGCCACAGCAACTTCTTGCTAGACATGTCTCCAAAGGCAAGGGAAACAAGGACAAAAATGAACTATAGGCACTTGACACCAACATAAAAAGCTTTTGCACAGCAAAGGAAACAGTCAACAAAACCAAAAGATGACCTACAGAATGGGAGGAGATATTTGCAAATGACATCTGATAAAGGGCTAATATGCAAAATCTATAGAGAACTTATCAAACTCAACCACCAAAGAACAAATAATCCAATCAAAAAATGGGCAGAAGACATGAATAGACATTTCTTCAAAAAAGACATCCAAATGGCCAACGGATACGTGAAAAAATGCTTAACATCACTTGGCATCAGAGAAGTACAAATAAAAACCACAATAAGATACCATAGCATAAAAATTATCAATACTGTTTCATTTTTCTAGAATCCTCACCCATGGGTCATATAAGACCCCCTAGACTATCCACCTCTCCAGACTCATCTTTCATCACCAATTTCCCTGTGTTCCAGGGAAATGAGGCTTCTCTGGTTCTTAACTAGCCATCACCTACCACCCTCCTAGTCTTATAAACTCCTATTCATCCTCTGGGTTCTGTGTCAAGCAGTACATTCTCAAGAAATTCTTTGCTGAGCTTCCCAGCCTAGATAAGTTTCCTTAGTAGCAAAGCCTTGGCATTGGCCTTTTCTGTTCAAGCACTCATCTCAAATTATAATTATAAAAATACCAGCTTGATTTTATGATTAATGGCTGCATATTTCCCCAGTTTACAAGCATAAGGACAGCAAAAGGCATGTGGTTTCAGCTTAGCGATCTATCCCCAATGACCAGTACAGTATCATCCAAAGAATCAATATTTGTTAAATAAATAACTACATATTGGAAAATGTAACCAAGAATGCCTTTGCCAGGAACTGAGGAGAAAACCATTACTTGGTGGAGCTCAGAATGTGAACAAGAGGAGAAAGAATTTACCTGGAGAATTTAGACATTTTTCTTATCCCACCTATTAAATATTTCTAATCCCCATGGAAGTTTCTAAACACTGAGTAGCTTCAATAGACTTTGTTTATTCCTCGTCTCCTTTCCTACTTCACGGTTTCTAGAATACTAAGGTAGACTTTAATTGCAAATTTTCCTAACATAATTCATTTGTAAACTTACAAGGTGTTAGTTTGGTGAAAAATTAACAAATATTTAAGAAAATGTATGTATTGAATCTCATAGTGTAAACAGAGTATATGTGTGTGTATGCACACACCCCCCCACACACACACGCATGCACGCGTGTTTTGGTTTTCTTCTGGAATTCTTTTGAAAAACAACAAAATCATGTCCACAACTGTATCACTTTGGAACAGACAACTGATAGAATAATAATTTTTATTGTGTCCTGACCAGGAATGTTAGTTTGTTTCTATGGAAATATGATCAACACTACATTAAAAAAATGTTTCTCTCTCTCTGGGCATTTGTGTACCCATACATATAAATAAGAGAAATACATGTAGGGGTGCCTCTGCCTCAGCTCAGGTCATGATCTCAGGGTCCTGGGACCAAGCCCTGCATCGGGCTCTCTGCTCAGCAGGGAGCCTGCTCCCCCCACCCCACCTGTCTCTCTGCCTACTTGTGATCTCTTTCTGTCAAATAAATAAATAAATATTTTTTTAAAAAAAGAGAAATACATGTATATATTTAATATATGTCATTTATTATTTCAAGTATTTATTGTCAATTTCAACCTCTATGATATATTTTAAGGATGCAATAATTAAGAGAACAGAGTTCCTGCATTCATTGATCTCACACTTTAGTCATGGAGCCAGATAATATTCTAATACAGTTTTGATCAAACTGTAATTAATTTTATAAACAGAGTGCTATGACAGTAAATATTAATAACATCATATATATACCGGGAGCTTATAAAAATTAACTTTTGGGCATAGATAGGGAGAGTAAGATTTAGCTCTGCTAGGGCTTCTGAGAGATCACGCAGGGCTCTATGGTAGAGAATATAGTGTCATTTTCAGAAAATGAGAGGTCAATATAAATTAGAGAGAAAATAAGCATGAACAAGGCTGTGACAGTAAGTAGGCAATGCCTTTTAAGTACCTTTAAACTAAGAGCAAAAGAAAGTCACTGTATGCATTACACAAAGAAGTGACACAGATTTTTCCATAAAAAAAATCATTCCTGCTAGAGCATGGAAAACAGACTTCTCAGTGTCAAGAATGGATGAAGGGGAGGCAAATTAGTGGTCCAACAAGAAATCACAGTAGCCTGGACTAACACGATGACAATGAATGTGGAAAGAAATCTGGATGTGAGAACTATTTTGGAGATAAATATACATAAGCTGAGAGACTGAATAGAAACAGGAGAGGAAATGAGTGAGGGACAGGGAATAGCAAGGATGATTCCAAGACTCCTGACTGTACAAGTCCACAGATCTTGGTTCTTGTCCCTGATATTGGAGGGGCCAAAGAGGAAATAGTTGCCAGTTGCAGAGTGGTCCATTACGAGTTTATCTTCTTGGATTCACCGGGTTTGCAATACCTTGAGATATTTAACTGGAAAGGCAAGGCAGTTGGACATAAGGACTCAGGACTCAGAGGGTAGGTCTGGACTGCAGATAAAATGTATGACTTTTTTGTTTATTACATACAATTAAAGCCAAGGATACCTTTACTCAGATAGCTTCCTTCTAGATGTAAAAAAGCATTCATTAGCCAACATGATTTCCCTTATAGTAGCTGAAAAGTAATTATAAGTCACACAGTTTATCTTATTTAAACCAGACACACCTGAGAATACTAGTGAAGGATTTCTAGTGTTTTGTCATATGTAATTAGGTTATATATGACACTTAAAAAAAAATCTCAACTCTCTTTCTCTTTCTCCCCAAAATTAAAACCACTCAGGAAAAATAAAGGTACTTAAGTGCCACACAAATGATGGAGTAGAGAGAAGGAATATTGAACTCAGTATGAACTGAGATGTTGTGCACATGTAAATACATACTAGATTTTGAAGACTTGGTACAAAAATAATGTAAAAAACCCTTCTATAATATTTAATTTGATTCTTTGTTAAAACAATATTATTTGGAGGTATTTATTTACATAAAATATCCAATTAAAATTACTTTCATTTTTCTTGTTTAATACAGTTACTAGAAAATTTTAAATTATGTATATGGCTCACATTCTATTTATAGTGGACGAGCTTACATAGAAGCTGCAGGGAATAATGCATTTGGGGAAAGAAAGAGAGCATATATGTTAGTAGTCTGTAAATAGTGACAGCATTTTAAAACATTGAAACATCTGCTGTGAATCTGAAGTTGGCTCTAACTTGAATTTCTCATTATTTATAAGTAGAAATTAGTGATGGTTTAATAAATGAAGTGTGTGTGGGGGGGTGTCTGTGTCTGTGTGTGTGTAGAAACTTAACTAACAGTACTTTCTACTTCTTTGATAAATCTCTTTTGGGAAGTGCTCATATTGAAGCTATCCTTCTTTTTAATTCCATACCAAGTAGATTCCAACTTTTCTCTATCCCTCATAGTTAACAGGATGATAAAAAAAAAAAAAAAAAAAACAGTGTGATCAACAAAGTGCTTTTTCTGCAACTCCAAACCTTATTATATGGCGTCGACCATGGCATAGAACAAATATTTCTTTACAATAGTAACACTGGCAGAAGATGTCCAGAAGGAAGAAGGGACCCAAGGACACACACTATATGATGATTAACATACTGGAAATTTTCCTTAAAAAAATTGAGAAAAGTAAGGAATTCTGAGTATGGAGATTTAATTTCCAATCCCAACACGGAAGTTAACACCTTAGCTTGACACTCAAGGACCTTTGCAGCTGGAAGTCAATTAACTTTTCAGCCCAACTTATCATCATCATAAATCCTCCACCCCAAATATATCACTTTATTCAAGCCTTTGTGCTTATGCAACTCCTTCTGCTACAAGTCCCTGCTGCTCAAGCTCCATTCCCACAAAGGCCCTATGATATGAGCAAAATAGATGGGTTTATGAGAATTTTATCTGAAATCACCATAAAATTTTTTTAAAAGCCATGCATCCAATGAATCAATTGAAATCTGGGGCTTTTGAACAAGCAATGCCCTGTTAAACAAACAATTCTTTAACAATTCACTGCTTGATTAATTGATTCATCTTCCACTTTTTTCCTCACAATTTTCTACCCAAGTTTGTGTAAGTATAAACTACTACACTATTCAACTATTCATTACACCATAACATAAATTTGTGGGGGTTGCTGTGTTTCCCCCTTTCTACTTTATTTTCTAAAATTGGCCCTATTAGTTCAGTAATTCTATCTTCGAAAGTCCTAGTAAATACTTTTTTAAATATTTTTTTTTACTCTTTTAATGCTCTACTTGGCATTTAGCCTATTTCCCAAGATTCTCAAGGTCAAGGAGCAATCCTTGCACCTCATGGTATGAAGCACAGAGCTAGCTTACATAAATATGTCTGTTACGCTTGATGTTGATGACATCAATGAAGAAAACAGAATTAAAAAGGTCCACTTACAAACAGGTTTTCTTAATTTTTTTCTGGAGTTAAAGTGCAAAGAAACATAGATTGTTTCTTAGAATAAAATAATTCCTTACTTAAATATAAAAGTACATTAGATAAATTTTCTGACCTGGCACTACTAGAATAGTTAGATCAAGACAACCTTTGTTTCCCTTCCTTGTCTCAGTATCTTCACATCAGATCAGCATCTTAGCAGGAACTAACCACAGTGTTTGAAATTATGGCCGTAGAGTACATTTTCTGCTGGTTGCCCTAAAATTTTTGTGAATTAACCCTACAGGAAGCACAAATTGCTCCCGGTCATTTTGTATCTCCTACCACACCTCCTCATATCATCACCTCTTCAAGGGCTGCCTCCACATTCTTTTATATTCCTTATCACAACTTTGGTCTAAAGGTAGGCCTTATATACACAGAAAAATTTTCCCATCTCCCAGCTTCCACTCAGACCCTTCTACTTGTTTGTGACAAACCAGCTAGAGGTTAACATACTAGCTAGAGTTTTCAAAATTTGTATCAGATTACTGAATTTCCTCAGTCAAAATTCTTTTAGAAATTTCAGCTAGTGGGGCACTGGGGTGGCTCTGTCAGTTGGGTGGCTGCCTTCGGTTCAGGCCATGATCCCAGGGTCCTAGGATGGGGCCCAGAGGCAGACTGTCTGCTCAGCAGGGAGTCTGCTTCTCCCTCTTCCTCTGCTCTGATCTCTCTCTCTCTCATTCTTAAATAAAAACTTTAAAAAGAAATCAAGGGTTAGGCAGGCTGCCCTTATCTTATACCACATTAAAAAAAAATCAACTCGAAACAGATTAAAGCCTTAACTGAAAAATTGCAACCATAAAACTCCTAGAATGAAACATAGGGAGAATGCTTCTTAACATTGATCCTGAAATGACTGCTTGGATTTAACAGAAAAATAAACAAATGGGGCCACGTGAAACCAAGAAGTTTCTGTACAGCAAAGGAAACAACTAACAAATAAAACAGCAACAGTCAATAAAACAAACAGGCAACCCACAGAATGGGAGAAGATATTCGCAAATGACACTACAGACAAACGTCTGATATCTAAGCTCTATAAAGACCTCCTCAAACTCAACACTCACAAAACAGATCATCACGTCCAAAAATGGGCAGAAGACACAAATGTCTTCTCCAAAGAAGACATACAAATGGCTTACAGACACATGAAAAAATGTTCATCATCTTTAGCCATCAGGGAGATTCAAATCAAAACCACACTGAGATACCACCTTACACCAGTTAGAATGGCCAAAATCAACAAGACAGTAAACAACAAATGCTGGAGAGGATGTGGAGAAAGGGGAACCCTCCTCCACTGTTGGTGGGAACGCAAGTTGGTACAGCCACTTTGGAAAGCAGCGTGGAGATTCCTCAAGAAATTACAAATAGAGCTACCCTATGACCCTGCAATTGCACTACTGGGTATTTACCCCAAAGAAGCAGATGCAGTACAAAGAAGGGCCACATGTACCGCAATGTTCATAGCAGCAATGGCCACAAGAGCCAAACTGTGGAAAGAACCGAAATGCCCTTCAACAGATTAGTGGATAAGGAAGATGTGGTACATCTATACAATGGAATA
>CM052801.1:24581115-24613809 GCA_028533885.1 Nasua narica
AGCCTGGTGGTGGGTATTGAGAAGGGCACGTATTGCATGGAGCACTGGGTGTGGTGCATGAACAATTAATCTTGTAACATTGAAAAAATAAACATATTTGGGAAAACCAAAACAAAATTAAAAAAGGAACCTACAGAATGGGAGAAAATAATTGCAAGCCATGTAAATGATTGGAGGTTACTATCTAAAATATATAAGGAACTCCCACAATTTAACAGGAAAAAATAATCTGATAAAAAATGGGCAAAGGGTTTAAATAGACATTTCTCCAAAGATGACATACAAATGAAAACATATAGATGAAAAGATGTTCAACATCACTAATTATGAGAAATATGCATATCAAAACCACAATGAAAGATCACCCTACGCTTGCTGGGGTGGCTGTTACAAAAAGTTACAAAATATTACTACTGAGTATGTGGAAAAATTGGAACCCTGCACCATTTGTAGAAATATAAAATGGTGCACCTGCTAGAGGAAACAGTATAAAGGTTCCTTAAAAAATTCCAAATAAATCCTTAATTAAGTATAATTAATTGATTGATTAATTAATTAATTACAAATTAGAACTACCATACAATCCAGCAATGCCACATGTGGGGACATATCCAAAAGAACTGAAATCAGGACGTTGGAGAAAAATCTATAGTCTCGTGTTCATTGCAGTATTATTCACAATAGCCAAGATAAGGAAAGAAACTAAATGTCTATCAATGGGTAAATGGATAAAGAAAATATGGTGTATACACACAAGAGAATACCAGTCAACCTTAAGGAATAGGAAAGTCCTGCCATATACAGCAATACGGAAGAAGTTGGGATACATTATGCTAAATGAAATCCACCAGTCACCGAAGGACAAATACTACATGATTCCACTCTAAGAGGTACCTAATAGAGCCAAACTCCTAGAAGCAGAGAATAGAATGGTGGGTGCCTGGGGCGAGAGGGAACTATTCTCCTGACATGACTTCTACTTCCAACGGAAATAAATCCAAAGTATAGTACAAATTTTGTTTTCATATTTACAGGTAGAAAATACATTTAAAACCTTTCTTGTTAAAGTAAGAGATCACCTGTAATAAGCCATGTGCTATTTTTTTCTACACTCATGTAAATTAGCATAGTCCTTCTGGTTTGCTGTTTCTAGAAAAGGATCCTGGCAACTGTTTTGGGAGACAATTGTACCTTCTCCATCTTCTAACCCTGTGCAACCATTAATCTACATTGTCTCTCTAGGTGTGTCAATTGCAACCATTTCCTATAAATGGAATCATATAACATATGGGCTTTTGCAGCTGGCTTCTTTAGGATCTTTTTAAGATCCATCTATGCTGTAGCAAGTCTTGGTGCTTCATTACACTTTTTTTTAATTAACATATAGTGTATTATTTGTTTCAGGGATCCAGGTCTGTGATACTATTGAATAATATTTCATTGTATAGAGAGGCCCATTTTCTTTCTTTACTCATCAGCTGATGGGCATTTGAGTTGCTTCCACTTTTTGGTTACCATGAATCATGTTGCTACAAACATCCACGTACACTTGCTAGTTCTCATACAATCTAATACTCATCCATTCAGTTATTCAAGCTCCACGAGGTCACTTGTGAGACTGCAATAATAAAACATTCTTAAAGTGTTGCTCCGTGAGGGCTAAGAAAGATAAATTATATGAAAGGTATTTATTTATAGACTAAAAATCACTATGAATGTAGAATGCATTTTATCTTTCAATATTATTTTTTCATATCATCTCTGCCAGGTACCAAGCAGCAATTCCTTAGACCAATTTTCACTACTCAAAGTACATTTAAAAAGTCAAGTTTTTGTTTCATTGTGAGAAAACTAGTAAAGAAAAAAAAGGAAAGAAGAGTTGAAAGTCAGAATAGATTACCACTCCTTGTGTTTGCTCTTATTTGCTGAATACTTAATATGTTCAAAGTACTGTGGAGTAATACAAGAAATCAGATTTATTCCCCCATGCCAGTTTGTAGGTAAAGCATAGATATGTAAAAATTCTTTGGAAATAATGATTAATTAACAAGCTTAACTATAATATGGCTTGATATGGTGAATTTTTTATTTAACCTTTATATACAAGTATATAATACTTATATATCAATATATAACATATTAAGTTACATATATAAATTTATAATATATAAGCATATAAAAATAATTGCATAATTCAATTATAATTGAACTGTATATAATCATATACACATAATTTATATATAGTGTACATATGTAACATAAGTTATACATGCACACGTAAATTATATGACATATAATTCATATATATATAATCCATTTAAAATTAATAATTATTAATTATCAAGACAAGTTTTCCAAAAGAGTAAATATGGTAAAGATGTTTTGGTAAATAAAATATAAGGGGGAACATTTTATTTATAAATAAATGGAGTGAAAATGTTTGGCCATTTTATGAATAATCATCATATATATAAAAGATAAAAGAAGACATGATAATATAGATGGGCAGACTGATGGCTGTATAGATAGAGAGTATATATTATTATATACTTATATTGTAGTATCATAATGAAAGCTCAGCTGTCAACAGACATCAACATTCTGAACATTTTTGAAATAAACAGAAAAAACGTTGAACCTTAACATAATTAATAGGTATGTGTAAATTGAAATAAGTTTCTAGTGAATAAGCTCCTTTTTCCAGAGGTTACAATATAACCATTAATGTGTATTTGACTTTAAGGGAGGTGTACAGATTTTATGACAAGAGAAATGCATTATTGTTAAATAGGTCAATGTTTGAAAATTTCGGATAGTCACAATCTCTTTCCCCAATTGACTTTATAGATGCCCAGTCACAAGTATACTGAAATCCACTAGAGGGAGCTGACATCACTGTGAAGTTGCATTACCTGATGTCCTACCAGGAAAATAAACCCCTCAGCAAAAATGGCTTTAAAGGAAAAAGAAAAAAAACAAAAACAAAAACAAAACTTATCTTTTGCTTTATTCAGTTCATTCCATGACCTCGCCAAGAAATCAAAGTTTAAGAACCAGGAAAACAGGCAAAGTTTCATGTATATCACTACACTCATTTTAGAAAATTACTATTTGGTAGATTATTTGGATATTTACAAAGAGAAGTAGTCAAAAAACATGTTTTCCAACTAATGAAAGTTCTAGTAGAAAACAATGTTCTAGTAGAAAACATATTCTTGCACTTATCATAACAAATTTAGGGAAGACATTTTTAAAAATATTTTTTATCTTAATGCCTCAAAATCCAATTTTACTCTATAATCTTCTGTATGTACATATATACATAGGGATGGTGAACCAAAAACTCATTTACTAATGTTTGAAAGTGCTCATAAACCCGTCTGTCAAAGGAATTTTTGTCTTAGTAATTAAGCTGATGAGTCGGGCTATTTTGGACCAGATATTATTAATATTCTAAGAGCAAACTGGTGAGAAACAAAAGAGGCATCTTGAAAATTTTACCACTCAAATGGTAGCCATTTGTGTAACTGCTCCACTTTCAGGTTATATTTTACTATTAAATAAGAAAAAGAGGATACTACATAGTGATAGTGATCCAATAGTAAAAGCAGCCCAGGGAATAATTTGTCCTTTGCTGAATTTCATTTGCTACATGTATGTTACAGCTATAACAATCTTCATATAAACTGGACAGAAGTTTTAGTAAGAAGCCTAGATAAAAATCCTTGTACATAAAGCAAACAGGATTTAATGAAAACTTACTAAGAGGGCTTCAACTGCTCTTTTATTTCCTCCAGTGTTCAAAATCTTTGATTGTAAAATTTGCAACCCACTAAGGAGATGTTAATGTCTATATAAAACATATATTTTATTTGTTCCTCAAAGTCATGAAATTATTATGGGAGGTGAGGGGTAGAAATGAAAACATAACACATAGTTTATCCAACAATAGTATCTCATTCCTTATTATTACAGAATGTAGGGATGGTGGATTCCTTTGATAGAAATTACTCTTTCATGTGAGTATTTTCTCTTTTTCTAACAAATACTAAATTTGGAAAATATCAAGTTAGCCATTTCAAGTATTTTTACTTACTTGTTTGGAGCTCTTTTTCTCTTGCCTGCACATCAGCAAAGACTTGGTTAAAATGATTTGTAAAGGCCACAAAGTCTGCATCCAGGAACATTGGCCCCTGTCCCTTCTCTTTCAAGGCTATGCTTTGAATTTTTAATCGTTCAATTTGAGGCTGAAGAGCTGACAGCCGGTGGACTTCATCCTGTACCACAGAGTATTAAAATAAGTAAAACTTTTACTTTGCATAGATTTCATTTTTGCAAATAAAGGTGTTAAAATGCAGGGATGCAAGCTTAACTTAACGCCCTTATCGAAAAAATGGTAAGAAATATCCATGACAGTTTAGGCCAGTCTCTGGCGCAGGTCATCAATTTAAAAAGACCTTGGCTCTTCATTCAACAGATAACATTATATAGAACTGTCTTTAAATTTCAAAATCACATCATTTATAGCATTAATGGGAGTGAATGTGCACTTGGAAAATGCTATGGATAACCTTATATCCTCTCAATCAATCAGACATGAATGCTCCCCTGTACCCGTCTTATCTCAAAATGCTGTGCCTTTGCTACAAATTCTAAATTTGTTTAATGAACAATATTTTTCTTTAAATTCACTTGAGAAGAATATAAAGTACAACTATCTACAAACATATTACATTAAATTACAAATTTATCTTTATATACTAATATTTCATAGATTACATAAGCTATGTAATACTTATGTGAACATGCATATATTTATGTCTGCAATTATCAGTCTCTTATATGGTCACATTACCTCTCCTGACTGAACAGGCAGTTACCTTTGTTTCAGTTAGGGTGAGAGTTTGCTCTGCTTTTCTTGTCCTGATGTAATTGTTAATAGCACCTCCTTGCACTCTTAAAGAGTACTCTGGTTTGGATGATAAAATCATATGGACCCACTGCTGTGCAATAGTCATACATGGCTAGTCATACGTGGCTAGTCATAGTCACTAGTCATACGTGGCTACTGAACACCTGAAATGCGACCAGTCCAAATTCAGATGTGCGGTCATTATAAAACATACACTGAATTTTGAATACTTAGTACTAAAATATACAAATATTAACTCATAGTTTTTTTTTTAACTCATAGTTTTAAATACGGATTGAATCTTGAAAATATTTTCAATTTACTGTTTTAAATAACATGCATTTTTGAAATTCATTTACCTGTTTCTTTTTCCTCTTTTAGTATTGTTTCTAGAACATTTAAAACTACATATGTAGCTCAAGTTCATGGTTTGCATTATATTTCTTTGGAACTGTGCTGTTCAAATGAGAATGTTTTCATTCTCTTTTGTTTCCAGTGAAGCTGCAATTCATATGTCTCTGCTACACATATAACTGGAATTCAAACAGAATGTCCAAATGCTCTTTATTTAAGTATTATTAACATGGCTGCTTACTTACGATTCACACCTAGCCTTCTACCTTCAGAAAAAAAGTACTTCAGGATTGTTTATCATTTAAAATGAAAAAAAAAAGGACAATTGAAATTTTAAAATCAGATTACAAGCCAATTAGGAGGAGGAGAAAATGCAAAGAATTACAGTAATTACGAACTAAATATAAATCTGAGCTTCCCGGGGAGTCAAAGTGAAAAGAAAAAGAAAAAAAAAGAAAAAAAGAAGTTATTTTTTGGATGCATCCATACTGTTTTGGAGAGAGTAAATTTTGTCTTAGGATTCGGTAGGATAAACGTATCCCAAGGTTCTTTCATAGGAGCAATACTACCTAATGGGCACCGTCACTTGTTAACAATTTTTAGAAGATAAAAGATAGCTTTCAGAGGAATGTTGCTATATGGTTATAACAGTAAGAATTGATTTATGTAAGTTAATCTCTGACAATCAAATTATTTTGGTAGGTAAAGATGAAAGCCATTTATATAAGGAGAAGGACCCTATCTCCCATTCTAATATAAAGCCTCTCAGTCAAGAGCTAGAAGGTAGGCACATATTAACATATGAAGAATAAGACAAGAGCTAAAGGGTAATACTCCGTGTTTTTGATTATAGAATTAAAGACATGCACTTTGTACACTAGGCTTACAAATGGTAGCATTGACATCTGCTGTGAAACATTTAAGAACCTGATTTACATTTGGCCAGATGGAGGGCCATCATTCTTCCTGTTTAGGGGGCTATAGAAGGAGCCTACAGTATAGTAAAGTGTGTTCTGTAAAACAAAGGGGACTTGGAAACTAATAAAACATTTGGGCAAATGTTCAATTGAGACCTTAAAGTTCTAAGAGTAAGTCTTAGGAGAGATCATTTTGACTTGAAATATTTAACATTTAAAAGATGTTAACAATTACTCATTATTTCCACAAAAGGGCCTTAATGTGGTTAGTCCTCCTGAGTAAGGCATTTTCCCTGAGTCTGTTTATCCTTCAAAATTTTGTGTTTATCTGATGGAAAAACTTTTTCATTTTTCTCGGAAAAGGGTCCATGGATTTCTTCCAATTCCCAAAGGGCTCTCTAATCCCCATATGAAGAACCAGTTCTGGAAAGCATTATATTTGGAGCTAATACTGTAGTCTAATCTTAGAAAACATCTCCAAATAACAGAATACACTGACAAGATGGAATAATTTATTTACCTAGCATTAATCATAGCCAAATAGTATAATGTTAACCTTTGGTGAATGAGTCTGAGCTTATCCTGCTAAATATTTTGCCCTAGGTGATTCATCAAGTTAATAGCAACCAAAGGTGCAGAGAAAAAGAGTAAGGGGTGATGACGAAGGATGGAATTATGTTATCAAAATTTGGGATCTTGTGCCTGAATGCAGAAAAAAGAAGTAACTTCACTTAGGATGACTTCCTCAACCTTGAGAGAATATTTATGATTTGTAACCACCAGTGATCTCCATTTGCCCCTCAGATAAAGATCAAAATTCTCCAGGCCCCAAGAGTCCTTGCTTTGTCTCCTGTCTTTTGGCCTCCGTCTTTCATCTCGTTTCAAGACATCTTTCATCTCCGTCTTCCCACCTCTCATACTTCTCTGTCCATTACTCACATTGGCCTTCCTTCAGCTCCTTGGAGGTGGCTGTTGTTTAAGCCACCAATTACCCCGTCATATCTGTCAGGTGGTTCAAGCCATCTAATACACTTAGTATCATTCTCAGCAGCAGTAGAGGTGTTGACTATTTTATGGGTGAATGCATTTTGTAGATTTTATGGTTAATTTTTATATCTGAATTTCAATAAATGTCAAGGTAAGATCATTAGATTTCATTAGAAGAAATAATGTAGGTGGAGTATTCCATGGATTCATAGGGGAAAAAAAGTCACAGAGTCTATTAACAGCAAAATGTGTCCTCAAGTATAGAAATTCCCTAGATTTGCATATTTGCATTAAAAAACTCAATGCCTTTCTGTCCTATATTCTTTATCTAAAAATATATTTCCTGAGTTTAGTCATTTCCTAGTAAAGCTGTAGAACCAATATGTGAAAAAATCCTCAGGTCCTTCAACTGCTTTTCCCTTCAAAATATCTTTGAATTTCCCATCCCTTTCTGGGTTTAATACCACGTCCAAACCAACCTTGTCACCTCTCCATCTCCAGTTTCCCATTATTTAAAACATTATTTTCAAAGTATGCACACTAACCTCCATTCACTGCTTTGTAGATCTCAGTCATCTCAGTCTATCATTGAGGTTCATCCTAGAAACCTTTTCATCTATCCAATTTCCCACTTTCCATGAAAAGCATTCAGCTTATAGTAACCATGCAGAACGTTCAAGTGATGTTCATTATTGTATGACTCTGGTTTCCTTACATTTGCCGACACACTCTTTTAACCTCTTTCTCAGGTTCCTTGTTGTCAGTTACATCTTGTTTGGCCCTCTGGATACATTGTTCACTTCCAAAACTCAGGAGAATGATACTTATGAACTAGGGCTCTTTGTACTCTGCCTAATGATCAAGGTTAGCCAATGGGGATCCTTGTCCAGATTCAGGTTCTAGAGGTAGGGAGGAGAGTGAAGTAGGGTATAGATTTTCCTGGATCCATTCCTGTGATGGCATGTGGGCTGGCTTTTAATAAGGCTGTCTTTACAATGTGTGTCCAACTCACTCCTTCTAGGTTTCTGTAACTTCTCTATCTCTGATCCTTTTGGCCCTCAGAAGTTACAGCTCTGATGCAGGGTTACTGTACTACCCCTTATGGTTCCTCTATACTCCAAGCATGACGATGAAATATTTTAGTAAGGAAACCTTCCTCAAATTATCCTAATTTGAGTGAACTGTCAGTTTTAAAGATTTTCCTCACACATCCAATTATACAGTATATCAGCTGCTTGTGTTTGTGTGGATTCCGCTTTTTTAACATATGACTGAGTTTTGTTTTTAGTGCATGAGCTGCCATAAAAAAGTGCTCCAAATTACTGGCCATTTCTCATAGGATATGTGTAGTTTCCATACTCCTAAACGGCTTCACCATTCTGCAAACTGACAAAATCAATTGGCCGTGTGTAAGTACTCTAAATCTATTTTTTTTTTAGGATCCAGTCATCATACATTATCTATTTAAACTCATTTTCTTCACTTACATTTTTTTTCTCCCCAAATTTGTTTATTTTAATTTTTCAGTGTTACAAGATTGATTGTTCATGCACCACACCCAGTGCTCCAAGCAGTACGTGCCCTTCTCGATACCCACTTACTTTGATCTTTATTGTGTTTAAACCCTTCACAGGGAATTTTTTATTAAATAATTTGCTATTCTTCTGGAAAGTGCCAAGGAATTCCTATTGATCATGATCCAAAAAGGAGGAAAGAATCTTACCTTACACATTTTTAACTGGCTTTTAATTGCTGTTGGCTCTGATGTGGTGGTGGGTTGGGTTTTCAACCAGTTTTCAGCAGTAGTTGTCATCTGCTCCAATTGTTGTAGCTGATTATAGAAAGTGATGATGTTGTTTTGATACTCCAGCCAGTTAAGTCTCTCGCTTAGCAATTGGCAGAATTCTATCCACCGGCTGTTCAGTTGTTCTGAGGCTTGTTTGATGCTGTCAGCATTAGCACCCGCTAGAAAGAAGATTTTTAAAATATACCCACTGAAGTCACAGACTGCAAGACATCTGAAAACTCATGTGTCTCAAGTTTAAAAGTATTCATCTCATGAAAGATTCTGAACAAATAATTTATTTACTGATAAAGAATAGAAGTACCAACAGGATTTCTGATTACTGATTGTAAATAAGTAAATGTAAATAAGAGATGCATCTTATCAAGAGTATGAACGTAATGAAATAATAAATAAGGACACATAAGATGGAGCAGAGTAGAATATATTTAACTAAAAACAAAAGGGTCAAAGTTCTGAAGGGAAGTGGAAGATTGATCATGGACAAGAAAATCTTTTGGAGGATTCCAAATAATTGTTAAATATCATGCATGCTATTGAAATGTATATTGAAACACTGACATTTGTATTTTAAAAATGGTTTGGGAATTAGCTGAAATGTTATTATTTGTATTTTAATAAAAAAGGAAAGGAGTTTTTATCAAAATGCAGTAATTCTATTTCTGCTATATAAAGGCAGAAATAAGCAGATTTTCCATGGGTCTGAATAAGTGAAATAAGCATGAAAAATAATCTTTCTAAAATAAAAAAAGATTTTCATATTACTTACATATCATTTACAAATGTGGAAGCTGATCTGATAATTTTAAAATCATCTATAACAAAACTAGAGCAGAAAAATATCTATCAAAGGCAAAATGGAAACGTAAGCACATCATTATCACTTAGCTTTCTGAAGAATCTACTATGTGTTAGGAATTTGGTGTTTTTTAATATATACTATCTAAGTTTGCCATAATGTGCTATGTGATGACTAATACCAATCCAAGTATATATTATCCTATACATATCAAGAAAGAATAACAACATCAGGTAATGTGTGATAAAATACTCACACTCTATAGTTACTTGACAAAATTTAGGTGTTCTTACACACACATACACACACTAATGAATTTATATAGTAACTTTCTTAATTACATTATATAAAATATTGAATAAGAAATACATTTTAAAATACAACTATAATAGCATTGATAACTTTCTTAGATTTCTGAAATTTTATTTGAGTGTTTCTTATTCCTCCATATGTCGACAGCGATCTCAAAAGGGATCATGAATTCACTATAAAATTTTCCTCTAGATTAAAATATCTATAGGTTAAAGTGATTTAGTGAAGACCAAGTTGTCTGAGAAAAATTTACTTCTATGAATGTTAGTTCTACTCGACTTCCTAGTAATGTGATTTAGTTAGTGGGCAAGAAATTTGTTAACGAGTCCAGAGACCATCTCTAGCAAATAGAAAGTCTGTGGTTTTACAAACATGCCTCCCACTTCACTCTTTTTAAAGCCTAAAAAAGTACAGATTTGAATTCAATGACTATATTATTTTACCCTTTTTTACTCTCTTCTGCTCAGATATTCTAGTTTTCATTCTGTTGTAATTATGTTATGCACCAAACCACATCTCTCAACTGATTTGAAAGGTAACTCTATCTTCACTAATTTCACACTTTTTTTTTTAATTTCACACTTTTGATAGGACATTGGAGAACACAAACTTTGCAGATATCATTGGCAACAACCTTTTCTTTCTTCTTTGGATGACATATTTTTAAAGAAAAATGACTTTTAAAATAAAGTGCAAAAACATAAGATATGCAAGTCTCCATATATACAAGTATAAAAGGTTTAGAGAAGCTAAAAAATTCTTCTAAAACTAATAGCTAAGGAAGCTATTGGCTCTATTGAGAAATCCGGATGTTTTGTGTGATATACTGTTTGTGATAATTTGGTTTGGAGCAGTGACCAAAAATTGTATCAAAACACGTTTGGGGGATGCTACTAAATAACTGTAGTTGCCAAATGACCATGTTTGCTACAAAGTGTAAGGGAAGAATCCAAAACTGTGGTCATATAAGCATTTAGTGTGAGAAAAAAAATAAATACTATGATAAAATACTAACATTATTATTGCTGGAAAACAAAAGGGAATAATTTAAAAATACACAAGGGAGAAATGTTATATTATGTTAGAAAATGATTCAAAACGTGCCATGGACACAAATGATCAGATGTTTAGAGGAAATGTTCTCAGCATATGTTAAACTTGAATAAGCACTTAGAAGAAGGAAGACGATGGTGGTCTAATACCAATATTCGCAGGTCAGAGATGATAAAGTAATTTAAAGGTACTGATGAATGGATACTGCATTGAGTCTTAGTTAACATTTCTCTAAATTATAAGGAAATACATAGAAAAATAGCTCACTGTCCCTGACAGAGGCCAATCATTAAAGAGCCACACCTCTCAAATGATAAAATAAAACCATAAGGTGATTTTTCATATAAATAATACATGCTAACCTAATCAGAAAAATACAAATCAAACTATAATGAACTACCAATTGGTCCTGTGATATCTATTAAAATCTAAGGAAAGAATTTAATGTGTCCTTGATAATTCTCCAAAACTATCAGTTCAATATGTCAGGCCAAAAAAATGTCCAGATGATAACATCACTGCAAAAGGAATTAAAATAAATGAGAAAAGAAAATTTTGTACAAACCCACTATGAAATCTATAATACTCTCTACTCACTAACATACTGATTTTTATAACTGAATAAAGGTGATTAAAATACAATAATAGGTAAAAGAAGTATCTCCCTATTAGGATAAATAGCGAAGGAGAATGGAAAGTTAAAGAAATTCACAGTAAGAACTCTGATATTACGCAGAACTGAGTTCAAATTTCACTCCCTTTACTAAATGGGTAAACGAGGTTCAATTATTTGATCCCACTGGATCTCATTTTCCTTATCCATGAAATGAGGCTAAAATAGAATTGATCTCATAGGTTACCTATGAGAGTTCTGAGCTAACATGTGTGAAGGAGTTACATAAAGTCTGACATATGCCAGGCAAACAATAAATATCAGTCAATGTTAGAGCAAACAGTATGTAGTCAACAAAAAAGAGAGAGAGAGAGAGAGAGATCAGAGCTTTCAAATGTTAAAATTGGTAGGGGGAGGTCTTGTTAATGACTGTAAGGGGGCATTATAAAAAAATCAATGACTAATATTTTTAAAGTTAGTGCTAATTTTATAAAATATGGCACTAAAATGAGATATAGAAAGTGTGTGTAAACATTTTTAAAAGAAATCATATCAACCAGTGATAAATTCATGAGTATATTAGCAAAGTTTCGAATATTTGGCCATACATCCATTCTCATTTGCAATTAAAATGATAAAGGGCAACCATACCAAAAATTAAAAACAGAAACTTTCACATGTCACTGGCAAAGATGTTGACCACAGAGAATCAGATATCTTATAATGAAGGATCTGCATGTAAATATTGTATTGTTTCATGTGTGAATATACTTCTTGCTCAACAAGTGTAATCTGTCCTTCTAAACTCTAAACCCCTCTGAGAAAAAGATCTCCACTGGCAGTATCTGATAGAGTTCTCAGTTTAGAGTAGGTAGGAATGGATACAGTGTACTTGTGAACTCACATAACACTAAATCAGTAGCTTACTTAATACAAATATGAACATTAGGGTAGCAATAGCCAGAGACACAAAAAGCCAAACACAAACACGCACACAGTCTCTCTTGCTTCGAGTTTGCTTTAAAATACTTTTATTTCTTTTTGTTGTCTGATTGCTGTTGCTAGGACTTCTAGTACTAATGTTGAACAAGAGTGGTGAGAGTGGGCATCCTTGACGTGTTCCAGATCTCAATACTTGGGGAAAGGATCAAAAGCCCTGGTACATGGCACTTTACTTCATGTGTATCTCTTTAACTAAAATTATAAATGCCATTACTTCAGATTCATGAATTAGCTATCTATTAGGAGAAAGTATTTTATACTGTTTCCCAAACGAACACTGGAACATGAATAATTTTACTATTATATGTAACCGTTTTATGTGTATTTCATAAAATTACATGTTCCTTAACCCAACTGAAAATTTTAAGTTTTATGACACTTTTTAAATGTAAATATCTGCAAATTTTTAAGTACCAATTATTTGAGCATCTGTTTTTCTAATTTTTTTGTTAGCTACTTAAGAATACAAACACTAACTCACTAGGCATTATGAACAATACTTATGGAAGCTATTTTGTAGTAGCTCATTAGAATCTCAGGGATAAGGGATCATAATCCATTCACATCTCGTATTCTAAACAACCCCTGAAATAGTCTATGAATAAATATATTGCACCCAGAGGAAATGGATCATTACTTCAAGTGCATCCATTAATTTTATTACTTGTGTACAGTGCATAACAGACTGTTAGAATAATTTTAATTGTGCACCACCTTCCATGCAAATACTTCAGAACTGCCACTTAAAGTGAAGTATTCCTCATCAAGTATATTCATCATTAGCCATGAAGCCAGAGTAGAAAAATGCAAAACCTGTGTTTAGAATGAAAACTGAAAATGAAGTTTTAATAATTAGTCTCCAATTTTTATTGCATATTAGGTGAGGGTCATTACAAGCCTACTTGGCATGAATATAACAGCCTAAAATGTAAGAGAAATTTACTAAGTCCATGAAAATAAGGCCTGAGTATTGTAATCTAAATTCTAGAGGTTTCTTCAACCACAGTAACTTTTATACAATTGCTTTTTAAAAATAATTTTTAAATAGCTTTTGAAAGTTAATAAGTTTATGTAAAATTTACACCCCTAGTGTAAGACATAAATTTACTAAAAGAGCTCTTTTCCTTACTTTTTTCTTACTTTTTTCTATTTTTAAACATCATTGAATTATGAAAGATAAAGGCCAGATTACTACTCATATTTATTTTTGTGATTAATTTTCTCCAACAGTGATCACTATGATTTTCTCCCTCTCATTCTCTCCATCTCTCTCTCTCTCTCTCTCTCTCTCTCTCTCTCTCTCTCTCACACACACACACACACACACACACACACACACACAAGCACAAAGTTTTTTCCTTTGAAGACTTGGAGTCAAAGAATGATGTGTCTATTAATTAACAATATTTATGGAGTGTGAACTCTGAATAGATCATTATCCCCAAGTGTCACATGGAGAAATAGGAGACATAAAGAGAACTGCCCAGAACTGAGGAACGAGTAAAAGAAGAAGAAATGAGTCCAACTGTGGGGAAAGCTACATTTACAATGGAGGGGCTGGAATAGTGCAAATAGCATTATTTCCATGCATCACTCATACAGACCAGTTGCAAAATGTCTCCCCATTAAAATATATAATTAGAAGAGTTACTGTCACTAAAAATCCTTCACAATGATGTGAAGAGAAGATGAGAGGTTTGGCTTTGAGGTGAACCAAACTGACTATAATCCCTGTCCTTACCAATCTGATAAAATTTGGTTGCTCAAACTCAAAAGGCATCACTCATGTGAAATACTTAATGAGATGTAAAGCAAAATACTAAATATACAGTTACATATTTAATATGATACATAAGAGGAGTCCTTGTCTGTGTTATCAGTCTGTACTATTTAATTACAGTCCTTAGCAGACTTACTATTAGGTATCACCTTAAACACCATAATCTAACACTCAAGGGATGATGGTTTTGAGTTATTCTTCAAGTCTAATATACTAATAATTACTACTTTCATTTAAATATTTCCTTAATGTGATTGTCTTCAGATTCTTAATTAACATATGGAAAACTACAATTAGAAAATGAAAGAGGAGCACAGTTTAATGTAGAAAACATCACTAACCCTATTAGATAATTATATTATGCTATCTCCTCTGGAAATTGTGGTGAAATAATTTTATAGCTTAAAGAAGGGGAAAATGAGCTATGCTTGTATATGTTTCCAATGTTTGATACAACTATTTTCTTGGTAATTTTAATATTAATAGAGGAAAACAATTTATCTAAACCAGGTCTCTTTTTTTTTATATATATACCTGACTGATAAGGAGACTATACATAGATGCAAGAAGATTATTTTACAAACAAAATTAACAATAAACTCTAGGGGTGCCTGTGTGGTTCAGTCATTAAGCGTCCGCCTTTGGTTTAGGTCATGATCCCAGGGTCCTGGGATTGAGCCCTGCAGTGGGCTCCCTGCTCAGTGAGAAGCCTGCTTCTCCCTCTCCCACTCCCCCGGCTTATGTTCCCTCTCTCACTGTATCTCTCTGTGTCAAAAAAACAAATAAAATCTTTTTAAAAAAGAAAAAAAGTCTAATCTAAATAGATAAAAATAAAGCAAATGATTAAATATAAAAAATATTCTAGATTGTCCTAAAATCCCATAATCTCACACACTGAAAAGCTTTCACTCTGAAGTAAGATCAGTTAAAACTGTCTGACATAAAACTTTAGGAACTTAGGATTCAACAATGAATAATCAATAGTACCAATATAGTAGCAAGATCATTTACCATATTTAGTTGTGAAATTTTCTAAAATTCTAATTAACTATTTTTGTGTTTAAATGAAAAACTATAAAAACAAACTTTAGAGGTTATATTGTTTCCTTTAAAAAAAGGAAATATGTGCAAATTGGGAGATTCCCCTTCTCAGCATAAAACAGCTAGAGGAAACAAAATTATATCACTGGGTACCCAATCTAGTCTCCCACTTAGTCTCATTAAAATTCTAGAAAGCCAACAATTTCTTGAGACTAAAGTTCTTATTCCTATCTTATATAGTGACAATAAGCTTCATAAAAGTTATATTTGTGAAAAATCTCTCTAATAAGAATGTCTCTCCGCCATCCATCACACCCTCAAACTACTCCCATACTTATCTAATCAAATGGTGTTGACAGGAATTACAAATTTTGTTGTTTTATTTTTTAAAGATTTTATTTATTTATTTGACACAGAGAGCGAGATCACAAGTAGGCAGAGAGGCAGGCAGAGAAAGAGGGGGAAGCAGGCTCCCCGCTGATGCAGGGCTTAATCCCAGGACCCTGAGATCATGACCTGAGCTGAAGGCAGAGGCTTTAAACCACTGAACCACCCACGCGCCCAGGAATTACAAATTTAATGTTAGTTCAAAAAAGATACAGTTAAGGAATAGATAAATCAGTTCTTTATACTAAAATTCATGTTAAAAACGTAGAAACATGATTCTTAAGCTAACATGCTCTCTGTTAGCATGGTAGCCTCTTTATTTAGCCTGCTATGATCATAAAGATCACTTACACACTTGCACAGGAACTGGGGCATGCATAAGGAAAATGTTCATGTAAAACTTTTAAGTATGCAAGTAATTAATGCAGCTTCCTTTTTTGGCTATAAAAAAGGTTCCAAATAAATTAATATGAGTTTCTTACTGATTCTATGTGTTATTTTCCAAGTAGCAATCATTCTATTATAAAACTCAAAAAATAATTAATATTAAAATTAACAATATATTTAATGTTAACTATACTTTAATATTCTTCAGGTAAGCTTTGCATTTGATAAAGTACAGGAAAAATGAAAAATATCTTTAAATTTATCCTAATGTCTACACGACCCTGAAAAACTGAACATGTTATAAAAAAGAGTGTTTTCAAGACAGAAGACTGATTTTTAACAAAATTCTGTAACATCAAGTCAAAGTCACTTCTACAATGGCATCATGGTAATCTCTGCACTTTTATGAATTTTAGGGAATCCCTCCTTTTCCTCAGCACCTTACTTCGTTTCCTTTAACAAACTGCCTTTGAGACTAATAGGTTTTGCTTTCTGCATTTCATTTTTTTTATTAACATATAATGTATTATTTGTTTCAGGGGTACAGGTCTGTGATTCATCAGTCTTACACAATTCACAGCACTCACCATAGCACATACCCTCCCCAATGTTCATCACCAAGTCACCCCATCCATCCCACCCTCCTCCCATCCAGAAACCCTCAGTTTGTTTCCTGAGATTTAGAATCTCTTATGGCTTGTCTCCCTCCCTCGTCTCATTTTGTTTCATTTTTGCCTCCTTTCCCCTATGGTTCTCTGACGTTTCTCAAATTCCTCATATCAGTGAGATTCTATGACAATTGTCTTTCTCTGATCAACTTATTTCACTTAGCATAATAGCCTCTAGTTCCATCCACATCATCGCAAATGGCAAGATTTCATTTTTGATGGCTATATAATATTCCAGTGTGTGTGTGTGTGTGTGTGTGTGTGTGTGTGTGTGTGTGTGTGTGTATCACATCTTCTTTATCCATTCATCTGTCGATGGCCATCTAGGCTCTTTCCATAGTTTGGCTATTGTGGACATTGCTGCTATAAACATTGGGGTACATGTGCCCCTTCGGATCACTACATTTGTATCTTTGGGGTAAAGACCAGTAGTGCAATTGCTGGATCATAGGGTAGCTCCATTTTCAACTTTTTGAGGCACCTCCATACTGTTTTCCAAAGTGGCTGCACCAAACTGCATTCCCGCCAACAGTGTAGGAGGGTTCCCCTTTTTCTGCATCCTCGCCAACACCTGCCATTGCCTGACTGCTTAATTTCAGCCATTCTGACTGTGTGAGGTGGTATCTCACTGTGGTTTTGATTTTTATTTCCTTGATGCTGAGTGATGCTGAGCAATTTTTCATGTGTCTGTTGGCCATTTAGATGTCTTCCTTGCAGAAATGTCTGTTCATGTCTTCTGCCCATTTCTTGATTGAATTATTTATTCTTTGGGTGTTGAGTTTGATAAGTTCTTTATAGATTTTGGATACTAGCCCTTTATCAGATATGTCATTTTTGAATAATTTCTCTCATTCTGTTGGTTGTCTTCTCATTTTGTTGACTATTTACTTTGTTGTGAAAATAACTTTTGATCTTGATGAAGTCCCAATAGTTCACTTTGCCCTTGCTTCCCTTGCCTTTGGTGATGTTTCTAGGAAGAAGTTGCTGTGGCTGAGGTCAAAGAGGTTGATATCTGTGTTCTCCTCAAGGATTTTGATGGATTCCTGTCTCACATAGAGCTCTTTCATCCATTTGAGGCTATTTTTGTGTGTGGTGTAAGGAAATGGTCCAGTTTCTTCTTCATGTGGCGGTCCAATTTTCCCAACACCATTTGTTGAAGAGACTGTCTTTTTTCCATTGGACATTCTTTCCTACTTTGTCAAAGATTAGTTGATCACAGAGTTGAGGGTCCATTTCTGGGCTCTCTCTTCTGTCCCACTGATCTATGTGTCTGTTTTTGCGCCACCACCATGCTGTCTTCTTCTGAATATATTTGTGATGTCCATCTGGTTCACTGTGTCATTTAAAGCCTTTATTTCCTCATTGATCTTTTGCTTAGATCATCTGCCCATTGCATCGAAGGGGATATTAAAGTCCCCTACTATTGTTGTATTATTGTCAATGTGCTTCTTATATTTTATTATTAATTGGCTTATCTATTTGGCTGCTCCCATGTTAGGGGCAAAGATATTTAAAATTGTTAGATCTTCTTGTTGGACAGACCCTTTAAGTATGATACAGTGTCCTTCCTCATCACTTATTAGAGTCTTTGGATTAAAATGTAATTTGTCTAATGTAAGGATTGCCACCCCAGCTTTCTTTTGATGTCCATTAGCATGGTAAATTGTTTTCCATCTCCTCACTTTAAGTATGGAGATATCTTTGGGTCTAAATGAGTCTTTGGCAGACAGCATATCGATGGGTCTTGTTTTTTTTTTTTTTAATCTATTCTGATACCCTATGTGTTTTGATTGGGGCATTTATATTCAGAGTAACTACTGAAAGATATGAATTTAGTGCCACTCTATGGCCTGTAAGCTTACTGTTACTGTATATTGTCTTTGTTCCTTTCTGTTCTAGGTCACTTTTAGGCTCTCTCTCTGCTTAGAGCCCCCCCCCTTTTCCCTATTTCCTGTAGGACTGGTTTGGTGTTTGCAAATTCTTTTAGTTTTGTTTGTCCTAGATGCTTTTTATCTCTCCTTCTATTTTCTTTTTTTTTTTTTTTTAAAGTAGCCAAGCTGGTGTGCTTTCTTTTTTTTTTTTTTTTAAGATTTTATTTATTTATTTGACAGAGGGAGAGAGATGACAAGCAGGGAGAGAGATGACATGCAGGCAGAGAGGCAGACAGAGAAAGAGGGGGAAACAGGCTCCCCACTGAGCAGAGAGCCAAATGTGGGGCTCGATCCCAGGACTCTGAAATCATGACCTGAGCCCAAGGCAGAGGCTTTAACCCACTGAGCCACCCAGGTGCCCCTCTCCTTCTATTTTCAGTGACAGCCTAGCTGGATATAGTATTCTTGGCTGCATATTTTTCTCATTTAGTGCTCTGAATATATCATGCCAGTCCTTTCTGGCCTGACAGATCTCTGTGGATAAGTCTTCTGCCAAATTAATTTTCTACCATTGTAGGTAACAGACCTTTTGTCCTGAGTTGCTTACAGGATTTTCTCTTTGTTTCTGAGACTTGGAGGTTTTACTTTTAGATGATGGCGTGTTGACCTATTTTTATTGATTTTGAGGGGGGTTCTCTGTGCCTGGATTTTGATGCCTGTTTCCATCCCAAAATTAGGGAAGTTCTCCACTATAATTTGCTCCAATACACCTTCTGTCCCTCTCTCTTTCTTCTTGTTCTGGGATCCCATTTGTTCTAATATTGTTTCATATTCTGGTATCACTTATCTCTTGAATTCTCCCCTCGTGGTCCAGTAGTTGTTAATCTCTCTTTTTCTCAGTTTCTTTATTCTCCATCATTTGGTATTTTCTATCACTAATTCTCTCTTTTGCGTCATTTATCCTGCAATAAGACCCTCCATTTTTTTAGACCCTCCATTTTTTATTGCACCTCATTAATACCTTTTTTGATTTCAACTTGATTATACTTTAGTTCTTTTATTTCTCTAAAAAGGGATTCTCTAGTATCTTCTATGCTTTTTTTCAAGCCCAGCTAATATCTTTAGAATCGTCATTCTGCACTCTAGTTCCAACATCTTACTAAAGTCCGTATCAATTAGGTCCCTAGCAGTTGGTACTGCCTCTTGTTCTTTTTTTGAGGTGAGTTTTTGCACTTTGTCATTTTGTCCAAAGAACAGATGAATGAGAGAACAAAATGCTAAAAGGGTAACAACGACCCCAGGAAAATATACACTAAACAAATCAGAAGAGACCCAAAACCAGGGGTAAAAGAAAGGAAAAAAAAATATGATCAAGCTGGTGAAAAGAACAGAGCCACACACTTGATTTTGGTTGTATTTTCGTCTGTTAGAAGAAACTGCCTCCCAAAATTTTAAAGAAATAAAAACATATATATACACAAAAATAAGGGTAATATGGTGAAGGGATGGAATATGACTATAAAGATGAAAATTAAAAAAGACTAAAAAAGAAATTGCAGTCAAATGCTCTAGCCCTGAGCTGTACCCCCAAAAAGGAAGTTATAAGAAGTTGGTTGAAAAAAAAACCGAAAAATAATTAAAAATAAATAAATAAAATAAAAGGAGAGAATGCAATCAGGTGGGAGACTAGAACAAAGCCATATACTAGATTTAGGGTCTATTTTGGTCTGTTAGAAGAAACTGTATCCCAAAATTTTAAAGAAAAAAAAATATATATATACACACACACACACACACACACATATATCCCAAAAATAAGGCTAAATGTTATGTAACTTATTCTGTGTAAGACTGAAAAAAAGGACCAAAAAGTTAGAATCCTTGAATCTACTTTTTAGTAATCATGTAAAATGTGTGACTGAATGGAGCAGAAGAGCTATGCTCTAGGTAGAGCCCAAATTTGAGCCTAAGCATTTAGTAGTCAGACCTTGTCTTTATTGGCATAACATATGAGAAGCTTAAAATGAATAGATAGAATATGACTATAAAAATGAAAATTACAAGTTAAAAGATTTTTTTAAAGGTATTGATAAGATGTTGGTTAAAATAGAAAGGAGGAAAGATTAAAAAAATAGAAAAAGAAAAAAAATGAAGAAAATTTAAAAAGATTTAACTTTGAAAGACTAAAGAATCTTGGGGAAAAAAGCCATGAATTCTATGTGTTGCTTTCCCCTAACTCTGGCGTTTCGCAGTTCTCATTGATTGGTGAACTTGGTCTTGGCTGGATGTTCTTGCTGATCTTCTGGGGGCGGGACCTGTTACAATGATTTTCAAATGTCTTTGCCTGAGGCAGAATTGCACTGCCCTTGCCAGGGGCCAGTCTAAGTAATCTTGGGTTTGCTCTTGGAAGCGTTTGTTCCCTGAAAGCCTTCTGTACAGCTTTGGAGGATGAGAATGAAAATGGTGGCCTCCCAATCTCTGGCCCAGAGGAGCCGAGAACATAGGGTCTCACTCTTCAGTGTGCCCTTGGAGAAAAGCAGTCAATCACTTCCATCTCCCTGGTCTCCAGCCACACTCCGTACTCACCCAGCCTTTGACTGAGTATTTCTATCCCTGGCGCACAGCCCCGTTTGGAGTCTCCAAACGCAACAGATTCCAGCAGTTTGCTTCTGTGCCCCTCTCCCTGCTGGAGGAAGGAGGAGCGTCTCCTTGGATCTGCCACTTGTGGGGTCCCTGCTCGAAGAACAGTGGCCCAACTGTGCCATGGATCTCAGTTTATGGCAACCCTGAGCTGAGAGCTCACTCCTCGGCTCTGTCTCTGCAGCTGGCTTCTCTGCTTTAATACCTGGGAGCTCTGCCACACTCAGGCACCCCCTGTCTTTTTGTGATCCTGAGGGACCTGAGGGTTCCACCCCTGCTTTGCCACTGGAGCAACATCCATCCTTGCAGACTTCTAAAAGTTCCGATTTTGTGCTCCGCTGCTCTCTCACTTGCTGGGAGCCAGTTGACCTGCTGGGAGCCAGTTGACCTGCTGGGAGCCAGTTGACCCCCCCGACTCTCACCATTTATCTTCCTGTATATCACCTCAGATTCACTTCTCCACCCATCCTACCTTCCAGAAAGATGCAGCTTTTCTGTTCATGGAATTGCTGCTATTCCTCTCCTCTATCTCCTGTTGACTTTGTAGGTGTTCTAGCTGAATTCCAGGGACAAGACAAAATTTACTTCTCCTACTCCTCCGCCATCTTGCTCCTCCCCATTATATGCATTTCTTAAGTAATGCTAAAAATTCATGCTTTTAGTAGTTACTTAGAAATGATCAAAAGTGGATTTTGAAATATGTCTGATATATTTTGTACCAGTTTTGAATCAGAGTGATACAAGTACTGAGGAATTTTTTTTTTGCAGGTCTTAGATTTTCATTCTGAAGGAAAATTTAAAAGAGGACTTCCAAAATCATTCCATATATTTAAAAAAAACAACACTCTAATTTTAGAGTAAATTATCCGAAGTAGAAAATTCAGCTTTCTATGTATACATACATAGAAAATATTATAAAATGCTTTTAAAGATATAACAGTTATGCTATTTTTATACCTATTTTACACTATATGTGTTAAATGTTTTAGCATAATAAAACATACATAAAACATAAATTTGGAGTAGTTGCATGATATTAACACTGTATAGGAATGACCTTTTTATCTTAATTTCTGAAGACAAGAGATGTGGTTGAAAGGAATGAACATTTACATGAGGTCATAAATGAGGTACCATGATTCAGCTCTTATTTTCCTTCTTTATAAATAAAAGGACAAGAATGTATGTGTTTTATATGGTTATGAGTTTTATTGTATTCCATAGCTTAAGCCTGAGAAAAGAAATTCTGGACTTCAAATAAATGTTATGTAACTTATTCTGTGTAAGACTGAAAAAAAGGACCAAAAAGTTAGAATCCTTGAATCTACTTTTTAGTAATCATGTAAAATGTGTGACTGAATGGAGCAGAAGAGCTATGCTCTAGGTAGAGCCCAAATTTGAGCCTAAGCATTTAGTAGTCAGACCTTGTCTTTATTGGCATAACACATGAGAAGCTTAAAATTTGATTGATACAGTCAACCTATGAGCAGTGTCTCAAATCACACCCCTAGCTCTTACTGTTCTTTGCTTTCCACACAAGTTAGCATTTTCCTTCAAAAGTATTATTTTCTGACCAAAATTATCTCAGTAACTGTCTTAATTTGGCTTTGCTAAAAAGCATTTCATGAATTGATATTTATTAAGGACCTGGTGTATGTCCTGATTTTTCTTTATGCCTCCTAAATTTAGAGCTTTGAGGGCAAAAATCTAGGAAATGACATTATCATTAATCATATGATCATTTTAAATCTGTATATGGCTTTAATTATGAAAAAAATCATTCCCTACATTTCTAAATTTTAAGTGCTTTTTGAATAATGATCTGAGGTAAGGTATGCTTGACATTTGATTATGAAAGGAGACCATTTAAAAGTATAGATTTTATATTGGCTTATAAAAATAAAAAAGTGACAATATAATTGCTACAGAGTTGTATAGTGGCTACAAGTCTATTTTTTAGATCACACAATTTCATTTAATATGAATATACTGCTATGAAATTCATCAGTTACACCACCCAGCAACATACAGCTTAACAACAACCTTTCAGTATTTTGCATTGTCTATATATTCATTACCTTGTTAACCCAATCCTCAGCTGTCATGTTTGCTTGTTTTATTGTTAACCAAATACAGTCATAGGGCTTATTAAAAGAATAAAAATGAATTGATTTCCTAGAAAGACCACTGAACTTTTTAATGCCAACATGGCAATTAAGGCAAAAAATAATTCATACACAAAATTTATATTCCAGAATACAGGCAGGTCCTGAAAAAAGCTGGCATGCACAACAAAAACATTTGTTACATTTGGTTATTATACTCTTGTAAATATATCCTGTGAAACACATAAAAAAAAATCTTGTTTGAAAATAGCATTATCCCTGATTCTCATAAATAACTTATATCTGGAAATGAATGCAGTACTAGACAATAATTTCAAAGAAGTTTGTTCACAACTGATATCAGTAACATTTTGTTCAGACACCTTCTGAAGCACTGTTAGGAAAAACTAATTTTTTTTAAGATTTTATTTGAGAGAGAGACAGAAAGCACAAACAGGGAGGAGAGGAAGAAGCAGGCTCCTCACTGAGCAAGAAGATGGGCACAGGGCTCGATCCCAGGGTCCTGGAATCATGACCTGAGCCCAAGGCAGTCACTTAACCAATTGAGTCACCCAGGATCCCCTAATTTAATTCATTCTCAAAAAAGAAAAAAAATTGAAAATAAAGGGGGGATGCCTGGGTGGCTCAATCAGTTAAGCATCCGACTCTTGATTTTGGCTCCAGTCATGATCTCAGGATTATGAGATTGAGACCCACCTTGGGCTCTGTGCTGGGCATGGAACCTGCTTAAGATTCTCTGTCTCTCCCTCTCTCTCTCTCTCTCTCTCTCTCCCCCTACTCCACCCCCACCCACTCATACGTGCTCTAAATAAATAAATAAGGGGGAAAAAAAGAAAAAAAAGTGTTGGCTTTGTACTTTTACCTTACTCAAAAACAGCTGAAATTAAAAAATAAAGTTTCTCCTGAGAAGATATTGTAAAATGAGTAAAAAAAAAAAAATAAATGAACAACAACATAGAAAATGTCAAATACATTATTAGCCAACAGGTATGTGGATGAAGCCTCACACTTAATTTTAGTCTGTTTGGAAAAATATATTGCAAGAATTACTTAAAATCAGATTATAATCAGTTTACATATAGTATATGATTGCTTGCATTTCCAATGATTTCTGCAAACCTTATTTTCTTAAATTATTTGGACACACGCTAGCAGGATTTTCATTAAAATTGATTTCTCTGCAACAGATTGATAAAATATTCTAGCACATCCCATTTTTTTCCACTGGACTCAAAGATAAATTTCCTTTAATAATTTGCTTAGCATTAAGAAAGTATAATAAAAACCTCACAAACTCACTTTAATTTTAATTTGCATTCAGGAAGTGCTTTTCTGATATAATTCAGCTGATAAATATGAACCTATGTGTTTATCAAATCCCTAAGAAGATTATCTAAATCAACTCCATGTAATTACCATTCACCATCTGTTCCACCAGGGCCTGAGCTGATCTGCTGGCATCTTGCAGTTTTCTGAACTTCTCGGCTTTTTCTCGCTCTATGGCCTGCAGCATGATAGCAAAGGTGAGTATTTCAATACAAGGATTGTGAAGCTACACAGTAATTATAACTTCTACTTGCCCTTTCAAGCCTTAAGATATTTCACTCTGTCAGCTTATCGTGTGAATCTAAAGATTTTTTTTTCTCAAGTTTCTTGGCACCAGAAGCATCAAAATGACAATGAAAGCACAAGCCAATTTCATACTGAATTGCTACTCCTTTTAATAAGATTTTTACTGTTTACTTTTTTTTACACAATAGTTTTTGATGTACTATAATATATGGTTGCAAAAAAACAAAAGCAAATAATAAGAAACAATGAAAGGATAAAGTGACAGATACTTAAAACTAAAATTTGTCTTTTAAATACACACTACTGAAATTGCTGAAATTAAGTATGTATTCTGTATTAAAAATCAATACAAAATCTTGTAAGTATATAAAAAGGGAAAAGCATACTAGCATGAATAATTAGCCAAAAAATCTGTATTTATCTAAATACAAAACTATAGGTTAATTTTTCACTCTAAAACTTTCAGAGTACTCCTGTTTCAAGGAAAAATAGATTCAGTTTTAAAAAGCTTTCTAAATTCATTTGTTCATTTCTCCTAACTTAAAGTTAACTTTCAAACAACAAAACCACAATGACTTAAACTAACAAAATCTAGCATTTAACACTCACTGTTGGGTTTAGCTAACAACGTCTCTATAGATACATATTATATCTATATAATATACATGTATGTTAAACTATGATACAATTGAACTGTATTATCATAATCATTAAAATATGTGGCTATAACATGTTATATGTCCTAAAACATAACTACCTGCTGAGAAAGCAAACCTTAAGGGATTTAACATATAGTTAGAGCAATACTTCTATGACCCAATAATAGCATCAAAGATTTCGCTTAAGTTTGTGACAGGAAGTTATTCCATATCTATTTGTTTAATTTTATTTCTATTTATAGGTATTTAAACAAATGTGATATTGGAGTACAGGTAGGAGGCCTGTAATTGACATCTGCACACTCTGCAGAGTGTTGTTACACAGAACTTTCTGCAAGCATGAAAATATTATACATCTGTGCTGTCCAATACAGTAGCCACCAGCCACATGTGGGTACTGACTACTTGAAACGTGGCAAGTATGACTGAGGAAACTGATTTTTCATCTAATAAAATTAAATTTAAATTTAAAAAGCCACCCTGTGTCAAGTGCCAATTGTAATTACACAGTGCCGATCTAGTGCCTTCCCTTTGAAAGCCAATAAAGACAGACAGAAAGATATAAAGACCAAATACAGATAAATATAATATGGCAATATCAGAAATACATTTAGAGAAATAAGGAATCATCATATTGCTAAACTAGACTATTTTCCAAGTACACCAAATGATGGGAATGCTCATACTATAATCCATACATTTAAAAATATTTAAAACAATTCTCCAAATTAAAGAAATAACCACAATTGAAGAGAGGGCTTTTAAAATTATTTAAGAAAGAGTCTCATTAACTAGGATTATTGGATTCAATGTCAAGAATGCAAAATGTTTTAAAAAAGCCTGTAGACAATAGAATATATCCTATCAGGAAAAGAACTGTAATGCATAAAATACTAATTAAAATTTAGCAAAATAAATAAAAATGCTATAAAATGATAGTTTTAGTGGTTTTTTTTAAGCATTTACACTCTATCTTGAAGATATATGTTTTATGTTATGCTGTCACAGCAGCAAATGAAAATTCAGCTTCATCTCATCAATAGGGAAACTCTGTAAGTGATGGACTCATTTTACTATCTTGAATTCTACTTGACAATTTCAAAGCAAAGAGACTGTGGTGTTTGGGGATTATATGCTCCCAGGATCCCATAACAATTAAGAGGTGAACTTCTGCGTTACCTTGAAAATAATTTTCAAAGAGGCATTATCAAATTGTTGACACAAGTATTTACACAACCCTGGAAGATTCTAACTTTCCATTACAGAAAAGTCCATGAAAATAAAGTAGCCACAACATCTTATTAAAAGTAAAAATCTAGATGGAGTTTCAAAATTTATATTTTCTCCACTCTCAATTTTTGTCTTCTAAATTCTCTGTTCCTTTCTAGGAACAGAGGCAGCTGATTGGCACATATTTTCCAATACTTTAAATTTATTCTCCATTAAAAGGTAAATGTTATTTGTAAAGGACTCTGAGTACTTGAGAAGAGAAAAAATAAGCACATTCTAAGTAAATAGGTAACATTCACAAGTACCAAGAGCTAGAGCAGGATGTGGGGTATTCCACATTTGAACTACAGCAGCAAAAAGGGGAATGGGGGGCGGGGAGAGAAGTAAAAAAAAAAACAAAAAAACATGCACTACAAAAGAACAAGAACAATAACAACAAACAAGTATTCTCCAAGTTAGATAATGTTAGAGTTACCATTCCCTATCAGAAGGGTGTCTAGTTTACACAGAGTTTTTGCTTTTTTTATATATGAAATTATATAAAGAGTAGAATCAGAACACAATGTTGTCTCTATAAATGATGAAAAGAAATTATCATTGGCTTTCTAAATGTCATGATCATAATCTTTTTATTCTACTCATCTAATGTAAAAATCAATTAGTATTCCTCAAAGAGGGGAAAACTTCTAATTGATTACTTCAGGGTAACTAGCTTAAATATCTAGTTCGGTTAAATCACATTATTCTAGTTTTTCTAATATACATATAATAGCAATAACCACAAGAAAACAATCATGTATGGAGTAGCTACTATTACTCTCACAATATGACAGAGGAGGAAAGTGAGGCACACAGAGGTTTATTAAATATTTGAAAACACTGGCATAACCATGATAAAAAATGGAATTCTTCATATTGTGTACCAAATTATACCTATCTTTTCATAATTTGGTGGGATAAAAGGAATCAGCAGTATTTTATCCTCTTGTAAAACTGAGCATCAGCAAGATTAAGTCATATATACAAGACTGTAGAAGTGGAAAGTTTTAGATTCAATATTAGAACCCCAATCATCTATTTACAAGTTCAGTTCTCTTTCAGGCCCACTCTGCTGCTCTAAGGGTATTTCAATGGAAATTAATCAAACACCTTTGGACATATATGACTACAACTCACAGAAAAGCCGACCTCGTACTTTAGATGTAGTCAAAGATGATATTCAAAATATTTAAGCACCAATGCAGCATGGGCACCAAGCTATCAGAAGGGATGCCTGATTACTCAGAATACACACTGACAGCCTATAAGATGACCGGCAACTCCGTGTACAGCAGAATTACTGTATCCCATTGCCAGATGTCTATTACACAGAAACTGAGTGTGGTGTTCAAACAGAGAGACAGTCCTGAGAAAAAAAAAACATTGAATGGACACCACGTATTAGTGTTTAGATGATATCTGGGTTATGCTAAGTAACATCACTTTAAAGAGGAATATTAGAAAATAAAGAGAGATATTGGCACAAATGTGCTTTGAGGAGTGTGAACAAGACAGTGAAGAGTCCAGAAAACATTTCATTTCAGACATAGCTGTAGATGGTTGATAAAAAAAGGATAAAATTTAGGGTAGCCAGAGGACATTCAAGAACATAATGAAAAGTTTTGGAGTCATTCTATTCTCGCATAGTCTGAATTCTGTCTCCACTGCCTACCAGCTGTTTGGCATTTGGAAAGTGATTCAACTTTTCTGAGCATCAATACTTTCTATGTAAAGTAACACTAAAGATACCTACCCTTCAGGGATTCTAAGAAGATTAAAGGGGGATCTTCAAATAACTTATTTCCCAAATTGGGACAATTCTTACATAGAAAAGTGAAAATCCAGAAATAACTAAGCTATAACAAATGGACTGACAAACTGAGAACATCCCAAAATGCCACATGTGGACACCAAAACCTAAAAAAAAAAAAAAGGTTTAGGAAAAAACCCTTAGTTAATTAGATTACCTGATCACAAAAGTGAGTGTCAAGTGTCCAGATAACCACATATAGAAAGTGTTAAAGAAGTTTACTAAATAAACATTGCTGAAACTCCTCTTTTTTTTCCTGGACCTGGACACCTATGCATTCGTTTTCAAATAAAATACATGAACTTCTGTCTTAAAATAGGTTAGATTGGTAGTTCCTAATCTTCTACCTTCTCTCATTTTCTCAGAAAAAAAATATATGACAACTGCATAGAAAACGTGAAATAAAAATCACACGACCACCAAAAACAAAGTCTGGAGAGAGATATGCTTCTGGAAAAGAGAGGGCATGTTATCTGTGACTTTAAAGAGGTATGTGCCACCGGGAGAAACACTGGCCCTCCACAGGTCTATACCGCAAAGTAAAAACTAGCTCATGAAAGAGGGGCGCCAGGGTGGCTCAGTGGGTTAAAGGGGTGGCTCAGTGGGTTAAAGCCTCTGCCTTCGGCTCAGGTCATGATCTCAGGGTCCTGGGATCGAGCCCCGCATTGGGCTCTCTGCTCAGCGGGAAGCCTGCTTCCCCCCCCTCTCCTCGCCTGCCTCTCTGCCTATTTGCAATCTCTCTCTCTCTGTCTCTGTCAAATAAATAAATAAAATCTTTTTAAAAAGACAAAACAAAACACCTACCTCATGAAAGAAAGAAAAGAGAAAGAGAAAAAAACTGGTCCTCATACCTATTCCCTTATTCAGTTCCATCAAAATTGTTGCTTTTAATGACACCATGAGCCTTCTGTGCTACTCCATTCAATGGCTGATCCTCAGTTCTCAACTTATTTGTCATCATAATTTGATTCAAAGGATACTTCTTCAAATAATTTCTTAAGTTGGTTTCCTCGATGACAAGTACACAGTCTTCCTCCCAGCTCAAGGACTCCCTGTACTCAGTCCCCTGTGCTGGTTACTCCACATCTCCCTGTATAGATGTAGAGAATGACTTCTAGATCTTCATTTTTCAGGCCAAAAACATCAGGCCAAATCCTTGACTGTTCTTTTTCTCTCAAACCCCATACCCAATTCCTCAGAAACTCCTGTTGATGGTAACCTCAAAACACACCCAGAAAATGCTGTTATTACTGTGTTCACTACTATTACACTCGTAAAAACAAAACAAAACAAAACAAAACAAATTCCATTATCACTCAGTGGTCTAGATGCTTTCAAATAGCCTACTAAATGCTATTTCTACAGAAGTAGAAACCTTTGTTCCATGATGATATATTCTCAACACAGCAGACAGAAGAAGTCAGGTACAACAGATATCAACTCAACTCTCTAGTGATTTCCCTTCTCATCTGAGTAAAAGCCCAAATCCTAATCATGGCCTATGTGACCTTAACCTCCTTAATCTCTTGGATCTTTTCTTCTGTGACTAAACACCCTGATTCTTCACCTCCACCATACTCTGTTGTTCCCTGACACTCCAGGCATGCTCTTCCCTCAGACCTATACATTCACTCTTCCCTCTGCCGGAAATACTCCGATCTCAGATATCTATAAATACTTCACCATCTTTAGAGTTTTACTTATTTTATTATGTTATGTTAGTCATCATACAGTACTTCATTAGTAGATCTTCACTTAAATGTCACTTTCTCAAGGAGGCCTTCTCCAGTTAGTCTAGCTACATACATACATACACACACACACACACACACATTTCCTAGCTCTCATTACTCATTTTTGTCTTTGACACTCATCAATAACATGCCATACATTATGCATATTCTTGATAAATTTTGACCTTCCTAACTGAAATAGAAACTGTAAAAAGTCAGACATCCTCATGAATATCCTTCCTCATGCCATCTCCAGGGTATAGAAGAGTACCTGATACATAGTTAGGTGCACAGTAAGGTGAGATCGATTGTAGCATAATACCTCCATATACAGTATTATTGTCTCCCACCCTACTCACAGTTAAAATGCTCTGTGAAGGTGTAAATGTGTAACAAATTTACATTGACACTGATGAACTGGAGGGTATTATGTGAAGTGAAATAAGTCAATCATAGAAAGACAATTATCATATAGTTTCGCTCATATGTGGAATATTAGGAATAGTACAAAGGACCATAAGGGACGGGAGGGAAAATTGAATGGGAAGAAATCAGAGAGTGAGACAAACCATAAAAGACTCTGGACTCTGGGAAACAAACTGAGGGCTGCAGAAAGGGAGGTGGGTAGAGAGATGGGGTAACAGGGTGATGGGCATTAAGGAGGGCACATGCTGTGATGAGCGTTGGGTGTTATGCACAACTCATGAATCATGGAACACTACATAAAAAACTAATGATGTGGGCGCCTGGGTGGCTCAGTTGGTTGAGCAACTGCCTTTGGATCAGGTCATGATCTCGGAGTCCCGGGATCAAGTCCCACATCAGGCTCCCAGCTCCACGGAGAGTCCGCTTCTCACTCTGACCTTCTCCCTTCTCATGCTCTCTCTCACTCTCTCTCTTTCCTAATAAATAAATAAATAAATAAATAAATAAATAAAATCTTTAAAAAAAAACTAATGATGTACTATATGTTGGCTAACTGAATTTAAATTAAAAAAAAGAAAAAACACACAAGTGCTCTAGTTGACTAGTAGAAATATCACATCTTAGGGTATCCTAATTAAGTTGTTTCTGCATTTTCAGATTGTGTCATATTACACTGACATGGAAATGTTTTGTTATCACTAGAGAATAAGAGCAACAACTCTATTGGTCTCACGGATTTCAGAGATATTTTTCTCAGCTATTTTCATATGTTCAGTATCTTCATATCATCAGTATCTTCATATCAGTCTTTATTCCTCCTCCATGGTGCTCTTTCTCTCTCTCCTCTCTCTCTGTATGTATGTGTATATATATATATATATATATATATATATATATATATACACACACACACACACACACAGATAGGTGTGTGTGTATATATATACACACACAGGTATTTGTATATATATATATATATACGTGTGTGTGTGTGATACATTTGTGTGTATATATATATATATATATGTACATTTGTATATGTCAGCTTTTCCCTTGTTTTCAAAGCCAAGAGTATCACCTAAATGTTCTTCAGTCATAATATCCATTCTGTTCTATGCATTTCATCTTCAATGTTAGTCCAAGTATATGCAGTCAGATTTCAGTTCTCACCACTGTACAGAAAGATCTTTCATAAAGGGCACCAATTTTCTTCTTGGCAGGTACAATGCTTCTTTTTTTTTTTTTTTTACTCTTTTTTTTTTAATTTTTTATTAACATATAATGTATTATTTACCCCAGGGTACAGATCTGTGAATCATCAGTCTTACACATTTCACAGCATTTGCCATAGCACATACCCTCTCCAATGTCCGTATCCCTATCCCCCCCCCCACCTCCCAGCAACCCTTAGTTTGTTTCGTGAGTTTAGGAGTCTCTTATGGTTTGTCTCCTTCCCCATCCCATCTTGTTTCATTTCTCTTCCCCACCCCCCCATAACCCCCTGCCCTGCCTCTCAAATTCTTCATATCAGAGCGATCATGTGATAATTGTCTTTCTCTGACTGACTTATTT
>CM052801.1:24614309-24632514 GCA_028533885.1 Nasua narica
CTCCCAGCAACCCTTAGTTTGTTTCGTGAGTTTAGGAGTCTCTTATGGTTTGTCTCCTTCCCCATCCCATCTTGTTTCATTTCTCTTCCCCACCCCCCCATAACCCCCTGCCCTGCCTCTCAAATTCTTCATATCAGAGCGATCATGTGATAATTGTCTTTCTCTGACTGACTTATTTCACTTAGCGTAATACCCTCTAGTTCCAACCACGTCGTTGCAAATGGCAAGATTTCGTTTCTCTTGATGGCTGCATAGTATTCCATTGAATATATATACCACATCTTCTTTATCCATTCATCTCTCGATGGACAGCTAGGCTCTTTCCATAGTTTGGCTATTGTGGACATTGCTGCTATAAACATTCGGGTGCATGTGACCCTTCGGATCACTACATTTGTATCTTTAGGGTAAATATCCAGTAGTGCGATTGCTGGGTCGTAGGGTAGCTCTATTTTCAACATTTTGAGGAACCTCCATACAGTTTTCCAGAGTGGCTGCAGGTACAATGCTTCTTATAGCACTAAGTACCCATAACTAAAACTACCTCTTAGAAATCACCTTATTTGGTAAGGCATCTCTGCCCTAGACATGATTATCTTTAATCTGTCATCCTGAGGAACCTCATCCAGCTTTTCCGTATGTGTTTCTGTTTATCATACATGTATGTGTATGTACACATACACAGTATTTTTAATCTTAAAAGAATATACTTTTTCTAATAGAACATATACTTTTGAAATGGTTTTTCTTCACAGAAAATATGAAATACTTTAGATAATATATATTCAATATATGATCATATGTTTAGAAGCTACTACTCAGATTCTGTTGTATCTAGCACAGATAATTTCAAGTAAAAAAGACAAAAGCTAAAAAAAAGGCATCAGCTAACCATTCCATAAGGAATACACTGTTAATTTTAAAATATATTAAAGGTGCTGGGGCGCCTGGGTGGCTCAGTTGTTAATTAAGTGTCTGCCTTCGACTCAGGTCATGATCCCTGGGATCGAGCCCTGCATCAGGCTCCTTGCTCATCGGGAAGCCTGCTTCTCCCTCTCCCACTACCCCTACTTGTGTTCCCTCTCTCACTGTGTCTTTCTGTTAAATAAATCATATATATATATATATATATATATATATATATATATATATTCCATAAAAATTCTTAGATATATCAGGAAATCATGAATTCTGAAATGTATAACTTCAAGTGCAAAATAAAAGGCAACTGAGTTGTATAGAGAAAAAAGAAACAATTAAGTTTTAAGCAAAGTATACAAAGAAGGGAAGTTTACTGATTCTCTAATAAGTTGATTAAAAACACTCTATGACCTCTTCCTCCTTCTTTAGTGGCATCTCTTAAAAGCCTCCTCCTTTCATGACATCTTCTCTAATTAATATGAAAGTAAGTTCCAGATTCCCCAGAGGCCTGCCCTGACTTTAGAAGCAATTAATTTTCTATTCACTTAACATTCTATAATGAAGTTTTGCCCTTTGACAGAAAAAGTAATTTATTCACTCAAATGTTTATTCAGAAGTTGTTATATCCTTCATATTGGTAGCAGAGCCTATTTAAAATGTGCCCGAAGAACTGAAAAAAAAAAAAAATCACTTGTTCATATAGTCAAATATCCACAGTGTTAAGTACCAGGCACTATATTAGGCACCGGCATGCCAAAACCAAAGTAAGCCAAACCAAAACAAACAAAAAACAAAACCAAATTAAGTTTAGTCACTAATTTCTAAACAACAACAACCTAATCAATGTTAGAATGGCCAGAAATCAGAACGGATGTGGTAACAGAAATTAGGTCACAGTAGCCTTCACAAAAGCAACATGAAAATACTGACTCTGTTAACCCCTTCCCTTCAAAGGCCACCAGGAACATACAGATATAGACAAAGTCAAGTTGATTTTGTCATTGCAACAGGAGAGGTGGCACGTAATAGCGAACTATGGGGTAGATCTCATAAGAGGATGGTTAGAAACAGTTGATTGGATTTAGGCACATGTAAGGTGCAGAGAGTGGTCAGGAAAGCAGGGCTTTGCCTTTAATTAGATGCCACAAGGAAATGGAGGTACTTTTGTGACTGGGCATCTTAAAAATTTTTATCTAGATGGCAGGAACAATGTAGAGAGGCCAAAGCCATGATTGGTAAGGCAGCATCATCTGTCACATTAGTGAAGATGGGGATACGCAGTCATTTGGGGTGGTCTGCAGAGAGTTTTTCTGTCTGTTGAAAACTGATTAAAAGATGGACACGTTTCAGTCTTGATCCTTCACAGCCCGGAAGTGGCCATATCTGAGCCGTTGCGCATCTTCAGCAGCACAGCGCAGGCTGGCTCTGAGCACTAGTCATCATCGAGCATCTCCGAGGCCTAAATGAAGTGCCCAGCCAGCTCCTGATTATCAGTGGCTGCTTTTTGCTTTTTCAAATGAATACCAACAGAGGCATAATAGGAATAGCAGGATAATATTTATGTTTTAGTAAGTTCACTTTGACAAAAGTCATGTGAAAACCTCTAAAGGAATACACTATTAGTGGCAGGGATTGTCCCCTTAAACAGAGGTAACCCAGGATATTAGCTTTAAATCAGGGTTGTAGTGGTAGGAATAGAGAGAACTGGACAGTTTCAAGAGGGGTTAAGGGAATGAAATTAATTGAATGTGGGTGGACTTGCAAATGCTAGGAAAAAACAGTCTAGATGACCCAGTTAGCTTTTAGGTTTCTGGATCAGGCTGTCGGAGGAAAGAAAGGAAAGATAAAGAATAAAGGAGGGCTAGGGAGACCATGAGATTTATTTTAAGTTTTAAGTTTTTAGGTAAATACCCAATTAAAGTTGTCTGTTAAGCAATTAAATAAACTTGCTTGGGCTTCAAGGGAGAGACATGAGCTAATGATACATATTTGCTGGTCATTAGAAAATAGATGTTATTTGAATAGGAAGGAATGAGGATAATCCAGGGAAGAAAAACAAGGGAAAAACTGTAGAATATAAGTATTAAAAGAAAAAGGAGATGGGACAAATGACCAAAAATGTTCAAAAGGTAACCAATAGATAATGGTATCCCATAAACCCAGGGAGGGAAGAATTTCATGAAGGATAAAGAGGTTAGGATAAAGAGGTTAGTAGAGTCTAGTCCTGCAGAGAAGTTGAATAAGTAAGACATAAAAATATGCCTATGCGTTTAAAGGAGAGGAGGGTTTTATCAAAGATATGGATGTGTGACTGAAGGGAAGCAGGTTCCTTAGGACATGGAAGATATTGAAAACACACACATACACACACATACTCACACACACAGAGATTAGCCTTAACGGACCAAAGCACAATTCTGTACACCAAGGAAGGGTGGGGGGAAAATATGAGCACAAATATACATAATTTGTTAAATATTATCTTAAATAAACTAGGAGGGAAAGTCATCTACCATGCCTATTACAAACTTGAAATAATTGTTAAGAGAAAGAGAAAAGAACATTTGCTAGGAATGCATGGAAAGCCTATGAAGAAGTACCAAAGTGTCTGTGTAAGTATAGTATTTCCAAAACAGAATAACATCAGGCAGTAAAACATCTACAGTATAGTTATACAAGGAGGCAGCCAAAGTGAGCAGATTAGGGAAATGGAAACTTTTGGAGATAGGACAACTAATATGGCCTGAGATTTTTAATGAAGGCATACCGTGGGTGGAGAAGACTGTGATCCTGGTGCCAGTCTCAATGAAAAAATAATACCACAAAATGTTAAGTGACAGATTGTTCCCTTCAGAAACACAAGGGATGAGATAATTTCACACAGAAAGCAGTACCTTTGAAATTGGCCCTGGGAAGTGAGGAAACTAGCAATTCTAAATGAATGGGGGATATATGCAACTAATGAATTGATGAACACTGCATCAGTACTAATGATGTACTACATGCTGGCTAACTGAACATAATAAAAAAATAAATAAATCAGTGGGAAAGTGAAAGAGTCATTAATCTTAGTGGTGTTCTTGAGGGTAAAGGTGGTTTCTAAGTAGGACTAGAACGAGTACATAGGACAGAAAGTTTGTTTGGGAAGAAGGACTTCAGAATGTACAGGGAGTGTGCGTGGGAAGGTGCTAAGAAGCAAGGCCAAAGAACATGAGTGTAGAAGGGCAGAGAGATGAAGATTCAAAAAAAAAAACAACACACACAAATGAATAGAGATACCTATATTGTGGGTGACAAACCCAGATAATAGAAAAGAAATAAAGAAATGTAGAATTAACTGGCTTCAGGATTTCCCACAGAACTTTGTTGAAAGTTGATTTGCTATGGGTGCAAGCAAGCACGGACTCCAACAAGAGCTCAAGGCCTGGTGACATTACTAGATGGCATGAAGGCTTTCAGGAAGACACTATACAGGTGTACAACCACCTTGAAATAAGACTAGAGTGTTTTGTTGTTTTAATTATTACCTTACATCATCACGTGCTCAATTCAAAAAGTTGAGAATCCACTTGAACTTCTCAACTATGGTGACATTAACAGTATGAGAAAAGGATCTAGGAGTTTGGTAAAGTCTCAGATGATGCCTTTGAGTACTGATTCTCAAACCTTTATGTATGTAGGAATCACCTATGGATCTTGTTCAAATGCAAATTCTGATTCATTAGGTCTGAACTCAGACCTTCCTAGTACGTTCACAGATGATGCCTATATTGATTGTCCAGGGACCACTTGGAGTAGAAAAGTCCCCTGGAATTCAACTTTTAAGTAAGTACATAATGTTAATTATATAGATAAAAGACATGATTAATAGAGAAGGAAAATTACGTTAGGTTTAAAAGTATATAAAACTTAATGGTAATATTCTAGGACATTTTAATTGGCTGAAAGTACTTGAAAGTAATAGATGAATGAAGGAGTCAAGTGAAAGAAAAAAAAAGGTAATATTTAGCCACCTTTAATAGATGCCTAAAAATGAATACCACTCAAGTTCATGAGACGGGCCTCCCATGTGTTCAAAATAAGTTACATATACTGACAGGTGAAGAAGTAAGAAAATAAATGTACGCCTAAACTGCATATCCATCATCATTACTATGTATTTTTCTCAAGGATTTTTAATACATATATATTATATTTAGCCTGAAGGAAATGTCTAGGTAAATCATTTCGTGTCCTATTTTAGTAGGCAATTAAGAATGATGTTGTTATTTCAGAAAATGAGAGTAGAAGTTGATAAAGGTGACTCATGAGGCATCAGAAAACCACTCATACAATATTGTGCATTTTTTTAGCACTTTCAGTCTGTCATTGCTGACACTATTGATTAAATGCAAATTGCTTCTAGGTAACCATATGATAACAGGAAATTTTTGAATTTATATTCCTGAAATGCTGGAACTCAATTTTCCTTTTTGATCAGAGCTGTTTTAAGATACAGAAATAGGATAACAAACAGATAAGTAGATTACTGAGATAAATTTAAAAAAATTTAAATTAGCTAATAAAATGTCTGCCCAAGGTGACTCATACTGTCAGTGTCCAAATAGCTCACATGAACTTTAAAATGTATTTTAGACTTCATCTTCTCTAAGCATTTTTCTACTTATTGATTTTCCCTCCACAATCCTAACAAAAAACATACCTTTAAACGAGTATACTTTGAAATAACACATTTTGCTAATTTTCTACTCTATTATGTTTCAGTTTAATTTCAAAATAAAACATTATCATAGTACCCATTTCTTAAATTTGTAATTGTCTATTATATACTAATGACAGAACACTGTATATAACTAATAAGGCTTTTAAAATAACTTCGCAATTTATAAATCATTAATTCTGAGACATGTTGATGGAATCATCTCCCCCCTAACTCAAAACAGCCTAAAAAATAGATTATTTTCTCCTAGAATAAAATAATTTTCGCTCTTCCAATGTTGCAACTCCAGAGTAAGTATTAGCTTGTATCTAAGACAGTGCTGTGTTTGGAAAAATCTAAGAGAGTTTGTCTGGCATGAAACTGAATGCTCGAAATATGAAACTGTGTTATCCACACACATGACCTTCCTATAGGAAAAAATTACTTGACATTCAGAACATTTGTTTCTTTAGCCTTCCCACTAGAGAGAATTTACTCTTCCTATTAGAAATGCTCTCACAAACAACTGCCAAAATGGATGTTTTATAATTGTAGAAGTTGAAATATCAAAGCCCTGATAATGTCCTTGAAGATGAAGCAGCTCCTATTAAATTAATAAAAATCCCTATTGTGAAGGACACAACTATAATGGCTCAGCAGGGAATAAAAACAGCAAACCATCTCTTACTTCTTACTCTAAATAAATATTGAAAAAGGCTGGACGTCTTTTGGTTATGGTAATGCAATACGTAAATATCTGGACAATGCAAATCTATTATGACAAGTACTAATGAGTACAGAGAATAACTTTTTGATGATAGTGAGAGCATAAACAGGGTCCTAAGTATAGTATTCCTAAGGGTCTATTCTATTCTGCAAGCTTGCTAAGTCCCAGCCTTGAGGTGACAGAACAGTATACATGAAGTAAAATCAATAGGAGCTCATGTTATAAAATTGTTAATTTACAGCTAAACAATATAAAAGTTAAAGAATGTTTATGAAAAGCATCCCCGCTCCATCACAGCAGAATCAGGAAAGATTTCTTGACACTAAACTCTGATTCTGCTGGATATGTAAAATATACTTTAAAGACATATTTAAAGATATATATATAAATATATATTTAAAAGCATTATTCCATATTGCTTTAATCTTTTCAACTGATAGAATCAGATAGTACAAAGCAAAGGGATTACAAGCAGCAAAACTTAGGAAAATACATAAAAATTAATGCATAACCTACATTGACTTTTTCTTTTAGGTCTGAGAAATTGCCTTCCTTCCGATAGATTGCAAATTCAGGACTCTGCAACACAGCTTCTGAACGAGTAATCCAACTGTGAAGTTCAGTTATATCGACATCCAACCTAAGATAGGAAAAAATAAGGGTCATTATTTCTTGATTATCTCTTTCTTCTATTTGGAAAAAAAAAAAAAGGAGTCTCTCCACATTTACCATTCATCTTCCAATCTGAGACTCCTGCTTGATGCACCTGTTATTTTTAATAGCACCACCATTTCCTAGTTATGTAGGCTCAAAATTTGGAGTTAGCTTTGATCTACAGTCTTATGATCATGGAGGTCATTTTATTAAGCTCAGCATAGCAACTGCCTCCCTAGAGTATCTCTTATAAGCTATCACTCTGCCTCCGTTTGAATGTTTGCACTGGCTGAAAAATCACTACTTCCCAAGATAAACCTCTTTCTTTCTGGAAAGTACTTAGAGCAAACAAAAAATTCCTGTCAGTAGCTCCCATTGAACCATACCGTGGAGATCCATGCCCTTGTGTAGTCTCCAACGATACCAACTCTGAAGTTGGCCATGTGACTTGCTGGGGCAAACAGGATATTAGGGAAGCATAAGGCAAGCAGAGGCTTCATAAGTACTTGCACTGTGGATCTTGTCCTCTTAGAACATGCACTGAGGATGCAATTGTTAGCTAAGAATTCCAACGGCCCTTTAAGGAAGCTCGATCGAGCCAGGTGGAGAGACAATGTGGAAGCAAATGAGGCACCACGCACGTGAAGAAAGCTTTCTTTCACCTTTTGACCCATCTCAAACACCAGCTGAATATAGCCAAATGAATTCTCCAGCTGATACCACTTAGAGCCTCAGAACTACCTAGAGAGCCCTGCCCACATTGCAGAACCCTGAGAAAATATAAATTACTTCTGTCTTGAGCCACTAAATTGGCAGTGTGTTGTTATGCTGCAATAGACATCTAATCATATACCCTGATATTCTCATTCTTTTATTGTAGAGACCTATGGAGCCAATGGGAGTTAACTGTTTGATCAAGTCATTCAGATTGTGTTAAGGCAAAGATTGGAGGAGAGTTATGGACAGGTTGCAAGGGAGGAGGAGGTCTGTACATCACTTGAAATTCCAGATACAATTTTTAATGTGTGTGCATTTTTCTTGGGAAAGAACCCATAGATTTTATCAGCACCTATAAACATCTATGAAAAGGGAATTTAGAAAGCCTCTAATCCAAGTTTATTAAAACAACAGGCAACAAGGTCCACAGAAAAATATTTACTCAATTTTCAAGGGAAGTTTATGAAATAGGACAAAAGCACAAATATAAAATTTAAGACACCAAGTAATATACTTTTATCACCATGCTATATCTTCTTATCCAAGACAACACTCACGTAGTTGAAATCAAGTCTTTAAATCCACTAGAAAATATCTGAGGGTACCCTACCCTATTTCTAGTTATTTCCATGGCTAATGCCTTGGCTTGTCAGTGTCTTACTTAAAATTTGGCTCCTAAGAGATCATGTCAGTAGTGTTTAGTACAATAAGGAAACAGACAATTATCTCATTGTATATGTAGCCCATGAGTTTGATCAATGTTTTTGACTTCCATATTAGACTTTTAACTCACATTGAAGTTAAATTGAGCTAGACATCATAGAATTGTTCACATAAACTATCATTAAGCCAATTCTCCACAACCACAAACTTAGGAGCTGATTTCCCTTCCTTTTTTTTCCTTTCCTTTTCTTTCCTTTTTCCTTTCCATTTTCCTTTCTTTTCTTTCTTTCTTGAAAGAGAGAGAGGAGAGAGAGAGAAAGAGAGGGAGAGGATGCAGGGCAGAGGGAGAGAGAGAGAGATAATCTTAAGCAGGCTCCACACCCAGCTTGGTGCCCAATGTGGAGCTCAATTTCACACCCCAGAGATCATTTTTTTTTTTTTATTTGACAGAGAGAGAGATTGCAAGTAGGCAGAGAGGCAGGCGGGGGTGGGGGGGGTGGGGTGGGGAAGCAAGTTCCCCGCCGAGCAGAGAGCCCGATGCGGGACTCGATCCCAGGACCCCGAGATCATGACCCGAGCAGAAGGCAGAGGCTTCAACCCACCGAGCCACCCAGGCCCCCACACCCCAGAGATCATTACCAGAGCCAAAATCAATAGTTAGATGCTTAACTGATTGAGCCATCCAGGGGCCCCAGGAGGTTATTTCCCAAACTCTTACTTCAGGGCTTTCAGTCATATAAACCTGATAAAAGTTTTGCTTGTTAGTTGCAAACTACTGTTTTAAAATTAAACTGATACAGACCTTCACAGAACATGAAACACTTCCAAAAACATAATCTCTTTTTGTGTTCTTAAAAAAGCTTATGGTAAGGTATTACTAGTCTCTCTGCTCATGTAAGGAGATGGAAGCTCAAAGAAATTAAGTAAATTGATCTCAGACTATTTGTACCATAGAGAAGGAACTTAATTCATCTTGTTTACCATTATATCCTTCACCTCAAATAGGGCCTGGTTCACAGTGACAAATATTTCCTGAGTGAAGGGTACCCAACCAGAAACTGAAGGAACAGAGATCTGAATTCAGAGATTTTGACTCCAATCCTATGTCACTTAATGTCAAAACTCTTATTTGCATGTGGACTGTAAATATCTATGGATTTTCATTTTATCAGGGTGATTGTTATCTTACCTGCATTTGTTTTTTCCTTTAAGTTAAATTACTGGGTTTCCTACTTCTTCATTCATAATGGCGATGTTGAAATAGAGACCTATAGCATGCGTCTAAACACCTCTCTTTCTCTCTTTGATGTTAACTTACCAAATCAAATCTTTGACTCTGGCCACTCAGTCACCTATAAAATTCAGTGCAGATTTTCCTTCAGAATATTTTAAGAAAAGTATTTTTGCTTTTCCTTTGGTACCATATAGACATCACTGTGTCTCTCTGCCTGCAGGCATTCACTTGCCAGTGCACAGGGAACGCCAGGAGTACTGAGATCTTAATCCCACCAGAGCGACCCTTGGTAGATCAATATCCCAGCTCCCTTGCCTTTCAGAGCGACCATCATGATGAAAGTTTTACACAGAACCTCAGAGCGTTCCCAGATGGATTCAACTCCAGTTGCCTCCAACAGTAACCCACTTAAGTATCATCCTTTATTGCCTGCCTTCTTTTCCTAATCTCACTCACCCACTTTGCTTCTTGGGATCACTTCCCCCAATAAACTACATGCACCTAAATTTTTGTCTCCAGATCCTCTCCTGGGGAACCCAAACTAAAGCAATGATCAACAGACTCAGATGAACCCAGCATCCCGCCATATTTAGCTGTTTTCACCTTGAACTCCAGCTCTCCACAGGAACTATTTTAAAGTTTTTCCAAAGCTCTCAAAGCATTAACCCATCTTCCTTCTCCAGCTATCAACAGATGACGTTTTTTACTCCACCAAGAAAAGTGCAATTATCAGACTAGAATTTCTTCCATGGCCTATGTCCAAATATTCAATCTTACCTGCATGTGCCCTTCTCATTCCCTTCTCTTATATTTGAGTGAGTTTCCTTTCTTTACCTAAAGCCATTCCCTCTACCTGCCTTTTATACTTTGTTCTTTCACTTCTTCACAGGCATGAGAGTCTATCAAATTTTTGTTATCTACTGCAAATTCAGCCCCTCCCTTTCAAATGAATTCTGCATATAGAAATTTAAACATATTGACTCCTATTTATTTTATTTATTTGATAGAGGGAGAACATGCAGTGGGAAGGGATAGAGAGAGAGGGAGAGGGAGGGGGAGAGAGAGAGAGGGGGGGGGGAGAGAGAGAGAGAGAGAGAGGGGGAGAGAGAGAGAGAGAGAGAGAGGGAGAGAGAGAGAGAGAGAGAAGCAGACTCCCTGGAGAGCAGGGAGCCTGATGCTGGGCTCAATCCTAGGACCCCGGGATTATGACCTGAATCGAAGGCAGATGCTTAAGCGACTGAGCCCCTCAGGCACCCTGGCCCCTATTTTTTAAAGTCAAACCCCTCTTGACCTTCATAGTTCCCTCCAGCCATTCTCTTATCTTCTGCAAAGCCAAATGTTCTGCAAGAGTTAGGCAGTTTTCAGTCAGTTCTCCACCTCCTATTCACTCTTTCTACTCACTGTTGTTTCTCAACAAAAACATTGCTTAATATGGGAATCAGGTCACTACAGCCCAAGAAGAGTTCTACTTTCTTGCTATCTAGCAACACTTAACACTGTTGAGCACACTCTCCTCCTTTTGGCTTCATACCCTCTACTCTATTTTGTCTTTAATTTTTATGGTCACTGTTAATTGTTTTTCTTTGCAGGTTCATCTTCCTTTACCCTCTCACTACATACTAAAGTCATCAAGGCTTGGTTCATCAATCATCTTCTATTCACTGTATTACTCTTTTTTTTTTTTTTTCCACCATGAGGGAGATAGGTCAATATTTTTTTAAAAAGTTATTTATTTATTTGGGGGGGGGGGGCAGAGTGAGAGGGAGAGAGAGACTCTCAAGCCGACTCACCACTGAGTCCAGAGCCCGACATTGGGCTCCATCCCATCACCCATGAGATCACAACCTGAACTGAAATCACGAGTTGAATGCCTAAATGACTGAGCCACTCAGGCAACCCCATTACTCTTTTACTAGCAATCTTATCCATGCTCATGACTACAGTTGCAATCTAGATGTACCAAAGATTCTGATCTCAAGCACGTCTTCTAAGCTTCGTAGCTACATAAACCATCTGCCTACTGGCTATCTTCACTTGCAAGTTATAAAAGCTCCTTTGGCGTAAAATGTCAAGACTTATGATTTGCTCTTGTCCCCTCAATGGGTACTCTCCCAAGTGTTCCTCAGATATATTAATGGCATCACCATCTATCATCTTTTTTGCCTTCCTCTCACATTTAATCAATTGCAAATTCTAATCCATCAAATATTCTATTTCTTCTAAATCTGTCTTCTTCCCATGGTCTTCACAGCTGGTATCCTCATTCAGCTTGCAATGAAATATGATCAAAACCACTGCAATGCCCTGTCAAATGGCTCTGGAAAACCTTTGTGGAATCCTCCCATCTAGTCCATGAACTACTGGCAAATGATAGGTTCTAAAAACATATCTGATTATGTTACCCTCAATCATAAAATCCTTCAAAGACTTCCCATTTTTCTTAGCATAAAGATCAGAATTATCCTGATCTGGCCTTGACGACTTAAGGCTATATTCTACTTTGCCATTTATTCAAGTCCTTCTAGAAACAAATCTCACTTCAAGTTTCTTAGGGATCCCAGAGCCACATTTAACTTTTGTCCCTACTCCAATGAAGTAAAAGCCTTCACTGACTTTTATTCACCTCTCCATTAGAACATTTCTTTCTTGAAAACTTGGCTGCTTATCATAATCCACTTTGACCACTTAGGTCAAAATTGCTCTTTTTCCTTTAAATCAGCCTGACCCAAATACACACCAAATATACTCTGACTCATAGAGGTGAGATGTGAATATCCAGGACTCACTGTCAAATTCCTCCTTTAGACTTGCTCTCATTAGTCTTACACCCTTTTGATTCAGATTGTCGCTAGGAAAGTTTGCTCACTTCCACCAACAGGTCTATGAATCTAAAACTTGCTTAAGGTACACAGCTGGCATCACAGCTGGGAGAGATCTGCTAAGACCTACGTTGGAGAAAGTTTTTCACCAGTCCTGAAATTTGCATGGCCTTGTTTACACACATGTTATAATTATCATTTACCACAACTCCAATCCATTGCAAAAAAACAAAAAGTTATTCAATGTATAGTAAATAAATCTCATCCAGAAAAAAAAATCTTTTATCACTTTTAGACATTTGTCTTTATGAAGAAGCTATATATGCTTCCTTTTAAAGCAGCCAAATATTTCCCTTCATTTCTCCCGCAAAATTTATGCTAAGTGCTTACTATATGCCATGGTATTAACTTCCATAGATAACAGAGATAAAAATGCATCTGTCCACATTATCAAAAAGGATCGTTTAGTAAAACATCTATTTGACAAAATAAAGTGCTTTAACATTGAACTGAGGCTCAGCTTCACACCGTCACTTTTTTTCCTTTGGATAATCAAAAAAGTACCTTTTCAATGAATTAGGATTAAATCAGCTTCTAGACTAGAGGCTCTGTCAAGTAAATTGGTTATCTCCACACAATGAAGGCTTTGTGGAGTCAACACCATGGTAACCGTCTGCTTGCTGCTCAGTCTGTGAGGATTTTAAGGGAAGCCTGGGCACCAGTTGGCATGCAGTTCTAATAATTCAGATCAATTCAGGCAATAGGGTGTGAAATTCCACAGAGAGGTCTTTCCTCATTCAATTTTTTTGTTTGTCTGACTTTATAAATTTGGAGAGAGGTTGCACAAGATGCCTGAACTTCTCTCTTTTACATAAGGATCCTTTAGTGAGTGATTATACTCCTTTTTTGATATACAGATTTTTAAAAGGGATTTCAAATTTTTCTAGGGCAGCTTTGAGTGCAGTGCTTTTACCTATGGAAAAAAAAATGTCTATTCATAGGCACATAGGTTAATATGTTACACCTTCTTTCCTTAATAGAATGAAGCAAAATGTCAATGAGTTTGTACTATTCTCAGCTGTTAGACTTTCTTTTTCTCTTTTCTTTCCAAATTGTGACACCTTGATCCCTTTGGAAAGAGGTGGAACCTAATCCTAATTCTGACATGATTTAAGCTCTGAGCTATTCCCTACCAAATCCTACTTGTATGAGTTTGTTTGTTTGTTTGTTTTTGGGTTCTTTTTCTTTCTGTTTTTGTTTTTCTTCCTGTTGCTTCCATTTGGGCTTGTTGCTTCAACCATCTCTCTGAGTTCCTTACTTTAACTTTCTCTGTCCCAATGTAATACACAGTCAGCCTCCATTCCAATGTCTAACACTCGGCACCATCCCTTAGAGTTCTGGGAATTAACTGTCAGCTGCTAGCATTGTTTTCCCTCTCCGATGTTCTGCCAGTAGGCATCCCCATCTCTTTATGCCAACAATGAGGATGGAAGGGTGAAGGAGAAGCAGAGACAGGGTTTCAAAAGGCCTCACTTGCTCTTTTTTCTGAGAGCCAACAACCCACATTCGATGCTTAGTCTCAGTGACATTTCTACTGCTTTTAGCAAAATGAACAAGGTCTCCTTCTTGGCTCCTACTCAGATCCTCGCTTCCAAGTAACAACTGCATATTTATTTTATTCCTTATCAATTTGGTAGCTCCTGCTTCATCATTTTCTGTGGTTTGTCCTCTAGTTTTCACATTTTCACTACTATTAAATATTTTTCTGATATTTCAGCTGGGATGTATGGCAAATTAACATGAAATCCATACATGTTCATAAATTGGGTGCTATCTACTCTCCCAGCATTTTGCTGGTGGTATTTTCTACCATGCTTTGTCCTACCTGAGGCTGGGGATTCCATCACCAACTAAAGGTATCATACAGTTGTAACTCAGTTACCTTCTCAAAAACCAAGAAAAATACTGAACACTGATTTTCAATGCCATAGTAAATCTTGGATTCTGTGCATTTATTTTTCTTTTTTCATTAAGTCACTCATTTCTACTAATTCTTTTTCCTTCACTTTTAAAACTCTCATGAAATTACTGTTAATGAGCTGATATGTAATAAGTGACTCATAATGGGCCTCTACATGCTCAGAATCAACCCATTATCCTATTCCTCATTTCCTCATCTTACTCTCATAACACATTTTACTCTGTACTTAACATTACGTATGTTAACAACAGACAAGTATGTCTGTATGTTATTACAGATTCTAACCCTTAAATTCTATCTAACTTTTTCCAACTTAAAATTCTTTTTCAGGCGCCTGGGTGGCTCAGTTGGTTGACCGACTGCCTTCGGCTCAGGTCATGATTCCGGAGTCCCGGGATCGAGTCCCATATCAGATTCCCGGCTCTGCGGGAAGTCTGCTTCTCCCTCTGACCTTCTCCCCTCTCATTCGCAGTCTCTCTCTCTCTAATAAATAAATAAAAAATCTTTAAAAAAAAATTCTTTTTTTTCTACTAAGAAAACTGTGACTTCTTATTCTGTTTACAAAATGTTTTTTCTCCCATCATTGTTGATGAGTACTCTGTCCTCTATTTTTCAAGCATGTTCTAAGATCTCATCTTTGCTATTATGTATGATTAGCTGAAGTGACTTTTTTTTTTCTTTTTTACAAGGGCACTCATTACAAAACTAAAATTTGTAAGGCCCCATAGTGCAGAGAAACCGTATCTTTCAATTTATATTATTTGCAAAAGATTTATTATCAAACGAAGGTCATTTTCAAAGAGAACTTTCATTTTCTGGAAGTTTCAAATGTCAAAAAGTATGGTGCATATATATCAAATATTCAGAAGGTTAAAATATTCCCTTAAGATTGTATTCTGGAGGGGCGACTGGCTGACTCAGTCAGTTAAGTATCAGACTCTCGATTTTGGCTCAGGTCATGATCTCACGGCTCCGAGTTCGAGCCTGGCATCAAGCCCCACACTGAGTCCCTTGTCAGGCTCTGTGCTAGGCATGGAGCCTGCTTAAGATTCTCTCTCCCTCCTATTCCCTCCCCCAAAAGAAAAAGATTGTATTGTACAAATCGACTCTACTCCATCCAGTTGAATTTCCCATAAAGACTATGCAAATTAGATCAGTTACATTCCCTTAAGGTCAAAATTAGGAGACATTTGTCAATGTGTAAATATTTTAAGTACATAATATTTTTAAAAAATACAGAAACACATCCAAACGAATTAGATAAATACTTGCACTTTAAAAACTTGTCAGTTTCGAAATTTCAATAGTATGTCATTGTATAGAACTTGTGCAATATGATAATTGTGCTAATTATGTCAGAAAAGCTTCTCAATGGACACTGATTGTATTATGTTAATTTTCTGTATAGTGACTGCCATATAAAGTATTAAAGTAACATGGCACATTTACATAAACTTTAGTTCAGTCGCTTTCAATATATCATTTGGAACTCATCATTCCCAAATGTGTAAACTTTGAAAATAGAAACCCTCCAAGCTCCCAGACTTAACTAATTTGATTAGTAGGCTAGGTTATGAATGGCCATTTTACATCTTTAAACATCTTTGCACACAGAATTTCATAAAAACTTAAGAGCTTCATCTTTAGAAGCTGAAGATCTTTAGAAAGTAACGTGCTGACTCTTGTACAATATGTTAACTATTACAGGATCATAAGTATCTAGACCTAGACCAGGTAACTTAACAAGCCAAATTTGTAACATACATTTTAATTAGCTAAAACACATACTTTTATGTTAATGAAAACAAAACTATGATTCTTTTTCAATGGTATTACAACATGGAAGAAATCCTTTTGGAAGGGAGGTAAGAGTTTAAAATTTTGTTAATTACATTTTTTTTAAGATTTTTATTCATTTATTTGAGAGACAGAACAATAGTGGGAGCGTAAGAGGGGGGAGGGGCAGAGGGAGAGAGAGAGAGAAGCACTCTCCCTGCTGAGCAGGGAGCCTGACTGGGGGCTGGGAGCTCTAGGCGGGCTCATCCCAGGACCCTGGGTTCATGACCTGAGCTGAAAGCAGATGTTTCACCAACTGAGCCACCCAGGTACCCTTGTTAGTTATAATTTTACTAATTATCATGGAACACTACTACATCAAAAACTAATGAGGTACTGTATGGTGACTAACATAATAAAAAATCATAAAAAAAGAAATGAAAAAAATAATAACTATCTTCTTCTGAGTTCTAGAAAATGAGAAAACATTTTGATTCCGTATCGGTACACGGGTACTCTCCTGATTCCAGACCATCTGATGAACTCCTATTCATCTTCCAACATTGAGTTAAAGATATACAACTTCTGTGGAGATTTTCTTAATCAACTTCACCCTACCCCTCCCCCCTCAACTTTCTTTCTGGGAAAGCTAGTCCCTCCTTCCCTTATGTTTCTACATGTTGCTTGCTTTTAAATATTAGATAGAATACAAATTCAATTTGAATCAGAGAGATCTTATAAAATATCAAATGAAATTCAGTATAAATCCTGTTAGTGCTAAAAATAAAGTATTTTTAAAAACCTTAAGATGTGCTGAGCATATGGTAATTACTATATTTTCATAGTTATAAAATACTGTAAGCAGGAAAATCCTATTTAGCTCAGAGAAAACAAGTCAACATTTTGATAAATACCTCCTCCAAATCAAGGTAGTTTGTGTACTGCATACACAAACATGTGTGGTATATGTGTGTGTGTTTATATAATGTGGTTGTGTTTTTCTTGGTGGGGGGGAAGAGATAGGGTCACATGATTGCCTTATAGTTTTCTTAAGGTGTGTGATGTACATAAGTGTTTCTATGTGTATATTTGTATGTGCTTTAAATATAAAGTAAATATGGTGCAGTGGAAAATTACTTAACTGAAAGTCAGGTATCACAGGTTTTAATCAATCATTGTGATCTTTTTGCTGTTTTCTCAGGCATGTGACTTGACTTCTCTGATCTTCCTTTACTTCTTCCATTAAATTGCAGAAGTTGAAAACCTTCCATTCCATCAAACTGCTTTTAAAATAGAAACTAACATATACTTTTTAAAAATTACTCTTAAATGTGTTTACTTACCTTGCTAATTAAAGCAATTTTGACCTGAGATACAAAGCTGAAGTCAGTTCTGCTTATATTGCAGGGTTGATATTCTAATAATATTAGTCTGTTTATCTAGCAGTCAAATTAAATAACATTTAAGGATGTTATAACTCCCAGTTATATTAAGAACCCTACAAACTCAACAGTTTACACGGCACCTGAAACAAAATATGATGAATGAGAAAGGACACTGTCTTCAATTATTATAAACTTTCTACAGTAACAGTCCTATCGAGTAATCTATTTTCCTTATGTTTGCATGATCTTATTTATAAGCTTTAATGTATTTCTAGTTTTATATGTGTAAGTTTAAGCACATCACTCATAAAATTATGTTTCAGTACAGTAAAATTTAATGATTCCAGATTGTGCAGAAACGCATCTAAAAAGATACTAAAAAAATCAATTTCTATGTAGTTTACCTTGTCCTAAAATATGCCTATTTAACATGTGCTTTAAAATTCTGAATTCTAAACCAATACATAAAATTTGTCCTTAATAGGGAGGGGGCAAGATGGCGGAGAAGTAAGAGATCCTGCAGCAACCGGTCCCCAAAAGTGAGCTGGAAATCTACCAGAACACGCTGAACACCCATGAAATCACCCTGAGGAGAAAGATTTCTAACCCCGGGATCTCTCCGAGAGCAG
>CM052801.1:24633014-24683406 GCA_028533885.1 Nasua narica
AAAAAAAAAAAATTTGTCCTTAATATTACGCATCTTGTTCATTGTCAATTATGGCAAACCAAATTTTATGTTTAAAGCATATAAAAATACTGCCTTTTAAAATGTATGCCCTTGGATACAAACCCCAGTGATTTAATATTTTTAAGCTATAAATGCTACAAACCTCCATGAGATATCTGGCAATGATATTAATCTTTGTACCTCCAGGATAGCCAACTGCACTGAACCGAATGAAACTCCTACAAAATTTTGTTTCTCAGAGAAATAGTAAAACTCTTTTTTTTTAAGTAAAACTTAACTAAACTATTTTAACATCTGGTAGATAAAAATAACTAAGATAATCTTCTTAATTTGGTAACAGATCTTAACCACTTAGAAATACTTTGGTACTAATTATTTCTAAAACATGATAGGGCATCAAAGAAGTCACTTTCACATCTTCTGTCAATAGAACTTTCAGGAAAACATACCTTAAAAATTAAGGAAATCCCCCAAATTCTAAGATGTCAGAACCAGTTATATCAGAGGAATTAGTTTAAAGACATGGAGTGTGCAAGCACGTAGACAAAAATTGCATGACCCTAAGGACTGGAAATAAAATGTTGCTACGCCACAGATGCCTAGAGCCTATTTTTCATTTTCAGTAAATTGAAAGTCCCTTTGAAACACAGTTCTGTGCAAGAAAATCACCTTAACACAGGTTAATAGAAATATTCTCTTAAGTGATAGATGAAATCTTGTCATAGTAATAAATCTATGATCATACAATGTAATATACTCAAGTGGAAAACTCTGAGTCATTTATTTTAAAATCAAATTTGATGTTTATTTAAAATGATGAAACCAAAAGAAGAGCTAGCTGGGTAAGCCCTTGGGAGAAATAAATGTGGGTCACTAGAGGGCGCACACTCCCTTTCACTGTCTGTCTGGTCCTCAATTTGGCTTCTCTTGTATTTTCTTATCTACATAAAGATAACATGGTGACAAATGGATTTTTCATGGGAATTCTCTTACTGAAAAACATAAAATGTCCAAAGATACAGATAAAATGGTGTAAAAAGAACATGTTAGTAAGATACGCTCAAATTCACAGTTAAAAATGCCTTCAGCCATCTTAATACACACACCAAAGTATCTTAAAGTTATAATACAGAGATTCCCTTAAGAAAACATCTTCAATTCGGGGAGAAACACTTAATCCAAATAATAAGGCAGCATTTTCTGGATTTCATAATCCAGTAGTTTTTCCCCAGTTCATTAATTTTGCCTCATTTTGAACATTTATAAATAGCCAGATGCTCATGCTCTATATATCTGCCTATAATTATATTCCTGTATATCTAGATGTTAATTTTACATTCAAACACACTCAAAGAAAAAAAGGAAAAGCAGCATTTTAAGCATCGTGTTCATGTCACATGCTTTCATAAAGAAAAAATTCATATCCCATGATAAGAGTTTAAGTTATTAGAATTTTCATTTCATAGACAGACCATGAACACAGAGATTTAGAAAGTGAGAAACCTCCTTTATTTTCAATACACAATGAAGTATGGAGTTAAGATTCAAAACTAGGTCTGTCTAAATCCAAAGATTTCTACTATACTACACTTATTTTCCTTTGTTCCAAATGAAAAGAAAACCTGTATTTTTATATGCAAAGGAAAAGTCAACACAAATTTCCTTTTTGTTGCTCTATAGTAAAGGCTGGTAGTTACTACTGTGCTATTTCAAAATTTGATTGGAGTCTCTAACACTAGGACATTAATTCTAAACATTTTCATTAACCTTAACTACGACCCTCAGTTGCATAAATGGCGTTATTAAATAGCTGCCATTCCTAGTTTATTTTTACTTTGGAATCATCCTTAATTTCCTAAAAAATCTCCAAATTTCCAATCTGTTGATGTGTTTTCTGACATTAGAACTGATATTAAGCACAGATGACAAAGATTGTTATTTATGATGCATCACGGGGTTAATACTTAAAGTATTGTGTTGGAAAACTTGTGTTTTGTCTTTGTTAAACTTTGTTAAAGTCTTGTGTTTGGAAATAGTGTTCAATTACTAGGACCCCTATTTATACCTTGATGTTGAAAAGATACCCAACTTTGAAAGAACGTTTCTTTTACTGAAAAAGCTCTCTGTATTTAAAGACAGCCAAATGCTCCAATGGGACCCTAGAGTTTATGAGACTTCAGAATGTAGAACTGTAATAATCTAGGAAAAGTGTGTAGTTTCCATACACAGACCTCAACAAATGCTTAAACAGTCTCAGTAAAGTTTTTAACTTCAGCTAAATAATTTGATGAAATCACCTTTAACTTCTCTTTAAAAGATATCATGATAGAGTTTAAGAATGCAGCACCCTGGTTAGATGCTTGGGTTCAAATCCTGACTAAACTGCTCCTTATAAACTTTGCAAGCAGGAGCAAGTCACCTGACTAATCTTTCTGTGCTTCGTTCTTTCCCACTGGCAGAAAGGGGATAATTAATAATAATAATAATAATAATAATAAAGTTATGCCATTTAATGTTTACATATGTTAAACTGTGCAAAAAATACGTAGAAGAGCACCTGACATGTGGTAGAAGCCACATTTGTCTTAGCTACTATGGTCACTGCCTTCCGTGACTCTTTCATACTGGGTTTAAGCCAGCCCTATGCTACTTTTCATATTATCTTCTTTTGTTAAGAACTGACAAACTATAAGCTATTATTATAACCGCAAGAATGGAAACTGTATCTGTATCTTAGCTGTAAATAATGTTGTAATAAACATATGGGTGCTGCTACCTTTTCTAATTAATATTTTCATCTTCTTTGGGTAAACACCCAATAGTGGAATTATTGAATCATAGGGTAGCTGTATTTTTAACTTTTTGAGGAACCTCCATACTGTTTTCCACAGTGGCTATACTAGTTTACATTCCCACCAACAGCACGTGAGGGTTCCTTTTTCAGCACATTCTTGTCAACACTTGTAATTTCTCGTCTTTTTCATTTTAGTCATTCTGATAGGTATTAGGTGATATCTCACTGTGCTTTTGATTTGCATTTCCCTGATGATTAGTGTCCACTGACTGACAAATAGATAAGGAGGAGGTGGGGTCTGTGTACACACACACACACACACACACACACACACTGGGCTATTATACAGCTACAAAAAAGGATGAGATCGTGTCACATGCAGCCACATGGATGGATCCAGAGGGTATTATGCTCAGCGAAATAAGTCAGATTGAGAAAGCCAAATACCATATGATTTCACTCATATGTGGAAACTAAAAACAAAACAAATGAGTAAACAAACATAAGGAATATAGTCAATGATACTGTAATAGCACAGTACAGTGACAGATGGTAGCTACACTTGTGGTGAGCACAGCATAACATCTAGAGAAGTTGTGTCACTATGTTGCACACCTGAAACTAATATAACATTGTGTGTCAACTCAAAATAAAAAAAATAAACTACAAAGAAAACCATAACAAAGACAATAAAACAAATAAATAAAAATCATCAACAGCCAAACAAACCATCTCATCTACTGCATCCTTTATTGCAGGAAAAGGTAAACTATGGCCCATGGGACAAGTTCGGCCCACCACTTGGTTTTGTAAATAAAGTTTTATTGGAACATAGCCATACTCATTCATTTATATATTGTTTATGGCTGCTTTCTCACTAGAGCAGCAGAGTTGAGTACTTGCAAAAGAAAGTACATGGTGCTCAATGTCTAAAATAGTTTCTATCTGGCTCTTTATAGAGCAAGCTCTATAGAGTAGAGTTGAGATGGTCTATCTCTCCCAACACTCAGGGAGGGTCAAAATGGTATGTTTCATAGTAGCTATACTGCTTTGCTCCCTCTCAAAAATATACTTGCCTTGCCATGACCAGATTAAAGTCCACATTCCTTAGTCTGGTGATAAGTATCTTGTTTACAGTGAACTCAATCTACCTTTTCAACCTCATCCCTTATTTCCCTCTTTCAAATACCTCATGCTTCTGCTTTAGGCAAAGAGGAACACAATCCTGCGTAAGTGCCAATTGTATACAGGTTTGTAGGACAGCCTGTATTTGAATTATCCTTCCCCTTCATCTTGAGCCCACATGCCCCTATCCTCTAAATGTCTACACAAATGTTAATTTCTCTGAGCCTTCTATGTCCAACTCCAAGCAGAAAAGTAAACTTTTCTTCCTTACAACTTACCTAACATCGTATCGGTACTTCTTCATGACATGGCTTATAGTACAGTGCAAACTTCATGAGTGAAGGACTAAGTATAGTTCACAGATATAGCAACTGGAGTGCCTGATAAATCATAGACATTGATTAGATATTAGTTGAAGGAATATGGGAATTAGCAAGAAAACTAACTTTGCTGTCACTATATTCTTGAAACACGGCGGACTCATACTGACTACAGGAGTGTTCAAAGAACCCCTCCACACATTGGATGGTGCCTTCGACGCTGTGGGAGGCAATTTAAACTTTAAATAATCTCAGTGTGAAAGCTCACTGAGTTTAAAAGACCTCAACATGCTTTTATGTTGTGGGTCTTTAAAGTTTAAATAACTTCCAGTCAAGGTTCAGAGATGATCTAGTGCAATGCAGAAAGCCATTTAAATCTGGCGTGTACTTACTGCCCCACTGCCACTTCCCTAGTATCATGAGTTGTTTCAATCCAACTATTTCTTTTAGTGAGCATCTCTATGAACTTTAGTTAAAACACAAAGCAGAACTCACTGCTCTACACAAAGGGAGGGTCTTAGTTAGCTCAGGCCAACATAACAAAATCTTAGACACTGAGATGCTTAAACAACGGAAACTTATTTTCTCAAAGTTCTGAAAGCCAAAAGTTCACGATCCAAGTGCCAGCATGGTTACTTTCTGGTGAGAGATCTCTTCCTGGTTTGTAGGTAGTCATCTTGTCACAGTGTAGCAGGGAAAAAGAGAGTAAGCTCTCCTGCATCCCTTCTTAGAAGGGTATTAATCTCATCAGGAGGGCCCCGCCCTCATCACTTCATCTAAACTTGATTATCTCCCATTTCCAAATGCTGTCAAATTAGAGTTAGGGCTTCAATACTTGAAATATTGGGAAGACACAATTCAGTACATAGGAGCTAGGTGACATTTTACCTATATGTGGTAGTATGATGTATACTGATTTATAGAGTAACAAGTTCCTGACCACGGAAGACATAAGAATAAGAATATTCTCAGATGTCAGAACAAGAATATTTTCCATTGTAACACAAATGTAGTAATGGGACAATTATTCTAATTATTAGAATAGTAATTCTAATAGTAATTGTAATAATAGTAATAGTATTACTCTAATAGTAATAATAATACTATTAGTATCCTAATAGTAATCTTAGTAATTGGGAATTCAGCCTTCTCCTGGGAAAAGGGTGTACATTTTTACCAACAATCAACAAGAGAGACATGCATAATCAAATTTCCACACTGTGAGGGCAAACAGGGGAAGTTATAAAAATTCCATTTCAGAGATAAAGAAATAGATATTGAATGAGGTTCAGTGATTTCCTTTACTCATATAGCATGTGAGTGGAAGATCCAAGTCCAGAACCAAGCTAGGCAGTCAGAGGCCCATTTGCTTTCCGATCCACTCACTACATTTCTCTTGTTCTCTCTGTATCTGAGGGACACCCATTTCCCACCATTGGCTGGCCTCTGGCTTCCTGTTAGGTTTGTCCAGTTTGTCCAGAATATTTGAGGAGGGAAGGAAGATGCCGAGGAGTTTTTCCTCTGCACTCTACTTTTGGCAGCATTTCTAAAGCAGCTACATCTCCACTGTGGGTTAGCTTCCTCTAGACGGCCTCTTCCTCTGAGGGTCAAACTTCTGCTCCTCGGTCCTGATTGCTGGAAGGCTCCAGCTTTGGGGCTCTGGGAACGTCCCCTCCCGGCATTGTTCCTGGAGCTCTGCGGATATTAGAGCTTCCTGCTGTTGCTAGGTTTGGTGTGCCTCACTATCCCAGGTGTTTCCCAGTCTTCCATACCTCCCTGACCAATTCCCTGTAGTAGGTTTTCTTTCTTTGAAATACCAAGAATGGTTTCTGTTTTCCTGATAAGACTGTGACAAAATATCCATTCACTATCCCACGAATATTTAGTGAATACCTGTGACATGCTAACTTCTAGGTCAAACACTGTAGGTCTAGAGTTGAAAATAAGACTCCTGGCCTCAAGGAGTTTACTGGAGATGCAGATGTGTAAAACCAGAATCATCATAGTAATATTCTGCAAGTGTTTTGATGGAAGAATTAGCAAGGCTGAGAAATGTTTGGGAGGTTAGGTTACCAGAGAAACAAGGTAGCTGGGGGAGGGGAGGGGCGCAGGAAAGGAATGTGAGAGTAGGCAAAGGGAAAGGGATGAAAAGAGAACCTTAGGTAGAGAGGATGGTAGGTACAAAGAAAGAGAAGCGTGAAGGAACATGGAATGCTTGGAGATCAGAGAGTGGTTAATTAAAGCTGAGCAGAGGGCAGTGTCACTCAAAGTGCAGTTTGGGGCCAATCTGTGAACTATTTGTTAGTAGTCTGTGACAAGAAAAGTCACCAGAGTATAAATCCGCTAAGCCACTAAGCATACTATTTCATCTGATTTCTTTTTAATTTCAAAACTTTCTGGACAAAGGAAGCAGTGCATCGATTTATATTCCAGCCCAAGCTCCTTATCTCACAGTGCCCTGGTGATGCACACTTAGCAGACTATTTGGTGGAGCACCGGCATACAAAGAAATGGGCAGGGTAAAGGGAGTGAAGCAGAAAAGTTAGGCAGCTCGAGATCAGAAAGGAATTTTTGTGCCATACATTTCAAGAATTATGGGCAATGATCTAATTAAAATTGCATTTTCAGATAGGCCTCACGAGGCTGTGAAGTGTATGAATAAGAACAGTGAAAGCAGAGGGACAACTCCAGAAGGTTCTGCTTGTAGAAATTACGACATGAATGGTGCCCTCTAAAATTGTGCACTCCAATCGCAGAACCACATTTGAAACTTCCGCAAGAAGTTTCAGGTGTAAATGCCCAATAAACATGTAGATCACACACACATGAACATCAGGAGGGAGGTCAAGCTAGAGATATTCATTTGGAAATCATCAGATATCAATGGCTGATACAGACAAGACTACAAATGATACTGCCTTGGGCGAGAACACGCTGTGAGAAGAAAATGACAGCAAAAGGTGAATGTTGTGGAGGCTATTAAAGAGACAAGAGGAGGAGACTGAGAAGCCATAGTTAGAAAGTGAGGAGGAGACAAGAAAGAGAAGGGAACAATGTCTTAGAAACCAAGAGAGAGGAAAATTTCAAGAAGGGACTAATCATCATCACTGTCAAGCATAGCACAAAGGTCAAGAAGGACAAGAACTGAAGAGGGACCTTTGGAGCCAGCAGTCACAGAGCTCTCTGGTGACCTTGCTGAGAACAGTTTCAGAGCTCGATGTAGACAACTACAGCTGTGAGGCTCTATTAGAGGTAGTTAGAGGTGGTTCAGATCTTCTGATTAAAAATAATCTTTTCTTGGCACTCAGCTATGCTTCTTCTTTGAGATGAATAAATAATAAATCTAACTACCATTTTTGTCGCCCTGGGGACAAATAAAACTGCCTGTCCCAGCTGTGGGAATAGGGCCCTGTCTTTCTCCCTGCTGGCAACCCTCTATGACTTACATTCTTGAAGAGCACATTTTCCTACAGCTGCTGCAGCTAGATAGCCAGAGCTATGTATACTATATCATGGGGCCAGTTTCCATTATAATGTGTTTCAGTTTATAGCATGTATCGGGCATCTACCATACAGAAGAGCCCATACCAGGTAAGGACTAAGATATGGACCCTGGTCCAGGGAAGCTTTAAGTCAAGTGGGTCAAACAGGCATACGTATAGATCATTTCAACATAAAGCAAAAGAGGTGTCACGAGATGGAATGGGAGCATCACTTAGCCTGACTGGGAGTTGATGGTTCCTATCACCAAGGTTTGGGGTTTGGGGAAGTTTGGGGAAGAAGCAGCAAGAGTCAGGTTGTAGCTGAGGTGATTGCTCCATGCACTGACTGACAAAATGTGGGCTCTGAACCAGAAGCATCAGCATAACCTGGGAACCTGTTGGGAATTAAGACCCTCAAGGCACCACTCGAGATCCACTGAAACCTGGTAGGGACAAGTAATGTGTCTTTTCATAAGCCCTCCAGATGATTCTTCTGATACATGCTAATATATGAGAACCACTGATTTCATGCAGGGGTTCTCAAACTTTACAGCTTATCAGAATGACCTGAGAGTGTATCAAAAATTCCTAGGCCTACCTGGAGAGTTTCTGATACAGCGAGGACGGGGTGGGCCCCTCAAATCCGCATTTCTAATATGTTCCGAAGTTTTGCTGCTGTTTTCAGGCACAGCACTAAGAATGTCACTGCTCTAAGTATTCTCTGGTCACTTAGCATCCCTCTAGAATTCACATCCCTACATTTCTCAAAACATATTTATTGACTTATTTTTGACTTATATGACAAAATAATTTTAAAAATCTAAAATAGGTGGTTATCTTTTGAAATATCTGAAAGTGGTTTGTAAGGTTTCTATTCACCAAAAACAGTTTCTAAACTGAAATTTGAGTCTATTACCAAGGTCATTTGACTCTAATACATAAAAAGAAGCAGGCCATTGCAACTATAACATTGGAATAGAAATGAGGAGACTCACCACTAGTCCTTATTTTGCAACTGAAAGCAAGTTATTTAACCTTTCTGGATTTCAATTAACCTGTAACTGTAGACAAGTCTACAGCCTCATCTCCTTAGATAAAAGATGCAAAGCTTCATTTTTCTGGGCCATGCCAAGAGGCAAAAATGTTATTGCTGAGACCGATACCCTGAGTGTTTTAGAATCAACTTATCATCTAGAAAATAAAAAAAATAGCTTCGACATATTAATCATCTAAATGAAGAAAAGTGTTTTAGATTATGACTTCCAGATTATAATTTGGGAATTAAAGTGAAAATAAATATCTTACATAAAAATATTTTAGGTAATAATCTTATAAAACTGCTGAAAGAGTCTTTCTTTCTTTCTTTTCTTTTTTTTTTTTTTAACGAAAGGGTCTTCTCTGGGGCACCTGGGTGGCTCAGTTCTTAAGCGTCTGCCTTCAGCTCAGGTCATGATCCCAGAGTCCTGGGAATGAGCCCCACATCAGGCTCCCTGCTCAGTGGGAAGCCTGCTTCTCCCTCTCCCACTCTCCCTGCTTGTGTTCCCTCTCTCCCTGTGTCTGTCTCGGTTAAATAAATAAATAAAATCTTAAAAAAAAAGGTCTTCTCTAACACTTAGCTAACTTCCTCCCAACCATGTGACATAAAGGAATATCAGTCAACAGACATAAAAAGAAAGAAAACACAAAAATGATTAAACTGAAAACTAAAAACTAAAATAATAATGCAAGTGTGCAATTGCCCTGGCAATGTATTTTGCCATTTAGTAAGCATGCAAGAAACAGAGAAAGCAAACTTCACACTCAGTCTGCTTTGCCTGGAGAAGAGAAAGAGATTAAGTGAATTTAGGTATTTCTAAACGTCTCTATACTTCCCTTCAGGTTAAAGATACTCATTTATTAACACTGTACTTGGGAAAATTATCTTTATTGAGATGGGATTTACTTAAAAAAATGATTCAATTTACCATTGGTTTCACCTGGTTGATACAAAAATGTAAATGAATGCTGTTGTGAAAGTCTCTCGAAATAACTGCTACATGATTAGGAACTAATCTCCTCAATAAATTCCAATTAACTAGGTAATAGATCTAGTTTTAACATAGTCTGAGTTCCATACTCTGATAATTACTTACATGTAAAATAATATCACTGAACTGCAGGGATAAATTAAAGTTAAAATTAATTACCCTGTGACCTAAGATCATTAGCACTTTTGTATATCTTAGTGTAAAGAGGACAATTTATGCAGTAAATACAACAAAAGTAGAAACTGTATAATTATTAAGGAATCAGCTAAACAGCTTAGATATTTAAAAAACTGGTGTGGTACAAAGCTGAATTTCAAATCCCTTAATAGTTTTGAGCAAAAAATGGTATCCTAATGGGTAAAGAAAGAATTACTAAAGATTATTAGAATGTCCATTTGCTTCTTATTAAGAATAATTCCATGAAGAACTAGGTAAAATTTGAAGTGCAAACATTGGAATATGTTTATATTGGAATATAAGATTTTATTTATCTCAATTAATTGAACTGCATTATTCAGTCTTTCAATAAAAATAGTCATTGATTATTATATGCATGGTACTATACACGGAATGTAGGTAAAACACAAAGAAGGATAGTATCAGGACTTCTTGTAATCGGTTTTGAGAAAAATTTATGTAGCTGCCATTAAGGCATATAGCAAAAGAATGTAACATAAAGGTGCCTGGGTAGCTCAGTTGGTTGAGCAGCCGCCTTTTCATTTGGGCTCAGGTCACAATCTGAGTCCTGGGATGGAGCCCCATGTCAGGCTCCACACTCAATGGAAGGTCAGCTTGGGGATTCTCTCTCTCACTCTCTCTCTCTGCCCCTCCCCCCACTTATGCACACATTCTCTCTTTCTAAAATAAATAAATCTTTTTTTTAAAAGATTTTATTTATTTATTTGATAGAAGGAGATCACAAGGAGGCAGACAGGCAGGCAGAAGGAGAGGGGGAAGCAGGCTCCCTGTTGAGCAGAGAGCCCGATGCCGGGGCTCGGGGCTCGATCCCAGGACCCTGAGGTCATGACCTGAGCCAAAGGCAGAGGCTTTAACCCACTGAGCTACCCAGGCGCCCTAAAAGAAATAAATCTTTAAAAAAAATAAAGAATGTAATGCAATTTACTGGCCGGGGTGGAAAGACTCTAGGGAAGCTATAAATAAAATTGTTAATATTAAATATCATAAGAAGTTATTTGCGCTTTATTTTGGGGGCAACTGGAGTTACAAAGATCTCAGGTCTGAAGGGTCAGCCTAAAAGGCCCATTTTAGGAGTACCTGAGTGCCCCTCCCCCTGGCTCACGATCATGCATACTCTCTTTCTCTCAAATAAATAAAATCTTTTTTAATGTCACATTTTAGATATATTAATTTGAGGTAGATTAATCAGAAAGGGACCAAGTCTCACCACATGGAGTTTTATGACTTAGGTTATGGAGTTGTTAGTTAGAATGATTGGGAGGGAAATGACTGAAATGGTCCTGTGCCCAATAATATAATGCAACAGTAATAAATAAGGGGCAAGGTAAGAGATCAGAGATGGACACAAATAGAGAAGGTGGTAAATTCTGTTCTGAAGAGGCAGCTGAGAAGGCAATTTTTTGTTATATTCTTTACTTCGAGACGATCTTTTTATCAATGGAATCTTTTTTCACCAATGGCACATGATCATCGTTTCCACCCCCAGAACCACTGCCACCTCTACCACCATCATGACCTGGACCACCACTGTCTCCACCACCACCTCTGCCCTGTCTATCACCTCCACCACACCTACCACAAGTCCTGCCAGTCCACCATAACCAAACGACGAGAATAACAGCTATAGTATTTCCTGGATTCTTCCTACCTTACAGGCACTATAGTAAATGCTTCCTACTTAATCCTCACAGTTAGTATTTCATAAAGTGAGGATAGTGAATTTGAGGTACAGGAATTAGGCAGTTTGCCTGGGATTGCAAGCCAGTAATTAAAACAGGCAGGTTTCAAACTTGAGTATTTCTGATTCCAAAGTCCGTGCTCTCTCTAATATTTACCCCTCCTTTAGATGCACAGACAACAAAGTATAATAAGTAAAATACCTCTACAACATATGAGTAACTAGGTCTGGTTAAATGGAGGCAACAGCTGTTTGCATTTGATTAAAAAAAAAAAACTGAAGCACCAACTAGATGCACAAGTAGAAGAACATAGTTTTAAAGAAAGAAACATGAAATTTAGGGTGAGTATCAGATATGGAGCTCTAAGTACAATCTGAGAGTCATTCATTTAGAGCCAGACTTGAATCAATGTAAGAAAGCAATCTGAATAAAGAAATTGAAAGAGGCAAAAACATGAATTTATGAGATACTACCATGATTAGGCAAAACATCCTAGACCTTCTTGTTAGAAAACAAGTCTGTGGTAGGGACAGGACAAGTAGTGTGGCAAGCTGAAAAAGGAGACCGTTTTTTAAAAGATGAGCATTATAGATTGTCAAGACTACAGTCTTGACAGTTAAATGCTGGGAGTTCTCACATGGGACAAGAGATGGACACTAGCTACTGTGAAGCTTACAGTCATGTTTGTACGATGCTTCTTGAACCATTTTAGTATTTTAACCAGATTCCATCCTGTAGACAATTATCACTTACTGAATTGAATTGTCCTAAATGTTCACTTGTTTTGTGTTCTTTGTTCAGTAGAAACTTATCAATCAAGAGTCTTATATAAAGCATCATTGTTATCGTACTGTCCAAATGTGGACATATTTGAGACTGAAAGTTGGTGTTATATACAATTATGATGTCACAAAAGGTATAACCTGGGATGGATTCAGGGAAACCAAGATATAAGGTCACCTTTATCATATATCTGCTGAAGAAACATTTTAGTACCCCATCAAGGTTCTGTAGTAGGTTCCCTTAGTTGAAATCCTGGATCAGGCACTCTGTAGCTGTGTATAATAGTACTAATAGCCATACTTATCCTGTAGGGTAATTGGGAAGAATAAACACACTATGCAGATAAAGCATTTAATCTAGCATTGAGCACGTAACAAAACCATCAATAAGTGTTTGTTTTTATTTAAGTAATATATACTTGATGTTCTCCATTGGTCATCTCATTATAGGCACTTACAAAAATTACTGACAGCATATGATGCAAACAGAATTTAAGCGACAAAATATTTCACCACTAGCCACACTTTCCTGAAAACAAAAAGTAACAAAACACATTTTTCTTAACCAAATACATTCCCCAAATGCAAGCCAAGAATATGCTTGGCAGGAGCCAAGAGATAGACTGATGTGAATCAACTTGCTCTGCTAATTTCTGTACTAGGAGAATCTTGGACATATTAGGAGGGTAAGACAAGTAGGTTTCCATACTACTCTCCTTGGAAAATTGCTGAAGAGCTCTTGGGTTGTTGCAAAGGATCCATAAATCTGTGTCTCCACTAAGCATTGTCTGCAGACACATACTTAACATGATGTGAAATTAACATCCATGCTACTGGGTTTATAAAAAGCAGATTCATTTAAGAGCTTTACAGATTTATTTTCGTCATTATGTTTTCCTTCCGTCAATGTTAAAATTCAAGTACTACCATGAGTAGAGGCCTTGAGAGTTGTTGCCCCAAATAGAATGCTAACTCTTAAAGATTCAGAGAACCATTTGACTAGAACCATGGACCCTTCTTCTATGAGGGGGCCAAAGAGTAAATATTTTAAGGCTTTGTGGGCCATACAGTCTCTGTGACAACTACTCAACTCTGTCTTTGCAATGTGAAAGCAACGTCAGATGATATATAAATGACTATGGCTATATTTCGATAAAATCTTCCTTATGGGGGCACCTGGGTGGCTCAGTGGGTTAAAGCCTCTGTCTTTGGTGATCATGATCTCAGGGTCCTGGGATCAAGCCCAGCATCGGGCATGTGGTGGGGGGGGGCTCTCTGCTCAGCAGGAGCCTGCTTCCCCCTCTCTCTGCCTGCCTCTCTACCTACTTGTGATCTCTCTCTCTGTCAAATAAATAAAATCTTTAAAGAAAAAAAACCCTTCTTTATGGACCTTGTTGTCTAAATTTCATGTAATTATCACATGTCGGGAAATATTCTTCTTCTTTTGATTATTTTTAACCATTTAAATGTGTAAAAATAATTCTCAGCTCATGAGTCATACAAAAACTGGCAGCAAGGTGGATTTAGTCTGCTGGCTTTAGTTTGTTGACTACCGAATGAGAGGATTCACTCAGCCATGTAGATACAACCAGGGACAAAAGCCTGGCAGTTGACGGCATTATTATGAAAGCAGGTTATAAATCACAGATTAAAAGTATTGAAAGTCCCAAATAATGAACTTGAGTAACTTCTCTAGGTGGTTTTTTTTTCCTTTGCCTAGAACATCTGATGTGCTATTTTTAGGTATGTGTTCTTCTTCTCATACTTCTACACCCTTGTATACATAAATTCTAATGTCAAGTGTTCCGTGAGTTCCTAAACATATGCTGCTTAGAAACATAAGGCAGATTTTAATGTTCTTTCTTAATCTTAGAATGATAATAACTGGAATGAAAAAGAAATTATACCTTTTTATGACTTTCATGATAGTTCTGCATTTATGAAATTTTATTCTCATCATTTTAATATAGCCACTGATGTACATAATACCTAACGTATCTATAATGTCTAGTTAAAAATATCCACAAAAAGATGAGTTAAAAATTCTAACACCTTCAAGATAAGACTTTAAAAATATCAAAGAACAGGAAATCTATTCTGTAATTACTACTGATTTAGGATGTGCAGATTGAGACATTATGTTCTCGTAAACTAGCAGAATGGATCTCGTCTATTATAGGTGTACTTCTTCTTCATGAAAATGTACTTTCCATTACTGGGGGGAAAAGACATTTAATGCAAAAGGAGGCACTGAACAAGTAGGCCCTTTGTAAGAAAAAAAAAAAAAAAGAAAGAAACTTTCAGGATAAAATGAGTCCATGGCAGTTCATCACGTGTGGTTTTTTCTTTTAATCCAGAAAACAATATTTCCACTGAGCATTCACTTTTTGTTGTGATGGTGATTCCTTGGGCAATTTTTGACATTTATTTCACAATTTTCTAACTGAACTGACATGACAGGCACCTGAGGCTTCTGAAAAAATTGTTTAAGTTAAAAACACTGCCATCTTAACAGCTATAAATGAGTTTTCCTGCTTAACAATTACTTTTTGCTTGAGGATAAAGTCATGAATAAGAGCCTCTCACCTTTTCCTAATTTCGGAATCCACAATAATCTGCCTCTTTTTTTGGGGAGGTGGTGGTGGCAGTTCCTCTTGGGCATGTTTTACCAGAATTTGTTCCCTCGTGGTCACCATAGTTACCGTTTCCATTACAGTTGTCTGTGTTAGTGATGGCTGAGTGGTGGTGACAGCCTGTGAAATCTGCAAGAAGTATTGAAACAGAGGTCACACACTGCTTGAAAGACTTCAGTAAAGCCTGCTTGGAGTGGCGAAGGAAAATAATGAGAAACTCTTCCTGCTTGTTGGTAAATTGACCTTCAGATCAAAATAGCACCGTATTGAACCCAAATCAAATTGTTTTATCTGACTTAAGTTATGTTCACTTAAATCACAAAGGAAAGTAATCTCAAAACCAGAAGTAAGCTTAGTCTCTCTTCAATTTATCTGTCAGCCTATGGAAAATAAAGGGGGAGGGGGCAAAAGAGCAAAATTTACAGTGCCACTCTGACAGTTAATTAAACATGCTGTTTAAAGCATTTACCACATTAATGTAAATTTTACTAAGGTATCCCAGCACCAATTTCATTGCCTTGACTGACTACAGATGTTTATTAGTGTGTTGAATGCATCTTTGGTAATCAGATATAGTCATTATAGTCCATACATTTTTAAACAAAATCATTTGAACTTTACAAAAAGTAACTTTTTAATAAAATAAGTACAACATCCTTTAAAACTACAATAAAATGTTAATATAAAGTGCCTATTAGTCCACTGCATTTAAGTTGAATGTTATTCAAAAGCTAAAAAGCATACCACCTTCGTTTAATGATAAAATATTTGAGTCTCCAAAGTTAGCATTAAAGATACACTGGGTGTGGTGCATGAACAATCAATCTGGTAACACTGAAAAATTAAAATAAACATGTTTGGGAAAAAAAAAAAGATACTTCTTGGTTTCGAATCAGGCTAACTTTGTGTTCACACTTTTAAGAATTATCTTTTAAGTATAGATCATCACTCCTTGGAATAATACAATGTGTGACCCAAATCACCAGAGGCTATTACCTCAGTAAATGGGCATTACCAGACTGGCTATATAATGGCGAGACACCTTTCCTTCCTTCCTCACCCATCAACTCTCTGTCCCACAGTCCTTCTGTTATTAGGACTGATTAGTTACCTGTTGGGATGTTAATCATTATTACCCTTTTAGTAATCCAAATCATTTGGAAGACCTATTTACAAAGAGACCAAAATAGACCTCCATCAGATTCACTTATAGTTACTTGATATGCACAGAGCCAGGGATCTGGTTGAGATCAAGATTACTTTGACTGACTTTCCTGAACTTGTCAAGAAATATGGAAAGGGTTTGGGTTAACCTCTGTGCCTCACACATGACTGACTCCTTCAATGGGAGGAAATCAGAGAAGCCTCAGGATCTTCTTAGTACGGCTTCCAAAGAGGCAATTTGACAGTGGAGTAATGAAATCTTTTGTCACAATGCCTTGAGTAAAAATTGCTTTTGACAAATACATTTTAGAAGTGCTACCCTTACATATGCCAAGGCCTTAGAGACTTCTATTTGGGTAGCCTAGTTTTTTTTTTTTTTTCAAGGACATTAACAGGTACTGAGTTTCTGCTTGTGTCAAGACCAGTTTTATCCTAAGATCTCCATAGATTCTTTCTTTAAAATCCATCACTGAGCCTCAAACAATAATTATAGAGTCCATTGACAAGTTACACCAAAATGAAGGCAGAAAGTAACACAGTTGTTAAAAAATGCTTAAAATAGATCAAACCTAATCGTCCTTAACCCAAAATGATCCTTACGTGAAGAAACTAAGTTTACTTTTAATTTTTAAAAAATGTCATTTTTAAGGAGGATTCCAAGAGCATTTAATATTTTCAGAGTAGTATTTTTTAACCATGAGCAAGTTTTTTTGCATACAATGATGACTTGAAGAGAATTCAGTTCAGGGGGAAATTTTCTAATTTTGTATGTGGAGGCACCGGAAGGCAGAAATTCTGAAAACGCAAACATATTGTTTACAGTTGTATCTAATGTTATGAAACATTTGTGCTACTGGATATTCGGCTGTGTAGTTAATTTCTGTAGTATTATAATATTTTCTCATTAATACTTATGAAATTGGATAGATGGGCCCACTGAGGATAAGGTGAGGAGAAATGGCAACATCATATACTACAAAAAGGCATTTAGAAATATAGCAAACCTGAGGAAAAGCAATCATTTTTAATAAAATAATAGTAAGACATAAATCTATAATTGTTCTACACTACAGTCATTACTGTACTATAATTGAAAATACTCCTTCATTTCCTTTGGGATGGAAGAATGAAAAAAAACAACAACTGTTCATTGACCCTGTAACCAAAGGATAAAATTTGTTATATATAACAAATGAATAATTACTTTCAATAGCTATTCCATATAACCAGAATAAAAATCAAATGGTCTTGTACTAAATTTCCCCATGGCTTTTAGTTATTGGCTGTAAACACTAAATTATGTGTTAGAATCATTAGAAATACAGACAAGAAGTGATTATGGAGGTCATGTAGTATAACCTTCCACTTACTGTAGGATTTACTACACCCAGAAGCAGATAACTCCTTCCAGAATATGGCAGCCAATCTTCCCACTGGCAAAGTTTTTACAGGTAGCAGAAGGCTCCCTTATTATGACGTGGTTCATTTAAAGTTTGTTTTGAATCCTGATGAACCAACACAGAGTAAACTGAGTATTGTTTCTATCCGACAGATATAAAGATCTGAAGATTGATAATCATGACTCTGATAAATCTTATTTCCAAGTTTTTAAAATACCAGGTGTTTACTAGAGTTAGATTTAATCTGATTTTGGTGCTCCAAAATGTAGGTTTCCTGACTTTGGACATCATATTTAATTAAAGCAATCTAAAATTGTATGAATTACTCAGCAGTTGAATCACGTTTAATTAAGTTCCAGCCTATATTATATATGTATCACTACAGAATATTCAGAAATAAATAAAATGGAATCTTGATATTTAGGGAACTTGCAGTATCGTAGTGAAGGTGACACACACACACGTAACTGTGAGACAAGGTGAGTGCCACATGAAAATTATAAGTATGCAAAAACGATCACCTGCACTGAACATATAGTAATCAAGGCAGTTTCTTTTTAAATATTATAAAAACAAATTTCCTTCAGCCAGTATCCTCACATTTAAATGTATCTAATGCTACAGGCTGCATATAACACTTATCCTGTTCACAGGATAAGGTATAATGGAAAAAATGTTGGAAACAACCTAATGTCAGCGGGTACTTGGCTTAAATAAATTATACTACATGCATGTGACAGTTATTGTACATTTCGAATATTTTCAACGTACATTATAGTACTGAGTAAACAATGCAATGGTGGTTATGTTTTGGCAGACAAAGCACAGATAATTTCTACCATGGACTATATATTTCTGTATTCTTTCTGTTTTCCAACTTTCTAAAACAAAATATTTTCTGCAAAATGTTGCATTGCAGGCAGAGAAAATTTTCAGAATTTTTCTGTTCAAATTGTTGTTTTAGGTCTATCATACCTATGTATCTTTAGAACTATGGAAGTATGTCATCCAAATACATTAAAATAACTGAAAATCTACTAAGAATGACTGAACGCTTCCATTAAAATGTTCAATGGAGCAGGGTCAAAATTAGAATATAACATAGTTTGAGAAATACTCAACAAAGTTTTGAGTCCACATAACTAAACCCTCATTCAGTCGCCTTCCCCATTGTAACTTACTCAAGTATAATTAACATACAGTGTTATATTAGTTTCAGATGTATAATAAAATGATTCAAGAATTCTATACATCTCTCAGTGCTCATCAATACAGATATACTCTTAACTCCCTTTACTTATGTCACCCATCTCATAGCCACTTCCATTTTAATTATCAGTATATTGGAAATGACTTTCAAGTGTCCTCATGAAAATAAACTACATTTGTTTTTAAATACTATTCCCTTGATCTGTCAGTTAACCATCCAGTAAAACTGGAAAAGGGTTAGTTTAGACTTCTTACAGTGATTAAAAGTGGGAGCCTTTGAGTCAGGCTCCACAATTCTCAAACCCCAGGTACACAGTTCACATGGGGTAGCATTTAGGGTAGGTTCATTTGTCTCTTAGAGTCTTGATTTCATTTCTTTGTGGGTAACATGGGAATCATAATGCACCTCTCACAAGGGTATTGCGAACAGGGCTGGCTTCATGACTGTACAACTTACGTAGTTACCCAAGTCCCCTCCCTCAAAGAACTCCATGCTTGGTTTCATGCTCCGCTGTTACACTCTTGACATTCTTAATAATATTTGAACAACAAGCCTTGCATTTTCATTTTATACTGGGCCCCACAAATTATGTAGCCAAGATTTAGTTTCTAGAATCAAATGATATAATTTCGGACACAAAAAATGCTTTCTCAACGCATATTAGTAATAACCATTATCTTTTCTAAATGTTCGTAGAAAATTTAATTTTTTTTTCTCTACTAAACCTTCTTACTCATAAGGTTACCTATGTTAGTTTCCAAAAGTTAAATTTTTTCATTGTGGGAAAAACTGTAAGAGCATTTGCCCACTCTCTTGATAGTTTTAGGGTATATATCTTCTTGTATAATAAGGTTATATAATTTTAGTAGTTACGGAGAAATCAAACTACTCCCAAACAATAAATTTAGTTCTTGTCATCTTCTCTTCCATTTGTTTAAAAATGCAACATTTCAAAAAGGAAATATATGTACATTCAAGCCCGTTTAAAGAATATAAAAGAGCATACAATGAAAGGAAACATATCAACCACTATCTCTGGTTTCACAGGGTTAAGTGGTTGTGTTTACCCCCAGCTCTTACATTTTCAATTAACTTTGTGGGTGTTGGTTCTTTTTCTTTTATTTTGGCTATATTCTTAAGTGCATCTTTTATTTTTCTAATTATTTAAATATCCCTGCCTTTATACGTTCTTTGGGGTTACAGATTTCTACTTATTGCAATGTGAGATATTCTACCATTTGAACATTTAAAGAAATTTACTAAAAGAGATTCAAGCTATGAAGAATCACTTACCTACTTTATCTTATCATTTTCATTATTATGAAAATACTAAATGCTTCTAAGAATAGCTACCAATTACAAAGCTCTTTGCATGTCCCCAGAATTATGCTAAGTGCTTTGCATTCATTATCTTACTTAAAATGCTTAGAATAGTAGGGGCAATCCAGGCTTATTAAGTGATAGCTGCTATTGCCTCATGGACCAAAGAGTAAATACTATTATTCCCATTTTATCGATGAGAGGTAAAATTTTGAGGCAGATACAACTTGTAAGTGGCAGAGCAAAAATGTAAAGGCAAGTGTCAATGTTCCTTTATCCCACTCTTTTTTTTTTAATTTTATTTTTTCAGTGTTCCGAGATTCATTGTTTATGCACCACACCCCGTGCTCCATGCAATACGTGCCCTCCTCAGTACCCACCACCAGGCTCGTCCTCCCCTCCAAAACCCTCATTCTGTTGCTCAGAGTCCACAGTCTCTCATGGTTTGTCTCCCTTTATCCTACTCTTATTAGGTATGTTCGCTTATTGCTATACCTGTTCAGATTTCTGAATGGTGAATTTCCTTTAAGTGGAGGGTGAGTTTATATATACACAGGTGCATATATGAAGTCAGAAGAAGACTGAAAATGCCCACAATGGCATATGACCATCTTTTAATGCCCTTCAGCTCCTGATAAACTCTAATAAAATTTGGGAAAAAATCAAATTAAATATACCTGAATTTTTTTATTATGTTCAGTTAGCCACTGTATAGTATATAATCAGTTTTTGATGTAGTGTTCAATGATTCATTAGTTAAGCATAACACCCAGTGCTCATCACAGCACATGCCCTCCTCAGTACTCATCACCCTGTTACCCCCTCCCCCTAACCCTCTCCCCTCTGAAACCCTCAGATTGTTTCCCGGGATCCATAGTCTCTCATGGTTCATCTTCCTCTCTGATTTCTCCCCCTTTGGATTTCCCTCCCTTTCCCTATGGTCCTCTGTGCTATTGCTTATATTCCACATATAAGTGAAACCATATGATAATTGTCTTTCTCTGCCTGACTTACTTGACTTAATATAATCCCCTCCAGTTCCACCCATGTCAATGCAAATGGTATATACCAGAATTTTTAAAACAATCTAATCAGGTTGACAACTGTGGGTCAGGGCTTTTTGTTGTGTTATTTTTATATACATAACTTTAGAGTGATCAATTGACTTTTAATAGGTATGGAAGAAATGTGGTTCTGCAGTTTAAAACATACTGCATAATCATAGCAACAGCCTTATCTGATAACTGGTAGCCAGGCTTAAAACCATCTCCACAGGCATAGTAGTACGAGGCTCAAATATCTGATGGTGCATGGATTTACAACTCTGAGCAACAGAGATGATTTATATGCTGAACTTTATGAGAAACCTGGGGTAAAAGATCAAGTGCTCACAAAGGAAGGTGGGTGATTAATCAAAAGGCTTTAAATTCTCTATCCCATGACCAAGGGCAGAGGAATTATCATAGCTAAGCAGAGCATACATGAGTGCTAAAGTTCATGAGAGTGGCTTGATAACTAAATTTCATTATTAATTACTGTCTGGTTTTGATAATGATCATAAGGCAATATAACTTTCTTGAAAAGGTAACAACATTGGAATCATGAACACATTTAGAGTCCATATTCAAAAGACATCAAAATAGAAGTAATTCTCCTATTTGAAATAAAATATTATATAACAATTAAAAAGGTTTATTCTATAAAACTATCTGTCCAATTTCATGTATTTTGCCCCTCACTTCATATTATCTTTTGTACCAACTGCCAGAAATAAGAGATCCATATTGGATTCAGGATTCATACTAAACACAGATTTTAAGTGACTGTGTGAATTAACTGTATCTGTAAAAATTCAAGAAGCAATGACATTTATTTATTCTGATCCACCTGACCTTCCTCTACACACCGTCTGACATGAGTTAATGAAACACATTCTTTAACTAGGGATGCAGATATCAAGTGTACATTGAAGGAAAGCGTGTACTTTTCTTTATGTGTTATTTTGTTTATTTTCAGTAGAGAATAGATGTATCACACAGATGCTGAGTATTTTATCTTCAGAGTATTTTAAATACAGGATATCTGTAGTGAGTTAAATGTACTCATTTCAGAAGTCAGTCTTATTTTTACAGGAAGAGAATTTTATTTTCATTATCATCTTCCAGCTGACTCTGAGATTGATATAGCAGAGATAGTTGTAATCTCTTCACCAGTTACTCCAGAGTTTTATATAAAATTTCAAGCCAAGAGAAACATATCACAGGCATTTAGAACTGGAAGCACACTATGCAGATCTTTCCAGCCCAGACCTTCCATTTTATAAATGAGGAATGAGAGTGTGTAATAGTTAACCCAGTTCTTGTGTCTTAAATTTTCAATGCCTACAGCATTTTATGTTGTTGTAGATAATGAACTTATAACATAAAAATTATTAGGCTGATATACAAGGCCTATTCTCAAACATCTACTTTAGTTGGAGGTAGGACAAGGATACAGTTAATATCCAAAGTTATTTGAGCTATAACTTGGAAATTTTCTAATAAAAACTTTAACCTAAGCTATTAACTAAAGGTGTTCTAAAATTCAAGATAGTCCATGAATTTAGATAGTCCTTGAATAAGACAGAAACCTAAAACAAGTCAAGGGATTTCATTTTAATTCTAGGTTTTGTAAAACCATATATTTATTTTTTATCTTGATGAAGTCCTAAAAGTTCATTTTCACTTTTGTTTCCTTTGCCTTTAGAGATATCTCAACACTCACAAAACAGATAACCACATCAAAAATGGGCAGAAGACATGAACAGACACTTCTACAAAGAAGACATACAAATGGCTAACAGACACATGAAAAAATTTTTATCATCTTTAGCCATCAGGGAGATCCAAATCAAAACCACACTGAGATACCACTTTACAGAAGTTAGGATGGCCAAAATCAACAAGACAGTAAACAACAACTGTTGGAGAGGATGTGGAGAAAGGGGAACCCTCTTCCACTATTGGTGGAGATGCAAGTTGGTGCAGCCACTTTGGAAAACAGTGTGGAGATTCCTCAAGAAATTAAAAATAGAGCTACCCTATGAACCTGTAATTGTGCTACTCTGTATTTACCCCAAAGATACACATGCAGTGCAAAGAAGGTCCACATGTGCCCCAATGTTCATAGCAGCAATAGTTACAATCGCCAAACTGTGGAAAGAACCAAAATGCCCTTCAACAGATGAATGGATAAAGAAGATATGGTTCATATATACAATGGAATATTATGCCTCCATCAGAAAGGATGAATACCCAACTTTTGTATCAATATGGACGGGACTGGAAGAGATTATGTGGAATGAAATAAATCAAGCGGAGTCAATTATCTTATGGTCTCACATTTGGAGCATAAGGAAAAACATGGAGGACATTGTGAGAAGGAAAGGAAGGGTGAATGGGGGGAAATCAGAGGGGGAGATGAACCATGAGAGACTGTGGACTCTGAGCAACAGATTGAGGGTTTTGGAGGGGACAGGGGTGGGGGATTGGGTGAGTGTGGTAGTAGGTATTGAGGAGGGCATGTATTGCATGGAGCACTGGGTGTGGTGCATGAACAATTAATCTTGTAGCACTGAAAAAATAAAAAATAAAAGTACTTGGGGAAAAAATAAAATAAAAAAAATAAAACCATTTATTTTTTTTAATTGGCATCAGGCTGATTAGGTCTGGACAACTTTCAGGAACCAATGAAAAGGGTTGTCAATGCAAAGGCCTTAGAGTATTTTTAATTAAAATCATTGGCAGGGGTGCCTGGGTGGCTCAGTTAAGCATCTGACTCTCGGTTTCAGCTCAGGTCATGATCTCAGGGTTCTGGGATCAAGCCCACATCAGACTCCACACTCAGCAGGGAGTCTGAAACATTGCTTGAAAGGCAAATAAAGAAATATTAATCTTAATACTTTTACATCTCTGTATTTGCATTTTTGGTATTACTAAAAAATACTGGCTTATTATCTTCAACATGTTTTACATTACAACCATGTCTGGCAAGAGTTTAAAAACTCTCAGCAGGACATCAATGATATAGAATAGATAAATACATACATAATGATCACTTTCTCTCTTTTGGCATCTGTGACTATAGATACAGAAATATACAATATAGACATGTATTCTCATGTTCAAAAAGAGAATTCTGGGCACGTTAATTTTAGCTTTAAGATATCTGGGCTTATAGTTCAGAACGTTGTAAAAATCGTTAAGAGAAACATAGCAAAATATTCAGGAAATGGGAATAAGATGTATAAACTTACATGTGCCTTAAAATGTCCCTTACTCCTGGCAAAGAAAATAATTTACTCTACTAAACAATGACAAAACTACAGAACATTTGGACTCATCTAGATAGATATATTTTTACATTTAAACACCTAAGGCCAAGTTTAACATGAAATACCATAATAAATTTTAAAGCCCATGAATATTATACCCTTTCCATAGTATATATGATGTCAGTTAAATGGGGGAAAAGACTCTAACATTAACATAATAAAAAGAATATTTAAAAATGGCGGAAAAGATTGTTTCAAATCACTAAAATTATGTATAAGTTTAAAGTATTACCTATAATGAATTTCTGACTGTATTTGCTAATTATAACCAAGATAAAAATATGTTCATTGGGGTCACAAGCATTTAGAAAAAAATAACTTTATAAATTTCAACAAGCATATTTATAAAAAAAATTTAGAGGACACAGAGGGTCATTTGAGTTTTTAAGTAAGTCAATCCAGAGTATGTTTGATCTGTTCTCTTTTCTCATCTTAAGTACCCACATAGCAAGGGTTATTATTCTTCCTAATTTCTGGAAACAGAAAGTATTTCTATTTTCTTACACTGCGTTTTCTTCAACTTAAGCATCCTCAGCTAGTGTCCAGGTATTATTCAAGCCAACCCTGACTTTGAAATGCAAGAGAACATCCTCACAGCTGATTTTTTTCCCCATATTTTGATCTCTTGCCATGCTACTGTTTCAAAAGGTCAAAATCCCTCAAAGCTTTGACCTGAATAGCAGTCAAAAATTCGAGCACACAATGTTCTTTACGCAAGCACAATCATATGCCTTGTCACCCCGGTCACAATTCCTGTATCCTACTGGATTTTAACCATTATCAGTTTTTGCTCATTTTTTAAACCAATCATTTAAAATGATTTTTAGGAGATTGAAATATCATATCATTAATGAGATGAATTCTCACAACCCCTGTCCCTGCCCCTGCAGACATAACGGAAAGTGTGCATAGAAGAGAGCTTTGTTGTTCAAAGTCACAACCTTGCCCTCAACATTCTTGGACTTCTTCCCATGTAATTTTGATGGAGTTCAATTTTACATTTAAGAAGGAAAATCAAGGGCTTTCTAGTTATAAGATATTATTTCATGATTTACTCTATCTCCTTTTCATTACCCTGCCTTTGGGTAGCTTCATTTTTATCTTTCTAAGAGTCCCAACACAGCCCAGCAATGATTTGGATTGGGCCTATGATAGTTCCTTGGGGGGGGGGGGGGGACAATGAGCAAAACCTGAAATATAAACTATAGAAAAGCTGAAGCTTAATGTTCTAAAAAGCAACTTGCTTGATATAAGTCTATGCCGACCTGCTTTTAATCTGGCATAGTAGAGCATAAATGTTTGAAAATAAAAATTTTAAAAATGATACTGAACTACAACAATCCCTCCAGACTCACTAAATAGTATGCCCTATCTATCAAGAGCACTAGAGGTTTTTTTCCCCCTAAAGTGATTTCATGTCTATGACTTTATTTTATCCTCATCACATCCCAATGGGCAAATACAGTGGATACATGTTGTACTGTATGTTGGACATTGTTTTTTAAAGAATTATATGAACCAGAGCTAGTGGTGTTTTATTACAGGTTTCGAAAAGTTCAAAAATAGAAAGGTGAGTGGTGGTCCCTGGGTGGTAGTCTTATAATTTTAGACCATTAAAAATAAGGTTTCCGGGTTTGTTTGTTTAACAAACTAGAATAACATATCAGGAACGTTTTGATGATATGCACAACGTTCCTTAGAAAGTAGGTTCATTCTAATAAAGTGAGTATATTTAAATACAGCATTGATAGTAAGGTCTCTATTTTCCTCATTTTGGGCAGCACTGTGGAAAAATCAACAATGTGGGGATGGACATATATGTCTTGTTAATTCAATGTTTTTTAAAAATATATTCTGCAGACTATATCAAAGGCTGCATGCAGATTACTGGTTTACTGAATGAGATTCTCTGAGCTTGAGATCTAGGACCAAGCATTTTAATCAATTTCCCAGGTGATTATTACACAAACACAAGTTTGAAAACCACTGTATATGATAATGCAAGTGAACAAAAGCATGACCTACTGTTAACAGTTACATCTCCATAAGTATACCTTTTTAAAGGGATGCATTTCTAAATAACTTTCTTTGTAAGGCAATGCCAATCCTTCTGAACATGGTAAGTGACCATTTTATGGTAGCAATAATCTATGGAACCAATGGGTACATATTGGAATGATATCATTGATAGTTTGAAAAGTATTAAATACTTTTAGATACCAAATTAGATACCAAAGTATGTAATGTCTCACAATTTAGTACATAAATGCCAGTGCTAAGGTAAAGTAACAATGGCCAGATCATATATAATAAGATGAATCATGATGTGGTTTAAAAATCTCCATTAGATCAAGTAACTAATAAAAATATATTCAGTGGAAAACAATTTTTATTAATGTCCAATGACTGCATACGAAATGATTATAATTTACATTCCTTCAAATTTAAAATTTTAAGCATGAATTTAATTTCAAAAGGGAGGGTGGATTGTGATTGAAAATCATCTATGTTACCTGATCCTATTTTCTTTCTTTTTTTTTTTTTTTAAAGATTTTATTTATTTATTAGAGAGAGAGAGACTGAGAATGAGAAGGGAGAAGGTCAGAGGGAGAAGCAGACTTCCCGCAGAGCCGGGAGTCCGATATGGGACTCGATCCCGGGACTCCGGGATCATGACCTGAGCCGAAGGCAGTTGCTCAACCAACTGAGCCACCCAGGCGCCCCTGATCCTATTTTCTTAAATTATATTTCTGGAAGCAACCCTTTAAACTTCATTGGATCTTTCAACAAACATTTCTTAAGTGCTACTTATGAGATGTCAAGTGTCAAGAAGATAAATTCCCTGCACAGTTTCATAACAAAGGAGATAACTGCCTAAAGCTACTGAATGTGGTCAGTGCTTTAATAGACATGTATGCATGGTGCATTGAGCCATGCGTTGCGACCAATTAGTAAAGGTTAGCTTCTCTAATGGAAAATAATATGGCTAAATATGTTAAATACTATTATATATAATGTTGATATTTTGAATGATGACCCATGATTCCACCATCTAATATTATCAGATAATAAAAGCTTCTACTTTAAAACCACCCCATTTTCTTTAAATTACCAAAACTTTTATAATGTTTAACATAAAACCATATTATGACACTACAAATGGAACACAGATGCTTTCCTAATCTACAGTCTATGTATTTGTGTTATGAATCAGCTGTCTGTGGCAGAAAGAACATCCAGTGATTAGATCCTTATTTGAAATAATAAAACGAGGTCTTCCGTGAAATCAAAGGACCTAAGCCCTAACCGTGTTCCTATCACTAACTTCACTTGGACAATTCATTCTTCCACCCTAAGTTTCATTTTTCTCATATGTAAAATGTAAGGATCAATGAATAACTCTCCAGTTTCTAGAAAACTAGGATTTGGGGTTAGGTTGTGAGACATAGTCCCCGAGCACTTGGTCCAATCACTCTAAGTCACTCTTGTCCTCATTCCCACTGAACTGGAAGGGACTGCACTCTAAGACAATAACTAGTTCAATCAATTGGCACTCATTTCTTCACCTCTCTCACATTCTTCAATGTCAAGACAACCAAGAAACCCATGCTTTTATTCAACTGAATACTTGGCAAGGATTAGTCCAGTGATATCTTTTGTAGGATTATAACAGTGCTCTCTTAATGAAAATTTCAAAAATCTCAAAGATGATTTATTACAGGGTAATGAGTATCACTAACCTGTGCTGAACTTTTTTCAAGTTTTTGGACTAAATTATCCCAGCGCTGGGCAAAGTTGTCTAGCCACGCTTCCATCTTCTGGGCTACCAATGTGTTTTTCAGTGCTGAAAGAAGATCTTGGTTGAGTGAGCAGAGTTTGTCCATGGTTTGCTTCTTCTTTTCTAGATCTGTTTTTAAGGCCTGTTAAAACAGGAAAGATATATGTAATGAGCCTGGGTTACATTTTCTAAAACATTACAGTTAAGTTGCTTTTGCAAGTATTTCCTCATTTGTACAGATAAGACTGTAATCGTGCCTGCAAAAGATCAAGAGCCCATAAGAATATAAATAGAAAAGTATAATCCAAATATTCTTCCTAAGAAGCTTGAAGAAAAAAAAAAGAAAGTCAGATGTAGAATAAACACCTACTAGTGAAACTTAGGAGCTATTTAAAAATATTTAAGAACTTTGAAGTAAAAAAGTAGTGTTGCTCAAAGGGCAGTTTACTGACTTTTAAATTTTTTTAGCATCTGTTATTCAATTAACATTTGGCTATCTGAGTAATTATCTTCTAAAGCTAATTTTAAAGCCCATTAAGTAATAGAACTAAGTAATTGAGTGTGATATAAATCCTTTGGCATCACTTCGCATGTTTTTTAAATACATATGTGTTTTATGGAGTAATTTTTATAACATTCATTTTTCCAAAGTTCCTGTGAGTTATGAGGGGTTACACATACCCTCCGGTTTGCTATGGAATGAATAAACAAAGTGGCTTGTAGGAAATCAGTAGATCAGGGCAACTTACTCTTTCATTTTATCCATTAAGGTTATCCTGCACTTTGGAAAATCCAATTTTCAACTCCCAAATAATAGTCCCTGACTTAACTTGTAAACACAGATTAAGAAGAAAGAAAGGAGAAAATTATTTTACAGCCTCTTTACAATCCCCTCTTTCTGGCAGTCTCAAGTATAATAAACATAAACTAAACAGTGAGACCTGTCTTTCCAAAACAAATGCAAATTTAGGAACAACTAATATTATACATGGCAAAAAAATTATCATGAAACAGATGTACCAATTGCTCATGAACTGAAGCGTCATACACACAAAGAAATCAATGCCCTCCCCCCAAAGGATACTTTATGTAGCTCATTTTGGTGTGCTAACCGCACCGATAGCTCTGAGCTGCAGAAGGTTCTGATGTCTCCTTCAATTAGCTCATCCTTTATTCAGAATCTGCTTTACCTGGTGTAGTTTACACTGGATTCTTAGTGCATGCTGTTTTCATTTCTTTTTATTTTTTTAATTTATTTTTGAAAGATTTTATTTATTTGACAGAGAGAGATAGCGAGAGCAGGAACACAAGCACGGGGAGTGGGAGAGGGAGAAGCAGGCTTGCCACCAAACAGGAAGTCCAATGCAGATCATGACCTGAGCTGTAGGCAGATGCCTAACCGACTGAGCCACCCAGCTGCCCCAGGGCATGCTATTTTTAAGATATAAAAGATATAAAAGCTAGTTGTGAAGTTCTTTCCTATTTTTCCTCAAGAATTAAGGGTTTTTTTCACTATTTTTTTCTCAGTTTGAAAGAATGCAATAAATCAAAATTTGAGTCAAGATTTAAAAGTAGAATTCATACCAAAATAAACTTTCAGTGTAGGAACTTAGTAATGCATTGGTTTTGTATGTTGATTTTGTTTATTTCATTCACGTGCTGGCTCTCCATTAAATGTAAATGCACACTTGGACTAGTAGTAAAACAATAGTTCAGCTCCCTGGCTAGAGCTGGGATCCAAATAGAAATTTGTAGATTCCTCCAGTACCTTCATGGTGTCTCATTTTTCTTTTTTTCTTTTAACTTTTAACTTTTCTTTTTAACTTTGGGTATGTGTTTGTTTTATTACAAGTCAATTCAAGTTTTTTTGGGAAAAAGTTATGATAGAATTAAAGACATTTTAAATACATTTAAAATTATAAAGCTATGTGTATGTGTGTATATATACACACATACACAATCAATCCTCTTTGGCTTACTTTCTCAGGGCTTAAGGAGCTACTTTACATAGCTGTATATGTAAGGCTCAGGGGTGCACCATTGTTTAAGCTAAATGTGTAATAATTTGGAAATGTTTTAGAACAAGGATCTGAGAGTTATGTTTGAAGAAGAGGAAACAATCTGTGTTGGAAATTTATGAGTAATTTCATGTTACCTAAACAGTTTTTCTTAGATGATCTATAAAACTAATTGGATACCCAAAGAGATTTAGTGGCAAATGAAACTAAGACACCTGTGTCAAAATTAATCCAAATGCAGAAGCACTTGGTGAGCAACACAAAAATAAAGGGGAAAGTCAAATCACCATTAAAGAATACCGTTAGGGAAAATGGACTCAAGGTAAAGTAAGAATATTATTATAATGATATTGTAGAATTACTGAACCAGTATATTTTTACCTAAACCTATATGTCAAGAATACTGTACCAAACATTGCTTCTAGCTAGTAAATTTTAGATCTGCCTTTTCCAAAATGGTGATGGCAGGTGAGTGATTCAGTTTGTTTCCTCTTGTTAGGGGAATGTTTCCTCTTGTTGGTGCTCTCGCTCTCTCTCTCTCTCTCTCTCTCTCTCAATGATCTCCCACTACCTAAAGGATTCTCCTACCACAGCTAACAGAATGAGAGGACAGAAAACCCATGACAGCACTGAATCATAGTAATGAATCACCTTTTCCCATCTATCCTTGACTATCAACACTTTCATGCTTGGATTTTATGTATGCATATTAAACGACTATTATTTGTTACTTATCATTAGGGTATAAAATAGATGTCTTTCTGCATATCAAAAACTGATCACAGGTCTTGGAGTGCCAGAGAACCAGAGTCCTGGAAAACTCAGGAAGCTCTAGAAAACTTACACACAGCAGAGGACAGCCAGGATTTTAAAGAAGAAATGTTTTTTTTTTATTTTAAAGAAGTCAAGCACCTGGACATACCACCACGATAGGCAGGAAGATAGAGTCAATAAACAAGACCAGGCTAGTAGTAAGAGAGACAAGAAGCAGAGAAGACACTCAATAAGACAAAAGAGACATGTTCTATCTGGTCAACATTAGAAGACAAGTTAAAGCGCAAAATGAATGTATCCTTATAAAATGCCCAGGAATTTTCTGAAGGAACATCAGAGTCACGTGGAATCCTCATCAAAATACAGATTTCTGGGCCCTTCTTCCAGGCTGCATGAGTCAGTAGGTCTGGGATGAGACCTAAGAATTTGCATTTTTTTTCCTTTCTTTCTTTTTTTTTTTTTTAGAATTTGCATTTCTAACAAGTTCCCAGGTATTGTTAGATCCAGGTGTCCCAGGGTCTACCAAGATCCCAGTCTGGGGATCACACTTTGAGAAACACTCATTCTACCTGGATGAATTCTTTGAGGGTGATAACAGGAGGTGAGGCAAAGGTATCAAGCCCTGGTACAATGGCAGTACCAACAGGGAATTACTGAGCTACCATAAGTACTTCAACCCTGCCATTTGGCCCACAGCTACTTGAGACTGTCCTCAACTCCATAGTAACCACGTATACCCTGCACACCATTGGCTCACGGATCACCAGGCATCCCAGAGCTGTCCTTCCTGGCAAAATACCACCAGGCCTCACAGCAGCTGCACACTTTCTTTCAATTTGGGGCCTTCCCAGGAGAGCCTACATGATTCTACCAGCCTTGGAATTTACCTGATAAGGGTCACCATTTCTTCTTTCCTTTCCTTTTTATCATTTATAACAAATTAAAAAAGTCAGTTTTGACCACACAATAATAAAAATAAAATTAATAGATCTACATGTTTTGGATAATAGCACAGATCTAGAGGAAATGAAATACTTGACTTCTCAGTTCCCACCTCAAATGAAAGGCAGGAGATCCCATGAGCTATTAGTGATAATATTTCTAAACAAATTACACTGATTATAAATAAAAGAGGGTTTGAACACACTGTATCTATACCTAGGTATGTAGTAGGAACTGGTGACAGATGGTACCTGTATTGGGTCTCAGATTGTGACATATTTTAATGAACATTAAATTCTTATTCACTGCCCGAGTCAGCAGGGGAATTTTACCTCAAATTCTAGACCAGCTGTCAGGTTTTGTTAATTGGCTTAAACTATCAAATGGTAAGACTTATACAAAACATATTTTCACTTTGTTCACAAGCAAGGTGACATAATTTGAATTTTAATCATATTGGAAAGTAATTGAGACTTTGCTAAAAGTATTTTCGTGGTCCTGCGGCTAGTAAAGGCTTTTACACTAAAATGTCAATATAGTAGCACGTGATCTTTCCAAATGATAGTTGTCGATTGCAGTTCTTTTTTTGTCAAGGAATCACATGATATGAGGAGTTCTGAAATAGATTAACATGGCTGGACCTGAGTTTGGATGTCTTTGTGTTCAGTTTGACTCTGCTACTAATGTTCTATGATATCTTATACATGCCACATGTTTTTTCCTGGGCCTCAGTATCTTCTTTGGAAATAACCTGTCTCGTTCCTCCTCTTCCTACCCAGTGCTACTTAGTTCAGTTACACTAACTAATCTTCTTCATACCAAAGAATATTCCAGAAATGCAAATATGATTGTTATCAAATTCTCAGTGGCTCCCCATCAACAGTTTGCAACAAAATTACAAATATATCACTGACATTTTTGCATTCTTTTGATACAAATAGAGATGACTTTTCTGAAATCTGTCTTTGTGGTCAAATCACTCCAGAAACCATATATATTTTTTTGAGGAATGAATTCTTTTCCATAACAAGCTAGCTTATAATAACAAGTAATACATTAGTCAACCTATTTTAAACTAAAAACCTAAGATTAGTAACTATGGAGCAAAAAAGTGTACGATACAAATAAATATTTGGTAAAACAGTACCAATTTAACTGGGGAAATTTATTTATAATTAGCTCTAAATAAATGATTTAATTATATCATACAATATCAATACAGATATAAATAGGTTACTTATGAAAAATTATAAAACATTTATAACAGACCTTTATTTTATATTAGAGTAACATCAAGTTAGCATTTAATAGAATTGCTCTATCAAAAAATAAGAAGAAATTATGACTACGGAATATTTTATTTGAAAAACTAAGCTCTTGGGGCGCCTGGGTGGCTCAATCAGTTGAGCATCCAATTCTTGGTTTTAGCTCAGGTCACGACTTCAGGGTCTTGGGATAGAGCCCCACATAGGGGTCTGCACTCAGCGGGAAGTCTGCCTAAGAGTCTCTCTCTTCTTCCTCTGCCCCTCTCTCCATTCTCTCTCTCTCTCTCAAATAAATAAATGAAATCTTTAAAAAAAAAGAGGAAAAGAAAAACTAAGTTCTTAATATTACACTGCCCTTTCCTTTACAGCAAAATAATAAAGTTCACAGTGAAAGAGAAGCTTTAGAAATCTTTTCTAATCCTATGTTTCAACGCAAACTGAAATGTCTTATTGAAGCCCTCCCTGATGTCCTTTTACTGCCAAAGTTCCCTCATTTCTCAAAACACACAAGTACTTATAATTAATGCCATTTGGGTTATTCCAAATGAAGGCATAAGCCCCTTATGTAAGGATTATCATCTCTTATATTTCTCAAAGAATTTAATTCAGACTATTACTTTAGAACTATATACTGATTAAAGCCTTCTAGGGCATTACTAGTGTTACTTTTTTAACTGAAATCTTCCAGGTAAACTGTATTTTTTCAAAAGTCTAATTTTTGTTTTGAAAAACACAGTTGAAAATCTGTCTATATCTTATGGAATTAATGTTCATATTCTTCCAAAATTCATGAAATGAGGGCTTAAGTGTCCACCGTGGTAATATTAGGAGATGGGACTTTGGGGAGGTAATTAAGTTTATTTTTATTTTTAAATATTTTATTTATTTATTTGACAGAGAGAGAGAGAGAGAGAGATCACAATTAGGCAGAGAGGCAGGCAGAGAGAGAGGGGAAGGCAGGCTCCCCGCCGAGCAGAAAGCCCGATGTGGGGCTCGATCCCAGGACCCTGAGATCATGACTTGAGCCGAAGGCAGAGGCTTTAACCCACTGAGCCACTCAGGCTCCCTGGTAATTGAGTTTAGATGAGAAGAGCAGCATGATCGAATTAGTGCCCTTAGAAGAAGATGAAGAGACACCTGATCTTCCTCTATCTCTGCTATGTGAGGATACAGTTAGAAAGTGCTGTCTAGAAGCCAGGAAAAGGACCCTCACCAAGAACCAAACCTGTCAGCACCCTGATGTCATACTTCCGAGCTTTCAGAAGTGTGAGAAATACATGTCTGTTGTTTAAGCCATCCAGTCTGCGGTATTTTGTTGTAGAAGTCTGAGATGACTAACACAGGAATTGGTACCTAGAAGTGGGGTGATGCTGTAACAAATGCCTAAAAATGTACATACAGCTTTGGAACTGAGTAATGGATAGAGGCTGAGAGAGTTCTGAGGGGCCCAGTAGAAAAAGCTGAGATCATCATGAAAGGACTCCGAAAGGTAATTCTGGTGAGGGCTCTGGCAGAAAAGAGGAGATCTGGAAAATGTCCAAGTTTTTAGAGAATACATGAATTAAAATGGGCAAAAATACTGGTATAAGTATGGGTGATAAAGGTCATCTGATGAACTCTCAGATGCAAATGAGGAAAATATCATTGGGAATGGGGGAAAGGATGATCGTGGTTATAAAGTGGGAAAGAACGTGGCTGAATTGTATTGATGTCGAACATTTTGTGGAAGGCAGAACTTGTGAGTGATGAAACTGGATATTTAGCTGAGGAGATATCTAAGCAAAGTGTTGAAGGAGTGGCAGAATGTCTCTTGGTTACGGTAAAATGCAAGAAGAGAGAAGTGAATTGAAGAATAATCATTTGGCACAACGGTGCTAGAATTTAAAGATTTGGAAAATTCTCAGCCTAGCCATATTGCAAAACATGAGAAAATATGTTCGGAAGAGAACACTAAGTGTATGGTTGACTGACCATTTGATAAGATTAGTGTGGGTGGGAACCAGAAACCTAGTCAGCCATCTCAGCAGAAGGCAGGAAGTGAGATGGAATTATACCAACAGAAACACTGCCAGCTGGGACTAAAGGAAACAGAGAAAACTGGACGGAATGAAGGAAGGCTATCCAACACGTGCCACTGCTCAAGAAAAGGGAAGGATGATGTAGGTGATTCAGAGATCCTAAGTGCTACCACTCCCACCACAGGCCCAGATGGCAGGGCTAGCTCCTCCTGGGTTTCAAAGGGTAGGGGTATTTCTCCAGTTCATGGGGCAGGATGCCCCCACCCCACAGTACCTCCAGAGCGGGGCCACTGCAGAGAGTTCTGTGGGCAGGGCTGCTGCGGAAGGCCACATGGGTGGTGCCCCGTGGAAATGAAGAGGTGTGGCCACCTAGTGCAGCTCTGGAGGTGACGCTGCCCCTCTAGTGGTCTTGGAGGGAAGTGCATCAGTCGAAAGAGGATCATTCTTGAGGCTTAAGATCTAATGGAATTTTCCTTGCTGTGTTTTAGACCTTTATGGGACCTGTCATCCCCTCCTTCTTTCCTATTTCTCCTATTTAAGAATTCCAGGTCTCATGGGATAGAATGAGTGCATTTCTCATGTGAGAAAGACATGAACTGGCGGTGGTGGGGGAGCGCCCATGTATGTAATGTTATAGACTGGATGCTTCTACCCCCACAAAATGTTGAACCGTACCCTCAAATACACACAAGAAATGTGAAGGTATAAGGAGGTGGGGCCTTTAGGAGGTTCTTAGGTTTAGATGAGCTCACGAGGGTGGAGCCCCCATATTGGGGTTCATGCTCTTATTAAGAGGAGGAAATGTGTGAGTGTAGCTCAAAAGGTACACACTTTCACTAATAAAATAAATAATGTACTATACAGCATGGTGACTGTAGTTAATAACACACTGGGTATTTGAAAGTTGTTAAGAGAATAGATCTTTAAAGTTCTCATCACAAGAGAAAAACATTGTAAATATGTGTGGTGCTGGATGGTAACTAATTTGTGACAATCATTTTGTAATATATACAAACACTGAATCATTATGCTGTATTCCTGAAACTAATATAATGTGATACATCAATTATATCTCAATTTTTAAATTTTTTTAATTAGACACAGGAAAAAGACACAAAAGACTCCTTTCTTTCTACCGTGGGAGCACAAAGTAAAAAGGTACAGTCCACAAATCAGGAAAGGGGTCCTCACCAAAACCTAAATCGGCTGGCATGGCTGGCATTCCCAGTCTCGACAAGTGTGAGAAAGAAATGTTTGTTGTTTAAGTCACCTCGTCTGTGTTATTTTGTTATAGCAGCCCAAGCTGTCTAAGATAATATAGCTGTCCCTATTTTAATTAAGAAAATTTACAATATGATGCAATTGAATAAATTATAACTTAAGCACAATGAACATTTGGTTTAAGATCGGGAAGAATAAAAAGACCAAATAATGGGGTTAATGTAAACTACTGGGTTTAAAAAAAAAAAACTTTTGAAAGCAAAAAGAATACATACAGCCAGTTTCTGAAGACTTGATAACACTTCACTTTGATCCTTAAAACCAGTTGTGTGAATCTTGTTCACTGCATCTTCTTTTTCTGAAAGCCATGCACTAAAAAGGCACTGAAAGAAATCAAACAATTCCGAAAAAGAAAATAATTATTACAGTAGATCATTGTATGTTTTTCTTTCCCCATTTTCCATCTCACCATGTCTTTCACCGATAGAATTTCCACGCATGACTCACCTGTTCTTCAGTAAAACGCTGCCATTTTAGGAGGATGTCTTGCAAAAGAACCCAGCGATCTTCGGTCCACCTACAGATGCCCGCCCAGCGATCTCCCAGTACCTGGGGAGCAGACAACCCATCACCACGTCGGCAAACAACTAATTATTAACTGCATTTCATTTAAAATTGCATGAATGATTTGTGAAAGCATCTCATTTCAAGTCTCCTATGTGTAGCAGAAGTTATAAAGGGCACCCTTTTTGCTTTTGGTTATAATAACAGAAGCACTATGCCTTTCATTTGTCTTTAGAATACTTCACTCACTCTTGCAACTGACACTGAAAAGTAAAGATACTTACGAGAAGTCTGAGACAGTTACCACACTACAATTTGAAATGTCTCCATGGCAAATATAAGAGAGTGAAGACATAGATAAAGAATTAAGAGGATTCTGCATTGATAGTATGCAAAATGGGTATCTTTCTTAGGTCTGAAAATATATCCTAAAGAATAAAAGTCTGCCTACTGAATAGAATACCTAAAGACTCCTCTTTGAAGTAATCCTGTGCAGTTAGAATTGTTTAATGTTCCGATTGTAGAAGAAAATTGTTAGCAATTTAAATTTTATCCACATGTAGACTTTAAAAATTATCTGGATTATTCTTACAAAGTATTTAAATTCACTCTCTCTCTCTCTAAACTATTCTAGTGAAAAAACTAATATTCCCTGAGTAGTAAATGCCCTATCTCTAGCATATTGTTATTATTTATGTGCACACACTATTTTAATATGTAACATAAAACAACTACCAACAGTATGCATTTATGTATATATGTATGTATGTAAGTATGTATTTACTGGATGCTGGAGACAAACATCTTTATTAAAGATACTACTAAAACCCTGGCAAATATTTCAAAACAGGTTTGCAAACATAATACTTTCCTTTTCAGTTGGCGGCACTTTAAAAAGACAATAGGATAAGACAACACAACTTGAATCAACATTAGTTCAAAAATCCTTATATTTTTGACCACATAACTTATGTTTCCACATGATAAAACAAATGATAGCTTAAATCAACATCAACAGATAAACTCCATGAGATGAAAGTTTGTTCTGTTTGATGACTGATGATATGTTACAGTTAGATGTATCTACCTTTTTTTTAATATTCCTGGCTCCCAGGATGAAAAAGAAATCTTTAAATATACATTTCATGTATGTAATAGTTTCTTTGCATATCTCTCTTCAAAGAATTCTTTATAGCAGTATATAAGTAGGTTACCTAGATGTTTAATTTTATAATTTTGCACCAAAACTACAGATCTGTCATATTTTCATAACATAATGATTTTGTCCAACATTAATAAAGCTGAAAAACCATTGAAATGAACATGCCCTTGTCTCTCACAATACAAGTAGCCATTTTACAGAAAGGAAACCCCTCCAGTAGTAACACTCGTCGGTTGTTTAAAGGGAGTGTTTGGCCTACTGAGAGTGGCAGCCTTTCTCTCCTCCATGTACGCTGACATTCCCACCGCCTCTGCACATACCCAGGTTGAGCACATGGATTCACATGCTAGGAGATCACAGTGTGTTTCCCATTGCTCTAACCAAGTGGGAAGCATGTAGCTAATGATTAGCCACTCTAGGTACACAGCTAGCACACGCCTCGAGGCAACCATTGCAATAGGCAGTTAACTTGCAGAGTGGATTTCCTGTTCTAGATCAAATCAGCCTGTATATACATACGTGTGTACCTATCTGTGCGCATACACATAATCTATGCACAAACACACACTCATACACCTTTCTATTTCTTAACCCTCCAAAACAATGTTTTAATATTTTTGGATTTTGTGCACATTTCTACATTCCACCCTTTAAGGCACAGTCTGCAATAAGAAAGATCAGAAAATAGGCTTAGGTTCATCCAAAGTCATTTCACCTTGCCCATTACTGGGTTGTTTTAAATACACAGAACTTTAAATTGTGGACACTCAACCCCCATATCTTTAAAAATAATTTCGGGATGTCTAGGAGGCTCAGTTGGTTAAGCACCTGCCTTTGCCTCAGGTCACAATCCCATGGTTCTGGGATTGAACCTTCATCCATCATCAGGCTCCTTGCTCAGAGGGGAGTCTGCTTCTCCCTCTACTCCTCCCCCTGCTCTCTCTCCCTCTCTCTCTCTCTCTCTTCCAAATAAATAACATCTTTAAAAAATCATTTCTAATGACAAACACAAGTTTTTAAGGAAAAGAATTGATTTGAAGTACACACATTGGAAGTCCAATTCTAAGCGAACTTATTTCCTTGACAAACCTAAGTCTTGGGGTGTGGTGGGAGGACCAGAAAATGCAGCTTCAAAACTGCACAGAAGCAAAGTACAATGAGGAGAATAATAAATAACTCAAGTTTACTAACACTGAAACTTAAAGCAGTTTCATTTAAAAAAAAAATCTCATAGCGGGGTGCCTAGGTGGCTCAGTGGGTTAAAGCCTCTGCCTTCAGCTCAGGTCATGATCTCGGGGTCCTGGGATCGAGCCCCACGTTGGGCTCTCTGCTCAGCAGGGAGCCTGCTTCTCCCTCTGTCTCTGCCTGCCTTTCTGCCTACTTGTGATCTCTCTCTGTCAAATAAATAAATAAATAAAAATCTCATAGCAACTCATTTGGAATTTTAAGTAAATAAGCTTAAGTTTATTCATAGCTTCTGGTCCAACCAGAGGTCCCGTGCCATGACTCGTGCTCAGTCAAATTCACTGATTAGACTTCTGATGGGAGCCAGCTTGTTATGAACTTACTTTTATCTGTATTTTTCTTCAAGAGAATTAGGACTGGACTGCTTGATCTTCTGATATTCTCATAAGACTTCTTCATGAATATTCTGATACGCTTGAGCTTGGAGAAAGCTGCTTTTGTTGTGCATCCAGTTTGATAAATCTTTTTTTTAAAGATTTTATTTATTTATTTGACAGAGAGAGAGAGAGAGAGAGATCACAAGTAGGCAGAGAGCCAGGCAGAGAGAGAGAGAGAGGGGGAAGCAGGCTCCCTGCTGAGCGGAGAGCCCGATGCGGGGCTTGATCCCAGGACCCTGAGATCATGACCGGAGCCGAAGGCAGAGGCTTTAACCCACTGAGCCACCCAGGTGCCCCCAGTTTGATAAATCTTCTAGCTACAGTCTCCATCCTGGCATACAAGGCCCTGGGCTCATACTCAACACCAAAGCCATCCTTGTCTCATAGGAGACGATAGCAATAGATTTTGTCAAATAATCTGGGAGTTCAATTGTTGAAGAAGGCTTGGTGGAGGTACTGCAACCCTCTTTAACTCCTTCAAAGGAACTGGGACTGGAGTTGTTCAGCTTGGCAATTTCCTCTTCTATTTTAAGGTCCTCTTCCTTTTCTTCAGATGTCGCAATGTTGTGCAGTTTAATTTGGTGCTTTTCCTTCTCTTTTTAGACTTTTTTGGACTTTTTGTGAGATAATAAATGGTTTTCTTCCAAAGGCCTTGGACACTTTAGTAGAACTGAACCAGGGTTAAGGTTTCCGGAGAAATCCTAGAGGTATAATTTTCTTGCTGGTCGTAATAGTTAATAGTGTTTTGACTAAAACTGTCAACAGGTAGGTCTTGAGTCCCTTGGCCTGCCAGAGTGTTGGGGAAACTAGAGTTAGAATTTACAACCTGAGAAGGATTGGAGCCAGGCAGGTGGATTGAAGGCGGCGGCAGAGGGTTAGGGACGGCAGTGGCTGCAGGGGACAATTGGAGGCCTGGAGCAGATTTTTCACTACTGGGATTCAAGTGACCATTTAATGCTGGAGGCACTCAATCTGTCAGGTGAGACAGTCAAGCTTTTTTTATTCATTAACGGAACAGTGAAATCTGAATCTCAAAGCTGATTCTGAGGAGAAGATGCAGCATCTCTTCTAGAATGTGCAGGAGATTCTGAATGGCCAGTGCTGGCAGCATTCTGAGACAGATTTAGCATGCTCAAGGTGTATTTCACCTTATCTGGGCCAGTCTCTTCAAAGCACTTTAAAAACATAATAACATAGTCCTTTAAGGTATATGAGAGGTCTTTAGGATTCAGACTGGCTACTTGTTGCAGAATTGTTCCGAGAGTTCTTTCTCTCTCTCTCCTTTAGGGGGGCTGACATCAGGTTTCTGCAGCAGAGCCAGCAGCTCAGGTTTCTTGCAGGACTTCAGGACCACTAAGTGAACAACCCTATCCCTTATGTCACCACTGAGAAACACGGCTGCTGCCATCTGTCTTTTGACTCATATCTGCAAGATTTGTGGGGGTTGACCCCTTCCTCTCAGGCATCTGAAACAGCTTGAGGTACTATCCGAATCTGCACTCTTGTCCCTACATAGGGTCCACCAGGTTTGATCACTTCTGTGCTTCAGTCATGGGATTCATCCGCCTGGCTCATTTTTCCTCCTGTCATCTCATATGAGTTGTTTGTGGCATGTGCTATACCTTTATTGTATATAAATCCCGGGCAATTGAGCTGGTGGGCTCCAGAGCTAGAGAACGCTGGCTAGATGCAGTCAAAGCTGCCCCGAGGGTGGTCTTTACCCACATTTGACCAATAGAAGTTAAAGGCATACACTTCATCGAGGGGATCTTTTTATCAGGAATTTTGACAAGCCCTTGGAGCCCTTGGAACTAAATTGAAGATTGAAAAGCAATTAAATTCTTGTGGCTATGGTAGGTCTTGAGTGCCCAGATCACCGTCTCAGTGAGCTTCACAGGTAGCTGGGTGATGTTTTGCCCCAGCCGCCTCCACGACAGCCTCTAGCACGGCACCCACGCGGGCTCTAGCCTCCATGGTGGCCTCGGCTGCTCCGGCTTCCGTAGCTGCCGCCTCAGCCACGGTCATCCCGCTGCTCAGGTGTGTGTGTGTGTGTGTGTGTGTGTGTGTGTGTGTGTGTGTGTGTGTGTATATATATATATATATATATGAAATGTCATGATGATTGCTGTGTTAAGGGAATGTTTCAGGACAAAAAATATGCATCATTTATTTTAATTCCATTATTATGCACTTGAGAGACTTAAACTTCAACTTTTTGACTTTAACATAAATAATTATTTTCCCATAGCCACTAGATCTTTACAATGGGAAGTATCTCAAAATAGAGATGTGTTTTATTTTGTATAGAATTAGGGCTACAAAAGATGTAACTCATACTTTTTACAAATATAACTGGTATCTAAGATAATAAGCCTTGCCATAATTTCTGGCATACTTGATGCTACATGTTTGGATTGATCTACCCAAAAACATATTAAAATATGACTCAAACAATACAAATGTAAGTAGCACCATGAAAAGTCCACCAAGTTCTAGGAGGCTTGACGACCCAGCGAATTTCTTAAAAACTGTCTACCTTACCATCTTTTCAAAAAGGTAGTATCGTACATAAGTCAAGAGTAGTTAATAAACACTTTACTAGCAGTATGAAAATGATCATGCACTCATAGGCAGCTTGGTCAAGAGTGAGTTTTCAGTTTTTCTTCAGAAATGCCAATAAAAACATTATTGCTTTCAACATAATGTAACTGATTTTCGTACTTTTTATAGTTTCACTCTCTACTCCTTTTGAATGATGTTAGTTTGAGGCAGAAGCCATACCACTGAAATAATAATGCAAGATAACCAAAGGAAACATGCTAACAAAAATCAATGAATTCAACATTAACTGTTTAGTTATTACAACCAAAAATCAATGAATTCAACATTAACTGTTTAGTTATTACAACCAAGTATTTAGGATTTTTTTTTTCTGAAACATACTAGAGATTCTTTAAGTGAACTTCCTAGTGATCATGTTAGTATACATCGGGTAAAATGGTATGTAACATATCTGTAAATGGATTTGCTGTGAAAAAAAAAATTAGCTTCAAAGAAAATCTTACCCATTACAGCCATAAACTACACTATCTTTCTGATTTGAGGATAATGATATAAAAGACCAAATTGTGGGGTGTTTATTGCATCCCTTAGTGTCCACTGAAGTAGCATTTTAGGTTTGTAATCTCATAGCTGATGATTACAATTTATTAATTTTAGTAGGATATCCTATTAAACAAATCCAAATAAAGCCCTCCATACACTAGATTCTTTTAGGTTGTTAATTTTATAGAAATTCCAAAATATACTAATGTGATACACTTTATACTGTAGTTTTTTTTCACTATATTAATAAGTCAAAAAACTAATAATACTCTTAGATACATAGTCAAACTATTAAGAAAACTATTTTAAGAAGGGCCTTTGGTATTCTAATAGGTAATTTTGATAATTCATTAAAGGCTTATAACTCAGCCAATCCAATATTTTAACTACAGTTAATGAAAGTCTTTAATGCATTTATTCATCCACCATGAATCCGTCTAAACAACAAATACATACTGAATACACACTATGTGACAAAAATGAACAGAATGAAAGAAGTTAAGGGCTGGTAATGCTGCTATAAACATTGGGGTGTATGTGCCACTTCAAATCAGTATTTTTGTGTCGCTTGAGTAAATACCTAGCAGTGCAATTGCTGGGAAGTTCTATTTTAAACTTTTTGAGGAACCTTCATACTGTTTTCCAGAGTGGCTGCACCAGCTTGCATTCCCACCAACAGTGTAAGAGTTTCTCCACGTCCACACCAACATCTGTTGTCTCTTGTGTTGTTAATTTGAGCCATTCTGACAGGTGTGAGGTGGCATCTCATCGTGGTTTTGATTTGTATTTCCTTGATAATAAAGGACATTGAGCATCTTTTTATATGTCTGTTAGCTACCTGGATGTCTTCTTTGGAGAAATGTTTGTTCAGGTCTTCCACCCATTTCTTAACTGGATTATTTGTTTTTTGGGTGTTGAGTTGGTAAGTTCTTTATAGATTGTGGCTATTAACCCTTTTTCAGATATGTCATTTGCAAACATCTTCTCCCATTCCATAGGTTACCTTTTAGTTGTATTGATAGTTTCTTTTGCCGTGCAGAAGCTTTTTATCTTGATGAAGTCCCAACAGTTCATTTTGCTTTTGTTTCCCTGGCCTCCAGAGATGTGTGTAGTAAGAAGCTGCCAAAGGCGAGGTCAAAGAGGTTGCTGCCTGTGTTCTCCTCTAGGATTTTGATGCTTTCCTGTTTCACATTTAGATCTCAGCCATCAAAAAAAAAAAAAAATGAAATCTTGCCATTTGCAATGATATGGATAGAGCTAGAGTGTATTATGCTAAGCAAAGTAAGTCAGCCAGAGAAAGATAAGTACTGTATGATCTCACTCATATGTGAGATTTAAGAAACAAAATGGATGAAGGTAGGGGAAGGGGAAGAAAGAGACAGGGAACCAAACCGTAAGAGACTCTTAACTATAGAGAACAAACTGAAGGTTGATGCAGGGAGGTGGATGGGGGATGAGCTAAATAGGGCGGCACTTATTGCGATTACTACTGGGTGGTAAGTGATGAATCACTAAATTCTACACCTAACACCAATTCTAGTATACATGTTAACTAGAATTTAAATGAAAACTTGAAATAAAAAGAAGTTATTGGTTGAACTGTGTCTTCATTTTTTTGAATCGACACTTTTATTTAGAAACATATCTTAATGAGAGAAGATGTTAGTCAAAGGATGCACTGTAGCGTTATACACACCATAGTTTCAGTGAATTAAAAGTACGACTATTCCCATATGATTGTACACACACATTTACAAAGACTTGTATCTTAATGAAAGAAGATGTTAGTTGAAGGACACATAATAAGCATTGTAGTTTCAATGAGTTCAGCACAGAACTACTCCAATATGTATCTACACTTACATTTTTAAACACTTATATATTTTTCTAAGTTTTTATTTAAATTCTAGTTAACATATAGTGTAATAGTAGTTTCAGGTATAAAATATAGTGATTTAACGCTTCCATACGTCACCCTGTGCTCATCACAACAAGAGCACTCCTTAATCCCCATCACCTATTATATCCATCCCCTCACTCTCCTCTGCTCTGGTAATCATCAGTTTGTTCTCTACAGTTAAGGGTCTGTTTCTTATTTCGCCCCTCTCATTTCCCCCCATGATCTTCTTTTTAAAATCTGATACATGAGTGAAATCATACGGTATTTGTCTTTCTCTGACTGATTTATTTTGCTTAACATAATATTCACTAGCTCCATCATAGCATTGCAAACTGCAAGATTTTATTCTTTTTGATGGTTAAGTTATATTCCAGGGTGTGTGTGTGTGTGTGTGTGTGTGTGTGTGTACCCCACATCTTCTTTATCTATTCTTCATTCGACAGACATTTGAACTGTGTCTCCTTAAAATTCATATGTTTAATGGGTGCCTGGTGGCTCAGTCAGTTAAGCATCTGCCTTTGGCTTGGATTGTGATCACAGGGTACTGGGATCAAGTCCCAAGTCAGGCCCCTTGCTTATCAGGGAGTCTGCTTTTCCCTCTGCCTGCTGCTCCCCTTCTTATCTCTTTCTCTTATGTATGTATGTATGTATGTATGTATGTATGTATGTATGTAAATAGATAGATAGATAAAATCTTTTTAAAAATTTCTTAAGTTGAACTCCTATCCCCCACTACTACAGAATGCGACTGTATTAGGTGATGTGGCCTTTATAGTTAGAACCTTCACATAGGGATTTTAAGTTAAAATGAGGCTATTAGGGTGAGATCCAATCTAATATGACAGGTGTCCTTATAAGAAGAGGAATTCTGGACACATAGAAAGATACCAGGGACCTATGGACACACAGGAGAGACCATATGAAGAAACAGCAAGAAAACAGCCATCTGCAAGCCAAGGAGAAAGGCCCCAGAAGGAACCAAACCTGCCAATACCTTGATTTTTACTTCAAGCCTCCAGAACTATGAGAAAAAGAAAATTCTGTTAGCCAGGCTACCCAGTCTTTGGTATTTTGTTATGGCAGCCCTAACAAACTAACATAAAAGATATATGTAAGAGGGACTGATTCCATGGCATTACAAAATATTTCACAAAACTAACATTGTTGAAAGTAAAGATATATTATTACAGTGGGAAAATTTTAGAAAATACATTTCAATTACTGGAATAAAATTAGTTAAAGTTATTTAAGTAGAAGAGATTTTTTAATAAGTTATTGCGATTCAACTTCCCAAATACATAAATGCTATCACTCTGTAATTTTGTGTTTTATGTGGGGAAGACACAAATATCTTGAGTTAAACAACTCAGATTGAAGTGTTAGGTCAGTCAATTGCTTGGATTACCAATATGTGTATGTCTTCACAAATCACAAAAATAAAAACACTTTTTAAAAGATTTATTTACTTTAGAGAAAGAGAGAGTGCAGGCAGGAGTAGGGAAGAGCAGAGCATGAGGAACAAGCAGACTCCATGCTGAGCACAGAGCCTGACACACAGGGCTTGATCTCATGACCCTAAGATCATGACCTGAGCTGAAATCAAGAGCTGGAGGCTCAACCAAGTGAGTCACCCAGGAGCCCTATGAAAAATAAAATGTAAGCACATCGATTTAAACACATCGCTCTCTTGTAATGATTCTGGGAACTCTTTAAGGGTTTTTTTTTAATTATCCCACCTCCCAAGCAAAATCAAGTGACTTTTCAGAAATTCACAGCTAAATCATTTCCTCTCTCTCAAAGAAAACAATCATAGCAACCCCTATAAGAATTGCTACAAATATTAAGCAAGACTATATATTGGAAAGCAGTTTTAATTTGAACTGAGTTATATGAGTGTTAATAGTTATTTACATTTTGTTTGAACATTGTGTTTATTTCAAATCTTCCAAGAACCAGCAAAGGTCATCTATTTTACTCTACTTACTCTAGAAAGGTACTTATTAAATCTTCACAACTAGTTGCTTAGACTTCAAGCATATTCTTTAAAGATTTCCAACACAAGAGAGTATAACTATCCTTTATTAACACATTCCACTGCTTAAACCTATCTTACTCTCAGAAAACCCTCATTGAAATGAATCTAAGTCACTTCTGTTATAACATGGACAGGATGCTTTTTACTCACCTCAGTAAAATTAGATAAGTGAATTAGAAATTGCTTGTTCATATGCTGTACATGTCTGCCTACAGGTAGATCTTTGTAATGCCATATGCACAAATATAAATAGATGTACACAGTGCTCGAATTTATGGATTTATCTGGTTATTACTTAGAAATGTTGGTCCTAATTTGAATTACAAAGAATAGAGCTAAGTAATTGAAAGATTATCAGTCAGCTCTATAATCACTCAAAGATGCTGGTTCCTATCATTGCCTAAAGAGAAGTAACAAGTCTAAGAGATTGGATCGAATGGGATTGAAAGAAAGCTAAATAATTTTTTTAAAAAATCACTACATTAGGATTAGAAACCTCTTCTCTAGAGAAAAAAATATTTCTTTGAGTTTCCATTTAAGTATATGAATCCTTTGAGATTTTAGAAGTAATGCATATTTTTGTAAAGCTATGTAAACATTATGTATACAAATGAAAATGAATTATAACATCTCATGAAGCGATAAGAAGAAATTAATTTTTATTTATGTTCTCATTTTGTCTCAGCAGTAAGAGAAGCTAAAGGTCGCTTCACTTACTCTAACACACTTTCATGGGCTAAATCACAACTCCATTATCATCTGTGCTTAGATACTCAATGGGGAAGCCTTCCCCCTCCCATTTAATTTATATTCCGTATCGTTATGCACGCCAAGGACATTGCTCATCTGAGTTCCTTTGTTTGGCTGAGTTGGTTTTTCAAAGCAAAAGTGAGAAGTGGCTATCAGAGGAATATTTGGATAAAGGCAACTGAGGAAAATTTGACAAGCCTCGAAGGTAAAACTTAAATATCTTGACCCTTGAAATTATTGAGGCCAGGGATAGAATGTGAGAACTGAACTGTGGCCATCAAGACCAGCATGAAGAGATAAAATGGTCCCAGGAGTCTGTGCGCTAAGAAAGGAACAATTATGTGCCATAGACCACACAATGCAGCAGCAACTGGTATTCATAAGAAAGGGAGACAGCAGGCAGCCCATCTCCTCTTATTTTAGTTTCAGACCCTGGGATATACTCCACAGCTAAATGACTTTTAGGTGTAATGAGCCTCCTGAAAGTTAACATTTTTGATTTTTCCTTCCTACTTTATAAACACAGCAGAGTTAAAAAGGATAAGCTACTTCACCTTACTGATGGTAACGTGGAAATAACATCAAATAACTCATTGAAAGAAATGAAAAAGCACCCATCATGAGGCTAGAAATGGGGCAGAGAACTACTGACTACTGTTTAGCCAATTCTATGATTCTTTTCTCAATTTTACAGGTTTCTACAAACTGCTAACTGAAGCAGCATATTAGAAAATGACATGCCTTATATCTTCACTGTCTAACATACAGTCCAGTGTGTAAAGACGTGTCCTGATGTACTGGGAAACACTTATTGTAGGTTTCTCTGAAATTCTCACTCCTGTTTAAATGATCCTATAGTACCTCTGGACTGAACTCAAGGGATCTGTGAAGGTACGCTTGCCACTTGTAAAGGTGCAGTTTACAGGTGACCCCTGGACATGGGGATGAGTTAAGTAACTTGTCTGAGGCCATGGAGGTCCCAGGATTGAGTTTCTGGGATCTGACCTCAGATCCATCTGGATATAAGCCTGTGTTCTTTCATGACATCATGTACTGAGGGGAACATGCAGCATTCAGTTTGCCTTGTAATGGGTGAGACAGAATCGAGTCAGACGTACAGATGCTGAATCCTTTTTGAGTATTTTCATATTTAATTTTGGGAGAAGTTTGACTAGATTTAACAACATATTTTTAACAAGGATTTGAAGCCTAATGTTATAATTTCATCTAAGAATATTTTTGACATTTTACCTCCCTATTGCTTAAAGTATTTTTAAAAATCAGAAAATACTTACACTCCCAGATCAAGAATATGCGCTCTTTCACAAAGTCTTATTTTTTAAACGTAAATATGACTGTCTGATTCGTTAATGAAATTTTGTCTTAATGATTATGTGAAAAACAAAGTGAGATTTTTAACTTGAAGAAGCATGTTCCCCTGTGCCATTACAGTCAGTTCAACATATTATTTATGAGTTTATAAAATGCTAATGAATAAATCCTGAAAGGCCTGGTTTTTAATGCTGTTATTATTTGCAGGCTATTACTTAATGTTCTGTGGCAGCTTAATATACTCTGTACTCTCCAGCTCCCACCAGTCTATTCAATTGGGATACCAGAAAATAAAGAGCAGGAGCCCTAAAGATCATTCCAGCATGAGAATGTCCTTCCCAGTGTCCACTGCATTCCTAGGCATTCTTTGGTAGTTTAAGGTTTTACTGTTCCTGACAGTTTTATGCCTTGCAGTCTCTGAACTTCTTGGGGGTGAGGGGAGGGCTCCTTACCACTGTGATTAACGCAAGACATGAATTTCACAAAGTACAAAAGTGTCTCAAAGCTCAATTCCACCGCTATAGTTATCAATACAGGGATTTTTCTCCTAAGTACTGTCTTAGAACCTGTTTTACTTTCTCCCTCATTAAATACCTGCCTACCAGTCATTTATGGCAACAAGAGAGATATTTATGGTAAATGCGAAGAGCCACAGGAGGTGAGGATCACATGTGAAGTCCTGTCTTCTCCACCTCGAATTCTAGATCTTTACTACTTACAGTGGGCATTAATAGTATAGCAGCATTTCAAGCTTTACTACAAAGCTGTGATCACCAAGACAGCACGGTACTGGCTCACAGACACATAGACCAGTGGAGCAGAATAGAGAGCCCAGAGATGGACCCGCAACTCTATGGTCAAATCATCTTCGACAAAACAGGAAAAAGTATCCAGTGGAAAAAAAACAGTCTCTTCAATAAATGGTGCTGGGAAAATTGGACAGCTATATATATAGAAGAATGAAACGTGACCATTCTCTTACACCATACACGAAGATAAACTCAAAACGGATAAAAGACCTCAACGTGAGGCAGGAATCTATCAAAACCCTAGAGAAAACCATAGGCAGTAACCTCTTCGACATCAGCCACAGCAACTTCTTTCAGGACATGTCTCCAAAGGCAAAGGAAACAAAAGCGAAAATGAACTTTTGGGATTTCATCAAGATAAAAAGCTTCTGCACAGCAAAGGAAACAGGCAACAAAACAATCAGGCAGCCCACAGAATGGGAGAAGATATTCGCAAATGACACTACAGACAAAGGTCTGATATCTAAGATCTATAAAGAACTCCTTAAACTCAACACTCACAAAACAGATCATCACATCAAAAAATGGGCAGAAGACGTGAACAGACACTTCTCCAAAGAAGACATACAA
>CM052801.1:24683506-24706063 GCA_028533885.1 Nasua narica
TGTTGGAGAGGATGTGGAGAAAGGGGAACCCTCTTCCACTGTTGGTGAGGATGCAAGTTGGTGCAGCCACTTTGGAAAACAGTGTGGAGATTCCTCAAGAAATTACAAATAGGGCGCCTGGGTGGCTCAGTTGGTTGGGCAACTGTCTTCGGCTCAGGTCATGATCCCGGAGTCCTGGGATCGAGTCCCACATCGGGATTCCCAGCTCCATGGGGAGTCTGCTTCTAACTCTGACCTTCTCCCTTCTCATGCTCTCTCTCTTTCCTAATAAATAAATTTAAAAAAATAAAATAAAATAGGGCGCCTGGGTGGCTCAGTTGGTTGGGTGACTGCCTTCAGCTCAGGTCATGATCCCAGAGTTCCAGGATCGAGTCCCACATCAGGCTCCCAGCTCCATGGGGAGTCTGCTTCTCCCTCTGACCTTCTCCCCTGTCATGTTCTCTCTCTCTCAAATAAATAGAATCTTTAAAAATAAATAAATAAAATAAAATAAAATAAAAAAGAAATTACAAATAGAGCTACCCTGTTACCCTGCAATTGCACTACTGGGTATTTACCCCAAAGAAACAGATGCAGTTAAAAGAAGGGCCACATGTACCCCAATGTTCATAGCCGCAATGGCCACAATTGCCAAACTGTGGAAAGAACCAAAATGCCCTTCAACAGATGAATGGATAAAGAAGATATGGTTCACATATACAATGGAATATTATGCCTCCATCGGAAAGGATGAATATCCAACTATTATGTCAACATGGACAGGACTGGAAGAGATTATGTGGAGTGAAGTAGGTCAAGCGGAGAGAGTCAATTATCTTATGGTCTCACGTGTGGAGCATAAGGAAAAACATGGAGGGCATTGTGAGAAGGAAGGGAAAGGTGAATGGGGGGAAATTGGAGGGGGCGATGAACCATGAGAGACTGTGGACTCTGAGCAACAAACTGAGGGGTTTGGAGGGGCGGGGGTGGGGGGGTGGGCGAACCTGGTGGTGGGTATTGAGAAGGGCACGTATTGCATGGAGCACTGGGTGTGGTGAATGAACCTGTAATTAATTAATTGTCTTTTACAAGAATTAATCTTGTAACACTGAAAAAATAAAACAAATATATTTTGGGGAAAAAATAGTATAGCAGCATTTCTGAATGTGCTCACTTGGTATATATCATCAGGCCTGAAGTACAGATTGTCTGGATTCTTGTCCCAGTTCTACTGTTGCCCAATTCAGTAATATCTTTCAGCAAACACTTAATCTTATTATGGTTTAGAATTCCCACTAGTGAAAGGGAGAAACCATTATCTGTCCTGGTAGCCTCCTAGCCAGGTCAACAAATGAGAAAATGTTCTGAAAACTGTGATAAATTTTTGAGATGCTGGGCGCCTGGGTGGCTCAGTTGGTTAAGCAACTGTCTTCGGCTCGGGTCATGATCCCGGAGTCCCGAGATCGAGTCCCACATCGGGCTCCCAGCTCCATGGGGAGTCCACTTCTCACTCTGACCTTCTCCCTTCTCATGCTCTCTCTCATTCTCTCTCTTTCCTAATAAATAAATAAATAAAATCTTTAAAAAAATTTTTTTTTGAGATGCTTGTGATTGGTAAATATTTAGAGCTTAGTTGGTAGAAAATTAGCTTTTGTTTCCAGATGTGATAAGTCTACAGTATAACCAAATTTTAATACAGAATATAGCAAAACATTTCAAAATGACACTAAGATGACTAGTTTTTCACATTTTACCTACAGTCTATTATGGCTTATATTTTATACAAGAGTTGAAAATCTTTGACTTAAATTCTAAACCAGGAACATAATCCATTGTGTGGCCTATTTATAATCAGGTGAATGAAAAACAGATATCCCTCTATGTCTCATTCTAATTCTATGCACTTAACTATTCCATCTATAAGAAATCACAAATTCTAATGTGTATGCCTAATAAAATGTACAAAATAATCTACGTATAAGAGAATAGGAAATAATGGGGATTGTAGCAAATGAAGAGTTCATGCTAAAGATGGGAGAGGTATCTAATTCTTACTGAGGTTAACAGTCAGGAGAACAGGCAAAGGTTCACCAGATTAGTTGCTTTTCCCACAGAGGCTAGATATTTATAGTTTCACAACACATTTCCTAAACATTAGATACCATGGACTAAACAGAACTTTATTTGAACATACTTGTCATTGTATTTTATTTTTTAAAGATTTTATTTATTTATTTGAGACAGTAAGTGAGAGAAAAAAAGAATAGGAGCAGGGGCAGAGGGTGAAGAAGGCTCCCCTCTGAGCAAGGAGCCCAACTTGGGGCTTGATCCCAGGACCCTGGGCTGAAAGAGACCCTTAACTGACTGAGACACCCGGGTACCCCCGAATGTACTTGTAATTTCAGGTGCCAAACACAAATTCCTAGAAAGACACAAACTACTCAAATTAACAACAACAAAAAAGGAAAATCCAGAAAATGGAGACAAAACCTGGAATTTGAAAATGAAAAATAGAAAGTCTTATTTAAATATATTTAATCTTTCATTTTAAACTTCTCCAATAAAGAAAATTCCTGGGGCACCTGGGTGGCTCAGTGGGTTAAAGCCTCTGCCTTCGGCTCAGGTCATGATCACAGGGTGCTGGGATCAAGCCCCACATAGGGCTCTCTGCTCAGCAGGGAGCCTGCTTCCTCGCCCCCCCCCACCTACTCTGCCTACTTGTGATCTCTTTCTTTCTGTCAAATAAATAAATAAAATCTTAAAAAAAAAAAGAAAGAAAATGCCTGGCACAAATGGCAAGTTCTGAAGCCTGTACAATTAGGCACTTAAACTTAGCAACCTATTATAAAGAAAACAACAGGCCAATCTCTTTCATGGACTCAATGGGAAAATTCTAAATCAAATCTTAGAAAATGTTAGAAAAGAGATCTAACAAAAAAACAAAAAGGATTATACATATTATTTATGTTTGGTTTACATCAGGAATGCAAGGCTATTTTAACTCTAGAAAATAACGCAGTGTGATTTTACATATTAAGAGAATAAAGAAGAAAACTAATATGATCATTTCAAGTGATCCTAAAAGAAATGTTTGCTAAAATTCAGCACCCAGTAATGATGAAGCCTTCTAGAACATTATGAATAAAAAGCATCTACAACAAACCTATAAGAGATATACTTTATGGTGATTTACTAGAAGCCTCACCTCCGAGACCTAAAATGAGAAACAAATCAATAATAAACTCATTGTACTAGAGTATATAGCATAATAAGGCAAGAAAAATGATTAAATGAACAATGATTGGAAAGGGAAAAGCAAAACAGTAATTATAAACAACCTGCATATATACATCTGACTGATGTGACAGATAAACTATTCAAATTGTGAGTAAATTTAGCAGGATCTCTGGATACAAAGCTAAGGAACAAAACTCAAGTTGTATTTCTCTCTATCAGCAAAAAACAAACAGAAAATGAAATTTTGAAAAGATACCATTCACAACAAAAGCAAAAATATCAAAAAATATCAAACAAAGGAATAAATCTCATAAAAAGTCTAAGAACCACTATCCTGGAAACAATAAAACATTATTTGGAGAAAATAAAGGCCTAAATAAATCAAAGGCTATTCCATATTCATGAGCTGAAAAACTTTACAGAATAAAGATATTAATTCACCACAAATTAATCTATATAGTCAATAAACCCCAATTAAGATCATAGCAGGTTTTGGTGGGGGGGGGCAGACGAGCTGATTTTAAAATCTACACGGAAATGTGAATAAACACAAATAGCCCAGTTAGTCTTTTAAAAGGAGAAAACAAATGTGACAGATTTAGTTAAGCAAGATAGATTTAGAGTTTCCTTCAGCTTGACTTAACTTTAGCTATAAGCCCCTTCTTTTTCTTAGAGCACTTACTTTAGGGAATTTGCAATTGAAAATTTTTCCCTGCCCCTTTGAGATGTAAATCTTCTACAACCCAAGAATGTCTTTCTCAAGGACTTGAAAGCCATCACTTTGAAATGTAATTATCTTGATGAAGTCCCAAAAGTTCATTTTCGCTTCCTTTGCCTTTGGAGAAATGTAATTATCAAGATAGTGCCCCTGTGTCCCAAACTCTGAGAGGGTAGGAGCCTAACTCTGATAAGGGACAATCAGCAAACACAGATGGCATAAATACACTGACTACCCAACCCCACAAAGATCCTCTAGTACCTTTATGCCCACTCATTCCAGCACTTATAAAACTCGTCCATCTTTTGTTCAGGAGAACTGAGTTCAATCTCTTCCCTATTACAGCAGTCTTGATCCCTAATTGCAATAGCTTTTTTTTTTTTTTTTACCCCTGAAATATTTAAGTGTTTATTTCCTAAAATTGAGAATGTTCTTTACATGACCACAGCACAATTTTCAAAATCAGTGTTCTCAGTAATATCCTTTATAGTTTTAGTCTTGAATAAATTCCTCCTTGCCCATTTTACCAACTGGTTCAAATTTTCCTTTACAATACTACCAAGATGTCAAAATTTATCATAAAGCCATAGTAATTAAAACAATGTGGTACTGGCATAACCACAGGGAAATGTACAAATGAAACTGGATTGGAGTCCATAAAGTGACCCATACATGTATAAGTATTTTATTCAAAGTGACAGTGCAAAACATTAAGAATGGTCTTGGCAATAAATCATGCTACTTTAGTTTGATCTAAATGGGAAAAAATGGACATTCATTCCTTCATCACACCAGAAATACTAGATGGACGGTAATATGATAAGTAAAGCAATTAAGTCCCTATATGACAATCCAGGAGAATATATTTTGGGTCGCAGAGTAGTAAAACTTATTTTTAAACTCAGGACAAAAATACACTAACCATAACAGGAAATACTTAAGTAGAGTATATTGAACTTAAAACTTCTGTTTATCAAAAAAGGTATCATTAAAATGTAAAAGTGCAAAGCACCTCGTTAGAGAAAAAAAAAATTGTAATCTAGGTATGAGCAAAGGATTAAGATCCTGAATACATATTTTTAAATTAACTACAACAAGTCACTAAGAGAGATACACATAATCCAACAAACAGGCATTTCAAAAAATAGACTATTTCCGATAGCCAATGAAACAACTGTCACTGTGTTCTTAATCTCATTAGTCATTACTACATGCAAACATTCACAAGAGATGCTGTTAGAAAACAACCATCAAGGCTCACATTAACAATCTGACAATATTGGGGTGTCTGGGTAGCTCAGTGGGATAAAGCCTCTACCTTTGGCTCAGGTCATGATCTCAGGGTCCTGGGATCCAGCCCTGCATCGGCTCTCTGCTCAGCAGGGAGCCTGCTTCCCCCTCTCTCTCTGCCTGCCTCTCTGCCTACTTGTGATCTCTCTCTGACAAATAAATAAATAAAATCTTTAAAAAAAACCAATCTGACAATATCAAGTATTGATGAGGATGTGACGCAATTTGTACATTTATCCACTACTGATGAGAGTATAAATTTACGCATCAACTTTGGAAAATTCTTCTGTATTGCCTATAAAGATAAATATGCATATAGCGAGTAATTCAGCAATTTCAATATTAGGTATATACTCAATACAAAAACATAGATATATTCATGAAAATATATGTACAATTATGTTCACAGCAGTGTTATTTATAATGATCTCAAACTGGAACCAGCCCAAATTTTCTAAACAGTAGAATATATAATTAAGTTGTATATTCACAAGAAGAAATACTACTCAGCCATGAAAATTAATGAACACAATATGCATCATGGATGCAACTCACAAACATAACATATGACTGAGTCAAAAAAGTCAGTTACAAAACTATATTATGCAAGGGGATTTACATTAGGTTAAAAACAAATTATTCTGAGGCATTATAAATCAGGATAAAGATTAACTCTGAGAAGGTGTGATAGGGTTGTCTCAATTGCTGTCAACATATTATCTTTTTATTTGATGTAGATCTACACGTATGTTACCTTTGTCAAGTCTTGACCTAAAATTATGATTTGTGTACTTTTCTGGGTGCTCTCATTGAAAGAAGTTTTTAATTGTGCCATAAATATGAAGTTTAGGGTTTATTTGGAGACCAAAAAGGCCAGAATTCTTTTAAGACCATATCAGAACTGTATTCATAAAGAATATCATTATTCTAATATATTCATATGTATATACTTATATTCATAAAGAATATCATTATTCTATTATACTTGCATATATTTCCCCTGTAATGATTTTCTCAAGGTCACATAGTAATTTTCTTCTGTGAAATTGATAGAAGAAATCACACAGATCTGGATACCAGTCCCAGCTCTGTCACTTGAAATCTGCATAAACTTGGATTTAACTCCATTATGCATTGGCTTTTTTATTTGTGAAACAGGGCGAGTATTACATACAAAGTATGTAAAATTTTTGGAAAATGATGAGCACACAAAAGTGCTAATAATTGTAATTATTGCTTCATGGGCAACAACTGTTGACATTTGGCTTAGTGAAATTATTTCCATTAGATTTAAAAAAAATTAAACATGCTTTTTATTCACCAAGTATAGAATTAGAAACTAGAAACATAAAAATATTTTCATCCATATTCTTCTTCATAAATAATCTCTATTTCTCAGTTCTATAGGCTTTAACACTCCCTAGACTTTTACCCTTCCCGAATTATACCAAAGGTGGATACTTTTAATTGGATTCTCCATTTTCAAGCCATGACAGAGAACAGGACATTAGAGCCTTTCTGAACAGAAACTGTCTTTTAACAGACAATTTTAATAGACAATTTATAGACAATTTAGACAATTTATATTTATAATTTTATAATATTATAAATTTTATATTTGTATATTATAAATATTATATATTATAATATTATAAATTTATATATAAATATATATTATATATATTGTCTATAAATTGTCTAAATTGATTTAGACAATTTATAGACAATTTAATAGACAATAGACAATTGTCTTTTAATAGACATTTTCCTTTGAAACAACAAAGACATAATTATGGTAAGAGGTGGCTCAAAAAAGGGAATGGTGATGTAGACAAAGCCTCATGGAGAAAAATCTGAACTGAGTTTTCTACATGAAGTAGTTTTCAAAGCAGATGACAAACATGACTATTCTGAAGAACAGGAATAGCTTATATATAAGGACAGTGACATAGAGAGTATCAGAAATGGCTTAAAGAAATAGAATATAGGTTAAGGGGTATATGGGAGCTAAGAGAAGACACATATTGAGAGGTGGAGGTCAGACAATAAAAACCACTGCAGGCCTAAGTGATCAGACTCTGTAAAGAATGGAAAGCAACTAAGGATTTTAAGCAAAGGAGAAACTGTAATAAACAGTTTTTGAGAGCCCACACTGACTTTAATACAGAACCTGGATTAAGGAAAGGTAAAAATTCAGACAAGGACTTTACCTGGGGTAAACAGGGAAAGGAAAAAAAAATGAAACAATGAATATGAGAGAATGAACAAATTCTGTGACCGATGATGTGCAGAGGACTCACAGGGAAAGGAAATGGAGGAGTTGGGAATGATTCCAGGTTTCTGGTACAGATGGCATGGTGAACGTCTGTGTAATAACAAAAAAGGGAAAGTCATCAAAGGAAGCGAGTTTGGAGAGAAGTAGGTCACAAGGAGTTAAGGTTCACCTTGTTGAGCCCGAGATGCATTTTGGACTTCAGGTTGGGATAGAAGAAATTGGGATAGAAGAAAATGGGATAGACAAAATTGGGCTCAGGAAAGAAATCTGGGCAGAGACACCCAGGCTTATCAGCTTCAGCTTATTTTTGATACACTCCTCTGAAGGAACAGAGAGAAAATTGCCTTCCTCTTTCTACAAGACAATATGTGTCCCTTACCTTGGCTTAGGTTTTTCTTGAAATTAAAGAATTCCTAGTTCTGTAAACATTCTTTAAATGCCACCGTCCTGGTAAAATCCAGCTAAAATGCTAAAATACAAAGTGTATTCAAACCAACACGGGATCTAATTATTAGCCCTTGTAATCTAGACACTGCACTTTGTCCAGGATTGCATTATGTTATGAAGAATCTATATCATTTGTTTTCATTTAATATTATTCATATATACATATACATTCATACATTAGAGAAAATGTACATAAATGTATATGTATACATATATAGACATTTGTATATAGTTGTATATATGTATTTATATTTACATTAATGGATGGGAAGTCAGAAGTTCCTCATCAAAAACTTAATTGATTTAAAGATACTACTTTTTACAACCAACAAAATTTCAAGCAATAAACATATCCTTCCTGAGTTAAAAATGAAAGACAAATATATGCCATTTGAATATGACATTCTAACTTTACATGACATTGTGCTAAATCTTCTAAAGTGATGCGGGAGAGGAAATCATCAATTAACTACTCCTATTGAGGCAAAATGTACACAGTGTCCCAGCTAAATCCTCAAATGTCTTCTTTTCCCCAAATTTTCTGACACATCAGGGTGAATAAAGGAATCCAAGCATTTTCAGTTCAATTCTTGGGCACATAAATCATGCACCAGAAAAGAATATATTAAGGGGCGCCTGGGTGGCTCAGTGGGCTAAAAAAACCGCTGCCTTCGGCTCAGGTCATGATCTCGGGGTCCTGGGATCGAGCCCCGCATCGGGCCCTCTGCTCAGCAGGGAGCCTGCTTCTCCCTCTCTCTCTGCCTGCCTCTCTGCCTACTTGTGATCTCTCTGTCAAATAAACAAATAAAATCTGAAAAAAAAAGAATATATTAAAACACAAACGTTCTCCACCAGCCGAAAGAGGGATAAGAAGGCCTACCTTATATTATTATCAACAGATATATGCCAATAAGTTAAGCAACCTAAAAGAAATGGATGCATTCCTGGAAATCTATAAACTTCCAAGAATGAAACAGGAAGAAATTGACAACTTGAATAGGCCGATAACTAGTAACGATATTAAAGTAGTGATCAAAAACTTCCCAAAAAACAAGAGTCCAGGACCTGATGGATTCCCTGGGGAATTCTACCAAACATTGAAAGAGGAAATAATACCTATTCTCTTGAAGCTGTTTCAAAACATAGAAACAGAAGGAAAACTTCCAGATTCTTTCTATGAGGCCAGCATTACCTTGATCCCCAAACCAGGCAAAGATTCCATCAAAAAGGAGAATTTTAGACCAATATCCCTTATGAATAAGGATCCCAAGATTCTCAACGAGAACCTAGCTAATAGGATCCAACAGTACATGAAAAATATTATCCACCATGACCAGGTGGGATTTATTCCTGGGATACAAGGATGGTTCAACATTCGCAAATCAATCAATGTGATAAAACAAATCAGTAAGAGGAGAGGAGAAGAACCACATGGTCCTCTCAATTGATGCAGAAAAAGCATTTGACAAAATACAGCATCCTTTCCTGATTAAAACTCTTCAGAGTATAGGGATAGAGGGAACATTCCTCAACTTCATAAAATCCATCTATGGAAAACCCATAGTGAATATCATTCTCAATGGAGAAAAGCTAAGAGCCTTCCCATTGAGATCAGGAACAGACAGGATGCCCACTCTCACCGCTGTTGTTCAACATAGTACTAGAAGTCCTAGCAACAGCAATCAGACAACAAAAAGAAAAAAAAGGTATTCAAACTGGCAAAAAAAGAAGTCAAACTCTCTCTCTTCACAGATGACATGATACCTTATATGGAAAACACAAAAGACTCTATCCCCAAATTACTAGAACTCATACAGCAATTCAGTAATGTGACGGGATACAAAATCAATGCACAGAAATCAGCTGCTTTCTTATACACTAACAATGAAACTATAGAAAGGGAAATTAGAGAATTGATTCCATTTACAATAGCACCAAAAACCATACGATACCTTGGAATAAACCTAACCAAAGAGGTGAAGGATCTATACTTGAGGAACTACAGAACACTCATGAAAGAAACTGAAGGAGACATAAAAAGATGGGAAAACATTCCATGCTCATGGTTCGGAAGAATAAACATCATTAAAATGTCTGTGCTGCCCAGAGCAATCTATACTTTCAACGCCATCCCAATCAAAATACTATCGGGATTTTTCAAAGTGCTGGAACAAACAATCCTAAAATTTTTATGGAAACAGAAAAGACCCTGAATCGCCAAGGAAATGTTCAAAAAGAAAAACAAACCTAGGGGGGGGATCACGTTGTCTGCTTTCAAGCTATATTACAAAGTTGTGATCACCAAGACAGAATGGTACTGCCACAAAAGCAGTCTCATAGATCAATGGAAGAGAACAGAAAGTCCAGATATGGACCCTCAACTCTATGGTCAAATAATCTTTGACAAAGCAGGAAAAAATATCCAGTGGAAAAAAAGACAGTCTCTTCAATAAATGGTGCTGGGAAAATTGGACAGCTATGTATAGAAGAATGAAACTTGAGCATTCTCTTACTCTATACACAAAGATAAACTCAAAATGGATGAAAGACCTCAATGTGAGACAGGAATCCATCAAAATCCTAGAGAAAAACATAGGCAGTAACCTCTTTGACATCGGCCACCACAACTTCTTTCCAAGACACATCTCCAAAGGCAAGGGAAAAAAAAGTGAAAATGAACTTCTGTGACTTCGGCAAGATAAAAAGCTTCTGCACAGCAAAGAAACAGTCAACAAAACAAAGAGGCAACCCACAGAATGGGGGAAGATATTCACAAATGATACTACAGATAAAGATCTGATATCCAAGACCTATAAAGAACTTCTCAAATTCAACACCCCCAAAAAAGATAATCAAGTCAAAAAAATGGGCAGAAGACATGAACAGACACTTCTCCAATGAAGATGTACAAATGGCTAGCAGACACATGAAAAAATGTTCATCATCATTAGCCATCAGGGAAATTCAAATCAAAACCACATTGAGATACCACCATACACCAGTTAGAATGGCAAAAGTTAACAATGCAGAAAACAACAAATATTGGAGAAGCTGTGGAGAAAGGGAAACCCTCTTCCAATGTTGGTGGGAATGCAAGCTGGCGCAGCCACTTTGGAAGACAGTGTGGAGATTCCTCAAAAAATTAAAAATAGAGCTATCCTATGACTCAGCAACTGCAGTACTGGGTATTTACCCAAAAGATACAGATGTAGTGAAAAGAAAGGCCATCTGTACCCCAATGTTCATAGCAGCAATATCCACAATAGCCAAACTGTGGAAAAAGGTGAGATACCCTTCAACAGATGAATGGATAAAGAAGATGTGGTTCATATCTACAATGGAATATCACTCAGCCATCAGAAAGGATCAACACCCAATTTTTGCATCAACATGGATGGGACTGGAGGAGATTATGCTGAGTACAGTAAGTCAAGCAGAAAAAGTCAATCATCATATGTTTTCACTTACTTCTAGAGCATAAGGAATAGCATAGGGGACATTAGGAGAAGGAAAGGAAAAGTGAAAGGGGGAAATCAGAGAGGGAGATGAACCGTGAGAGATTGTGGACTCTGACAAACAGTCTGATGGTTTTAGGGGGGAGAGGAGTGGGGAGATGGGTGAGCCTGGTGGTGGGTATTAAAGACGGCATATGTTGCATGGAGCACTGGGGGTTATACATAAATAATGTTAGAACACAACATCAAAAACTAATGATGTATGGTGACTAACATAACACAGTAAAAAAAAAAAAAAGGCTCACCTTATCCATGGATATACCATGGAAGGCTTTGCAAAATATTTTAGGTAAATCAAAATACTTTGTATACATGCCACTCCAACAGATCATCCAATTTAATAAATCCACCAAAGAATCTGTCTTAATAATGTCATATAATATTTGTAGACACTGTTTAATGTCATCTGATATAAAGTTAGTTTTTATGTCTTGATTTAATGAATGCATGTTAGTTCTTAGAGACCTTTCTTCAAAAATAATTTTTTGTTCAATAAAGAAGTTTACTAACTTCATCAGATGAGTGAGAAACTGAGCATGCATATATTTAATAATCTATTCTAAAATGTATTTTCCAGATTATTTTTCTTCAGAAAAGGACGTTTGTCTATATACTTTCTTTTCATATACCTTTATTTCTCCATAATAGTAGACAGTAACTTCAAGATTAAGGTCATTCAGCAAAATAGTCCAAATGCCTTTTATATGCCAGAAACTCTCCTGGGTCTGGGCCTTACACAACTTTAATACATCTAGTTAGGCTCTCAAGTGTTAGTGTGTATAGAACATATCTACAATATATTCTTGTAGAACATCAATAGCAATAGGGACTTCAATAGCTCTGCCTTTTCTCTGAAAGGTGTTTTCATTAGAACAAGTTCTAAAACTAGACGCCTGTTTCTGGTTCTTTTTTTTTTTTTTTAAAGATTTTATTCATTTATTTTAACAGAGAGAGAACACAAGCAGGCAGAGAGGCAGGCAGAGGCAGAGAGAGGAGCAGGCTCCCTGCCGAGCAAGGAGCCCGATGCGGGACTCGATCCCAGGACGCTGGGATCATGACCTGAGCCAAAGGCAGAGGCTTTAACCCACTGAGCCACCCAGGCGTCCCTGGTTCTTTTTTAATAGAAACAACTATCTCCCTAGAACAATAGATGTTCTTTTTGCTCCATTTATATAGTCTTTCTTCAGTTTTTCAAATACAAAAGACCCACAGGACCTGTGCACCTTCCAAACACCTCCCTTATTTTGTCTGAGTTTCTGCTTAAATGCCACCTTCTCAAGGAAGCATCCCCTCACCACCCCAGGTAAAACTGCTCCCTTCCCCAGTCTTTTCTTTATAGTTCTTAGCACCTTTTTCTTAGTATAAAACTTGTTTATTATGATGTGTGCTTAGACTGTAAGCTTCATAGAGAAATCATTTATGCTTTGCCTATGTTTAACCTCAAAGCTTAGACTTGGCTAGCACCTAGAAGGCATGCAAGAAATACTTGTTGAATGAATAAATGTTGTTCTTCTGTACAGAACATCTTCCTACTCTTTACTACTGCCTAATTAACCTCTACTTTCCTGACCTCCTAGAGCAAGACAGGTCATCCTGCAATGTCTATTTTTGTCCCACTGAATTCACCATGGCCATAATTGTACATTTCATTGCACTTGAATAGTGCAGCTCCAGAAGGGCAGGTGCCATGAATGGTGCCCCTGCTTCTCCCTGCCATTGTAGTTCCAGCTGTCATCCAGGCAGAGAGCTGCTGGTCAATACACTTTTGTTGATTGAATTTTGGTGTTGAGCATCATACGTCAATTCTTTTTTTTTTTTTTTTTTTTTGACAGAGAGAGAGATCACAAGTAGGCAGAGAGGCAGGCAGAGAGAGGGGGAGAAGCAGGCTCCCCAATGAGCAGAGAGCCCGATGCAGGGCTCGATTCCAGGACCCCAAGATCATGACCTGAGCCGAAGGCAGAGGCTTGAACCCCACTGAGCCACCCAGGCGCCCCATCATCAATTCTAATTCTTAGATAAGCCCCTTCTATCTGCCACGTCTCTTCTAACACCACTCTTCTGAACCTCAAAGCTGTAGCCAAATTTGTCTTTTTCAGTTCCCTGAGGATACCTTGATCACTTGATCTACTGTTTCCCCTTCCTGGAAACTACCCACCTCCACCCATCTCCTTTACACACACTTTATACAGTTCCCTTTGACATATCCTTTAGACCCTAGCTTAAACACTTTCCTAGGGAATCATCTTTTGCCCTCAAATTTCAGTTGAAGTCTTATTAGTGTGTTGTCATAAAACTCTGTTTCTTTCCTTCATAGAAATAAGTTCTGTCTATTCTTAAATATTTGCTCATGTTTGTTAATATCTGGTTAAGGTCTGTTTCCTTCACTAGACTGCAAGAACCAAGAGAGCAGTCACCATGCCTACCATGCCTACCATGGTGACCACTGATGAAAAGAATTAGCATTTGATTTCAAAGAGGGAGCCTGAGAAATGGCTACCATTGTCTCTAGTTTCCAAGGAAGGCAGCAGGCTCACAGATTATTCACTCCTGACCGAGGAAAGTAATGACAAATTCTCTTTTTGTTTACTGTTTTACCTCTGTTACCTAGCACAATCCCTGGGACATAATAAGAACATACCAAGTATTTGCTGAAAAAATGAAAAACAAAATGCAGATGTTCAGAAAGAGATATGATAATGTCCTCCTGGACTGAATACTCCACATAAATTACTAATCTCAGTTATTTAGTCAAGCTATGTCTCAATAAAATTAGTTAAATGGCATCGTTGCTTACAAATCAGGCTCTACGCATTGACATCATAGCAACCGCTAAAGTTAAGGACAAGTTTATGACCTGTAGTGACATTGCTGAGGGACAAGTTGAACCTCTGAGAGAGAATCAAATTAATTTACAACAGACTGTATTTTTCAGAATATTGTCCTTCATAAGCCATGCTATCTTTCAGAATCCCTGAGCATATGTTCTGACCTAACTTTGTTTTTCTTGAAACCTTTTAACAGAAAGGTTTCTAAAAGTCTTTTTAAAAAGTTAGAGAAAAATGGGGTACCTGAGTGGTTTAGTCAGTTAAGCATCTGCCTTCAGCTCAGGTCATGATCCCAGCCTTGCATCAGGCTTCCTTCTCCATGGGGAACCTGCTTCTCCCTCTCCCTCTGCTGCCGCTCCCCCCACCCCCCGCCGGCTTGTGCTCACTCTTTCTCTCTCTGTCAAATAAATCAATAAAATCTTTTTTAAAAAGTTAGAGAAAATCTAACTTAAAATAAAGTTCACAGAATTAAGTCAACGCATGTAAAAATATTCTATGAGGAGTATTTTCAGAGTTTTAACTCCAGATGATAAGAATACATCCCTCTCTTACTGTACTAAATCAAGGACTTCCCTTTCCGGTTTGTTCCATCTGCATCTCCTAACTAAAGACCACTGGGTATGTGGGGGCCCTGGATGGTGCCTCAGCACACAGGAGCAAAACAGATGAAGGCGCTGTAATGGTGGAAAAAGGAGGGGTGGGATAAAAATTTGACACTAACAAGTTGAGAGGAATAAGCTATGGATGACCAAACCTAGCTCCAACAAAAGCCCTTCAGGATCCTTCTTAGATCCCTGTCAGTATTGTATTTGTTACTGTTTGTGCTTTAGTTTTGTACCTTGTATGGAGGCCATATACCTGTTTTTCTTTCCTCAAATTCTTCCTTTTCTAACAGAATTCCTCTGGGCCCAGTATAAGACACAGTAATAGTTTGTGGTTTCTGAAGCACACTTGGAATTCTTATTACATGCAAAGAATACTTGTGTTGCTGTTAAAATGACTCCTCTAATGTATTGGTTTATCTGTCTTTTTATCCTTTATTAATTCTCCTCTCTTCCTCCTTCTCTGCCAACTTCTCTTTCTCTTTCCCTTTCTTTCAAAAATCTAACTAGGTTAGGACTAGATTATATCATTTACAAAAAACCTAAGAAAGAATCACCAAAAATGTCAACATCAGAGGAGCACTCAACATTCCAGAGCAAGTTAAACCAACGGTCAAATAGGCATAGAATTCAAGCATGGATTCTTCTAAGACTGAGAAAAGTGATGAGATGAGAAGAAAGAAATGTTCAAGCCAGGGTGTTCTCCCCAAAGAACTCCTTCTAACCCTGCCCTTTCAGAAACTAGTCTAGATTATCTAAAAGTCAGGTCACAGTAAGGAGGTATGTAGAGGGAAATGAGAGTATCAAAAGGGAAAAGAGGGTTGAAGGGAAAAGAGAAGGCTGGGAGGCAGTAGTCAACACTGATTAATAATGAGGCAATCATGGACAAATGCAGATGGAGTCCATATGATTTAAGAGAAGTCAATACACACACAGCTACCTTAGTAGATATCTCTGAGCCAATGAAATAACGACATAAAATAAGGCAAAAATGAAAACAAGTAGGAAAATAAATATAGAAAATCTTAGGGCTACAACTCTTAATTTATCCTAAGTAAGCTCTAACCCAGTCACCATCTGTGAGTTTCCACCACAGTTTTCCAAGGTGGCTTAGCCCCACAGACATCATCCCAGAATGATTACATTCTAAAGCTAGTTGTATTAAGTCTGGTAATACCAAAGTGGATATTTCACAGTTGTTGCGTTAACTAGAAATAGTCTATGACTTAGAAAATGTCAGTCTTGATTTTTTTCTAACCAGTCTCACTCCCAACTTCTGCCCCCTAGCCTTCTTTTACCTTTTCTGAAATTTTCTGAGGAATGCTGAGTATTACAGTTAATCCATCTGTAATTAGCTACAACACTATTTTATGAGAACTACAGAATTCCTTCAAATGGTTACAGAGTGGTCTATCAGTACAGTCCTTTAGCTTGTCATGAGTATGTATGTGTACAATACATCTGATCATATATGTGATGATATAAGCCTTTTTATATCTGTAACCCCTTCAACTGCATTGAATCATAAGCAATCAAAATGGATGACTAATATATGCTAAATGCTCTATGGTAGTGGTTCAAGAATTTCCTTTTTGTTGTTTAATGATAGAGAAGAGGATACTATTGTTAAAGATGGGAAGTTTAAAGCAGTAACCTGAGGAAATGACATTTTGCTGAGATAAAAAAACACAATTCATGCAAAGAAAGAAGAAAGCAGAGATAAGGCTTTAAGAAACTGTTATAAGTTAGGTAAGAGTAACTATGTTTAGAACAACCTTGTGCTGATAAAGCTATTTAAACTAACATTGATTGAATCCTTAGACATGTCAGACTATTGGCCCCTAACAATCACAAAGAAAAGGCAGGCATTTCAAGGGTAAAATGAATGTCTCAAGTATAATTGGTAGGGGGCATGTGTGTTTGTGTGTGTGTGTGTGTGTGTGTCTGTTACATTCAGAACAATAAGTTGTATTTTTCCTTAATGTTGATGTTTTAGTGTATGTACATATGTTTTGTTGAAAATCTTTTCATTTTTTTTTTAACGGTAAAATGTTGTTCCCAATTAAGAAGAAAAGATAAAAATACGAAAATACCCAACTTACTCTTTGTTAATAGGTACTGGTTATGTTTCAAGGATATAATTACATGACTCAGGTTGAATGAGGGCCTGAAAGGCTAAGTATCTCCTCCAACAAAACTTCCAAAACTTAAATATCCTATGTTTTCATCAAGACTATAATTGAAGTTTTCCAGGAAAATAATATGAAGGTGTTCAACTTCTCATGATTTGACAGAATGTGATCCCTTTTGGGTTTTTTCCTTTTTACCTTTTGTTCTCTCTTTAACTGTAGGTTTTAGGAGGACATAAACAATATTCCTCTGACCAGTTCTCCATTACATGTTATTCAACTATAACTTAAAAAAAAAAAGGATCTGCCTTCATTTATTTCCCCAAAGGCCAGGAAGCTAGTGAGAACAAACAGTGGATAGTTAATGAAAGGGAAATGTGCACAAATGGAACATAATTTGACTTAGTTTAAATAAATATATTGCATTGCAAATATCTGTAATATACAAATTACATTATACATTTTCTAAATACTTTCTGAATTGCACTTATTTTGAATTACACAGTTAGTGTATTAAAGAAAATAATCTAACCTTCAGTTGTTCTTCCAAAGCAGCAGTTGCATGGTCTCCACTAGATTCATCGACCACCACCACCATGTGAGTGAGAGAATTGACCCTGACTTGTTCCTGTTCTAAGTCTTCTTGAAGCACCTGAAAGATTAAAAAAAAAAAAAAATTAAAAGCAATTAGAATAATAGTCTATTGAACTGAATGCAAAAAACATTTTTTTCCCAAATGTGTGGGATTTAATTTCTGTCATGTTTTGGGTAATGTAATTTTTTATTAAACCAGAACCATTCCAAGCAAATGTTCTGCTATGGTGCTCAGCAAAATTAGCACATTTCTACTGTCAACTGAGCTTGGAAGTACACAGAGGGAGCATCTATTGAGAAAAGTATGGTAGGATGTTCTACACCTTCTCCCACCTCCTCTCACCTTTTTAAGGACTTTACTCCTAAAATTACCTGCTCTCTCTGGCACCTTCCTCATCTCCTTCTCTTCTGAAGCTTACCATTATCAACTGTAATGACACAAACTCTTGATGCAAAAGAATCCTTCCTGCTACTGCCTTATTATTTGTTCCTCTTCACTGAAAAATATTTTGTTTTCTACACTTACTCTTGCCATTTCCTTACTGTACTATTTTCTTTGCCAACTACCCCATTGAAACATCTCGTAAAGGTTGCCATCAACCTCCAGTTCCCCACATACATTCTTCATTCATTATCTTCTCTCTCTTTTTTTTAAGATTTTACTTATTTATTTATTTATTTATTAGGAAAGAGAGAGAGAGAACATGAGAAGGGAGAAGGTCAGAGTGAGAAGCGGACTCCCCATGGAGCTGGGAGCCCGATGTGGGACTCGATCTCGGAACTCCGGGATCATGACCTGAGCCAAAGACAGTCGCTCAACCACCTGCACCACCCAGGCGCCCCATTCATTCTCTTCTCTTGAGCTTCATGTACCACCCTTTCCTGATTATCCTTCCACCTCATTAAGCACTGCATTTGAACTCCTTTGCTGCTCAACTACAAATCAGATGTCATGCCTCTGCATAAAAAGCCAATGAAGTGACACCACAACAAGAAGGAAAATATAAAAACAAACAAACCAAAAACCAAAAAAAAAATGAAAAAATGAAAATACAAATTCTTTCCCAGAAATCTTTATACCATCTAGCACCTGCCTACCTCTCAAATCTAACTGCATACCATTCTTGCCCTCTGATACTATGTTTTGGCCACACTTATCTTCTCTTCCACAAACTATCAAGCCGTTGACTTTGCTTGAAGTGTTCCTTCTCCATATCTCTAAATAATGTCTCTTTCGTATTGTTCAAGACTCATTTTAAGTGTCAATTGACCAGAGGAGCTTTTCATGAAGATGCTATATAAATTCCTTCTCAGTTACCCTCAGTCTCTATAATTTTTAAGATAATATTTTCACTACTCAATATTTTCTTATATATTGGTTTAGTCATTTATTGTTTGTATAACTTACTGGAATATAAGGTCCACTAGAACAGAGATGTCCCTTGTCCTCACGACATATTCAAAGCGACTGAAGACTAATAAACTTTTGCTGAATGAATGGTGCCAGGCAGAGGGGTAAGGGCAAATGCACAAATGAGTTTGAATAAATATTACAATCTAATAGGAGGGATTTGCTTTTGAAAAACTATAATTACAACTACACTGACATCACATGTAACCATAAAACAGTAGTCCAATCTTTTAAAAATCATAGTATACAATTTTTTGTAAAGATAAACAGGGTAAACAGAGTGATAAATAGAGAAGGAGTAACAGAGAAGGATGTCCTAGAACTGAGACATCTTGCCTGGGCACTCTAGTTCCCTCAAGACCTTATCACACTACCTTCATTGTGATTAGAAAATCCCTACATGGGTATCCAAAATGTCTAATCAGCTAGTTTGCTCCCTGGAATGCTTTATTATCTAAGAATGGAGAATCAGATTTGGGACAAGGTTGGTTAATTTCTGTAAAATCTGCAGTCTTTGCCTGTGAGACAATGATGTTTGGTACCTATCAGACCAGCTCATAGTTATGCAAACCCTGTGGTAGATGTAAGCGAACTTATTGGGGATTGGTTACAGCACAAACTCAAAGACATGAGCCTTTTTATCCTAAGACTTTTATTATTTGAGTCTCAATATTTTAGAGCACTATAAAATCACTTACTTTTAGTTCCTCTCTCTAGATTTTCATGCCATATTTTCAAGTGAAGCAATTTAGAAAAAAATGACTATGCATTTATTTTGTGTGTGGAGTCTATACTGCCTATCACGCCTTTGACATTCCAGAGCTTATACTGGGTAATAAAACTCTTTCTGCCATGAGGCCGAAAATGGAAACATTAACATTCAGAATTGTCCTTGAAAGTTACATTGAGTCTGTGTTTTCTGAGTTACATAAGGCAAGACTGGAAGCATTTCAAATGTCAGCCAGAAATTGTAAAAATAATTAAAATAATATTTTGGTGGCCAATAATATTTTGATGGCCATAAATTTGTTTCCTCAATTTGTCCAAATTCTTTCTCCCTACCATTCAAGTATGAGAGTATACACAATTACATGTATTAAAAACAACTAAGAAATAATGCTATACTGCTCACATTTTTACATCTAAATTATTGTTTTCAGTATTACTATATTTTAATAAAGGAACTTGAGAAAATCATCATTCGATTGTGAAGTACTAATTTTAAACTTGGGTTCAGTCTTTCTAAATCATATGTGATCAAATGTACTACTTATTTTCTCCAACATTTAGATTTCTGATTTTGTTTTGCTTATCTAGTTACTTTATAATCAGAAATTATATTCTTGCCATATTTTTTACAGGGAAGGTTGGTTTGTTTATTTAAGTTTCTATTGTGAAGAATTTGAAACATACACAAAAGTCAACAGATCTATATAAAAGCCCATGTGCTGATCACGAGCCCTAACTTCCATCAACCCAAGGCTGGTTCTGTCCACCTACACCTCATCCCCTATTATTTTTGTTGCAAAATTTAAATATTATGTGACTTCATTCATAATTTAAGTATATAGTTCTAAGAATGATCACTATTTTGAACATAACCACAATAATACGATTTTCAGTTCAAAAAATTATGGTAATTTATTAATGTTACTATTTAAATTTCAGATTATCTCAAAAATGACACAATTTTTTTAGTAAACTTGAAACAGAATTCAATTAAGATTCACAACGTGGTTTGGCTGCAATTCTGTGTCTCTGAAATCTCTTCTGATCTAAGATTCCCTCCCACCTCTTTTAAAATTTATTTTATTTTTTGTATTGTATTGTACTCTAATTCCAGTCTGGTTAATATATGGTCTTACATTAGTGTACACCATATATTCAGGTGTACAATATAGTGATTCAACAATTCCATACATTACTCAGTGCTCATCAAGATAAGTGTACTTTTTTTTTAGTCAAAGGAAATTTCTATTTATTTTTTATTGCATTATGTCAGTCATCATACAATACATTGCCATATTTATTTAAATTTTATGCTTTTGAAGGAATGCTAACACAAAGAACCACCAAAGCTAGTTGTGGGTTGATAGCTTCAAAATCAAACATAAGATCTATCAGAATTTATAGTGAGCATCAGAATTTATAGTGAGTATAGTAAAGGAACATGGGAAAGGCACTCCACAATGCCTCAAATTCTTGAAGAGTGCATAGCAGTGGAGGAGATTAGCACATACTGCTTAAGTTATTTCCAGTATTTCTTTTTCTCCTCTATGACTTTCTGAAATTATACCTCTTCTTCTACTCATAATCAGGGATTAAAACAGAAAGGGTTAAACTTAACTTTTCTGAGCACATTCCATAGCTTCAAAACAGAAGCCACTGAAACATTATAATCATATTTCCGATTTCCCCAGATCTGCCCTCTGAAAATAAATAGAATGCATACCACAGTGTTTGTTAATGCCCCCAATAACATCAAAAGACAAAAGACTATAAAATATCCAATGTCTATAGTTAATTTTTTAAAATTTTAATTAAAATAATTTTAATTTTTTAAAAAAGTTGATTCTTAGAAGTAGCAAAAATGTCACATACAGAGAGCTGGGATTAAAAAGTTAAATTTTTCTGCCCACCTACATATCCATGAATAAGGGCCTGGATCATTGGTACAAACTAGGCCCTCCTGCTTCCCTCTTTGAGAAAACACAAATTCTTAACACTACTAATTTTTTTTTAAAGATTTTATTTATTTATTTGACAGAGAGAGAAAGATCACAAGTAGGCAGAGAGGCAGGCAGAGAGAGAGGGGGAAGCAGGCTCCCCGCTGAGCAGAGAGCCCGATGCGGGGCTCGATCCCAGGACCCCGAGATCATGACCTGAGCCGAAGGCAGAGGCTTTAACCCACTGAGCCACGCAGGCGCCCCAAGACTACTAATTTTTAAAATACATCACAACTTTTTACACATGAAAAAATGTTCATTGTCTTTAGCCATCAGGGAGATTCAAATCAAAACCCCACTGAGATTCCACCTTACACCAGTTAGAATGGCCAAAATCAACAAGACAGGAAACAACAAATGTTGGAGAGGATGTGGAGAAAGGGGAACCCTCTTCCACTGTTGGTGGGAATGCAAGTTGGTGCAGCCACTTTGGAAAACAGTGTGGATAATCCTCAAGAAATTAAAAATAAAGCTACCCTATGACCCTGCAATTACACTACTGGGTATTTACCCCAAAGAAGCAGATGCAGTACAAAGAAGGGCCACATGTACCCCAATGTTCATAGCAGCAATGGCCACCATCGCCAAACTGTGGAAAGAACCAAAATGCCCTTCAACAGATGAATGGATAAAGAAGATATGGCGCATCTATACAGTGGAATATTATGCCTCCATCAGAAAGGATGAATACCCAACTTTTGTATCAACATGGACGGGACTGGAAGAGATTATGCTGAGTGAAATAAGTCAAGCGGAGAGAGTCAATTATCTTATGGTCTCACATGTAGAGCATAAGGAAAAACATGGAG
>CM052801.1:24706163-24724529 GCA_028533885.1 Nasua narica
AAATAAAAAATTAAAAAATTAAAAAATAAAATAAATCTAATAAAAATAAAAAATAAAATATATCAGGAAAAAATAAAATACATCACAAATTTTTAAAGCTATTTTAAAATGAATTTTAATTAAATATTTACTTCTTATGAATTTGAATTTCTCTCAGCTAGAGTCATACAATAGAGATTTACAGTAGATTTGCTAATTAATCCTGAAATTATGAGCCAAATTACTCCAAATATAGATATATATCCAGAGAAGTATGCTAACATTTTTGCCTGTCAGGAAATAATACCTTCAAATTGAAGGGGTGTAATCTGATTGTTAAAGTATGTTTTTCTTGACTAAAAGCATATAAATTATACACACACACACACACAAGTACATGCTAGGTATTTTACTATGTATTTCTTGCCATTATTTTTATTCGAGTAATGCATTTGTTACCCTTAACAGATGAAAACAAAATTAGGCTCCTAATTACATTTCTATACCATTATTAGATAGATACAAATGTCAGCAATGTTTGTCCTCTAATGTCAACTAACAATCTTTTTTTTTCCTTATGACAAGAGAAAAGGCCAAGAATGAAATTTAACATTAAAAATGCTTAGATTTGACAAACAGATTTTGTTATACCTCTGTAAATAATTCTATTTCTTATAAATTATTCTGTAAAGGTCCTGACCAAATTTGTTATTCCCTTAGTACATAGTCATAATTTTATGATTTAAATATGACTTTTCTTCTCTTCTCTTCAAATGCTATCAGTAGTTCTTGCTCTGACCCATGTCAACTTGTTTTTCAAAAACTGGCTCAGAATGACACTGAGGAAGAGTCTCTTTAGTGTTCACTCCAAACTTAAGTGGTTTAACTATTTATTAGCACACAGGTAAAGTAATGCTTGGAAAATAAAGTAACTGAAATATGTAAGGCTAGGGAATTACTAGATTTGATGTGCCAAGGTGAAGATGAACCATTAATAGAAACATAGAGGGGCGCCTGGGTAGCTCAATGAGTTAAAGCTTCTGCCTTCAGCTCAGGTCATGATCTCAGGGTCCTGGGATTGAGCCCCACATCGGGCTCTCTGCTTAGCATGGAGCCTGCTTCCCCCTCTCTCTCTGCCTCTCTGCCTACTTGTGATCTCTCTATCTGTCAAATAAATAAATGAAATCTTTAAAAAAAGAAACACAGAGAAAGAGAACACAGAAACAAGGTCTCCTATAATCTCCCTAGTAGGTTCTACAATACTTTCCGTGGCCATAGTATATGCTCAGTAACATGCCTACACGCATAGACTATTTCATTACTTCTACTTCAATGATCAACCAACATAAAACTGCCAACACTGAGTCCTATGTGCACACACATGTGCACACACATGTATATATACACATCTAGAAACAACATAATCGTCTGCTATGCATGGATTCTAAGACCATCTCCTGCCTCCCACATATTACTTTAAATTGGTGAATGTTGTGAATTATGTAAGACTGATGATTCACAGACCTGTACCCCTGAAGCAAATAATATATTATATGTTAATTAAAAATAATATAATTAAAATATGTTTAACAAAATATCAAATTTAAGTAATCTGCAGCTTTTTAGTTTAGCCTAAGAAAATGTACACAAAAAGAAAGGCTGATGAGAACAAACTTGCATCAAATATAAAATTTGCAAAAAAATCTTAAGAAATTTGAAGAGTTTCTAGAAACATGGGATAAGACCAACACCTAGGAAAATAGTATTTAAAAAAAAATCCATCTCGGGAACAACAACAACAAATCCCTAGACATTTATGAACAATTAGCTAATGCAATACATCTGGATATGAATTGATGTTATTTTCAAATAAAAACATCCTGGCCAAATCAGAAAATTTTATGATTTCTTAAGAAATGAGGAGAAAGTAGGCGATTTATTTTTCTCTTCACCTTTTCTCTTATGGCCATTCTTATTTCCTTCTTTCCATCAGCTCTACACTGGTCTAGGCTCTGTAGCTCCTGCTTCCGTGAGTGAAATGATCTGGAAATGACTTGCCATTTTATTTTCAGTCCAATATTCACTTTGCTAAGCCTGACTGGTCACAGTGTGGTCCAGTTCTTCAGGAGTATCTATTTATAGTATGTAATTTTGTTGTACATTTGCAGAATATTTTCAAAAAGCTACCTCAACAGGCCTTCGTAGAAGACCTTTATTTTGACATCCATTTACTAAATGTGATTATATAGTTATATTAGTCTTTATATCAGAACCCACTGTTTTTTTCACCTTTTTGTTAGAAATGTTTATGTTTCAGTCAACTCCTAAGCTACCAAAGGGAGGCTCTAAAGACCATTTCAATGACATCTGGAAGATGTTCAAAGACATCTGAAAGATTTTAAAAAACTAAACCTTCCCACCTAAAGCTTCTCAAATGCAAGATGAGGGCTAAAGAAATATGAAAATTGTTTTAAAAACAGAATTGATAATTAATGTATCCTGCCTGGAGTATAAGTAGAATAGGGTCTGGTATGGATGACAGACTAATAAAAACCTATGCATGTTTAATGGTGTGGGATCTGAAGTCAGATTTCCTGGGTTTGATTTCTGGATGCATTGCTAACCAGCTATGTAACTTTGAGAAGTTTTCAATCACACCAAGTCTCAGCTTACTAATTTTCAAAATTGGGATAATAAGAGTACCTATCTCTTTAGGTGGTTAGGAATTCTGAGTATGATATAATTGCTTAGCACATTGCCTAACACACAGTATAAACTCACTAAACATTAACAGCTAGTACTAAAATCTCACATTTAGGCACATGCAGAACAAAGACTTCGAAGCCTATTGCAAGAAGCCAACAGTCACCTCATTCACCCTCATCTAATTCCTGCTGTCTATCATCCTCTAATAGGTACATTATTAGGTATATACCTAATATACCTATATATAATAGGTATAAGTACAGAAATGGTGTGCTCTTGGAAATTCGGGAATGAAGGACTGAAGTTAGAGCCAATCTTTAGGATTTGGAAAAAAAAAATGAATTTTATATTATTTAATTTTTTATAAAATATACTTTATTTTTTTTATTATGTTCGGTTAGCCACTGTATGGTACATCACTAGTTTTTGATGTAGTGTTCAATGATTCATTAGTTACATATAACTCCCAGTGCTCATCACAAAATCTGGAAGTAAGACTTTAACTTCCAAACTATTTACATGAGATTAACAACGGAAGCTGTAAACTAACGGACCTAGTGATCGCATTCATTGCTAAAAAATGAGTATGGTCAGAAAAAGTATATTATTGGGTAAGGAGGACAGATCCTAACCACTAAATAACGGACTTCAATTCTCATAATTTTCCTCCTTCCTCTGTAATCCACACACGCATGCAGGCATCCATATATCCTGCCTGTAGTTACGCCATTGAAAACAGCAATTAAAGTGAACACCAAGAAAATCTAATAAATAATTACAAAATGCCTTTAGCCTGACAGTAACTAATGAAAAAGAAGAGAATAGGAATATTGGGAGAGTATCAAGATAGAAGTTTTCAGGCACAGCACAGAGGAAGTGATACGCATGTCGATGTGATATTCCATTCTACTAATTATCCTCCTGCTCAGATATCACTGCTATTCTCATCATAAGCCTATTTTATTTTCCCTTTCCTAGTTCCTTTTCCCCTAATTTTAAAGAAGGAGCTACAGGATTAATGTTGAAAAATCATTTCCTTGACCATTTTAATTCTGAGCACTTCATCTGCAGTTTCCACTAATGTGCTCTTTCCTCATTTCTTACTCTGAGTCTGAGGACTTACACACAGCCTCTCCATCTCTTTGATCTAGATATTCCCAAGCCAAGGAAAAACAGGTGCCACACTTGCCCAATCTCCTTTATACTCTCTACATTTGCTCTAGCCTCTAGGATACCTACTGGAGTCAAACTTCCTTGGATTCTAAGAAAAGAAGGGAAAGAGTCTGGCAGACTCTTTCTGGCAGGTCAAGATGAAAAGCCAGAGTCTGTTGATTACTATTTAATTTACCTCAAGCAACTCCTTAACTTCACTGATATTATTCAGCCATCAGAAAGCATGAACACCCACCATTTGCATTGACATGGATGGAACTGGAGGGGATTATCCTAAGTGAAATAACTCAAGTAGAGAAAGACAATTATCATATGGTTTCACTCATATGCGGGACATAAGGAATACTGCGGAAGACCACAGGGGAAGAAAGGGAAAACTTAATGTGAAGAAATCAGAGAGGGATACAAACCATGAGGTTCTGTACTCCTAGAACCAAACTGAGGGTTACAGAAGGGAAGGGGGTAGGAGAGGCAGGGTATTAAGGGTATTGGTATTAAGGGTGATGGGTATTAAGGAGAGCACATGTTGTGATGAGCACTGGGTGTTATACGCAACTAATGAATCACTGAACATTACATCAAAAACTAATGATGTGCTATATGCTGGTTAACTGAAAATAATAATAATAAAGAAAGCAGAGAGGTAGAAATCAATCAATCAATCAACAAGTCCCTCCAGAATAGGTTTAGTACTGGAATTAAATGAAATAATACATTAGAATCAGCTATCATAAACGTTAGAGAGGGTAGGTGGTGAGAAAATGCAGATTCTTCTTCTAGTTCTGATATTATCACCTTATCATTCAATTCTTAGACTAAGATCCATGGAAACAGTCCCTCTGGGCATCAGTATTTTTCCCAAAACTTTCAAAAATCACATTATATATCTTCTAATTATTAAATATTTTTAGTGTGCTGAAACTACAGAACATTACGTAAAAAAAGCAAATTTAGGGGCTTCTGGGTGGTTTAGTTGCTCAAGCATCTGACTCTTGGTTTCGAATTAGGTCTTGATCTGATTGGTGAGGTCAAGCCCTGAGTTGGACTCCATGCTCAGCGGGATGTCAGCTTGGGATTCTTTCCCCCTCCCACTTTGTGCGCGCTCTCTCTTTCTCTCTCTCTCTCTCTCTCTCTCTCAAATAAATAAAATAGTAAATAAATAAAGCTTTTTTAAAAAATTCAATTTAGGAGAGGAAGCAAGATGGTGGAGGAGTAGGAGACTGAAATATCATCAGGTCCCAGGAGTTCAGCTAGATAGTTATCAAACCATTCTGAACACCTACAAATTCAACAGGAGATAGAAGAGAAGACCAGCAATTCTAAGAACAGAAAATTGACCACTTTCCAAAAGGTAGGACGTGCAGAGAAGTGAATCCTAAGTGACAGGAGATAAACTGCAGCAGGAGGGGCTGGCTCCTGGCAAGTGAGAGAGCAGCAAAGCACAAAATTGGAACTTTTAGAAGTCTGCTCCACTAAGGATGTCATTCCAGAGGCTAGGCAGGGGGTGGAGCCCTCATGGTGATAGTGTGGTCTCAGGACCCGCCAGGTCACAAAAAGACTGGGGGTGGCTGAGTGTGGCAGAGCTCCCAAGTATAGGAGCGGGGAAGCCGGATGCAGATACAGAGCTTAAGGAGTGCAGTCTCAGTTCGGTGTACCTTAAACTGTGATCCACGTCATAGTCTGGCCACTGCTCTTCAAGAAGGGACCCCGCAAGTGGCAGATCTGAGAGAACCCCCTTCTTCCTCCTTCAGGAGAAGCATATATTTTTCTGGGGTCTTTGCCACACTTTTAGTATTTCTGTTCTCATTCATCTATTCTTATCTGTATAAAATGACAAGGTCGAAAAGTGCACCACACACACACACACACACACACGAAAAAACCCAAAAAGCAGTACCAAAGGCTAGGGACCTAATCAATATGGACATTAGTACTATGTCAAAACTAGAATTTAGAATGACGTTTATCAAGGTGATACCTGGGCTTGAAAAAAGCATGGAAGATATTAGAGAATCCCTTTGTGGATAAATAAAATCCCTTTCTGGAGAAAGAAAAGAACTAAATTCTAACCAAGTTGAAATAAAAAAAGCTATTAATGAGGTGCAATCAAAAATGGATGCTCTTACTGCTAGGATACATGAGGCAGAAGAGAGAATTAGTGATATAGAAGACCAAATGATGGAGAATAAAGAAGCTGAGCAAAAGAGAGACAAACAACTACTGGACCACGAGGGGAAAAATCGAAAGATAAGTGATACCAAAAGATGAACTAATATTAGAATAATTGGGATCCCAGAATAAGAAGAAAGAGAGGGAGGGGCAGAAGGTATATAAAAGAAAATTGTAGTAGAGAATTTCCCTAATATGGCAAAGGGAACAAGCATCAAACTCCAGGAGGCACAGAGAACCCCCCTCAATATCAGTAAAAATAGGTCAACACCATGTCATCTAATCAGAAAACTTGCAACTCTCAGTGACAAAGAGAAAATCTGGAAAGCAGCTCGTGACAAGAGGTCTGTAATATTCAATGGCAGAAATATTACATTGGAAGCAGACCTATCTTCAGAGACCAGGCAGGCCAGAAAGGACTGGCATGATATATTCAGAGCACTAAATGAGAAAAATATGCAGACAAGAATACTATATCCGGCTAGGCTGTCATTAAAAATAGAAGGAGACATAAAAAGCTTCTAGGAAAAACAAAAATTAAAATAATTTGAAAATACCAAACCAGCCCTATAAGAAATATTGAAAGGGGTTCTATAAACAAAGAGAGAGCCTAAAAGTAACAGACCAGAAAGGAACAGAGACAATATACAGTAACGGTCACCTTACAGGCAATACAATGTCAGTTAATTCATATCTTTCAATAGTTACCCTCAATGTAAATGGGCTAAATGCCCCAATCAAAAGACACAGGGTATGAGAATGGTTAAAAATAATAAAAAAAAAAGACCCATCGATATGCTGTCTATAAGAAACTCATTTTAGACCCAAAGACATCTCCAGACTTAAAGTGAGAGGGTGGAAAACAATATACCATGCTAATGGACATCAAAAGAAAGCTAGGGTGGCAATCCTTATATCAGACAAATTAGATTTTTTTTTTTCAAACTAGATTTTAAGCCAAAGATTATAATAAGAGATGAGGAAGGACACTTTATCATACTTAAAGCGTCTCTCCAACAAGAAGATCTAACAATTTTAAATATCTATGCCCCAAACATGGGAGCAGCCAATTATATAAACCAATTAATAACAAAATCAAAGAAATACATCAACAATAATACAATAATAGTAGGGGACTTTAATACCTCCCTGAACGAAATGGGCAGATCATCTAAGCAAAAGATCAACAGGAAATAAAGGCTTTAAATGACACATTGGACCAGATGGACATCACAGATATATTCAGAACATTCCATCCCAAAGCAACAGAATACACATTCTTCTCTAGTGCACATGGAACTACCTCCAGAATAGATCATATCCTGGGTCACAAATCAGGTGTCAACCGGTACCAAAAGTCTAGGATCATTCCCTGCATATTTTCAGACCACTATGCTCTGAAACTAGAACTCAATCACAAGAGGAAAGTTGGAAAGAACTCAAATACATGAAGGCTAAAGAGCATCGTACTAAAGAATGAATGGGTCAACCAGGAAATTAAAGAAGAATTTTAAAAATTCATAGAAACAAATGAAAATGAAAGCACAACCTTTCAAAATCTTTGGGACATAGCAAAGGCAGTCCTGTGAGGAAAGTATATAGCAATACAAGCCTTTCTCAAGAAACAAGAAAGATATCAGGGCACCTGGGTGGCTCAATGGGTTAAAGCCTCTGCCTTAGGCTTAGGTCATGATCTCAGGGTCCTGGGATCGAGCACCGCATCGGGCTCTCTGCTCAGCAGGGAGCCTGCTTCCCCCTCTCTCTCTGCCTGACTCTCTGCCTACTTGTGATCTCTCACTTTCCGTCAAATAAATAAAATCTTAAAAAAAAGAAAGAAAGAAACAAGAAAGATCTCAAATACACAACCTAAGGGAGCTGAAAAAGAACATCAAAGAAAGTCTAAACCTATCAGGAGAAGAGAAATAATAAAGATAAGAACAGAAATCAACGAAATAGAGACCAAAAGAACAATAGAACAAATCAATGAAACTAGGTGCTGGTTCTTTGAAAGAATAAGATTGATAACTCTGTGTCCAGACATATTAAAAAGAAAAGATAAAGGACTCAAATCAATAAAATCATGAATGAAAGAGGAGAGATCACAACAAACACCAAGGAAATACAAACAATTATAAGATCATAAGAGCAAATATATACCAGTAAATTTAACAATCTGGAGAAATGGGTATATTCTTAGAGAGATATAAACTACCAAAACTGAACCAGGAAGAAATGGAAAACCTGAAGAGACCCATAACCAGTAAGAGGATTGAAGCAGTCATCAAAAATCTCCCAACAAACAAGAGCTCAAGGCCAGATGGCTTCCCAGGGGAATTCTACCATACATTTAAAGAAGAATTAATACTTATTCTCCTGAAACCATTCCAAAAAAATAGAAATGGAAGGAAAACTTCCAAACACATTTTACAAGGCCAGCATTACCTTGATCCCAAAACCAGACAAAGACCCCATCAAACAGGAGAATTACAGACCAGTATCCTCAATGAACACTGATTCAAAAATCCTCACCAAAATACTAGCCAATAGGATCCAACAGTACATTAAAAGGATTATTCACCACGACCAACTGGGATTTATTCCTGGGCTGCAAGGGTGGTTCAACATCTGCAAATCAATCAATGTGATACAATACATTAATAAAACAAAGGACAAGAACCATATGATACTCTCAATAGATGCTGAAAAAGCATTTGACAAAGTACAGCATCCCTTCTTGATAAAGCTCTTCAAAGTGTAGGGACAGAGGGTACATACCTCAATATCACCAAATCCATCTATGAAAAACCCATAGCAAATACACGACAGGGCTGTCCACTGTCACCACTGCTATTCATAGTACTGGAAGTCCTAGCCTCAGTAATCAGACAATAAAAAGAAATAAAAAGCTTCCAAATCGGCAAAGAAGAAGTCAAACTCACTCTTTGCCAATGATATGATACTTTATGTGGAAAACCCAAAAGACTCTACTCCAAAACTCCTAGAACTCATACAGAAATTCAATAAAGTGTCAAAATATAAAATCAATGCACAGGAATCAGTTGCATTTCTATACACCAACAGCAAGACAGAAGAAAGAGAAATTAAGGAGTTAATCCCATTTACAATTGCACTGCAAACCATAAGATACCTAAAATAAACCTAACCAAAGGCAAAGAATCTGTACTCAGAAAACTGTAAGGTACGCATGAAAGAACTTGAGGAAGACACAAAGAAATGGAAAAACGTTCCATGCTCATGGATTGGAAGAACAAATATTGTGAAAATTCTGTTACCTAAAGCAAGCTACACATTTAACAAATCTCTATCAAAACACCATCAATTTTTTTCAAAGAAATGGAACCAATAATCCTAAAATTTATCTGGAACCAGAAAGGACGCCAAATAGCCAGAGGAATGTTGAAAAACAAACCCAAAGTTGGTAGCATCACAATTCCAGACTCCAAGCTCTATTACAAAGTTGTAATCATCAAGACAGTATGGTACTGGCATAAAAACAGACACATAGATCAATGGAACAGAATAGAGGACCCAGAAATGGACCCTCATCAATACGGTCAACTAATCTTCAACAAAGCAGGAAAGAATGTCCAATGGAAAAAAGACAGTCTCTTCAACAAATTGTTTTGGGAAAATTGGACAGCCACATGCAGAAGAATGAAATTGGACCATTTTCTTACATCACACACAAAAATAGACTCAAATGGATGAAAGACCTCTACGTTAGACAGGAATCCATCAAAATCCTAGAGGAGAACACAGGCAGCAACCTCTTCAACCTCACCTGCAGCAACTTCTTCCCAGAAACATCTCCAAAGGCAAGGGAAGCAAGGGCAAAAGTGAACTATTGGGACTTCATTAAGATCAAAAGTTTTTGCACAGCAAAGGAAACAGTCAACAAAACCAAAAGACAACTGAGAGAATGGGAGAAGATATTCTCAAACAACTTATCAGATAAAAGGCTAGTATCTAAAATCTATAAAGAATGTATCAAACTCAACACCCAAAGAACAGATAAGCCAATCAAGAAATGTGCAAAAGACATGAACAGACATTTCTGCAAAGACGACATCCAGATGGCCAAGAGACACATGAAAAAGTGCTTAACATCACTCAGTTTCAGAGAAATACAAATCAAAACCACAGTGAGATACCACCTCACCCCAGTCAGAAGGGCTAAAATTAGCAAGTCAGGAAATGACAGATGTTGGCGAGGATGCGGAAAAAGGGGAACCCTCCTACACTGTTGGTGGGAATGCAAGCTGGTGCATCCACTCTGGAAAACAGTATGGAGGTGCCTCAAAAAGTTGAAAATGGAGCTACCTTATGACCCAGCAATTGCACTACTAGGTATTTACCTTAAAGATACAAATGTAATGATGTGAAGGGGCATGTGCACCAAATGTTTATAGCAGCAATGTCCACAATAGCCAAACTATGAAAGGAACGTAGATGTCCATCAACAGTTGAATGGTTAAAGAAGTGATACACACACACACACACACAATGGAATACTATGTAGCCATCAATAGAAACGAAATCTTGCCATTTGCAACGATATGGATAGAACTAGAGGGTATTATGCTGAGTGAAATAAATCAATCAGAGAAAGACAATTATCATATGATTTCTCTGATATAAGAAATTTGAGAGTCAGGGAAGGGGGACGGGGAATAGGGAAGGAAAAAATGAAACAAGATGGGATCGGGAGGGAGACAAACCATGAGACTCTTAAACTCATAAAACAAACTGAGGGTTGCTGGGAGGTAGGGGGGTACAATAGAGTGGCTGGGTTATGGACACTGGATTGGGTATGTGCTATGGTGAGTGCTGTGAAATGTGTAAGCCTGATGATTCACAGACTTGTACCCCAGGCCAAATAATATATGTTAATAAAAAAAATCCAATTTAGTAATTTTCTCATTCTCACTAGATGATCTAGAATTTTATTTGTTAATGGAAATCTGGTGATGGCTATTAAGGAGAGCATGGATTGCATGGAGCCCTGGGTATTATATGCAAATAATGAATCATGGAGCACTACATCAAAAACTAATGATGTACCCTATGGTGACTCGCATAACATAGCAAAAAAGTTGAACCTAGGGGCACCTGGGTGGCTCAGTTGGTTAAGCGACTGCCTTCGGCTCAGGTCATGATCCCGGAGTCCTGGGATCGAGTCCCACATCGGCTCCCAGCTCCACGGGGAGTCTGCTTCTCCCTCTGACCTTCTCCCCTCTCATGCTCTCTCTCGCTCTCTCTCTCTCTCAAATAAATAAAATCTTTAAAAAAAATTGAATCTAAGATATTATCCAGTATAAATTATCTCTTCAATTTATAGTTCCACTGAATAACAGAGTACTACCAGTTGTACCACGAGAAATCATTTTGGTCATAACAGAACTATTAAACATAAAATTATAGTATATTGTAGTTACTGATTTTACATTCCTTAGAAAGAGACACAGTGCTGTATTCAACCTTATTTTTAACATGAGACTGGATTTATGTTCTTGCATTTTGTTATAAGATACATGAATATATTTTTCAAGAAAAATTATTTCCTTAAAATTAATATTATCATTATCTTTTGTGGCTTTCTTGTGAAAAATTTTCCCCTAAAATGCATTCTAAAATGTTTATATATGTAAATAATTCATTTACATTATTAATGTTGCATTACCTATTCAAGGAAACTGAAATTAATTGGTATTGGTTCAGAAAAACAGAGATACTTTACATTAGACTAATTCCTTAAGTGAGAGCTGTTTTCTTTTTTTTTTTCTTTACTCTCTCCAAAGCCAGAAACTTCTAATAAAGAAGTATTATAGGAGAAATTAAGAATAAAAAATAAAGCTCATGTCTCTAAGATTATGGCGTCTTGGATAGTTACATTTCAGTAAATGTACTGACGTACTTGAAAACAAGGCTGTGATATTTTGAGCGATGTAATGTTACTGTATCAGAACTCAGTAATTTTTTTTAAAGATTTTTTTTTATTTATTTGACAGAGAGAGAGAGAGAGAGAGATCACAAGCAGGCAGAGAAGCAGGCAGAGAGAGGGGAGAAACAGGCTCCCCGCTGAGCAGAGAGCCTGATGCGAGGCTCGATCCCAGGACCCTGAGGTCATGACCCGAGCCGAAGGCAGAGGCTTAACCCTCTGAGCCACCCAGACGCCCCAGAACTCAGTGATTTTTAATGAACCAATTAGTAATCTCTTAGCTGGAATAACTTGATATGTTAAAAGAACGTGAGCATGGGTTTATCATCATTATTATCATTATTATTTTAATTAAATTAATAGCATATCTAGTATGTAAAGTTATCCTTGGAATCTGCTACTTGCCTATAGCATATTGATGGGAAATTAGATGTCTTTTCAAGTAGATTTTATTTTTTTATTATTATTTTTATTATGTTAGTCACCATACAGTATATCATTAGTTTTTGATGTAGTGTTCCAAGATTCATTGTTTACGTATAACACTCAGTGCTCCATGCAATATGTGCTCTCCTTAATACCCATCAAATAGATTTTTATTTATTTACTTATTTACTTACTTACTTACTTAAGATTTTATTTATTTATTTGAGATAGAGACAGTGAGAGAGAGCATGAGAGGAGAGAAGGTCAGAGGAAGAAGCAGACTCTCCGTGGAGCTGGGAGCCCGATGTGGGACTCGTTCCCGGAACTCAAGGATCATGACCTCAGCCGAAGGCAGTTGCTCAACCAACTGAGCCACCCAGGTGCCCTCAAGTAGATTTTATTTTTATTTTTTTTTAAAGATTTTATTTATTTATTTGAGAGACAGAGAAAGTGAGAGAGAGCATGAGAGGAGAGAAGGTTAGAGGAAGATTCAGACTCCCCGCGGAGCTGGGAGCCCGATGTGGGACTTGATCCCGGAACTCAAGGATCATGACCTGAGCCGAAGGCAGTTGCTCAACCAATTGAGCCACCCAGGCGCCCCCTCAAGTAGATTTTAAAAAATTAAAACTGAGCATCATGCATATACAACTCAATTGAATATGAAGAGTGATACTGTCCTTTTCTAGTTTAACGTGTCACTTCCTGATATCAAAAGAATGTTATCATCACACGAATCAATCTTATTTGGTTTGGAGACATGTCCAATGTTATATGGTTAATATACAATAAATAACAGGTAAGATCATTCATATAATTCTAGGTACCAGGTATTATTATAAGGGATTTTTATCCAATTATGTGTCCAATGTTTTTATCATCCCTGTAAGATCAATGTCATCATAATCATTGTCCTGATTTCATACTTGGGGAAACTGAGGCATAAAATGGTTAAGTAGCCTCTGTCAAGTTATTCACCTTGCAAATAATAGAGCTATGTCTTCGTCCTAGGCATTATGGCTGCAGAGTCTATAATATATTGCCTCTATATTAGAGATATTAATACACTTAAATATGCATAAGAAATAGATATGTCTGTTTTGTGTAATGGCACAACATAAGGCACATAAAAAGAAACTTAAACTGTCGTATGTTAAGTGTATGTGTACATATGTATACTTAGTTGAGTTCCAAGTTTTAGCCCTCTGGTGACACTTGAATTCAGCCTATTACATTTTTTTTTTAAAAGATTTTTATTTATTTATTAGAGAGTGAGAGACTGAGAATGAGAGGGGAAAAGGTCAGAGGGAGAAGCAGACTTCCCGCAGAGCCAGGAGTCCGATATGGGACTCGATCCCGGTACTCCGGGATCATGACCCAAGCCGAAGGCAGTTGCTCAACCAACTGAGCCACCCAGGCGCCCCCAACCTATTACATTTTACAGACTACTACCACAAGGCTCGCTTTAAAAATACACACACACACATATACAATAGTTAAGTCCTACTATATGTTCTTACTGTTTGAAAGCAGTGTGAAGACTGAGTCATTTTAGCAATAAATGCTAATCATAACAGTGTTTAGTATGGGGTTTTGGGGATTAGTAGGAGGTTCAAGTGACCTTTTTCTGCATGGCTTAGTTTCTTTGACTGTTTTTAACTTCTCTCTCATGAATCCTTCCTATCTGAATATTCTCTCTTGGAACATATTTGTCATTATGCTGTGTATGTGATACAGTCACGGGATCTCCCACTTGAGAGAATACATGTTTTTTTCCCATGGTTCTTATCCTGTCCCCCTTGAAGGTCAAATAAGGTCTATGGGGACTCCAAAAAAAAAAGAAAGTATAGTTTTTCTAGGACTTCTCTCTCCTTTCTTAATAATAATCTGGAAAAAAAGGTTAAATGGTAAGGCCAGTTTTTAAAAGGGGCCAACCAGACCTAATTTAGTCTGTGACTGAGGTCAGAGGGCAAAAGGTCCTTGTACTTTGTATTAAGTTCACTGTAACTCACAAGGCCAAAGTTCTGCACACAAATTTAAGAACAGAGTCTTAGGATTACAGATAATATAGTTTGCACAGATGGTCCACTCTTCACATATTCCTCACAAATTGATCACCTTGTGGCAGGTACCCAGCTAAAAATTTGATTCCATCAGAAGGATTTCCTTTTCCTCATAAGCAAGGATTACAAGCTTGATTCCTATGAACATATCTAGGTATGACTCCTGGTGGCATCTTCTGTGATATTTACAAAGATGCTAAGATTACAATCATTGAGGAATTTTAACAGGAAATGAAAAAGGGATAGAAAGAATAAATGTCAGAGGTAGCAAGAGGGCATCAGAGATAATCTCTCTCCACATAAGTTGTGTTATAGATGTGCTCCTTCTTCATCTATGAGTTGTTTCCTTGCCCCTACTCATAACTTTTTTGTTCATTTAAGTTGCCATATTCATGTGTCTGTAAGGAAGCAATGATGAGGCTTCTGTGTATGATAAAACTAGTCATAATTATTTAAAGTGTATGTTAAAAAAACATTTACAGAGCATCAGTTATGTACTAAGTACTTGGCAGGCAATGGACAAACACAGGTCTATTTAGTTCTCTGGCTGTAGTATAGTATTTTTTCATGATTATATTGTTTATCTTTACTGCCATAGCCATCAAACATTCATTAATCACTTATTAGGGTCAAAGGGAATAAAATGTAATTTCAAAGCATAACTAATAACATACTTTTAATCTTATTAAAGATGGAAGAGAGCTAACTAGTTACTAAAAGCATGACTTGATTCCATGGCATTTTTAGGCTTTTCAGAATCCCACTCTTCCCAATTATTGGATTTCTATCTTAGTACTGTCTATTTTTCAAAATCCAACTTTGCTTCCCAATTGCCCAGTCTCATAATCTATTACTTCAAGTCCTTTGCTCATTTCCTAAATTTAGTCCTGCTGGCTCTGCTGTTGATTTCTGAAATGTGTCCTACACCTGTTAACAATTTGCATTGACAGGGGCACCTCAGTGGCTCAGTTGTTAAGTGTCTGCCTTCGGCTTGGGTCATGATCCCAGGGTCCTGGGATCCAGCCCCACATCGAGCCCCACATTGGGCTCTCTCCTCAGCGGGAGCCTGCTTCTCTCTCTGCTGCTCCCCCTGCTTGTGCACTCTCTATCAGATAAATAAATAAATAAATAGATAGATAGATATCTTAAAAAAACAAAAACAAAACAATTTTTATTGACACTGCCTCCATTCAGGCTCTATATGCTCTCTGCAGTATTCTCCTACCGTGTCTTCTGGCCTTCTATTCATCTGTGCTCTGATTTATCTTACAAAATATATCTTCCTAAAAAATTTAGATAAATTTTCCAAAAGCACTATTCTTCAGTTTAATTTCTTATCAAAAATGGCTCCCTACTACACACTGAGTAACTCCAAATGCCTGAGTCTTAAATTCAAGACCCTCCATGATCAGGTTGTACTCTTCTAGCTCTGAGGATAGCACAACACATAATCTAGGCAAGTGACATACTCTACATTTTCCCCACCTCATTTCCTTTGCCCAACCAAGTCAGGTTTTAATATTTCCAAGTCATTTGTCATATCCTGCCTGGTACAATGGTCACTTGTTTTCCATGTCTTTATTTGCTGTATTAACATGTGAGTTTCCTGAGGAAGATTCCATTTATAGTAGGTCTCTGTATTCTTCAGAGCACTGATTGTGCCTTGTATTTGTTCAATGATACGGAACAGAATGCAATGGAATAAAATGAAATGCCAAATCCTTTAGCAGGATTACACCTAAACCCTCCCCATTACATGAACATCTAGATCATTTTAAGGTCTCAATCTTGGCAACCCAAATGTTTGGGATTAACTAAGCTGCAAGGAAAGGATAGGTGACTGAGCTTCTAAGAGGTCACTTAATTTGTATTAATCAGTACTTAACCTAGAACATTCACTGAAGTCGGAATGCAGCACACATGTCATATTTATATCTGCAGATTCTAATAACTTGTATGGTAAAGACTTTGTTGATGGTGTTACTAAGTCAATGTAGCTAATAACAAAAGTCTAAATATCTCAAAAGAATTGGAAACTTGGCTAGTACACTAAGCTTTAACCTTCATCTCAGGCTGACTGTGCTTTGAGACAAAAGGTTCTTCAGTCAAATACTTTCCTTTTGATTAAAAGACCCTCCCAAATAGTCAATTTCCTTCCCATTAATGAATGTTCAAGCCCATAATAGATTTTAATCCCCAATAATACTGTCACTCCATCAAGGGGAATCCTTTCATTCATTATCAACATCACTAATAAAGTCCGACTCTTAAGACAAAAATAACCAACCAGAATTATTTCTGTCATGTTCCTTCACAAATGGAAGAAGTTCAATTTATTCATTCCTGAGAGAATAATGTTTAGGTGACTCAGATCTAAAGTAAACCTGTAAAATCTCTCCACAAAGCAACAGCTATGAAGAACGATTGCTTTTTCCAAGTTTTGCAGCAAACTGAACTTTTCCCAGTTACCCAGAGTTAATACTTCAGCTATTAATAGAAATAGTATTACTAGTAACCACCAATATAGAATCGATTGTTTTACCTTGCCTAATTGGCAGATTCAGTAAAAGTGACTTATCTCCAGGGCATTTCACAGTGATTGCACCTCTAGCCTGCCTCGTAATAAAATGCTGTTGAAATGAAGATACTAAAGGGTCCTGTCAGCAAACATAGAGATGCATTTCTATAATACCCATGGTGTATTTGCAAGATTTGCAAACTTTTTCTCTGTCCTCCAACTCAAGGAGAGCAAAAGAAAGAGAGAAGGAGGCAAAGAAGGAGGGAGGGAGGGAAGGAGGGAGGGAGAGAGAGAGAGAAAGAAAGAAAGAAAGAAAGAACAAGCCAGAGTCTTCTGACCTGAGAAGAATTTAAATGGATTCCCAGCACAACACAATCTGTGTTTTTTCTTTGATTTCATCATCTGTAATCATCTCTTAGAAAAAGAAAGAAGATAACTAAGGGATTTAATGTCTATAAATAGCTAAAACCCCTAAAAGTTAACTTAGGTAAGGAGTGTGGTGATACAGCTGGGTGGAGTTGCCTTTTTCAGTACCAAGGTTATTGATGTATTTTGCTGTCAGGAGAAATTTCCGTATTTTCATTCACCTACAATTCTTGGGAAGAAAAAAGCAGCAAAGTGAAGTAATGACTATTTAAATCAGGCTTTAGTTTGAACCCAGTTACTTAAAGGAAGAACTTTTATCTTTTTCTGTTTTATGAAGCCTGGCAAGAATAACAACAACAAAAAAATGTAACCTTTCAGTAAGTGCTTTTAAGAAAATATGCTTCCCATTTAAATAAATTCAACTATAGAGAATAAAGTGATGGTTGTCAGAGGGGAGGTAGATGGGGGATGAGTGAAATAGGTGTTGGGAGTTAAAGAGGGCACTTGCTGTGATGAGCACGTGGTGTTGTGTGGAAATGTTCAAGCACTATATCATACCCCTGAAATTAATGTACATTGTTAACTACACTGGAGTTTAAATAAAAACTTAAAAATAAATAAACTGCTTTATAAATTGTTTGATTTTGTTAAATCATTTTCCTCTCCCTGTAATTACGTCAAGTAACAAAAGAGTTTTATCAATTGTCAGTCTTTCCCTTGGTTATGTTTTCCCTTTATCTTAATTTTCATAAGATATATATATATTTATAAGATATTTAATCTTATTAAAATCTTTAATTTTTATAAGATTCATAAATTATAAATTTATTAATTTTTATATATTATATTATATTATATTTTTATATTTTTCTTTTTATATTATATTTTATTAATTTTAATCTTATAAAATTATTAATTTTTATAAGATTTATAAATTATAAATTTATAAATTAAAGATTTATATTAAATCTTTAATTTTTATAAGATATATCAATATTGATATAGATATA
>CM052801.1:24725029-24877089 GCA_028533885.1 Nasua narica
GAAAGAACCTAGATGTCCATCAACAGATGAATGGATAAAGAAGATGTGGTATATATATACAATGGAATACTATGCAGCCATCAAGAGAAACAAAATCTTGCCATTTGCAACAATGTGGATGGAACTAGAGGGTATTATGCTAAGCGAAGTAAGTCAGTCAAAGAAAGACAATTATCACATGATCGCTCTGATATGAAGAATTTGAGAGGCAGGGCAGGGGGTTATGGGGGGGGTGGGGAAGAGAAATGAAACAAGATGGGATGGGGAAGGAGACAAACCATAAGAGACTCCTAAACTCACGGAACAAACTAAGGGTTGCTGGGAGGCTGGGGGGTATAGATATGGACATTGGGGAGGGTATGTGCTATGGCAAATGCTGTGAAATGTGTAAGCCTGATGATTCACAGACATGTACCCCGGGGCAAATAATACATTATATGTTAATAAAAAATTAAAAAAAAAAGTAAGTCCTGGATGTAAGATTACATAATCAACTTTCATATAATTCTGTTGCTTTTTGTTTCAAATTATTCTCTTCAAAGCAATTTCATACTAATCAGAAATGACACGTTTTCAAGTAATGGACAATCTATTCAAATTTTATGACAATATTAGTCAAATATTTTCCATTCCATTCACTCTGTATCTTCCAGAGTAAAGTGCAAAACATTTAGGTAACTCTCAGAATACGAAAATTCTAGATGGCCTGTCTATGCTAAATGAAGGGTCTGTTCAGGGTTTCAAGCTGATATATTTCCTCGTAGTTGCCCTAAGTCATTCACACTCATGGCTAGCCTCACATTATTCGGCCACTTCCCTTTTGGAGTCCTGGCTTCCTCCTCATAGTCCAGGCATCCAGTGCCAACATCATTCCCTCTGATGCTCAGCGTTACCAGACTTAGTCTTGCCCTTTCCTGAAAAGCCTCACATTCTAAAACTAATGGAAACATTAAAATCCACATCATTTCCAATGGGAAGATGTGAAGAACATGAGAATTAAGTAATTTCTGAAATTTGCACAGTTAGTCAGTGGCAAAGCTGAAGAGTATTCTTGCTTCCAGGGCAAGAAGGTTGTCTTTCGTTGAGCTCCTGTCCAAACAGACCTTGAGGCAAGGATTTGGGTGCAAAGAGTTTATTTGTGAAGTGGTCTCAGGAGGCATTATGAGAGTGGGAATGTGAAACAGTTTACCTCATGGACACCTGGGGCTCAGTGTTGCTGGGAAACCTTTGAGAGACTATAGGAATTAAGAAACACCTTGGAATTGTCTCGCCATGGGGCAAGGATTCTGGGGATTTATCCAGCACCTCCCATTCCTTGTTGCCTAATTCATGGCAGCTGTGGCAGCACTAACTGCTTCCTTCCTTCCCACCCTCCAACTGGCTGAGACTCTCTTGTGACAGTAAATATCCTCAGATACAGAGAAGCCATTAGTGTATACACAAACTGTCTGCATGCAATTTCCAGAGTAGGCCAAGGGAGCATGTGATTTACATATGAAATGTGGTCCTGTTGGAGGTCTAGCACTGGATCTAACCTCTTTATCATATGTTCAGTTAAAATCTACATGACCAGAGTGCCTGGGTGGCTCAGTTGGTTGAGCGACTGCCTTTGGCTCAGGTCATGATCCTGGAGTCCTGGCATCTAGTTCCACATTGGGCTTCCTGCTCTGTGGAGAGCCTGCTTCTCCCTCTGACCCTCTCCCCTCTCGTGCTCTCTCTCTCTCTCTCATTTTCTCTCAAATAAATAAAATCTTTAAAAATAAAAAAAAGAAAATCTATATGACCAAATTAGCATCTTTGCATCATAATTTTCACATGAAAATTAGAATATAGTTGACATTTTATTTTTCCCCAATAGCGCAGTGGATGGACATGACCATAGCTAGAGCTCTCCCTAAACTGCTTAATTGTAAACTGATATGACCAAAGGACAGCTATAGGGGCAGCAAAAGGAAGGGCCAACCCCATGGACCAGAAGCTCATTAAATAAGAAAAGAACTCCAGGACTTAGAAATAACAGTATCTTGCGTCCACACAGAGTATGAAACTAGCTCTGACAAAATGTTATAAAAGAGAATAAAGTTGAGTGAGATGCAGATTTAGGAAAAAAGAGCCAAGGGAGCCGATATTCCCTTTCAAAGCCACAAATCCAAGAACCACAGAATCTAAGTAGAGTTGTCCGATCAAATCCAAGATGCCAACAGAGATCTGAATTTCAGATAAACGATGACTAGTTTGGGACATACTTGCACTAAAAGCACTATTTGTGGTTTATCTGAAATCTAAATTTAACTAAGCTTCTTGTATTTTTATTTCCTAAATCTGGCAAGCCTAGCCTGGACAAATTATGAAGGTTACTCTGTGTGTGTGTGTGTGTGTGTGTGTGTGTGTGTGTGTGTGTGTGTGTGTGTGTGTGTCTTTATGCACTGAGCAAGCTCTTGTTCTTATAATAAAAGCCAGAGTTAATTTTATAATGGTTATTAGAATGAAGCACCTTCAAAACTCCAGATCAGAAATAACCGTCATTATTTGCAGGCAATATGACTTTATCCATGGAAGATCCTGAAGATATGACCGAAAACTATTAGAACTAATAAATTCAGTAAAGTTGCAAGGTACAAAAACAATATACAGAAATTATTTGTATACATTTACAACAAACTATCAGAAAGAGAAAGTAAAAAAAAAATTTACAACTGCTTCACAATTAAGTACCTAAAAAAATAAAATTTTTTTTAAAGATTTTATTTATTTATTTGACAGAGAGAGAGAGAGAGAGATTACAAGTAGGCAGAGAGGCAGGCAGAGAGAGAGGGGTAAGCAGGCTCCCCGCTGAGCAGAGAGCCCGATACGGGGCTTGATCCAAGGACCCAGAGATCATGACCTGAGCTGAAGAGACAGAGGCTTTAACCCACTGAGCCACCCAGGCATCCCCCCTAGGAATAAATTTAACCTAGAAGGTAAAAGAGCTATACACTGAAAACTACTAAGATACCAATGAAACAAATTGAAGATGACACAAGTAAATTGAAAGATATTTCAAGCTCATGGATTGGAAGAACTAATATTAAAATGTCCATATTGCCCAGAGCAATCTATAGATTCAATGAAATCCCTATCTAATTTCCAATAGCATTTTTCACAGAAACAGAACAATCCTAAAATTTGTATGAAGTCATGAGAGATCTCAAATAGCCAAAGCAATGATGACAAAGAAGAATAAAGCTGGAGGCATGACTCTCCCTGGCTAAAACTATACTACAAAGCTATAGTAACCAAAATAGTATGGTTTTGGCATAAAAAAGTAGAGACAACATTAATGGAATATAGTGAAAATCTCAGAAATAAACACATACATATGTATTCAATTGATTCACAACAAAGGAAGCAAGAATATACAATGAGGAAAGGACACTCTCTTCAATAAAATGGTGTTGAGAAAATGGTAGAACCATATTTAAAAGAATGAAACTGGACTACTGTCTTATACCATACAGAAAAATTAACTCAAAACAGATTAAGACTTGATGTATAACCTGAAACCAGAAAACTCAGAATACCCAGGTGGTAAGCTCCTTGACAGCAGTCTTTTATTTTTTTTTATTTTGACTCTAAAAGCAAAAGTAATAAAAGCAAAAATAAATGAGTAGGACTATATCAAAGTAAAAGCTTCTGCACAGCAAAGGAAACCATCAACAAAATGAAAAGACAATCTACAGAAAGGGAGAAAATATTTGTAAATCATACATACAATAAGGGCTTAATATCCAAAATACATAAAGAACTTATATGGCCCAACAACAAAAAAACAATTAGATTTTAAAGTAGGCAGAGGATCTGAACAGACGTTTTTCCAAAGAAGACATCCAGATGGCCAACGGAACATAAAAAGATGCTCGGCATCACTCATCATCAGGGAAATGCGAATCAAAACCATGACAAGCTATCACTTCACATTTGTTAGAATGCTTATTATCAAAAAAATATGGAATAAGAAATGTTCGTGAGGATGTAGAAAAAAAGAGAATCCTTGTGCACTGCTGGTAAGAAAGTAAACTGGTCAATCACTGTGGAAAACAATATGAACGTTCCTCAAAAAATTAAAAATAGAACTATTATATGATTCACCAATTCCACTTCCGGATATTTACTCCAAGAAACAAACAAATGAACAGAACAGAACTTACAGATGCAGAGAAGTGAATGATGGCTGCCAGAGGGGAGGGGGGTTGGGAGTGGGCCAAGTAGCTGAAGTGAGTCACGATTTTTTCTTCCAGTTAGAAAATAGTAAGTCATCTGGATGTAACATACAGCACAGAATAATCAATAATACTGTAGTGTATGTTTGCAAGTTGCCAGGAGAGTCGATCTTAAAAGTTATCACAAGATTAAAAAAAAAAGTGCCTAACTCTGTGTGGTAACAGATGGTAACCAGACCTGTTTTGATCATTTTTCAACGTATACAAATTTCGAATCATTAAGTTATATACCTAAAATTTATACAATGTTGTATGTCCATTAACATTTAAAACATGGATGCTGAAGAAAAAAAAAAAAAGAAATATTCCTATAGAAATCCTAATCACAGAAGCAACAAATGCTTTCTGGCAACCAATGAGCACAAAACTATGTAAATATACAAACACATATATGTTAATGTACAAATAAACTGAAAAAAGATGGAAATACTACAAACAATGGATTCTGTATTTTATAGAAAAGCAATGTTACAGGTGTTCATTTTAATCAAGCTTGGCCTGTTCTAAGACTATGAAGGTAAAAACATGTAAAAAATATCTTGTCTTATTAGTTAAATTTGCATTGTGAGTAATCCCTACAGAGTTCCTCTTCCAAGAAACCAGAACTTTAATAAATCACATATCTAGCATTGTTCTCCTCCAGGAATACATTTGATGTTTTTTCAAATATGAAAAGCCAAGGTATGCTGTATTTGAAAAAACAAACATTCCAAAAAATATTAGGTAAGAAAGCCTTTCAAACTCTTCTTAACTGAAGCTTTAATTCTTTCCTATCTGTAAACCATGATACATGTATATAGGTATGTGTGTATGTAATACACATATGTACATGGAGTTTGTTCTCCAGTAGAAAGCAAATAGCATAAAATATACTAACCTTATGTTGTTGGACTTGGCGTTTTAGGTCTTCAATATCAGGTCCAAGGGGCTCTTTCTCCATTTTCCTTGTCCTCTCTTCTGTTTTGGTTAGCCAATCATTTAACTCTTTCAGTTGCTGATTCTGGAGATCCATTAGAACTTTATGTAAACTGAAAATATGAAAGATGTCTATTATTATCTCTATAAAAACAACTTTACTTACTATTTTAAACCTGCAAGATAAAATTGTTGACATTTATATGGTTTATGGCTTTTTCACATTGTTTGGCATCTATTAAACATTAAGAAATAAGGGAAGCAGAGCCCATGATCAATCACCTCTGAAGTTATTCTTTTTCCAACTTACTATAGTTCTCACATCCCAATTTTTAGGAAGTTTCACATAGCTAACTAAATGTGAACATGTTAAGTAAAGTGTAAGCCATCTCTGGTAACTGAACTAATCGCATATCCTGGCAATCGTTCATTTATATCTCCATTACTTTAATAAGTATGGTGGTTAAATATGGCCACAAATACTTTGCCACTCTTCTCAAGAGTCTATTTCCCATCCTCATGAATATGGACTAGGCTTCTAATTTGTCCTGACCAGGAGAATATGGCAGAAGTGACGCTATGAGTCTCAAGTATAAACACTGTAAGAGAACAGAAGCATTTATATTCTCTCTCAGAACCTAGCTGCCACACTGTAAGAAGACCAGGCTACACTACGGAACAACAAGAGATCATGTTGAGAGTGACTCTAGAGGATAAAATGCTTTCTTAAAATTTGAGCTTCCCCCTGAATGCAGCTCAAAGAGTGACCTCAGTCATATTACAACTATAGAATTACAATTGTAGAATCGTAGAATATGAGTCCGCCCATATTTCCAACTTACCGAGTCATGATGTAATTATAAATTACTGTCTTAAGCCACAAAATTTTGGAGTCATTCGTTATTCAGAATCGATAAGTGAAAGATATGTATTGTTTACAAAGATGTAAACAACCGTGGGCTGGGTAATGAATTTAAAGCCTGACTATATGCCCTAAAACCAACTTCTTAAACCTTCTCAGATTTCCAGCATCAGGGGCATGGGGCAATATCTTGTCTATCAAACACACAACTTCAAGGTGAAGAGGAAAATTAAAATTCAGGTTATTTCATCCATTCAACTAAAATTTGAGACTCAAATGAGAGGTGTTAAGACCTATTTTGAAGTAAATATTCATTAGGAAGACATGTTGGAAGCATTTTTGGGAATCATAATATAATGAATGCTGGGAAGAAAGACATAATTTGAATTAGGAATTTATTATTCCGATTTATATGATCTTCACCAGAAATTTTCATTAGTCAACACATTTAAATACGCATGATAATCACATAATTGAGTGTTTAATATAATCTGGACTGCACCATTTTTTGGCCTTTTACCTTTCACAGACACATGTTCCCTGAGGCACTCCGCAATCAAAAGCCCATGGGGATGAGGTTTAATTTATCAAACAAAAAAAGAGACATCTTCTTTTTGTGGGAAGCAACACTGATGAAGAAGCACCCATTTAAGTGAAAGCAAAAACTCAAAGTTGCTCGTTTAAATCCCTCACACAAAGAATATCATCCTCACACTGCAAGGTACATAAATCATTCACTTTATTGGTTCAGTCTACCCCATGAGAACTGACCCGATGATAATAAGATTTCATGAGAATTAGATACAGCACCATTCCTTATTTTTGTTGTTTTTCCTATCCAGTTTGTCACTACAGTAAGCTAAAGTTCTCACCTTTCAAAAACTGAAGAAAAGAATCCCGCTTTATTATTTATACTTGAAATGTTTCAAATATAACACGTTTGTTAGATTCAATAAGGAATTTCATTTGAAAATATTACTTACTTCCTTTTTTAACTTTTAGACAGACATTTCATCCAACAAATATTCACTGATTTCCATATCTCTGCTGGAAACTCCTACTGATTAGGATGTCCACATGGGGGGAACATGTGTGAAGAGCTCAACTTTGTACGGCTTTCCTTTGGACTTTAAGAACAATTATTTTTGCTTGACTTATTTCACTCAGCATAAGTGGGGGAAATCAGAGGGGGAGATGAACCAAGAGAGACTGTGGACTCTGAGCAACAAACTGAGGGTTTTGGAGGGGAGGGGTAGGGGTTAGGCGAGCCCGGTGGTAGGTATTGAGGAGGGCACGTATTGCATAGAACACTGGGTGTGGTGCATGAACAATGAATCTTGGAACATTGAAAAATATTTTTTAAAAAAAGAACAATTATTTTTAATATAATGTTCAAACATATTTTTGCTTTCCCAATGTTGTTATTTTAGATTCTCTAATCACTCAATAACGTCTGGTCAGTACTTTACTTACGACTTTCTGTGTAGGTATTATACGAAAGGAATTAACAGGTAGTAAAAAGTGCTGTGCTTCCTTAGCTCACTAAGGCCTGCAAAGAGATAACATTGATATACACAGGTGAATTACAGGCCAGAGTTACTCAGAGTGAGTAGCAGGGAAGTGAATAGTGGCTTATGGCAATGCCCGAGCAATGGAAGAAGCAACTATGAGGAGGCATTGTATCCCAAGGTCTGTTTAGAAGCCTGTACAATACAAATGTCCCTTTTCTAAATGAGTAGAAGAAGGGGTAACTTTAGAATGTTGGGGGTAATAACTAACTCTTGAGTTAAAACATCATTTAAAATTCATTTTTTAACTATTTTGGCTAACATGAATTCAACACTTTTTGTGTGTTACTCTTAGGAACATAAAATACACTATTTCAGTGGATCCTAAATGATGATATGCAATCCATTTGTGGTTCATGGAATGATTTTTGTGGCACAGGGAAAATCTTATCAAATTATTTTAATTTGCCTGGCATATACCTATATGCCCATGCCATAGGTGTATGCATATGTTTGTACATACACACACACACACACACATAGTGAGCCTATATATGATTTTAATGCATATATAAAATCACACAGCTTAGGATGAGGCTAAGATAATTATTTTAAGGAAAAGTATTAAATATATAATGATAAAAAATGCAGATATGGAAGGAATTGTGAAGGTGGAAGAGGACTGACTTGTGTTTGAAAAAACACCAAATAATTACATTTGGTATTCATTATCACTTTTAAGGTAAATAATACCACTGTTATTTTATTTCTGAGGACAATGGATTTGGGGAAGGTTAAAGAATTTGCCCTAGGTGTCTCAGTGACAACTTTAAGATGGTATCTAAATGCTAAACTATCTTTCACCCAAATCCCAAGTTCTTAACTTTGACTTATCTTCTGGGCCCCTGGGTAGCTCAGTGGGTTAAAGCCTCTGCCTTCGGCTCAGGTCATGATCTCGGGGTCCTGGGATCGAGCCCCGCATTGGGCTCTCTGCTCAGCGGAGAGCCTGGTTCCCCCTCTCTCTCTGTCTCTCTGCCTACAGTGATCTCTCTGTCAAATAAATAAATAAAATATTTAAAAAAATGATTTCAGGGTCCTGGGATCGAGCCCCACATCGGGCTCCCACATCGGGCTCTCTGCTCAGCAGGGAGCCTGCTTCCCCGTCTCTCCCTGCTGCCTCTCTGCCACTTGTGATTTCTATCTCAAATAAATAAATAAAGTCTTAAAAAAAAAAAAAAACTTTGACTTATCTTCCTTCTTTATGGATCAGAGGCTGCGTTTGGTTGGGTCATATGAAGTTGCTGATATATGAGTTTTCATTCCGTGAAAATGACAATTTCATACTGTTCAATTTAAAATATTATTGGGGGGTGCCTGGGTGGCTCAGCTGGTTAAAGTGTCTGCCTTTGGCTCAAGTCATGATCCCAGGGTCCTGGGAATGAGCCCTGCATCAGGCTCCCTGCTCAGCAGGGAGTCTGTTCTCCCTCTCACTTTGTTTCTGTGCTCTCTCTCTCTGCAAACAAATAAATAAAATCTTCAAAATAAAATAAAATTAAAATATTATTAATATGAAAGAAAGAAATTCTACATTTCCATCCAGCATTCTAAAGATGCGAATAAATTAGGGAAATTTGTCAAATTCATAAAATAAAAATCTATCACTCATAGGCGAGAAAAGAGTTTGCATTTTTCTTGGTTTCATTTTATGGTTTTCAAGTGATCATTTAGAAAGGGCTATAAAAGCAAAAGAAAAATGAAGCATAAATACATGACTTGCAATAGAGAGAGGAGGACAGTGGAACTAGAATAAACTGGTGCTAGACAGGAGACAGTCCTGACAAAATCCAGCACCAGAAGCATGTCAGGATATGACATTGGGAAATGCTGCAGCCAACTTCCAATTGTAAAATTGGCTGAAGACAGAGGAAGGCTTGCAAAACCAATAAATTGAAAGGACCTCGAGGGTATAGTGCTAAGTAAAAAAAGCCAGTCAAGAGAAAGACAAATAGCACATGATTTCACTCATATGTTGACTTAAGACACACAAAAAATGAACAAAGGAAAAAAAAAGAGACAAAGAAAAATTGACTCTTAAATACGGAAATCAAATCTGGTGGCTGCCAGGGTGGTGGTGGGTGAGGGGATGGGTGAAATTGGTGAGGAGGATTAAGAGCACACTGTATCAACATGGACAGGGCTAAAAGAGATTATGCGGAGTGAAATAAGTCAAGCGGAGAGAGTCAATTATCTTATGGTCTCACTTACGTATGGAGTATGAAGAAAATCATGGAGGGCATCGTAAGAAGGAAGGGAAGGGTGAAGGGGGGGAAATCGGAGGGGGTGATGAACCAAGAGAGACTGTGGACTCTGAGCAACAAACTGAGGGTTTTGGAGGGGAGGGGAGGGGGTGGGGGGTTGGGTGAGCCTGGTGGTGGGTATTGATGAGGGCACGTTTTGCATGGAGCACTGGGTGTGGTGCATGAACAATCAATCTTGTAACACTGAAAAATTAAAATAAACATATTTGGGGCGAAAAAAAAAGAGCACACTGTAGCTTGATGAGGACTGAGAAATGTAGAGAACTGTTGAATCATTTTATTCTATACCTAAAACTCATATATACTATATGTTCATTATATACCAATAAAAAATGAAAGAACCTGGGATTTGGATGGCACAATGGAGTCATATACTTAACCCAGAGCTATCCCACCCGTGGATTTATCATAATATAAGACAAAGACATCCTTATGGTTTTAACCAGTGCTTCCAAAACTTTAAAATACATACAAATCACGTGGAGAATATGTCCTACATTCTAAGTCTGGGGAGGGGCCCAAGATTCTTCATTTCTAACAAATACCCAGGGCACGCCAATGCTGCTGGTCCATGGAACACGCTTTAAGAAGTGATGGTATAAGCTACTTGGATTTGGGTTGTTAGCTGCAGTAAAAAGCATATTAGGGAATATCATTTTCCAAACACTTTTAATGATGATCTCCCTCTCATCTCATACCCTGCTGTGGGAACATGTCTCTACGAACACGAAGGAAATCACTGCAATCACAGAGTCTGCTTTACAGAGATCCTCTAATCAGTACTGTCCAATAGTTCTTTACAATGATATAAATGTTGTATATCTGTGTTATCCAATACGATAGCCACTAGCCATGTGTGGCTACTGTGCACTTGAAATACGGCTAGTATAAATGAGAAACCCATATCTAATTATAATAACTTAAATTTTCAACTAAATAACTACATACAGCTAGTGGCCGCAATATTGGACAGCACCAGTCTAAACCAACAGACAACTAGATTGACAAAAGCAAGGATTCTTTACTTGGCAGTCTTTATCCATAATACTTTATTATGTCACACGATATTTATAAGGAAAGATATCCTGAGTTAAGGAATTTAGCAATAAATGTGAATAGCATTTTCTGAAATTCTGGTTTTCTGCACAAATTTATAAATGTCAAAATGGGACATGTTTTCATTAATTTCAGCCTATATTTGATAGTCTAAATAGTTATATTTAGATATTATTAGATATATATAGATATATATAGATGTATCTATATCTGTATCTATACTAATAGATATACTAATAAATATGTAAAAGTATAGACTTCACAAATGCTAGGGACTTACAATGAAAAATTACCAAGATCGGTTCTCAGGCCCCATTTCCCAGACTTCATAATTACTTGCTTATATGTAATTCTCAAATAAGAAACACAACTAAAGAAAAGAGGTAAAATATTATGTGAATTTATAGATTACAAAAGAATTCCCAGTGATGTTCAATTAGCATGTTATACATGCAAAATACAGTCACGTGATTTAAGTTGTCAATAAAATCTATATACTTGATTTAAGGGAGGGCTACCGGTATAAACTAGAGAAATTGAATTTTGAATGCACTTTTTACTTTCAAATGCATGTCAGTTAGTAACTAAAATCACACTGATAAAAAACAAAATTAATTCATTTACTTATTCCAACAGTTGGCCTCAAAAAAAAAAATCTCAGCAAAATGGCTGTAGTGACTAGATTACACAGTTTTGATTTTAGCTCAAGAATTGTTTATGTACAACTAGATGTTCTGGGAATGCTGATAAATACTTCAATATGTAGTTACTTTAACCCCCTTGTATGGGTTTTTGTTTCATTTAATCCATTACAAAAGTGATCAATGAAGGTGATGTCTACACATCAGGTTTTTATTAAAACTATCACAAAATGTGAATTAGTGGAATTTATATCCAGCCAGGTGATTCCAATGAACACCCAGGGGTGAAAATGATTGTGTTGGTTTTCAGGACTTAGGCATATTTTTTGCTTCAGCCCTTGGGTGTTGACAAGTGGCAAATGTTTGGGTAGCTGAGTCCAGGCAGCATGACTCTATCAGGATTCACGTGAACCAGAGGCAAGAGGATGACATGGAGACAAGTTTAGGACACACAAAAATATCTTCCCTGAATTATTTATAAATGAAAAATACTATATAAGTGGTAAATTACCTACTAAAATAGTAGTTTCAACCTTGCACAATTTGGGACATTTAAATATAATTTTAGGTATGAATAACAAATTATATTTGCCATGTGCCAGACAATAGAGGTATTACTATAATTAATCCTAATGATGCAGGAACTGATCTTAGCCACAATTTACAGATGGGGACACAAAGCTACATGTGGGTGAAGGGGCAAGCAAGGGACAGTGGGAAAGCGGGAATCAGTTAGTTGGGTCCTAGGGCCTACTTCACCGTCATGCTATACTGACTGTATGAATGTGATTTTTTTTAGAGATGACTTTTATATCTACTCCTCATTTCATTTATATCAGTGATTATCAGGATATAAAAATAGAAGGGAAAAAGGTCATTTAGTGGGATCTTATAGAGATTGTAATTAATGGATAATTTTTGCTCTTTTTTTCTCACCAAAATGAAAAGTACAGTTGTTACTATTGAGACAAGTGATCTTAGCATAAGGTTTTCACTAATGTTAGAAACCACAGTACACCTAGAGCTAGTTTCTCTCAAACATATGGTGACAGGGTAAAATAAATGACCAGATACTTTAAATATTTATAATGTTTCATTAAACGTAAGACTCAGAAAACATGATACATTCTAGGCAAAGCAAAACAAACCGAAAACCCCACATTGTTTTAAAATTGTAAAGCAATATTGATTTTTTTTGAAAAAGCAAAGTTTCAGTAATGCATGTACAAAACTATATGTAAAGGCTTTTTTTGTATGGCAGTAACGGATGGGCCATATGAAGCACATTAATTGTTTTCAATCTGCAAGGTTTGGAACATTTATCAAAGCTCAATGAATGCCTTATGAAATAGAAGGTTTAAAACCGAGATTCCAATAAAAAACAATGACCCCAAATGTGTACAACTTTCACTGTCGTTATTACCTCTCTCCTACCACCTTTAACCACCCATCCCTCCACCACCACCATTTGCCATTTCCCATTCTAAATTTCTGAAAGTGTACAATTTGCATCTGTGCATGTGGTTCCTCCCTCCTTGCCCCCGGCACCTCTTTGCCCCAATTAATGAAACCTTCTTTCTGCCAAGTCCTAATCATACCTTAAAAAATCCAGCTACAAAGCCTGACAGTGGACAATGGTCTTCTGTCTACTACCAGTATACTACTATAAGTAGAGTAGTTTCCACTGAAGAATGAAACAAGGCAAAGGTCTAACTGAATCATATAAAGAGGCTTTCCCCCGCTAAAATGAATGTGTCCATCCCCTTCTCTACAACACCACCACTCTGATCAATTTGTATGCTGACATCTACCTTGGGCCAGGAGAGAAAGTAAGGAGAACAGGACATGCACATTTTTCAAAAGTTTCCACTGATTCTGAAAGTTACCATTATTTTACCCCCTGCAACCTGCCTGGTCTTGGAGGCCACAGTTTTTAATCTACAACCTCACAATAAATATTTCTGAAAGAATTCACCTGCCAAGTTCCCCTTCCAACAACCAGAAATAAAAATAAATGTTCAACCCTCCCTTAAAATTAAACGTGTATTCGTATTTACTTTTTCACTGAATGGAATGTGAGAAATAGTGCTGCGTTTAAAAAGGATTCTGTGCAACAAAAATGCTCCATTGTTTTCAAAATCCTGATCTATTTTATTCCTCCATCCATATAATTAAACAACAGTTTAATTATTGATATTCTTCAACTGTCCAGAGCAAGATTAAGGTTAAAAATGAAAACAAATTCATTTGCATTATGAAAGCATAAATTCAAGAGTCACTGTAACATAATAAAGAAGCTGCATGGCTGGATGCAAAAGATTTTTGTGGCAAATCCATATGGCAACCTTCAATTCAATCTTCCTGATTAAATACTCACGAAGTAGATGAAGAAACACACATGTCATCACAAACCAAGGGCTATTATTAAATACAATGATTGGAAGATTGTTTAAATTATCCCTAGTAAGAATGGGGAATGTTGACACTCAGAGATCACATTCATTTATATGGCAAGAGAAGCCTACTCTCAAAATCAAAAATTATGTCACTATATTACATCTGGCTTAGAGCCTAGTGTATAGTAGACACATGATAAATATTTCTTGAATGAATAAGTGCTATCATTTAATTATCCATCAAACATGAGACATAATACAAAAACACAAACACTTTCCCAATCAAAAATATCAGAATTAAGATGATAAAAATGCCAACTTCCATAAAATCTATTCCTGTTGAAAAAGCCTTATTAATTTGAACCATTTTTTTGTCCTAAATCACAATGACATTATTCTGCTTTTTTCAACTCCAGCATACTGTTTCTCAAACATGGCCAGCATGCTTCTGCCTCTGAACCTTTCCATTTGTTTGCCTTTGCCCCAGCTACCTGCATGGCTTGTTCTCTCCCTTCATTTAGGGCTCTCCTTAAACATTACCTCACCACAGAGGCCTTCCCTAACTGACTACCTCCATACAATCACACACACACAACATTTCCTTCTCCAAATCTACTCCCTGCCTCTTTCCCCTTTATCATTTATCACCATCTGATATGTCGTAAATATTTTGTAACTGTGTCCTCCCACTAAGAACACAAACTTCAGAAGAGAAGGAGTTAGTCTGCTTTCTTCACTGATATTTCCCCTGTATCTAAAACATGCTGAGAATATTGTAGGTAAGAATTGTTAGTGAAAGAGATGAATGAATGATTAAACCTAATTTTCTAAGTATCGTTGTTTATCTTTGTGGAAAAGTATCGTTTCAAAAAACCCCACTCTCTACTCTTATTTCTATCAATTCTAGAGAGACTGGGCTTTCCTATTTATAATTTAAATTGTAAGAATCATATACCTTTTATTAGTTGAACAAGGTCTCTCTACATTTTAACTGCACGTTATTTACAGAAAGAATTGGGACAGCCAGTCATATTCATTTGAATGTGACCAAATTACTGTATGTTAATCATTGCTTCTTATTAGGCCAGAAATTGTCAGTACTCTAACATTGTCTCTATAGTACATTCTTTCACAAGAATCTTATAATTCCATTAATCACCCCTATGAGATAATATCAGCATTTGAGGATTAAATGAGACATCACCCAGCACCATTTTTGGAGCTTCTAAGAAAGTACTTAGTCAAAATGTTTGGCCCCTCAGTTATCAGGAAAAGAGGAACAAGAAATACCAAAAGCAGTGGTCTACAAAAAAGGAGTATGGGATTATATTCTTTCATAATTGTTTCAAATAGATCAGTGTTGCTCAAAGTTTAATGGGCTTAGGAATCACTTGCGATCTTGCCAAATTGCAGATTCTGATTCTGGAGATCAGTGGGAGGATGGGGATTCTGCATTTTTAATAAGTTCTCAGATAATGTTGGACCTGTTGGTCCTTGAACCACCTTGATCTCTAAGAAATTCTCATTTTAACATTATTAGAAGAATTTAAAAATGAATTAACAAAACAGTGATACGAAATCACATGTAGGGATTTGAGATTATACATTGTTAAAATAGTCCTTGCAACAAATTCATTTGTTGGACTGGAAGTACCTGAAGAAATTAATTCAACTGTTCATCCATTCATTTATATATTCATATATGCAATCTGTTAGCCACTTCACTTGGGAGAAAACCCACCCATCATTTGTTCAGCATCTCCTCTGCTCTATTCATCACTCATGTATGTCATCTCATTTCAAGACTGGAACAGACGTGTGGGGAAAAAAGATGATCCAGATTTTTTAGACCTATTTTTCTCTCCAAAGTGTAGATGGTGATTCACAATGATTCGCCATGTTATGGCTGGTACTGTTACCCAGATACTATTCATATCCCTCCTCCTGCTGATGGAAACCAGAACAGAACTTCATGTGGCCTCCTTACTGACTCGCTTTCATTTTCCTTCCCCACCGTCACAAAGGCTTTACTTTCCCCCTGCATGTCCTAACCACAATTATCAGAGAAGTTGATGGAACTTGCTGTGCTTGTCTTCATGAGTCCTTGTAGAAATGTCTGTAAATCTCTTTTTCTCTCTGCAGGTTGCATTTTTCAATCAAATTAATGAGTTTATTCATAGAGAAGAAGATTTTCTGTTGTCCCTGTGCCAGTTGCCTTCTTGCACTTCCACAGTAGGAAGTTTTGTCTTTTTCTTCTTGCTCCCCTACCTCCCACCACCCAAAGGGTATTCTGCAGCATAAAATGCATCAAAACAAATATCATTTCACCTCCTCTCCTTAAGGTTTCCAACTCAAGTAGGTCAAGAGACAATGTCCTGTTTTCATTATTTTATTTTAATCATGCAATCAGTGGCACTTAGTTCTTTGATTCCAATTTCATAAATATTGTTAAAGATTTTTTTATCATTATATTCAAATAGCCAACATAATGTACATAATTAGTTTTTGGTGTAGTGTTCAATGATTCATTAGTTGCATAGATTTTTAATGGACTTTAATACTGCAGCATGCTGGTGTCAAAGCAGTGTGTGACTAGAAATATCTTTACAAACTTCTTTACCATATTAGCTTCATCATCAACTCATATCTATGAAGGTATCAGAATTATAGTGGAAAGAAATAAGAAAAGAACTAAATGGAAATGGAGTAAAAAGAGGAAGAAAGGAGGGAGAACCATCTGTGTTTTTGATTTATTTACTGACTTTTTAAAAATTTTAGCCAGTTTACAGTGCAATATTAGTTTCATCACTGACATACGACACCCAATGCTCATCACACCAAGTGCCCTCCTAAATATCTGTCACCCATCAAGACCATCTCCCCACCCCTCTCTCCATCAACCCTCAATTTGTTCTCTATCATTAAGAGTTTCTTATGATTTATTTCCTTCTATCCCTCCACACCCCTTCCCATATGTTCATATGTTTTCTTTCTTAAATTCCACATGAGTGAGATCATTTGGTATTTGTCTTCCTCTGAATGACTTATTTCACTTAGTATAATACTCTCTAGCTTTATCCATATAACTGCAAATGGCTAGATTTCATTCTTTTGCTGGCAGAGTAATATTCCAGTGTGTGTGTGTGTGTGTGTGTGTGTGTGTGTGTGTGTGTGTATCACATCTTTTTCATCCATTCATAATGACATTTCTTTATAAAGCATATTTCTAAGTATTTCAACTGTAAAATTTCAACTTCAAATGTAATTTCAATCACCCTGAACATGTTCCCTCACACCCAGGGAAAAGACCTGCAATCATATCCTTTGGGAAAAAAATGAACAAGGCAATTAAAACAAGGTGGAGATAAAGAGTGAAAAATACATATGAGGCAAAGTGTTAACCACAATGGTACAGTTAAATAGCACGTGGCTAGCAGTATTATTTACAATGGTGATCATTCTTTGCATTTTATAATTATTTTGCATTCACAATCTACTTTTTTTTTCCTCCCCAAATATGTTTATTTTAATTTTTCAGTGTTACAAGATTGATTGTTCATGCACCACACCCAGTGCTCCATGCAGTACGTGCCCTTCTCGATACCCACCACCAGGCTCACCCACCCACCACAATCTACTTTTTTTATACCCTATCACAGCCAGTATCTTTTTGAGGTGTGCCAGGTACACAGCAGAAGTGCTGCTGTTTCATCAATCACTAACTAAGAATCACAGAGGGGAAGTATGCTTCCAATTCACATAAATAGCTGTTTAAGAAAGTGAGACCTTATCCCTTAGGCAAATTAGAGTGAAGAGGAAATAGGAGCATTTTGCTACCTCACTATAGGTTTTTTTTTAATTTCTTGTTTTGTTTGATAATCGTTAATGTTTTATGGGATAGATAGTATTTCCCAGAAGCAACCTGTGTATAGCTAACATCTATGTGTATGAGGCAACGATATCTATTTCCAATACAAAAGGATCCTGACTGTTAAAAAGGCAAAATAAAGGAACTAAAATAAATAGAGCAGGCATAGTTTATAAATTAACTCCTGGGCTAAGTAAACAGAATATACTCCAATATTCAAGACCTGGTATCTCTTACCTGAGGTACTAAACTGACCTTATAACTGTCCTCTCTTCTTCCAGTGTCATTACTGATATTTCCTTTTTTTTTTCAATTTCATTTCTTCAGTATTATAAGATTCATTGTTCATGTACTACACCTGATGCTCCATGCAATATATACCCCCCTCAATACCCACCACCGGGCTCACCCAACCCCCCCCCCACCCTCCCCTTCAAAACCTTCAGTTTGTTGCTCAGAAGATGCCTGGGAATAAACCTAACCAAAGAGGTAAAGGATCTGTACTCGAGGAACTACAGAACATTCATGAAAGAAATTGAAGAAGACACAAAGGTGGAAAAGCATTCCATGCTCATGGATCAGAAGAATAAACATTATTAAAATGTCTATACTGCCCAGAACAATCTATACTTTCAGTGCCATGCCGATCAAAATTCTACCGGCATTTTTCAAAGGGCTGGAACAATCCTAAAATTTGTATGGAACCAGAAAAGACCGTGAATTGCTAAGGAAATGTTAAAGAAAAACAAAGCTGAGGGCATCACATTGTTTGATTTCTAGCTTTACTACAAAGCAGCGATCACCAAGACAGCATGGTATTGGCACAAAAACAGACACATGGACCAGTGTAACAGAGTAGAGAGCCCAGATATGGACACGCAACTCTATGGTCAAATAATCTTCAACAAAGCAGGAAAAAATATCCAGTGGAAAAAAGACAGTCTCTTAAATAAATGGTGCTGGGAAAATTGGACAGCTATATATAGAAGAATGAAACTTGACCATTCTCTTACATCATACACAAAGATAAATTCGAAATGGATAAAAGACCTCAACGTGAGGCAGAAACCTATCAAAATCTTAGAGGAGAACATAGGCAGTAACCTCTTCGACATCAGCCACAGCAACTTCTTTCAGGACACGTCTCCAAAGGCAAAGGAAACAAAAGTGAAAATGAACTTTTGGGACTTCATCAAGATAAAAAGCTTCTGCACAGCAAAGGAAACAGGCAACAAAACAATCAGGCAACCCACAGAATGGGAGAAGATATTCACAAATGACACTACAGACAAAGGTCTGATATCTAAGATCTATAAAGAACTCCTCAAACTCAACACTCACAAGACAGATAATCACATCAAAAAATGGGCAGAAGACATGAACAGACACTGCTCCAAAGAAGACATACAAATAGCTAACAAACACATGAGAAAATGTTCATCATCATTAACCATCAGGGAGATTCAAATCAAAACCACAATGAGATAACACCTTATACCATTTAGAATGGCCAAAATCAACAAGATAGTAAACAACAAATGCTGGAGAGGATGTGGAGAAAGGGGAACCCTCTTCCACTGTTGGTGGGAAGGCAAGTTGGTGCAGCCACTTTGGAAAACAGTGTGGAGATTCCTCAAGAAAGTAAAAATAGAGCTACCCTATGACCCTGCAATGGCACTACTGGGTATTTACCCCAAAGATACACATGCAGTGCAAAGAAGGGCCACATGTACCCCAATGTTCATAGCAGCAATGGCCACAATCACCAAACTGTGGAAAGAGCAAAGACGCCCTTCAAGAGATGAATGGATAAAGAAGATATGGTCCATATATACAATGGAATATTATGCCTCCATCAGAAAGGATGAATACCCAACTTTTGTATCAACATGGACGGGACTGGAAGAGATTATGTGGAGTGAAATAAATCAAGCAGAAGGAGTCAATTATCATATGGTTTCACTTATGTGTGGAGCATAAGGAAAAACATGGAGGACATTGTGAGAAGGAAAGGAAGGGTGAATTGGGGGAAATCAGAGGGGGAGATGAACCATGAGAGACTCTGGACTCTGAGCAACAAATTACTGATATTTCCTTTACCTGTCTCCCCCCTACATAAAACGTTCTTGTGGTGGGGCACCTGGGTGGCACAGTCGGTTAAGTGTCCAAACCTTTGTTTCAGCTCAGGTCATGATCTCATGGTGGTGGGATAGAGCCCCATTTCGGGCTTTGCACTAAGTACAGAGTCTGTTTGGGATTCTTTCTTCCTCTCCTTCTGCCACTTCCACTCGTGCTCTCACACATTCATACATACATACATACATAAATGATCTATCTTTAAAAAAAAACTCCTGGTGGCTTTTTCTTGCATTTATGCTAGAACTCAAAGCCCTTATCTCTTACCCTGACTGACACCGCCACATCAGAGATGACCTTTATCTTTGTTTTAATCCCGTTTTATACCGTGGTCATCTAACCTTCCCTCCTGCAACTCCCCTTTCACCATGAACTTTCGCTTCCTCTAACCAGCTAGTTGTTCCTCTTTTAGGGCCTTGGCATTGGCTGTTCCCTCTGCCTGAAATGTTACCCTCCTCATCTACAAATTGTCATTCTTTCTTGTCATTCAAATTGAAGTTAAATGGTAACACCCGGGAAATAATATTCTTGGATCACAAAGGCTAAATATCAGATAGGAATAAGTTTTCTAAAGAAATTAAAAGGTACTGTGACACAGAGATGCTTCTCCTTCCTTTTTTCTTCTTATATTCTTTTTTTAACAGCCTCTCTATAGCTTCAGGAGATCTGCAACTTAACCTCTTATGACCAAATACTATACCCCTAGTGACTGGAAATGTATCTGATATCTTGAGGCACTCCATTAATGTTTGTTAATACTTGCACATATTTGTGTGTATGTGTGTGTGTAGACTTTTACATATATATATATATTTAATATATATGTATATATCAATGCATATATATCAAATATGATTTTATTATTGCTGGCAAATATGTTGGTAGATAATATATATAATTGTCAAATGTAATTATTCACAGATTTTAGTTATAAGCTTATTTGTACTCCCAACTAGTTTGTTTTTTGTTTTATTTTTGGGGTTTTTTTTGTTGGTTTTTGTTTTGTTTTGTTTTGTTTTTACTTTTGCTTTAAGATCGCAACTTAAGAATTCTAGCATGGAAGGACGCCCGGGTGGCTTCACCAGTTAAGTGGCTGCCTTTGGCTCAGGTCATGATCCTAAGGTCCTGGGAATGAGTCCAGCATTGGGCTCCTTGCTCAGTGGGGCTCCTGCTTGTCCCTCTGCCTGCCACTCCCCCTGCTTGTGCTCACTCTCTCTCTGATTTAAAAAAAAAAAAAAAAAAAGAATTCTAGCATGGCTTCAGTTATATCTCATATGCCTAGATAAACCTTAATTATCATTCCACTCATCACTAAAGCTAGGCTTAGGCAGAAATGATGGCTTCTGATGGAGTCTATCCACACTCTGTCTTCGCAAAGGAGATGAAAAAATGTAGACTGACCCATTTTTGTTTACTAGCAATTTACCATGCCTTCCTACACACCTTTGGAAACAATAGGTGATGTCCCATATGAAGCTAGTCATCAATACGGTCATGATAATAGAAAGTGAACAGGTACCAATTTATATAAACATGAATTATTCTTTTTTTAAAAAAATACTGACAACATTCTATTGTCATAATTAGCTCTTTGGTTCCTCCAAAAAAATCTATTAAGAGTCAGATCTAGTATAGTTTGCATAATGGCTTATCTCATTTAGAATTTAATAGGTTTTATGCATGAACACACTCAAAGTTAGTTAAAGTGGTATGGAAGTTACTTTTACAAACTCACAAAAGATTTCTGAATTTGCTTTGGGAAATAATACTTCGTGTATGATTATTTCAACAAATTGTCCAGAAAAGACTATGTGCAACAAGTGGTTCCCTATTAGTTTCTCATTTTCAAAACCCTGTTTTAGCAAAAACTATGGCAGCTAAGAGGATGCCCTTGCCTTCCTAATAGTCATTCCAAAAGCTTAAACACAAACCAAAGTGTTTAAAACTGAAGTGCCCAAATCTTCCCTTAAGATAAACTTATTTTTGATGTCAAGCTTAGCTAAGGACTGATGTTGCCATTTTAGCTTTTCCATCTTCCAGTGGGAAGGGGGTGAGGAAATTCATGCATACACACATATATGTATGCGTGTGTGTGGATGTGGATGTATGTAAATATGGATGTGTGCCCTATCATCCATGCATGTGTATCTATGCTGTCATCTATCATCTAATGGTAGATATCCCTTTAAGATGAGTTTTTAATTTTTTATTAAGCTTTTTAAATTTTTTTAAAGATTTTATTTATTTGTCAGAGAGAGAGAGAGCGCACAAGAAGGCAAAGTGGCAGGCAGAGGCAGAGGGAGAAGCAGGCTCCTTGCTTAGCAGGGGATGTGGGACTCGATCCCAGGACCCTGGGATCATGACCTGAGCCGAAGGCAGCTGCTTAACCAACTGAGCCACCCAGGCGTCCCTAAACTTTTTTTTTCCTTAGAACAGATTAAAAATTGGGGATTTTACTTTGAGGTTGAATTTACCTTTTCTTGTAACTCAGTCTCAAACTGCAATTCATTAACTAATTGGTACAGACACTTGATGCCATATTATCAGTCTTATTTAAAAAAGGGATTGAGGTACAACAGAAGTAATTAGCCTCCAGAAGAGAATGGGGAAAGAGAAGGTCGGAAGGAGATGACAGTGGTTTCCCTGTGGGATTTTAAAAACAAGCAAATTTTGTCTGAGGTTGCTTTGTTTAAGTTGGACAGCTCGGTAAAAATGGAAGTTGTAACCTGAAGAAGGCTGGGATGTGACCACAAGTAGGAGGCTCTACATCTTATAATTTATGATGATAAGTGGGTGGAATAAATCAGTTGACCCTTGGGCATGGGTACAGGGCTGACTCGAGCATTCCAATACAGCTGGTGTACCTCTCACTTCCAGGGTCTGCTGCCATCATTAAAATGATCACAGCAGGGGAAAATGTCAGGATGTAGAGGCTAGTATCTTCTGGTTTGGAATACCAATATTTGTGAAAATTCTATCCTATATAGGCCTTATTTTTTCTTTCAAAAGACATGAGTTTAAAAATGTGTTTCTCCCTCTCCCTATTGTCACGCTATAATTTAGTACTGAAATAGCAATCTTCCCAGCATATCTAATGAGTTTCTTTGGTCCTATTTTAAAGCTTTTAATCTTCATAAATAATAGCTAAGTAAACTTAAGGCGCTTGGACAATTTCTTTTGCTTAATGTATTCAAATCCACAGTTGGCACTTCATTTCTTTTCATTTAAAAATAAATCTATCTTGTTTCGATAGGCTCTACATGAATACACACACCTAACAATATAAATCAAAGCAATACATCCAGAATGATGAGATCTACTTGTTACCTTCAGAAGAAACATACCATTTTCAGATGTCTCAAAAATTCTTTTTTGATAAAGTCAATATATATTCTTAAAATAATTCACAACCATACAATAGTTGCATAAGGATTTCCAAATACAGATGAGAAACATTTTTTCAAGAGGATTTCCTTAAACACATGAGAAACTATTTAATATTTTGAGAGCTTTTCCTTCAGAAGAGAAGTTTCCTATCAACTGTACCTAATAGGTGATTTTATGTGCATGGCTTCCCATTTATACTCCCATGCCTTCTAGAGTCACGTTTTAATTTTTGGAGAAAACTGAGAAAATGTTATCTACAGGACCAGTTTTGGCAAGTTTTAAAGCAGAGTTCTGTAGATAATGGTCCCTCTACCCAACATCTCCACATTAATTATAAAAGTGAAAAACAAAATGAAACAGACACGAAAATTCAACCAAAACATCCCCTAAAAAAAAAAGAGCTACATATCTTGGAAACCAACTGAGAATCCCAAATGAAACAAACTGCATCTAAATAACAGTAAGATCCCAAAACTTGCTATTTTTAGGAATTAAAAATAAAGACTTACTTGCTTTGTTTCTCCATGCTAGCTACCCTGAGGCATTCCCATCTTGAATTTAGGAGATTCATTTGTTCTTGTACTTCACTTTCTTCATCTTCTGATAATTTCCCTGCTCCAATCAGCTGACTTCCCAGTTGTAGAACATTACCGACCCGTCCCTGATGGGATGTCAAATCCATCATGAACCCCTGACAGGGAAAGAAGGTGACAAAAGTTGATACTTTAAGTCAGTTCATATGGTCTTGATTTTTTTTTTCAATTTTAAATCTGTAGCCCATTTAAATTATATTCTCAGTAAAAGGATTTTTTTTTTTAATTTAAGAAAACCCAATACTGATTTTAATATGAATTAAAGGCAATTATTAGCTTAGGTCAACTTCTATAGAATCATATCCTGAGAAAGGGATTTGCGTGCAAGTGACTTACTAAGTCAAAGCTCCTGGGGAGACCCTCAAAGGAACCAAAGTAGCAGAAAACAAGTTAGGAAAGGGGCGGAAAGCAAATATGTCATTTCAGGCAAAGTCTCCCACTATGGGTAGTACGGCCTGATATCACACACTGGAGTGTATATATTACAGAGTATATTACTCTGGAGCGTAAGTTATATCTTAGCACTGCCTCGACCCAAGAAAAATGAGCTAGGCTCTCATATCCCTGGCATGAGTCACTGGCAAAAATCAGACCGCAGCAACTTCAAGCGTCATTCTTCAAGGCAGAACTTCAAATGCTGGCTGGTGGAATCCCATGCCCATAAATATTTATTTGTTTTCATCTCAAAATAAAAACTGAATTACCAAAACAAAAGGATTTATAGCGTAATTGAGATAACGAGACTTGCCATTATGACTAGTCATGAGCTTTATTTCAAAAATCAATATTTTGCTTTACCTCATGAGTATGAAACTGATCTTTCACTTCTTCCACATCATTAGAAATCTCTCCTTGGGCTTGTAATGTGTCCTCAGCTGAAAGAAGCCACGAGAGTACTTCTTCTAAAGCTGTTTGGTAACTGTCCAGGTTTACTTCAGTCTCCATTAATGAACGGCCAAATGACTTATCTTCAGGAGCTTCCACACGCTGAACGATAAAATAAATTGGGTGTTATACAATTAGTATCTCTGCAGACTGTTCTAATACATTACGCAATAAATCAAATGAAATTATTTACAATGCTAGAAATGTCCACTTGCATTATCAGAGACATAAACAGCAGACACATACAAAAGCAAGTCTGCATTTTAACATCTCACAAATATACCTCCAAATTCTTAAATGGCAGTTGAAATCCACTTCAAGTTAGTATTTTATTAAAGCTTTTCTGGATTACTATAAGGAGTGAATTAATGCATCATCTCTTCGTGTGGTATTTTTAACGCTACTAATTTTTATCCACAGGTAACTTTTTTCATTTCATATTTTCATTCCCTTACATATATGCATTATTGGTATTATATGTACATACTTTTATAATGGCATTAAAGGAAACGTCTCTTCCCAAGAGATGGGAATGAAATATTTCTGAAGATTTAAAGAGCAGAAACGTAATCAGTATGAAAATTAGTGGGAAAAGAAGGTAAAATTTAAAGAGAAATAACTCATTCACACATCTGAAATTTGTAACAGTATGATGACTTCTATAAATTCAGCTTCTATTTACAGAAGACCATGGTTTCAGTGGCAAGACATCATCTTAGGAGAAGAGAAATACGAAGTATTTGCTCCCACATTTCATTAGAAACCATAAAGCTGAGACCAACAGGGGCAAAGTGGCCATGATTCTAAAGAGAAGATACAGGCCACCTCTGAAGGCACTGCTAACAGGGGACCAGTTTTACAGTCCCCACCACCTTCAGTCCACTACCTAGCTCAAAGGTATTGAAGAAGAAGCATGGAGACTGACTGGAGAAAACTAATGAGAAAAGATTCCTGTGGACTAGCTAGAGCACTATGCACATACCTTCTCCCTTCCTCAAGCCAGGGAGCTTGAGACTTGAGAAGAATCACCTGGAGAGGGTAGGGTAGTTTCCAGGATGGAATATTGACCTCTAAACTTGGTTGTATGTCAGCAGGGATTCCCAAACTATGGAAGCAGTACCACCAAGTGACAGGAGAGAACTCTTGGGACATTCTCTGTGTCTGCTGCATTAATATTAGGGCAATTGTCAATGGTCAGAATTTGAACAAATAAGAATATATGCATGAATTTTTCTTTGGGTCAAATATACTTGTGGCAGGTGGCTAGGCTTCAAAAATCCTAAGAAGGACTGCACTCAAGAGGGTTTTCTGCTGAAGTAAGGGACAGAGACAAACTGATGACATAGTTAAGCAAAGATATTGGAGAAATATTCAGAGAGGAATCTTCTGTATACTCCAAAGATAGCAAGCAAGCACTGGGCCCTAACAAACAAGGTTCTGCAAAGGAAACAAAATGCAGGGTAGAAGAACCAGAAGCTACTTGGAAGACTGCATGATTGTTCCTAGGAAAAGATCCATCCTTTCAATGGCTTTCCTCTGCCATGTCTGCCTAGAATTTCTAGTCCCTCCCAATGCTGGGCCTTATCCCACTGAGCTGCCAGCACCAACCTAACTGTGCTCTTCTGATAAATTCTCCAACTTTAAAGCTTTGTTATTATAAATTTGTTCTACTATTAAGTCCTTTAAGATGAAAAGACATAGGGGCACCATGTGGTGTGAGATTTTCATCAAGTGATGCACTCTGCATCTGTTTCTAGAGAACTGGCAGAAATATGTCATCCTAAGTCAAAATCGCCCAACTCTACTATCTCACACAGAACGTAAGTACACTGAGAGAGCTATCCGCATGGGTCCACCTCAAGGCCAAGACAAATTTCTGAAAGTCTGAGGAGTGTGAACAAATTCCATGATGTATCTCTTCTCTCCACCCCTCAGTACTATTAGTAATAAATATCAAAGTCAGCATTAAGAGGAGAAAAGTCACAAAAAGGTAGCCTGGGACATGTATATAGACAGGACCAGCTTCATGGTTGTGCAATCTGAGTAGCTGTGTGGTGCCCCAAGGCTCAGAAGGACACCTTGCTTGTTTTATCTGCTTCTTGACATTGCCACTTTAAAATCCTTAATAAGTTTATCTCTGAATGTGAGTAATATAAGTGAAGTCCAGTAAGGTGACAAAGGGTGCACATGTGTAGAGGAAGTAAGTACAATATGTGTGTTCACCCCTCTTTTCATATAGTGTTGCTGATGTTCCATGGGCAGAGAATGCTAGTGGACACACGGTATGTGGGGATTTACCAACACTAGAGGCAAGTGCAAGGTAAGTATGTCTATGAATGAGTGATGGCGCTAACAGCCCCGGGACACTTTGCTTTCTGTGTGACCAGAACCTGCTTCCAATGCAGAAAGAAGGCAGTTCCAAGAAAACATGAACAACCAAAGAGCCCTTCAATATCCTTCCTTACTCATATTTCTTTCCCATATTAGCCAACTATTTAGACTGGAATTCATGACAGAGAAAGAAAGGGAAAGGGCAACCCGTGGTTCCTTGTCCTTTTCATCCTCCCTCATCCGAATGCTGAAAGTAGGCAATATTAGTAGAATGTGCACCTAACAAGAAGTGAAATAAAAACCGCTAAGTTATTTGTGCACCGTTTCCACATTAAGAATGAAATACATAGGCACATATAAGCTATGAGACACAAATTGTGTAGTGCTGGTGATTCCGCATGAGTTACATGGTCTTATACTTGCATTTATAACTGCAATTGCACAATATAACAATGAGCAGTAAAACTCATGCTAATACTTTAAAATTTTAATTTTCTTTATTCAGTCTGAAGTTAAACAGCAAATAAAAAACACAAGGGCATATCGAGAAAGAGAGACCATGGAATAAAGGAAACAGCTTTATATTTTAATTGTAACAGCACTTTCCTTCCTGCTTTTTGAACAAGGGGCTCTGTATACATTTTTCACTGTATTGCACATCGTGTAGCCAGCCCTGTGAATAGATTAAAAAAAATTTCTGGATATTTTGACTCCTCTGGGTTACAGGTGAGAGGAGATGGGTGCTTTATTATTATGTACAGTAGAATATGGGTGAAAAGTCCAGAGGCTTGGGAGGCAGTCAGTGTTTGAATCTTGACTCTGGCCTGAGGTCTTGTTACCCTGAGAAGGTTACTTAGCCCCATCATTAGACTTAGTTTCTTCCTATGCAGAACAGGAGCAATAATACTTTCTTAAAAAGACTGAGGTAAAAGTTGGAGAACAGTATATAAAGTGTTTAGCAGAATGTTTGACCTCGTGCAAGAACCCAATAAAGTGCATGATAACTGTAATTATTTTTGGATTCTTATATACATAAGAACCATTATGAAACACAACCTGCTCAAATATTACCTTCTTAATTCACTGGTAGGACTAGAAAAGCCAGAAAATTAGTATAGGGAAAAAAATGATCCAAAAAAATTCTAAGAGTAAACATCAAATAAATCCAACCTTTCTGAACCTTGAACATCAACATAGCTCCTACATAAAAGTTCTAAAAATCATTAATGATCTTGATTTCAAATTATCTTCATGAAATGACCAACTGTAAACAACACTGTTACTCAAGTAACACAACACTACATTTTCCCAATGTACAATTTGGATTAGAAAAGTAAACACTCCCATCGATAGATAAGTGGATAGAGAAGATGTGACATATATACACAATGGAATATAACTCAAGCATAAAAGAGAAGGAAATCTTGCCACTTGTGACAACACAGATAGACCTAGAGGGCATTATACTAAGTGAAATAACTCAGAGAAAGACAAATACAGTATGACTTCACTTATACATGGGATCTAAAAAACAAAACAGACACAGAGTGATAAATACAGAAAACAAACTGGTGGTTGTCAGAGGGGAGTGGGGGACAGGTGAAATAGGTGAAGAGGATGAAGAGGTACAAACTTCCAGTTATAAAATGCATAAGTCACGAGTATGTAAAGTACCAAAAAGGAAATACAGTCAATAATATAACACTGGTGACAGATGGTAAGTAGACTTATTATGGTGATCATTTCATGATCTATATAAATGTCAAATCACTAGTTGTACACCCAAAACTAGTATAATATTGTATGCCAACTACACTTCAATAGAAATAAAATAAATAAACACTTCATGATTTACTGATATTTACAGAGGCTTGAAATTTTGGAGACAATTTTAAAAGTCAAATCTTTATAGTCAAGGACATGATGTCTAGCACTCATAAATTCTGAATCTAGAAGTTTTGTCTGAGGATGTTCATAAAACAGAAACTTGGCAGAGACAGTCTTATTAAAGCTAAATTCAAACATGAATAAGCTGTGTAAAATAACACGAATAATTCAATTAATCATTATTTACAACCATAAATTCAACTCCACATATATAGATGATTATGGTCAAAATTGTCAGCTGGGCTCTGAGTAATTCTTTCTTTGTCTAGACCACTATTTTTCAAATTTTTTAGTCATGATCCATCAGTGATTCATGAAATCATTTTAGCGGGGCATGATAACAAATATTTAATAGGTCATGAGCAGGAATATTCTATTTAAAATAAAATAAAATAAGTGATACTAGCTATGTCATTCACACTAAGGATTAATATTGTTCTGTGAGCTTTTGTTTCAGATACACATATCTACATATCTACGTGTACATATATATGTTCTGGATCAAAATTAAAAAAATCATTTCCTGTAGTTCACAAAATAAAATTGGAAACAGTTCTGGAATTTCAGCATAGGAAGACCCATGACAGAAGAAATGTACTTGAATTTCATATTTGCACATTTTCAAGAGAACCCATGGAACAAAACACATTCTTTACAAATCCATCTTTAACAATGGTGGTTCCCAAGCTCCTTTAGAACTTTCCAAGTGTAATCCAAAATTGACCACTATATGTGAAGGGCAGGGAGAGACCAAATAAAGATGCAGGCCACTCCAGGTTGGTAGGTGGCAAGTTTAATAAGCAAGCTAACTTACATATAAGCCTTGTTTATATAGAGACCTTAACAGGGTTCAGTCACATATACGGTCCAGATGGGCTCAACATCAAAGCACTCTCTCAAGGCTGGATCCTTGGAGCAGCTCTAGAAGTGGGGAAGGCAAGTGGAATACACATTCCAAGGTCAGGGGAGGGTGTGAAGGGACAAAGGGCCTCCAATTGACATAGTCCAGCTCAGGGGTCAACAGGCAGTCATGTCCTCTCAATGACCTTCCCCAACAAAGAGAGAACTTAGAGATATGTAAAAAGGCTAACACTTTCGGTTTCAGCTCCTCAAAATATATATTCTTTGCCATTGTATTTCACATTTCACCTAACCTCGTGGCTAGTTCATACATATCACGGTATCAAAGAAAATTTTTTAGGAAACATGATCTTTGATTTTTATAGACGATCTATGCATAAGGATGATATGAATGATCATGAATGATCATGAATGAATTCATATGATCATGAATGAAGATGCCAATATCATCAACTGGAACTAATTTTTTTTCCCAGGCTTCAATCTTATTTTAATTTCTGACTTTATCACAGTGGTTTATGTTTCTCTGCAGTACATTGGGCAAATAATGATTCAGATGAGAGGCATAACAATAGATAGATGAAACAATTCTGGTGGTTTTCAATATTAAGAACATTAAAATTTATTCAACATTATCCACAGACTTCAGAGGCTTAATGATTGTGCTTTTATGTGAACACTTAATAGATTTTGTCACCTATGTTCCTTGAAGATGTTGGCTACTGCAAAAAGCTGGAAGAGTAGAGAGGAGAAAATGAAGTAATGAGGGAAGACAAATGAATCTGCTTGAGTCCTGCAATGTCTAGGACAAACGTCTGGAAACTGATTTCTAGTGACAGAAATTGCTGCAATAAAATATAGAGCAACAGCCTTAACACTACTCCATGCCTAACTTTTTTTTTTTTTAAACCCAGTTTGCTATCTGTCTGATCTTGGGTAAGTTATTTAATCTCTAGTCATCTCAGTTTCCCCATCTCTCAAACAAAGAAAATAAAAATATATCTCCATAGGACTGTTGAAAAGATTATATGAGATGATGCATATAAAATGCAGAGCACATTCTAGTTTCCAAGAAATATTTCACAATGCCTGTATTTGGGGACCAATGTTCATTGAAATGGCAAATGACTTTTATGAGGAAACACAGTTGAATGAGCTATGTGTATTTTTAGAAGCATGATTTTGGCAATTCAAACTGAGATAAGTCATCAAATGGCTACATATAGGTAGTGAAATCAGCAATCCAGTAAACCACAAAGCTCTTAGAAAAATAGCTGGGATGTTTCCAGAGGGCACAATCTATTACTCAGTAGTTTTATATTTCTGTTGAAACCAGTCTATTTTGGAAACTTCCCCAAATGCAACCTTAAAATGTGATAGGAATTTTAACCTGGATAAAAACAGTTTTATTGTTCTTGAATGTATAAACACTTCAAGAACATTTGAAATTTTTATCACATGGCTCCTTTAAATGTGCCATACTTTTTTATAGAGTCAAGTCAATGCATGCATGATGAACTTTTTGGTGCATTCTATAATCTTTTTATTCTTCAATGAAAAATTATTTGAAAGCTGAGGATTATAGAGGGATAACCAAGTGATTCTTTTACTAAATTACAGGAGAATAGTTCACAGGAACCAGGATTAGTATGTGGAAAAATTCTCACCACATTTCTACTGCGTACCCTCAGAGATATAACACGTAAACGGGAGTTTTATTTACAGTATAAAAAATGATTACAGAAATGATTTATGGGAAATTAATCCATCACATAGCACTGTACATGACATTCACTCTAAGCATACCATTAAATAGGTGATTTTTAATACTGCTGTTTCTAAAATTCAGTTCCAAGTTAAGCCCTAATGAGAATTTAGGAAAAATTATGGTCTGCTGTTATGGCAATATTAAAAAAAACAATCACAACAACAACAACTACATCTATAAAAGCAATAACAACAGCTGCTATTATTTATTGGGCACTTAGTGTCAGTCAATTTTCTAGGCACTTAACGTGCACTATATCATTTCTCACCACATCACATCAGCGTGATAGAGGATAGGAGGATGAGGAAGTGGGAGCAGAAAAATTAAAGAATATGCCAAAGCTCACAAAGGTTATTTGCTCTTCTGTGATTTCAAGCCAAGTTGATTGGATTACAAACACATATCTTTACCACAATTTGATACATCTCTATTAATAAAGAAAATAAGTTCAAAATCTATGAAACAGGGGAGATGGAGGGGGATGGGATAACTGGGCGATAGGAGCTGAGGAGGGCACTTGATGTAATGAGCACTCGGTGTGATATGCAACTGATGAATCACTAAACTCTATCTCTGAAACTAGTAATACACTCTATGTTAATGAACTGAATTTAAATAAAAGTAAATTAAAAATAAAGAATATGAAGCAGCATCTTCATAAAATATCTTAGTAAGACTTCTTAAAAACAAAATAATATTTTTTCATGTATCTGTTGGCCATTTGGATGTCCTCTTTACTGAAAATGTTGAAAATAGAGCTACCCTACAATCCAGCAATCGCACTACTGGGTATTTACCCTCAAGATACAAATGTAGTGATCTGAAAGGTCACATGCACCCAAATGTTTATAGCAGCAATGTCCACAATAGTCAAACTACGGAAAGAACCTAAATGTCCATCAACAGATGAATGGATCAAGAAGATGTGGTATATATATACAATGGAATACTATGCAGCCATCAAGAGAAACGAAATCTTGCCATTTGCAACGACGTGGATGGAACTAGAGGGTATTATGCTAAGCGAAATAAGTCAGTCAGAGAAAAACAATTATCATATGATCACTCTGATATGAAGAATTTGAGAGGCAGGCCAGGGGGTCATCGGGGGTGGGGAAAGAAATGAAACAAGATGGGATGGGGAAGGAGACAAACCATAGAGACTACTAAACTCACGAAACAAACTAAGGGTGGCTGGGAGGTGGGGGGGGTAGGGTTATGGACATTGGGGAGGGTATGTGCTATGGTAAGTGCTGTGAAATGTGTAAACCTGATGATTCACAGATGTGTACCCTGGGGCAAATAATACATTATATGTTAATAACAAATTTTAAAAAAAGCAAAAAAAATAATATATATATATAATTTATCTGTAACTCTGTATAGTGATAGGTGTTAAATAGACTACTATGATCATTTTACAATATTGTGAATCATTATGTTATATGCAGGTGGTGTATACTTGAAACTAATATAATGTTACATTACAATTACATCTCAATAGAAACAAACAAATACATAAATAATAAAATTATTAGGGTAAGTTATAGCTCAGGTTCACTAAAAAAAAAAAAAAAAAAATGTTATTGAGCTAACATTCTAACTCAAATCTCCTTAGTCACTTTGGAAGGATTTCAATTTCAAATGGCAAATGTGTTACAAATTGTCTTATGCCAAGTTTATGAGTCCACTTAAGAAAGCTAAAAAAAAAGTTGATAAGAGATAGTCAAAGCCATTCCATTCAGCTTATAATTCAGCTAATCAATTTTGCCTTGAAAAATTATCCGTGTTTTTTTTTTCCTTTTCTGCACTTCCATAATTGCAGAGGCAATGGTTTTGAAACCACTAAAAAATAATACCTGGGCCCCATAATGTTAGTGAGTCAGAAATCAAATACAGAGTTCAGAATAATGCTTGCATTACAAAGACACTGATATCACACCAAAAAAGAGGACAACAAAAGGTCAAAATATGATATAGCCCAGCTGATGGTGCAGACTCTCTTTTACAAGACAAAGCAAGATGAGCAAAAGTAAGGCAATATTACTAGAAAATAATAAATATTTTCTAAAGGAAGACATGTTCCAAACCCATCATTTGAACCCTATACTTTCTATAATTCCTATCACTTGCCTTTCATTTTTAATATCAGCTAAGCTAATTTTCTTCACTATTACAGAATGTCTCACAGAATGCTATATTGTGCTTAGCATGCTCTGTTTAAGAAGACAAAAGAAGTGTATCATCTGCATACATATGTGTTATGTATATGTATATATTTACATTTAAAAATCTCACTCCAAAATCTATTACACAAATGGTTATGGAACCAAAGTGTCCATCTTGATACCTAGAGAAAACTGGCCAAAGCAAAGACTGCTGGTCCTTCAATATCTGTCCTCCTCCATTTCTTATATATTAGGAGAAAGTCGAGGTGACAATTTGGCTATCCAGAATATAAACTATAGTTTCCAGTTTCCCTTGAAGTTAGGTGTGGCATGTGCCCAGATACTGGCAAGAAGAATAGGATGTGTGCAACTTCACTGTCAAGACTTAAGTAGAATCAATATGCCTTCCTCTTTGTACTTTCCTTCTTCCCACAATCTGTCATGCAGACATGACGGTGAGCTATCCTTGGTCATGGGGATAACAGAGCAACATGGCAAAAGGATCTTGTTCCTTGAATGGGCAGAGCTTTCTTACAAAGCCCGGACCAACCAATCTAGATAATTCTGAAAGACAAATAAACTTGTTGCTTAGATAATCCATTTCTATTTTGTGTCTTTGTTTCTTCCACAAAACTTATAGCTTATCTAATACACTAGCATTCGCTAAGTTTCTAGGAGCTAAGACTTTACTATAAAATGTATGTATTTCTAAGAGTTAATATGTGACTTTAAAATAACCTTTCTACCATAAAATCATATGTCTGTCTGCTTAATATATCCTCCTTCTCTGGAACATATTCTCAATGAAGATTCCAGTTCATTGTGTTTTATCATTTTTCAACTCATATAACTTTTTAAATTTTCCCCAGATTTATTGATATAGTTTACATTGTGTAAATTTAAGGTATGCATGTTGATTTGAAACATATATGTTACAATATAATTACGAGTGTAGCTTTAAATAACACCACCATCATTTCACATAGTAACCATTTCTTTTTTTGTGGTGAGAACATTTATGATCTACTCTCTTAGCAACTTGCAAGTATATAATATAGTATATACCTTGAGACATTACACAAATTGCTATATTCTTTGAAGGCAGAGACCTTATCCCATGCCTAACAGAAGACACAATACAAAGATAACTAATAAACACTAATTGAATTAAATTGTTTTGGGTATATAATTTTAATTTATCATTGAAACCCATTTGCTCTTCCACTTTATGGTCTCACACAAACTATGTTTCAACCAATGACCATGTCTGGAAAAATACGAGTATCATGGTGTGAAACATTCAAGATTTTAAATATGTACTTTTTCTACCCCTTTGATAATTCATATATGTGTATGTTTATTGTTTATTTCCTTTTCTTTCTCTAATTTATTTAATTCTACTTTTTCATATTTTATTGGGCATATATTTCCTCTCTAAATTATAGTATCTTTTGTTTCTTTGTTTCCTCTTTTCTTGACCTCCTCCTCAGAATTTTTGTCTTGGCTATTATCACCTATAGAGTAATAGGCCCTTTCCTATAAAATCAAAAAGGATTGAATATAAGTAATCATTGCTACAAGAAACTCTTTTAGGCCAATGAAAGTTTAGAAAGAAAATAATGGAAGATTTAAGTACCTAATATAAAAGATTTGTCCTTTTTATTAATATAGTTCAATAAAGTTTTTTATAAGTATCAATAAATTCCTATATAAAACAGCTTTCTCAAGAATTCATTAAGTAGTGGATGAAGAGAATCCAGCTTTATGATTTCTTTACATACACTGTGGCATATAATTCTCACAACCACCCTAAAAGAGGGCCCATTTCCCAGATGAGAAAAATGAGGTCACACCTATGAGGTGCTGGAGGAGATATTGGGCCCCCAGTAAACCTACATTCCTTCTTGTTATTCTGAAGGGCTTAAGGAATGTTAAGACATCCATGGATTCCAGAGAAGAAAGATGGACATAATGACTACAATAGTTTCTCTATGCTTCAATAATTTCAAAAGTCAGTATTTGGTTGAACTTCATACAAGGAGGAATTTAAAGAATTGGGGATTTTCTAAAAGTAATTTTTAGAAATAAAAGTTTCCACAATGAGATAACACCACACACCTATCAGAATGGCTAGAATTAAAAAGTCAAAAAATAACAAGTGTTAGCAAGGAGGTGGAAGAAAAGGAACGCTTGTGCCCTGTTACAGGAATGTAAATTGGTGCGACTACTATGGAAAACACTACAGATGGTCCTTGACAAATTAAAAATAGAAATACCATATGATGCAGTAATTCCCCTACTAGATATTTACCCAAGAAAACAAGACTAATTTAAAAAGTTATTTGTAGCATGCTTATTACAGCATTATTTATCATAATGAAAGAAATGCCCATTAAAAGATAAATGGATGAAGAAGATATGGCGTGTGTGTGTGTGTGTGTGTGTGTGTGTGTGATGGAATATTACTCAGCCATGAAAAAGATTGAGATCTTGTCATTTGTGACAATATAGACAGATCTACAGGGTATGATGCTGAGTGAGATAAACCAGAGAAAGACAAATACTACATGATTTCACTTATATGTGAAATCTAGAAAACTAAACAAATGAACAAACAAACAAAGCAGAAACCAACCCATAAATACAGAGAACAAATTGGTAGTTGCCAGAGGGGGGAGCACTGGAGGGATGGGTAAAATGGGTGAAGGGGATTGCGAGATGCAGGCTTCCAGTTATAGAAGTAAGTAAGTAAGTCATGGAATGAAAGGTACAGCACAGAGAGTATAGTCAAAGGTATCGTAATAGCATTATATGGTGATAGATAGTAGCTACACTCATGGTAACCAAAGCATAATGTATAAAGCTGTCAAATCACTCTGCAGTACACCTGAAACTAATGTAACACTGTGTGTCAATTATACTTCAATTAAAAAGAGGGGGTTTGGTTTTATATAATTTAGGTTATAAAAAATATTCAACTAGAAGAGATTATGCAGAGTGAAGTAAGTCAAGCAGAAAGAGTCAATTATTTTATGGTCCCACTTACGTGTGGAGCATAAGGAAAATCATAGAGGGCATTGTGAGAAGGAAAGGAAGGGTGAATGGGAAATCGGAGGGGGTGATGAACCATGAGAGACTGTGGACTCTGAGCAACAAACTGAGGGGTTTGGAGGGGGGGTGTGGGGGGTTGGGTGAGCCTGGTGGTGGGTATTGAGAAGGGCACGTATTGCATGGAGCACTGGGTGTGGTGCATGAACAATCAATTTTGTAACACTGAAAAAATAAACATATTTAGGAAAAAATATTCAACTGAATTAACACAGTTTTGCTAAATCGGTCATTTTCTCTCAGACACAATGGTTATCTCTACTTCCTTTGGGTGCACCAGCTTCTTGGATTATCCCATTATCTTTCAGATGTATTACTAAATTCTTTAGATTTTTTTTTTATTTGTTTTACAAGCTTTTGTCTCTTTTCCTTGTTCCTGAAAGGGTGGTATGGTATATCCTTCAGAAAAACCCTCATAGTAAGCTCCATGAGTGTAGAGTCTTGTTTATTTTGTTCACTATCCTGTGTCTGACATATAGTAGAACATAATAGATTTTTTGTTGAATAAAATAATGAATCTCTTAGCACCTGCCAGGTAACAATTTCCCATCTCACTTTATATTAATATTAGGTCATTCTTTTTCCTGAGGGAATTAGATCAGAGTTACTGAGTCTTTCCATGTCAGAGCAGAAAGAAAGGGCACACCATGTTTACAGCACCTGCTGCCTTACTAGTGTACTATTTGTCTCCTTATTGTCTTCAGGGAAAGATCCTTTGTTTAAGGCTTTTAAAGTTTGGCATTTGTAAGGATGATGCTAATGGTGTCAAGCCCTGGGAAAAATCCAGGTAAATTTCATTAACAGGTGCAGATTTTGCCAGCTGCCTCAAGGCAAGCAACAAAGACCAGCAGTCTTCCACCCCGTTGGTGCAGACAGACTAGACAGTGCAGAGAGTCAGCTGAATGCAATGGGTAGTTCTTCAATTTTCTCATTGGCTCCTAAACAGGAGTGAGCATGCTTCAAGGTTTATACTTCAGGGTCACGTTGCCAATTAAGGCTTTTAATCTAAGGCTCAGAGAACTGAGAAGTATGCATATGGACTCACTGCAAATGACAGAAATAAAAAGTGTGGAACCTTCTGACAAGCTTTTATCCCTTGTTATACTAACATTTCTTCTTATATCTTGAAGTAAAACCCCAAAAGTCAGGGTGGGCTAACATCCTAGTAGAAATCACTCATGATGTTGGAAAGACACTTTAAGAAGGATTTAAGGGTATTATGTATATACTATAAAATGAGGCAATGGAAAACTGATCAGGAAAGCAAAACAGAGCCCTAAGTGAGGCTGACACAGAAAACACAAGTCATAAAGACCTGTATGTAGTTGTTTTGTTTTTTTTTTTTAACTTTTCTTATTATTGAAGTGATATCCTGTTTATCCTTCAGCAATTTGGTTGAAAGCTGACCAGTGAGCAATATCCTTTACAATCAACTTCACGGTCACTTCTTATTTTTTATTCTTGGTGGCATCACCCTAAAACACTGGGTTTCCACCAGGAGATATTTTGCCCTCTTGGGAATATTTGACAAAATCTGGAGACAGCCCTGATGGTCGCTCCTGAAGTAGAGGGTGCTACTGACGTCCAGGATATTTAGTGGGTAGAGATGAGGAACTCAGCTAAGCATTCTACAATGCACTGCTCAGTAGCAGCTCGAGAACGGTAGTCACCACCCACTCCCCTTCCGCCAACAAAACACGATTGGGCCCCAAATATCAGCAGTGATGCTTTGAGAGGTCGGGCCCTGAAACAACATAAGAACTACATTAATCACATTTTCTCCAAATTGATTCCCTTTCCTCTTTTGGTTACTTCAACCCAACTTGAGAATAGTTACAACATTTATAGTGAGTATGTTATTCTTGCATGCAATCAACCAGTGATTTTACTCGTAATATAAAGCCCCAAACTCATACCCTATCATGTAATGGACTCAGATGTTTCCTTCCATTCTCTGTCTCAGGGTTGTGGACACCCATAAATCACACATTTGGCATGTTTCACCTTTCTACTTGTCTATTTCTACTACAAAAATTAAAAAAAAAAAAACACTTCCCAAACACATTTATTTATTTTTTGGATGTCAAACCATTTTATTTTTTTTTATTATGTTCAGTTAGCCAGCATATAGTACATCATTAGTTTTTTTTAAATTGTATCTTCTGTCAAGTCCTAGCCCAAATAGCAGCTCCTAAAGATTTTTCCTGATCCTTTACAATGATGCTTTCCAATTTTATAAATTGTTCATCCTTATCAAAGTAATATTTATGAGTGTATATTCCACTTTTTTAATCACTTGGTGTTCAATACCAATTTTGATGACTGATTCAACTTAGCTGCCCTACTCACTTTTCACCCAATCCATCAGGTATTATTAAAAATCTGGGGTGCCTGGGTGGCTCAGATGGTCAAGCATCTGCCTTCAGTTCAGGTCATGATCCTGAAGTCTTGGAATTGAATCCTGTGCCGGGCTCCCTGCTCAGTGGGGAGCTTGCTTCTCCCTCTGCCTCTTTCTCTCTTAAGAATAAATAAAATCTTTTAAAAAATCTGACTACAAAAACTTAATCTTTTGTCATCTAATTCAGAATTTCTTCAACATCGAATGAAGACATTTTTACATTTATAATGTGGTTTCAAAAACTCGGGGAAACATTTTATTAATAATCTTTAAAAAATTAAATGTTGCTTTCAAGTTTCTATAAGTACCTGTGAAAGCTTTTAAAAGGACAAACATGATGGGAATATTGCCAAATATCCTTTGTAAAATGCTCTCTCCATAAAATTAATGCACAGGAATCAGTTACACTTCTATACACCAACAGCAAGACAGAAGAAAGAGAAATTAAGGAGTCGATTCCATTTACAATTGCACCCAAAACCATAAGATACCTAGGAATAAACCTAACCAAAGAGGCAAAGAATCTGTACTCAGAAAACTACAAAGTGCTCATGAAAGACATTGAGGAAGACACAAAGAAATGGAAAAACATTCCATGCTCACAGATTGGAAGAACAAATATTGTGAAAACCTAAATCAATCTACACATTTAATGCAATCCCTATCAAAATACCATCAATTTACTTCAAAGAAATGGAACAAATAATCCTAAAATTTATATAGAACCAGAAAAGACCATGAATAGGAATCTTTTCAACATGAGGAATGTTGAAAAAGAAAACCAAAGTTGGCAGCATCACAATTCCAGACTTCAAGCTCTATTACAAAGCTGTAATCATCAAGATAATGTGGTACTGGCACAAAAACAGACACATAGATCAATGGAACAGAATAGAGAGCCCAGAAATGGACCCCCAACTCTATGGTCAACTAATCTTTGACAAGTCATGAAAGACTATCCAATGGAAAAAAGACAGTCTCTTCAACAAATGGTGCTGGGAAAACTGGACAGCCACATGCAGAAGAATGAAACTGGACCATTTCCTTACACCATACACAAAAATAGACTCAAAATGGGTGAATGGGGGGAAATAGGAGGGGGCAATGAACCCTGAGAGACTGTGGACTCTGAGCAACAAATTGAGGGCTTTGGAGGGAAGGGGGTGGGGGAGTTGGGCGAGCCTGGTGGTGGGTATTGAGAAGGGCACGTACTGCATGGTGCACTGGGTGTGGTGCATGAACAATCAATCTTGTAACACTGAAAAAATAAAACACGTTTGGGGAAAAATTTTAAAAAATGGATCAAAGACCTCAATGTGAGACAGGACTCTATCAAAATCCTGGAGAACACAGGCAGCAACCTCCTCGACCTCAGCCACAGCAACTTCTTCCCAGAAACCTCTCCAAAGGCAAGGGAAGCAAGGGCAAAAATGAACCACTGGGACTTCAAGATCAAAAGCTTTTGCACAGCAAAGGAAACAGTCAACAAAACCAAAAGACAATGGACAGAATGGGAAAAGATATTCACAAATGATATATCCGATAAAGGGCTAGTATCCAAAATCTATAAAGAACTCAAACTCAACATCCAAAGAACAAATAATCCGATCAAGAAATGGGCAGAAGATATGAACAGACATTTCTGCAAAGAAGACATCCAAATGGCCAACAGACACATGAGAAAGTGCTCAACATCACTTGGCGTCAGAGAAATACAAATCAAAACCACAGTGAGATACTACCTCACACCAGTCAAAAAGGCTAAAATTAGCAAGTCAGGAAACTACAGATGTTGGCGAGGATGCGGAAAAAGGGGAACCCTCCTACACTGTTGGTGGGAATGCAAGCTGGTACAGCCACTCTGGAAAACAGTATGGAGGTGCCTCAAAAAGTTGAAAATGGAGCTACCTTACGACCCAGCAATTGCACTACTAGGTATTTACCCTAAAGATAAAAATGTAGTGATCCGAAGGGGCACATGCACCCGAATGTTTATAGCAGCAATGTCCACAATAGCCAAACTATGGAAAGAACCTAGATGTCCATCAACAGATGAATGGATAAAGAAGATGTGGTATATATACACAATGGAATACTATGCAGCCATCAAGAGAAACGAAATCTTGCCATTTGCAACGATGTGGATAGAACTAGAGGGTATTATGCTAAGCAAAATAAGTCAGTCGGAGAAAGACAATTATCATGTGATTTCTCTGGTATGAAGAATTTGAGAGCCAGGGCGGGAGTAGTGGGGGGGTGGGGGAGGAAAATGAAACAAGATGGGATCCAGAAGGAGACAAACCATAAGAGACTCCTAAACTCACAAAACAAACTGAGGGTTGCTGGGGGTAGTGGGGTAGGTACAGGGTGGCTGGGTTATGGACATTGGGGAGGGTATGTGCTACGGTAAGTGCTGTGAAATGTGTAAACCTGATGATTCACAGACATGTACCCTGGGGCAAATACTATACTATATGTTAATAAAAAATAAATAAAAATTTAAAAAATGCTCTCTCCATAGCATGAATTTATTACAACATGTACTTTCTTTCTTAATCATTGTGAATACAGAACTTTGCCTTGAAAGGAGAGATCAAGTGTTTTTCCTGCTTTTGGAGATGTGTGCAAAATAACACAGTCCTCAGAGCTACTTGCCAACATGGAAATGTTCAGCATATTTGGAACACTTGTCTTTTTGAGGAAGAAAACACATAACTTTTTTTCAACTGTTTTGCCATAAGATAACTGGAACATTTCTGTGTGGTAAAAAAGAATTTCTAGGATGCTTCCATTTCACTGCAAAATTTTGTTAAGTATTCTACTTCTTAAGATAACACAATCTATAAACCCACATAACTGTTCACATATATGGCAATGCATACACACCATCGATGATGCTAATAGCTAGGGGAGGGCCCCACTACCAACCTATCCTACTGAAGATCTCTGACTTGCAACTGAGGATATCCAGTGCCATATATTACAGGAAATCATCTGCAAACCTGTATATTATACATTAGTAATTTTTCTTTTAAATAAAATTTTTCTTAATTTTAAGTTTTAAAACATATGAGGAGACATTGTGATATATTCCTTTTGGAAATAGACTATGCTCTAATGTATAACACTTTCTTCATTCTCTAAATGGCTAGAAAACTTATAATTAGGACACAAGTATAATGCATTGAGTGTTTACTATTTCTAAGGTGTGGTGTAAGCATCCCATTAAATTACCTAATTTAACCTTATAACATAAGGAATGATTATTGTCTAAATGTTAAAGCAAGGAGACCAGCTTCATAGAGGTTAGAACAAGGTCACACAGTTAATAAAAAACAGAGATGGGAGATGAACTCAGGATCTGGCTCACAGAAGCTGTAATTTCAACTATGTTGCCAGACATTTTTAATAACTTAAGGGGAAGAAACATTTCCCATAGATAGCTAGATTGGTAAAATTGCATTTAAGAATCAAAATATAATAGTGTGCCATATTTCAGGTAATTGAAATAATTACAAGCCTTTCATACATCCCCAGAACTATTGACAGAATTCTGTGATTCATCCAATCTCTCCCTCAGACCCTCTTGTGACTAAAGTCATGTGTTATATGGATTGATTTTGGCATACAATTTCTGTACGCTTGATAGATAACTTGTTTATATAGATTTTTTTTTAAAACTACCATGGGCTTCATTAGCCAATGCCCTAAAATTTACTTAAATTTTTTAATCACCACATAAAGTCATATATACTATAAAATATGTAATAACTGTATCACTGGGATTTTTTGTTGATAGATAATCCTGATTTGAACATATGTATGTCAAAATTTAAAACATGCCCTATGAACATAGGGGGAGAAATAAGAGACAAACTAGAAAACAGACTCTTAACTATAGAGCACAAACTGAGGGTTGCTGGAGGGATGAGGAGACGATGGGATAAATGGATGACGGGAATTAAAGAGGGCACTTGTGATGAGCACTGGGAGTAATGAATCACTAAATTCTATACCTGAAACTAATACTACACTATAGGTTAACTAACTGGAATTTAAATAAAAATATGAAAAAGGAAAAATTAAAACATAAAAAAACAAAACATGCCTATTGGCTTATTTCAAATATCTCTACTATTAAAAAAAGGAAAGAAACAAAGGAATAAAAATACTTACTTTGTTCATATACTGAGATAATAAATACTATATTTAAAAACATTTCATTACATTTTAAAAATACTTTCGAGGTGAATCGGTTACCAGTTTCTTGATTTGTATAACCCTTGGAAATTTTCTACAAAATCTCTATTTATTATATAAAAAAGTATTTTTTATATGTTGACCTCATTTCATATACTAGGAAGGGAACAGAATTATCATCAAATGCACAAATTAAAACAAATAATTAAACCTTGAATATTAAATACAGCATCAATTAAAAACCTTAACATGAGGATGCATTAAAAATCATGCAAATGAGCAGAAAAAGGCGGCCAAATGTGTGTTCATTCTGGAGAAACTATAAATCAAGAAAAGGAAATTCATTTGAGCTGGAAGGTAAAGAGTCACAAGTATGTTTAGAATCTCCTGATTTAGAAATGCTGGGATACAATGCAATCTGACCTATAAAGCTTTTCAGATAATCCAATTGTGCCTAGGCCTGAAGGTATACACATGGCATTTGTTTAAAAGGATTGTGATTGCCCTGTAAACTTCTTTTACAATGTTATTAACACGAGTTGCTCCACGTACTTGGCCAACACTGCTTATTTCTCCCACTGTCCCAGAAGAACCATAAACTGCCAATTATCATGGGAGTAGTTTATCAGAGTATGGATTATCCAGAGCTCTTATTTCTCTTCCAGTTGGCCTTTTCACAGCTCATTAGCACCTCACCAAGAAAGTTAAGGCTAAGGAAGGAAAGACTGCCGAAATTCAAAATAATTAAATTTGCTCCTTGTCAGCAGCATATACAGTAAAGCATTTAGAAATGCTAGAAAATTAACCAAAATGAGATCCACACGGATATTTCATGTATACAACAGTAATTTGCCCTGGCTGGATTTCCCCCACTGTAGTCTCTGAAAATTGACTGACCTAACTAGAGGTTGTGGCATTGGGCAGGACTCAAAATCCTTTGTTTGTAGCATATAACAGGCCACCTTTAGGATATCACTTGCCAGGGATCAATACAAAACATCCATTGCTGATATGTTGACCATTTTTCATTATGAAGACAAGAAACTGAAGACCAGCTTCCCCAATGAACATTTTTAATAAAGAAATAGTTTCTCAGGTGAGAAAAGAGTAGGCCCAGTGGACAGAGTCAACTAGAAAGCTTCTCGTTTGGTTTTCAGTTTCCCTTTGCGTTTAATGCCAACAGTATCCCTGACTGTCCTCTAAGGAAAGAAAATCCACTTGAGATAAAGCACAATTAGAACTGATGGCTAATTGAGTTTGCCTTAGGTTCTTCCAGAATCTAATAGTTTTATGACAAATACATAAGCACACATTTTTTTTTATAAAACAGATATCGATTGTTCCTTAGGCATATAAATGTCAACAAAACAAATTCAGGCTAAAATAATAAAGAAATCCAATGCATTATTCAGAAAATGCTACACAAAATAGAAAATGTCATAGAGGAAACAAACCTTTAAACTATATAATGTATATGTAAGAGTTATTGCAAGTGATGTCTGGAATGTCAATTTCACATCATTAGAAATATATAGAAAAGATTAAAATAACTTTCTTCCCATTCATCACACACTGGACTGCTCCCTTTTTTTAAAGATTTTATTTACCTATTTATTTGAGAAAGGGAGAGAGAGAGTATAAGAGAGCACAAGCAGGGGGAAGGGGCAGAGGGAGAAGCAGACTCCTCATCAAGCAGGAAGCCCTATGATGTGGGACTCCATCCCAGGATCCTGGGATCATGACCTGAGTCAAAGGCAGAGACTCAACTGACTGAGCCAGCAGGTGCCCCCATCACACACTGGACTTCTTAAGACTGATTCTCTTCTTCAACAGAACCTTCTTTACCCAGTTTTCACTATTTAAGGACCATTAAACCATGGGTTTAGGGGCACCTGGGTGCCCTTAAGGCTCAGTCCTTAAGCGGCTGCCTACGGCTCAGGTCGTGATCCCAGGGGCCTGGGATCGAGCCCCACATCAGACTCCCTGCTCCGCTGGGAAGCCTGCTTCTCTTTCTCCCCTTGCTTGTGTTCCCTCTCCTGCTGTCTCTCTCTCTGTCAAATAAATAAAATCTTAAAAAAAAACAAAAACACGGGTCTAACAAAAGTGCTGATTATAATTATGTAGACCTTCTTAATAAAACTAAGGCTTCTCAGGAGGCAACACATATCATATAAAATGTAGCATAAATGACGTGTACAAATGCATAACCACATTCCTACCAAGATTCATGAGACAGTAGCTAAATTCTAAGTCACAAATGTGTACCTAAGAAGAACCTATTTGTTATGTTCAAAGAAACCTTACTATCCTTTGCATTTCTTGCAGTCCCATATTGGACTGGATCTCCCTTAATCCCTTGGGTTGGGGGTCAGGATGATTGGTTCGGGGTAGATTCTGCATCTGGGGATGGGGACACTTTGTCTGCCATAAGAGTCAGAAAACATAAAATATCCTGCTCCTTAGTTCTTTCAAATAACACTCTTGGGTGAGGAAAAGATGCTGTCCGTGAAATCTGAAACTAACTCAGAAATTCCCGGGTCCTTTGTCATTGGACAAGTCTCCCTGAGAATCCTAAGGGACTGGTCTGATCTGTTTAATCTCCTGAGACCTGGTCAGAGTAAGGCAGACCAAAAGAGCAGGTTGTTCATCTGTTACAGTTAGTCTCCTGTCAGTAATCAGTGAGAGCGAACCTCTACCTCCCTGATGTTGAGATCTTACTGCATGTCCTGTTATATGGTGTGTGTACACGTGTGTGTGTGTGTGTGTACCTGTGTATACACATCTGTGTGTACACGTGTGTGTGTATGTGTGTGTGTGTGTGTGGTATGCGATGAGAGAAAAAAATTATGAACCTCATCTCTAAAATCAATGGATTTACAATTCAGTGTTTTCCTTTTACAAAAATTGTCAGATCATACCAAGATGTATTTTATTGTCTCTGAGAAAAAGATTCTTTTCCAGAAGATTAGCCAAAAAGAATGCAGACACATGTATTTTCATAACTACATTAAAAATGCTTAATGATATACATACATATACATCTATGGTTGCTTTGGGAAGAAATAAAGAATTCAGAAAATAAAGCTTCTTATTACCTATTCATCACAGGTACTAACTATCTCCTTAAACATGGAAATTACGCTATGTTAGATCTGCTATCATTTTGTTTTGTAGTAAGTATGTGAGACATTCATGGTCAACTGGTAAACCTATCTTTGCCTCACCTATGCAGGGACAATTAAACGAATAATATTGAAAACTTCAAATAGATAATTTGTCATAAAGTCATTATAACTGCAGATTTGCCGAGCAGAGGAAGAAATAGCAAAAGAAGTATTATATAGTCAATACATCACACCTTTATTTATTTCACAGAGAAGGACTCTGTAATTGTGTGAAATTCTGGCTCTACTACTTACTAAATGTAGTGATTCTTCAACAAATATTTTTTGAGCAACTGCCAAGGGCTAGGCACTGTTTCAGGCACTGGCAATAGAGACATACAGAAGAGGTAAAAATCCATGTTTTTATGAGTTCAGCCATATTAGGGGAGACATATATACAAAATAAGTAGGTAAATTTGGGGCTGGTAAGTGCTATGGAGAAAAGTAAAGCAAGGAAGGGGAATAAGCAGGAGAAGGGAAGGGGACATTGTGGATTTAATTAGGATGACCTGGGGAAATACCACTGAGTGGATGTCATTTGAGAAAAAGAATGAAAGATGTGATAAAGAGAAGATTATGTGAATATGAGAGGAAAATGTGTTCCGGGCAAAGGTATGGAGGCCACGGTGGCTTCGGTAGAAGGAGAGAAGGTAAGAAGAGTCAATCCAAAGCCAGGGGAGAAATGAAGGAGGAAAAGAAAGGTGACTATATATGGGTGTGTAAAACAGCAGGATTGCATTTGACTCTGACTGGCAAATCCTTGGAGGATTTTCAGCAGCAATGGGATGTGATCTGACTTATATTTTAAGAAGACCATCTGGCAGACAAAATGGATTGCAGGTAAAGCCAGGACCAAAGTAGGCAGACCAGCTTCAAAGCCTATTTCAGTAATTTAGACTGGATACGCTGGTGGTGGCCATGGGGGTGGTGAGAAGGGATCATATTCCAGATGTAGACTGGTTACAGTGACCTGGCATAATTTTCTGAGTGATAATACAGGATGTAAGAAAAAGGGAGACTAAATTTGATTCCCAAGTGTTCGGTTGGGGCACATAAAAACATGGTGTCACCATTCACTATAATAGGGATGTTGATGAAGCAGATCTGGGGGTGAGTTCAGTTTTGAACATGTTAAATCTGATGGACTAGGAGTGAGTAAATCGCTGTGTATCTAAGTTTGAAGGTTGCCAGAAAGTTCTGAGTTGGGATAAACATTTGGGAGATGGCAACCTACAGATGGCGCTTGTATCATGATACTAGATGAGATCATCAGGTAAATGAATGCAGTCTAAGAAGTGAGCACTGTTTACTGTCATGTCTTATTTGTGAGTCACATTTAATCATTAAAGATACATAATGCATATACTGATAGGGTCATATGCATACCAACTCTGTGGACTATGAGTTAAAAATATTTTCCTTTTCCTCAGCTTTACAGATGTAAAGACTAGCTATCAAAACTCAGTACATTTATTGGCATGTTTTGAGATAGGAGAGTTGTTGCATTACTTAACTGTGGGAGATTGTTTTTGAGAAGCCTTGTTTCCAGAATTGGCTTACAGGGTCTCATAGCCCCTCTGCATTATTCACAGAGAGCTGTGGAAGGTGCTAAAAACTTGGCATCAGGGGACAAAGCCCTACTGATCAGCAAAGCTTTTGCATAAATAACAGAATTCTCGCAGTGAATGTTTTAAAACAAAGGAATGCCTGATCCTTATTTTATAAAATCAAATCATGTTAAAATGTTCCAGCTGTCATGGTCTGTGCTCTATGCCCTGTGCCATCCTGCTGTCTGACAAAACGTGAGTTTGAAAGATTATTTCTTAATAAAGGGTGGAAATACACAGACTCCCAGGCATGGAAAAGGATTAAGCAGGAATCAGTACTAATAATAATCAGTTACTAAACATAGAATTATATTAGTTAAATATTAATGGAATAAGAACTTGTTATTGAGGATGACTCATGAATGTTCATGTTTTTGTATGTGCCCGTTCGTTCACAAAATCAACCTTGCAAATTTCATTCTATACATAATAAACAGCACATTATGGAGTATACATAGCAGACTACTGATTCCTCCGACACAGTGGACTACTACAGAGTGTATCAAAACTCTTGTTTCAATCTTTCCCAGTCAAAAACATATCCGATCACTCTTCCATCTACTTTTTCATCTCCACCCTTGCTTTTGTTACTGAACTTCTGAATAGAGGACTCCACTTTTCTGCTTCCCATCTGCCACCACTGACCTTTAACCCGATGCAGTCTTTCTTATTCCCCACCCCCCTACTGAAACAGCCTTCTCCAAGCAAACAAGTCAACTTCTCACGCAGCAGACCCATCGGCTTCTCCTCCAGACGCATCCTCTTCAACTCCTCTGCAGCATGTGACACTGTTGAACAGGATCACCTTTCTTAAAGTCTTTTTAAAAATCTTTTGTGGTCAGTGGTGCACTGGTGATGAGCACCGAGGACTGTATTAAAGTGGTGAATCACTCTATTGTACACCTGAAACTAGTATTGCACTGTATGTTAACTAACTGGAATAGAAATAAAGACCTTAAAAAATCTTCTGTGCTATACTACTCTCCCAAGGAACTTCTATAATCGTACCAACCATCCCCCCTACCACCATCCCTCTGGCCACTGATTCCTTCTTATTTGCCCAAATATCCCATCCTTGAACCTCTTCAAACTTCATTGCACTTTTTCTCTCCATGAAATATCGTAAACTCTTTTGGATTGTTCTATTACCACCATGTAGATGGCTCCTTCCATCCCAGTCACTACCACTCCAGTTGCATGCCTGTGTCACTGGTCGCAATGGATACCTTGAGAAGAAACCCTGGTTTCCAAATACAGTTACACAGCTCCACCTAGAGGTATTATGGGCACTTCCAACTCAGCATGGCCTTTTCTGTCCATCCTAATGCCAAAATGTCTCGAGATTTAGCTACTTCAGTCCCTGGATTGAAACAGAGCTCCAGACCCCAAACCTGTCAAACCTGTCAATGCTTTCTCTTACCTTCTGCACAATACGCATTTGCCTTAGCATGATATTAGGATCCTCTACGATTTGTCCTCACCCTTCCTTTCTCTTGCATCTCCTACTCCTCCCCCACTACCATATAGCCTACATGGCATTTGCAAAATGAACTGAAGATTCATGCTTCTATGTCTTTCTCATGTGGTTTCCTAAAGTGGAATTATCTTTCTAGGAAGATCCACCTATGAAAAACACACTTGCCTATCAGGGTTCATCTTTCAGTTACAGCCCCTGAAAGCTGCTAAGTCAAGATTTATGAAGCTGTGGTTTGTGTTCCCAAAGGACTTCTATGAACATCTAATACACTTAATTCTACTGTGCCTTAAAGCTCTTATAGGAGTGTCTGTCTCCTCTTTTAGTCCATAAGGACCCTGAGGACAAGCCAAATAGCACCTGGCAGTTAACACAGATTAGATCATCAATAAATGTTTGATGGACTGAGCCATCGGTGTTTGACTTTCACATACTACATTATGTAAATTTTAAAGTACCATTATAAATTAATAATAAATTTTAATAGAAAGGAATGAAGATATAATTTAAGAATCATAGCCTTCAGAATCCAAGATGCCTGGACTCCATTTTACTTTGCCACTTACTACATTTGTGGCTTTCAGCAAATTGTTTAACTTAATGCATAAGTGGGGAAGACTGATTGGTAGTAACTATAGATACTCTGTGAAGCAAATGCCACCTTCTCCTGCTATATAGTAAGTGTACAATGAATGGTAACAAAATGATTATAATATCAATTAACAGTGATAACATTTATACGTGACCACTGTGAAAACTCTCGCGTATTCTGAATTTCAACAGTAAGCAAGATGAAACCACTGATTGAGAAGTTATGAAGAATTATTTGTGATGAAACGAAGATCTTTATTTTTTTACTGAGGACTCATAATGGTAGCTTATCAAATTTTTCTGCTTCAAGAGATCTGAAAATAAAAGTTGCAGGATTAGTGCTTACTGTGGTATTACAGTAGTGAACACTGTCTTAATTTGAACATTCTGTCAAGGCCAAAATTAATTTGAAATTCTGTCAAGGCCAAAGCATTAGAATTTCAAGACAAATGTGATCTCCCAAACAGGGAGGATGTGTGTGGGCAAATGGGAGGAAAATGTATACACGGTACATCCTGGAGGATTTTCTTAGATTTTCCTGACTTCGCTAAAACAAAGAACTATAGAGATTTACCAGTATAGATGAAGATATGTGCTTGTGAACACTTTAAGAAAGTAACCCCAGCTATAAGTGAGTAGGTATAAATGGTTAGTATCACAGTGCCAATACTACTCATGGGCAAATTGCCCCAAGATATTTATCCCTCTCTCCTTGGCTCCTTCAAAAATTTGGCCTACAGGCCCGTAGAATTTTCTGAATAATGTATATCTCTCTATTATTTAGTGAATTGTATCTGATTCTTAAACATTTCTCAATTACCAGACATTCAATTGTTTTCATTAAACTTAATTTCTTATTCCAGCTAACCATTACTTCACATTTTTTTTAAGATTTTATTTATTTGACAGAGGAAGACACAGCGGGAGAGGAAGCAAAAGCTGGGGGAGTGGGAGAGTTGGAGAAGCAGGCCTCCCGCAGAGCAGGAAGCCTGTTGCAGGGCTGGATCCCAGGACCCTGGAATCATGACCTCAGCTGCAGGCAGATGCTTTAATGACTGAGCCACCTAGGCATCCCAATTTTTTTAATAGATTTTATTTATTTATTTGACAGAAAGAGAGGGAGAGACACCACAAGCAGGGGGAGCAACAGGCAGAGGGAGAGGGCGAAGCAGACCCGCTGCTGAGGAGAGAGCCTGTTGTGGGGCTTGATCCCAGGACGCTGGGATCATGACCTGAGCCAAAGGCAGATGCTTAACTGACTGAACTACCCAGGCGCTCTTCAATTTTTCAATTAATGATCCTATACAATAATATACACATACACACATAGTTCTTATTCATCTAGGTTCTTATTCATCTCCCAAATCTACCCTACATAAATAGGGTGCATATATACGCATTATATATATTACATAAGCATATCATTTAAAACAAAAAAGGAAACCATATTGGCTTTACAATACTATTATTGTTAACAAACAGAGATTGCTTGGAAATTTCTGGACATAAATATTTCACTGTATGATCCAAGTACTACCATAATTTATGGGGAAAAAGATATTATCTGGTAATTACTCTAAATCTGGTAATTATTGCTAAAATGTCTAAGTCAATAAAACTTATTTAGAAGTATCATAAGTCATATATTAGATTGACCTAGGAGGGTCCTTTATTCTTGTACTTTACAAAGTAATCTATCTAGAAAAAAATAGCTTCATATTACTTAGCTTATTAAACTCTCTTGTTTGCTTTTATAAATTCTATGGTGCATATTGAAAGCCAACCATCTGTGAGAAAAAGATAGAAAAATGGCAAATTTAATAACAATCTAAACTATGTAAATATATGCATTATACTTCTTATATGCTTATATTCTTATATAAGCTATATAGTATGCAACTAACTCAAGTGAGCTCATGTGTCACTATTTTCTTTTTTATTATAAAAAAGCACTTGAGGTCTTCCTGTGATAAAATGAAAAATGACAGAAAAGAAAAATGCAATGATATTGGAAATAAGCACATTCTGAAAGCCAATTTGTCATTGTTTTATGACATATATTTATCTTCATATACACAAGAGCACCTAGGATAGCACTTTGCTTCTAACAGGTACTCAATAAACGTTTGCTAAATGTTGAATATATTTTGCTCTGGGAAGAGCCTAAAGTATTGCTCTAGAAATACTTGCTTCATCAGTAATAACCCAATCTATACTAAACATGACTTTGATTGGTGTGGGGCAGCCTCTTTGAAAAACATCCTACTGAAATTTATGTAAGATAAAAATTTATCGGAAGTAAAAAATATATTCCAATGGAAAAAACATATTCCTAAAACCAGTGAAAATATATATATATTTCAAATGCACATGCATACACACATACATAAACACAAATAATACACATACATTGGAACAATCACACATGATATCTCTTATCCCAGTAAAGATTTATGTGATCAAAACATGGAAAGACATTGAAGTCATTCAAATATTACCCCAAAATAATTCCCCAAATGTATTCAATCTATCCCACCGTGATAGCAGATCTGTGGTTTGGATGGGATTAATCTCGACCCCAATCCAGGGATGAGCCCTGACTGATTCAAGGGAACCCTCCTTGCTGCAGTGATTGGCTGAAGAACATGAAATATAAACCCATATACATGGCTTTCTGCTAGCCACAGTATAATAATCGTGGGCATATGACCTAACATGTTTTTACCAAAAGAGTGCCCAGGCTTTTTATATTATTACTGAGAAAAAAAAAAGTAATTACTGATCCCTGGACATGAAGAAGAGAAGAACTATTGGAGATTCTGGTAGCCATCTTACTATTATAATAAATCCATCCCGGAAAAGAATCAACTACCTGACAGAGGTAGTGGAGGAGAGAAGCAATAGAATCACAGAGAAATGGAGCTACGGTGTGATGACTGTGATTATCCAATCCAAGGTCTCATTAAAATACCTTGTTATTACTTAACCCTAGGGTAAATACCAGGACCCAAAAATAATGTAATAAATAGAAGCTTAAAGTGACACGGACGCCTGAGATGACATTTTCTTCAATGTCAATCTCAGGTATAATCATGAAGATAAGAATTAAGTGAGACTTTTAATGAGCAGAAGGGAGAATAGCCAGGAACTCTCAGTGCAGAGTATCATATGCATTTGTTTCCATTCTTTCCTTTTACACATTTTTTTTTTTAAATCAGGGTATCTTCTTCCCTTTTAACTTGTTATTTAGGGGTACTAGACTTCAACCTTTATTTTTCCTCACTTAATCATAGTCCATCAGATCATGAAGCAATGCATCAAAGTATGATTGAAAAGGACTGCAGATCACCCAAATACCCTGATCTTGGAATGAGATGTCATCACTGAAAATGTTTTAGACTCTCTCATTTCAAGGATGTTATTTGGGTGCTTTTGAAAGTGAATATATGCTAAAGAGGATATGTAGCCATGTTTGATAATCAAAGAGGAGGCCTGCAGTAGACATTTCGATTACCTGCCTCATTTCCTTTCTGCCACTCCCCATAGAGCATCCTGGTGTTTGGGATAGGATAAAACACCTTCAGTTCTAGATGTGAGCTTCGCTTTTGTGCAAGTCACCCTGGATAATTCTATCCCTTTTGCTACAGTTATATGCTCAGGGCAGGTACATGATCTAAGAGGTTCAAGTGAGATAGAAGCTCAAACCTCTTGCTTGATATGTGGGGAAAGATCAACTACACATACCTAGCTGGGAACAGGAAAACAAGAGTTTAAAAGAGCTGCTGAGAAGGGCGCCTGGGTGGCTCAGTTGGTTAAGCAACTGCCTTCGGCTCAGGTCATGATCCCGGAGTCCCGAGATCAAGTCCCACATCGGGCTCCCAGCTCCATGGGGAGTCTGCTTCTCACTCTGACCTTCTCCCTTCTCATGCTCTCTCTTACTCTCTCTCTTTCCTAATGAATAAATAAATACAATCTTAAAAAAAAAAAAAAAAAAAAAAAGAGCTGCTGAGGGAAGCCAGCCTGTATCAGTCCTACAAGTTGTGGAGGAGAGGGGTAAAAATACAACAGAGAAACAGAGACCCATCCCTGACTCCATAATAAAATTCTATTAAACCCTTGAAGACTGGGCACCTGGGTGGCTCAGTGGGTTAAAGCCTCTGCCTTCTGCTCAGGTCATGATCTCAGGGTCCTGGGATCCAGCCACATTGGGCTCTCTGCTCAGCGGGGACCCTGTTTCCCCCTCTCTTTCTGCCTGCCTCTCTGCCTACTTGTGATCTCTCTCTCCCTCTCTCTCTGTCAAATAAATAAAAACAAAAAACCTTGAAGAAGCCTTGAACTTATTACTTACTGAGTCAATAAATATTTTGTGGCTTAAGTAGGTCTGAAACCAATAGCATCCTGAATAACATAGGATATAATATACTTTAATGTTCTTCATCAACTTGATAAATCTTTAAATAACCAACAGTCATTTTAACATGTACTCATGGCATCTTCAGTGCCAAATGTTCTGATTTCAAATTCAATGCTCAATTGCTCATTTCACCAAATCTAGTTAATTGCTGCTACTCAAAGAGCATTATCATTAATGCCACCGATGCTATTATTAATAAAATAGAGACAATTTGAACTGGTTCACTTATTCATCAAATGAAAATTTTTAGAAAGCATGTATTATCTTATCATAATCAGGGTGCCAAATGGGCATTTAATGCACCATTTTTTTTCACAAGCTGGCTATAAATTAGAATCTTTAAAATTCTCTCACTCTTCCCCTCTCTCTCTTTCTCTCTCTCTCTCCCTTCCTCCCCCTCTGTCTCTTCCATTTCCCCTGATTCGCTTTCTCAACTAAGCTAATGGCAATATCATCTGAATCTCTTCCAAAGAAGGCAGATTATTAAAATCAACAGCTGATAGATTTCAGAGCAATCATTATTCATCACTACCAGTTGCCCGAACTTCACCTTTCATTTTTTTAAAGTTGTCTTTATTGGGCGCCTGGGTGGCTCAGTTGATTAAGCGACTGCCTTTGGCTCAGGTCATGATCCCGGAGTCCCGGGATCGAGTCCCATATCGGACTCCCGGCTCTGCGGGAAGTCTGCTTCTCCCTCTGACCTTCTCCCCTCTCATTCTCAGTCTCTCTCTAATAAATAAATAAAAAATAAATAAAGTTGTTTTTATCTTACCCCTTTATTTTCAAGTTGGCAAATTTGTGGTATCTGTTGTTAAATTGTTCATATATTCAATCACTTTTAGTAAATAACAAAGAATGTATGTTTGTAAAAACATAACCTCTCTTCACTAACTATAACTCTTTATTGTGTCAGTTTATCCTAGGGATTAAGAAGATAAATTCTGGAGTCAAACATTGTGTATTCAAATTCCAGTCTAGCCACTTTTCATCTACAAGACTGGGTAGGTTTCTTAAACAGTCTGTTTATTAATTTCCTCATGAGTATGGTGGATATAACAAAAGAATTTTCTTCACAGGACTGTTAGGCAGATTGAGTTAATGCATGTAGAGTATTTAGAGTACTGCTTGGCACATATAGTATTTAATCAGTGTTATCAATTTTGGAATGATTCATCATTACAGACATCTAAGAACATTAAGATCAATACTTGGGAAGGATCTCAGGCTAACACAATGGTTAGAAGCCTAGTAATTAAAAAACTAGCATTGAGTCCATTTCTATTGCTTTCTAAAGGTGTTGCTTTAGTCAAATCTTTCAACATGTTCTTAATTTACAGAAAATTCCATCTACTACTTCACAAGTTCAGTGGTGGACAAAAGGAAACAAAGCATGAAAAAGGGATACAAACATGTTATAAAACAATTCTGCTGATACATAAGGAGATTATATATTCTGCACCTGAACCAACAGAATTCCTTTGACCATCTCTTCTGGGAAGGGCTCAACTCATGTGGCACTTGTTCCTCCACTTCCATGTACACACAATTTTTAGTTGAAACATAGAACCTTCTTCCTGCTTCCCAATCTACTGGATTTTAGATGTGGACAGTATAACATGAAGCAATTATCTGATGTAGCATAGGAAGGAAAAATTCACCTGGCTTCCCAAGTCCTCAGAATCTTAGCATATCTCATTTTTGCCAGGGGTATTTTGATATGTGGGGACAATGACTTCCTTTGGAAATATGATGAAAACTGTGGATCTTATACTCAAGAAAAGACAATATAAACATAAAAAACATTTTGAAAATGAAAATTTTGAAAATACTCTATTAAAAGAGTAATAGTAATCATGTACATAATAGATTATGTACATAATTATGTACATAATAGATTATGTACATAATTATGTACATAATAGAGTAATTATGTACACTTCAAGAACTCTGAGGGTCTTATGGACTCTAATGATCCTTACATCCTTTCGTCTTTAATAATCTGCAGTGATCTAACATTCTAAGTCCAATTAAAATCTACAACCTTCAGGGGCACCTGGGTGGCTCAGTGGTCAAGCCTCTGCCTTAGGCTCAGGTCATGATCCCAGGGTCCTGGGATGGAGCCCAGCGTCTATCTCTCTGCTCAGCAGGGAGCCTGCTTCCCTCTCTCTCTCTGCCTGCCTCTTTGCCTACTTGTGATCTCTCTGTCAAATAAAAAAAAAAATCTATAGCCTTCAGTAGTCAGTAATGTTAACCAACTCCTTTAAAAAAAACTACTGTCGAACAACACAATCACAAATGTAATGTACTATAATAATCTCTGGTCACAATCTTTTAAAAGATTTTATTTTTAAGGGGTACCCGGGTGGCTCAGTAGCTTGGGCATCTGACTTTTGGTTTCAGCCCAGGTCACGATCTCAGGGTCCTGGGGTCGAGCCCAAGTCTGGCTCCATGCTCAGCCTAGAGTTTGCCTGAGAGCTGAGAGTTTCCTTCTCCCTTTGCCCCTCTCCCAACTTGTGTGTCCTCTCTCTCTCTCTCCCTCTCTCTCAAAATAAATAAATAAATAAATCTTTAAAAAAAAGAAAAAAAAGATTTTATTTTTAAGTAATTTCTACACCCAATGAGGGGCTTGAACTCATAACCTTGAGATCAAGGGTTGCAGGCTCCACTGACTGAGCTAGCCAGGTGTTCCATTGTGGTTACATTTTTAATGTGGAACTTTATAGTGCACTCTTCTTCATTTTATTAGCATTTATATGTAATCTTCAATTAAAAATAATTTCTTTTTTTTTCCGTATTGCTTGTTAAATTGTGACTTTTGAAGATTAGGTCACTATTTTCTTTTCCTGCTTTCCAGGAAGCATATTTGCATATATATTTAAAACATGAAAATTCATTGAAGAAAACAAGAAAAAATGAAAAATTCAAAGAATTTAAGTCTTCCTATAGAAAACAATGTGACAATTCATTGTAAAATATTCTGGAGGTTATTACCTTTATTGTAAATGTATATATAAATGTATATCACACAGATATAGCTTATTTTTTCAAACAACTCATAATGTTGTCCCACCTAAGTTATTCATATAATATATTGTAAACATTTCCCAGTGCCAATAAACTTTCTTTTATTACTTGGTTCTTAGTGGCTCTATGGCATTGTACCATTTCGATATATAATAATTTATTTAAAGAAACTAATAGAGGGTTTTCGAAGATGCAAATTTCCACAGAAAGAATATCAATTCTATAACAAAAAGAAATAGAAATAAAAAGACCTAAGGAATTAAAGAGTAGACTACCTTTTTCTCCCTACGTCTCATCTGAACACTATTCCTTAATCTCATAATTAAAACTGAAATGAAAGAATTACATAAGCACCAGGTATTGTCTTTGCTTCTCTCTCTTAAATTTTACAAAACTTCATTAAAACTAATGAATTCCAACAACTACAGAGAAAAAAAGGCCAATCTTTATAAAAAGTTACTATAAAAATCCTCCATGAATAAAAAATAGTATCTATAAGGTTTATCCTGTGATCATATTTATACCTATCAGCACAGGGAATTCTTAGTATGAGGCAAGAAATATTTTTAAGCCACCTTTTTAAGTGAGTACAATTTCAGTTATATATCTTAATTCACACAGTGAGTAGCAGAACCAGAAGGCGAGGCCACTAGCAGTCAGACTGACTAGCAACTGTATGTTTGTTTAGGAAATTTTAATCTCAGGAAATTAAAGGGCAGCTGCTTAAGCCAGTGTAAGTGCATGAGTATATGGTCTATATAGGGAGAGATGTCGCTCCCTATTCAATGAGAACAAACATGAACATGTAATTACTATCTTTCTTTCCCACCTCCCCTCACAACCAGGCAATATAAAATCATCCACCTTGGCATTCCTGGGAAGAATCGCAAAAAGTAACCGGCCAGGATAGCTTGACCCACTGTCTACTGCCAATCTTGGAAATAAAACGTGTCTTTTGTAAATTAAAGTTGGGACGTGGTCCTTGTTTCATTATAAAATGTAATCACACTGACATTTTAATTAATACTTTTCTAGACAATATGTGTATGTGTACTTAGTTATGTTATATATATATATATACATGTATATATACACACATATATATATATATTTACTATTCATTCATTTACCGCATTAGTGATTTTTGAGTGTGTGTTTTAGACTCTGTGTCCCTTCTCTCTTGGAATTTTCATTCATTAGGGGAAAACAACCTACAAATAAATACACAGCATAATACCAGTAGTGATAAATGCTATGAGGAAAACACAAAAACCTGGAAAGAGGAAAGAGCAATTGTGGCAGTATTTTAAATAAGTCAGAAAAGTCCTCCCTGAGGCCCAAGTAAGCTTAGGAAGCAAGCCACGTGAATATCTGAAAAAGAGCCTTCCAGGAAAAGAGAAACATAACCTCATCTAGACTCACTGATAGAGATGACAATATATATCGTTCAGTGGCTACTAATACATTCCAACAACAGTCCTTAGCCTGCATATTGTGATACATTAGTAAATCTCCAAACCAGAATTGAGTTGTCCTAGTAAGCAACTTCAGTATTCCTAGTACGTAATAATTACTCAATAACTGTTTATTGAATGAAGGGATGAGTATAACTATTCATCTAATAGGAGGCTATTTAGACTTAGTGTCTCAAATTTTCAGGGACCATTGAGTTTATTTCTTTAAACCTCAAGTGTGTAAAAATCCAGTTACTAAGTTGTTAAATTTCTAATGAAAAAAATTAGTGCCACAGAAGCAAAAACAAAATGTTATCTCACATACACAAGCCAATAATTAAATCTGAAGTTATTCACCTCACTAAACTACAAGGATTTTGAATAAGAGCAACAAAATACCATAAAAATCTTTTCTACCTGAGGGAAAGACTGAAACAAACAAACATAAGTCTAACAAAATAGACTGTTGCTTTTTTTCAAATATAACTGGACTGAGGATATGGTTTTTTTCCTCCCACATCATCCATTGTGCACTTTCACATGAATATTATCCCAAGAGGCAGAGCTATTTCTTCTAAGGGACTTGGGGAGAGTAGATAAATGGATTTGATAAACAACAACCTAAATTAAATATGTACCAGATATTTTCTTTGACTTCTTTCTACCTCCTTAAATTTTTGCATGTTCTATTAAAGCTAATGGGATCCATGAATAACTACAAACAGGGTTAGATGACAATTAAATGAGTATATATACTCATAATGTGTACCATGATTTGGAGTGCTACTTATGAGAATAGGACTAAGGAAGTGGGTACCTAAGGGCAGGGGTTGTTGGAGATGGCCCATATATCTAACTTATAACAGAACATACATATTATATAAGCGTTTGATATTATTGGCAGTAATGTGTACTTGTAAATGTATAAATACATACATGCATACATTTATTCATTTATTATTTATTCATATAATGTACAATTCTATTTCATACACTATTTACAACTTTCTCTATTACCTAACCATACATGAAGGCTAACTTCACAAGATGGCAGTAAATATACCTCTATAGCATGAATTTTAAAGGTTTCATGATATTGTATTAAATATATTTACCATAAGCTTTCCCAATCCAGAGAAATGGATAGTCAGGTCTTATCTAAAATAAAGGTAATATATGACAATCCCACAGCTAACATCATACTCAACTCCAAGATCAGGAATGAGACAAGGATGCTTACTCTCGCTGATTTCATCCAACATAGTTCTGGAAGTCCTACCCAGAGGAATTAGGCAAGAAAAACAAATAAAAGGCATCCAGAATGGAAAGGAAGAAGTAAAACTGTCACTATTTGCACATGGCATGATATTATGTATAGAAAATCCTAAAGACGCCAACAAAACCCTGTTAGAACTAATATATGAATTCAGTGAAGTTCAAAATATAATCTGATATAAGAAAAGCTGTTGTGTTTCTATAGAGTAACAAACTATCAGAAAGAGAAATCAAGAAAACAATCCCATTTACACTCACACCAAAAAGAATAAAATACCTATGAATAAATTTAATCAAGGAGGTAAAAGACCTGTACATTAAAAATTATGACAATGGTGAAAGAAACCGAAGAACACACAAATCAATGGAAAAATATTCTGTGTTTAATGGATGCAAGTATTAATATTGTTAAAATGTCCATACTATCCAAAGCAATCTATGGGCTCAATGTAATTCCTATCAAAATTCCAAAGGTATTTTTCACAGAAATAAAATAAACAATCCTAAAATTTGTATGGAACCATAAACTTTTACTTACTTAAAACAAAAAGTTTAATGATTTCTTACTTACATCATTGTACTTGTCAGATGAAATCCCTTAGGTAAATTCCTAGAGGTATGAATGCTGGTCTCTGATTATACATATTTAGAACTTTGTGATTTATTAAAAAATTATGCTCCAGAAAGGTAACATTGATTGATTCTTTCATAAGCTCTTTCTTAACTCATGAAATATCCTATTCCTTTATGCTCTAGAAAATTGTGCATATAACTACCCTTCCAATCTGCCTACCTGGTAGGGAAAGATGACGTTATTATTTAAAATTGTATATCTTTATATTTAAAATTGTAAAACTGCACTAGTTAGGTGCAGTGTCTTTTTACATCCTCACAGATTTATTGGCTTTTTTTGTTCTTTTGTTATTTTCTGGTTCATGTTCTTTGTGAATTTTCCTATTGAGGTGTTATTTTTTTATTGACTTACTGGAGTTACGTGTACATGAAGACCATTAAAATTTTGTATATTATAAATGTCACTAATAATTTCCTAACTCATCATTTGACTTTTCACTGTATGATCTTTCCCATATAAATTTTAATCAATACATGATAAAACAAGAATTGCCTTACTAAATACTTCACCCACTCAATAAATAATTGCTATAATCACAGAATATGATGCAATAGGAATATTAAGATTTCTAAGAGCTTAATACTTTATTTCACATTCATTCCTGGCTTCTAGGATCAACTAGGCAATGAACAATTAATAAATTAATGGTAATACTACAGTGCTTCTGGCATACTTGTTCCTGAACTATTTGAGGTACCAAAATAGTTAAAAGGTCTCTAATAGCCTAGCTTACATGAAATTTAAATGATGAAATAGAAGTAGAAGAATCCATGGGCACATCTTATTTTTAATTCCATTAGTGATCCAAAATTCTTCTTGAAATGACTTTTTGAGGTATTATAAAGTAAAATTTAATGTTTCAGAAAGAGAACTACATATCTTAGGGAGCAGATAATTGCCACTGGATTTAGCAATCTGACCCACAATATAGAAATTTCTAATTAAAGTCCGCTTTTTATAATGCTAATCTTTCAGCCAAAAATTTCCTTGGGACATATTATAATAAAGATAAAATGTACTAAGATTTTAACTTAACCAGAGATCCCAGAGAAACCTAATAAACATTTTCATAAATGTTCACTGTAAGTAAATTTTATTGTGAAGTAATCCTATTGTTATATATAGCTCTCATCATAGGCATCATTACACCATGAATATCTTCCAAATCTGGATTTGATATAGGTAAAAGAGGAACATGACCTTCTGTAACTGGATCAGCAGGAAGATGATCTGCTGAATAACGAGTCACACAACAATCCTGCCAAATCATCATTAATCCTTTCAAAGATAGTTTTACCCCAAGGGTTTAATTTATCACATTTAAAAGAAATCTTTTTCTTTACATATAGAAGCTTAAAGGAGTAAAGTTTTAGTTAAAATAAAACATCTGCCAATAGATTTGAGACCCAACAACTGGATTTACCACATACTGTTACTCTGCCATTTTGATAAGTTGACATTCCTTAACTTAGCATTATTCTCTTTTTGCACTGATATTATTTCTAGGCAAAGAACACAAACTAATATGCAAGGAAATGTTCTGACAGAATTCTATAGTGGGATTCATAATTATATATATGTATCTGCTAATTACGTATTTTAGTAAATATATCCATATAAAATAAGTTTCCAATGTTATCATACATAATTTTGGTGTTACCAGACTTAGAGTGTGCTTTCATTTAAAAGTAGGGTTAATGAAAAAAAAAAAATAGGGTTAATGAATTTAATTAAGGAATAACTGTCAAAATATTAAGATATTTTCTGAAAACAATATAGTTATAAACAATAAAATCAATGAAAACAGAAAATCAAATTAATGAATGTATAAAACTAGAGGTTGTTGTACAGAAAATGTGAAAATGTCATGAATTTGCTTAAAATATTTATAATCCTATGATTAAATCATATTGAACATATTTCAAGATACCAGGTCCTAGATCCAATATTTTTTCTACTCTGTGACCTTACTTAAATGATTTAACATCTGTGGACTTCAGTTTCCGGAAAGGAAAGTTTCTAAAAGGAAAAGGATGGAAAATGCTCCATCTACTTAAAACTCTTTATATAAAATAACACAAATAAATTCTTCCCAAGTGAATTTGAAATTTCATTTGGGTTGGAAAGCAACTGAGCACCATTGCAGAATTTACTCTGTGACACTCAGGGGCAAGACACTCTCAATCTTCTGAGTTTATCAGGAACTTGGGTATCTGAAGATCTCTAAAAGCCTACTTAAAACAAATAGACAACAGTAAATTGAGTATACTCATTCCCAAACACGTGTTAGGCATCACGCTGGCTACTTTTCACAATTGGTCACTATCTCTCATAAGAATTTCATAAATTGTGGCAGATTTTCAAGATGGATACAACAAAATCTCTCACCCTACATACTCTTAAAAATAGAACAGTGATGGGGCGCCTGGGTGGCACAGTCAGGTAGGTGGATGACTCCTGGTTTCGGCTCAGGCCCTGATCTCAGGGTCTTGAGAATGAGCCCAAGGTCTGGCTCTGCGCTCAGCACAGAGTCTGCTTAAGTTTCTCTCTCTCTCTGCTCCTCCCTGCCATACCGCAACCCCCCCTACCTCTCTCTCAAACAAACAAACAAATAAATAATAAGAGTGACACTTCTCCATCATGATTTTGGTTTATTTTCCATCCCCCTGAATATGGGTGGACCTGTGACCATGGAGCAAATTACATTATGTGACTTTTAAGACACAAAGGATGATATAGCTTCCACGTGGTGCTCTTTAGATCACTTGCTCTTGGAACCCAGGCACCATTTTGTGAAAGGCCACAAAGAAACATGCAGAGGCTACATGTAGGTATCCCAGCTTCCCTGGATGAAGCTCCACACTACCCACTGGGCATAGGAGTGAAGAAGCCTTAGTGGTAACTCCAGCCCCTGCTACTATCATTTCAATGGCATGAGAAGCCCCAGGACCAGTTAACTCACAGAATAATGAGACATCATGGTGAAAAGGACTGTTATTTTTGTAAGCTCTTAAATTTTGAGGTGATTTGCTATGTGGCAATAACTGGCAAAAAGATAAGCATGACTATATCACACAGGTGAGTTAAGAGACAAACATCTATGTCATACAGCAAGTAAGAAGAGGAATCAGAATTTTAACACGATCTTATGACATCATACTTCCTCAAAGATATGCTTTACTTGCAAAAACATATTAAAATAAATGGCTGACATTAATATTCCTTAAGAGGCCAAAAATAAGCTAAACAAGACATACTACACCAGTTTATTTTCGTTTTTGTTTCCTTTGCCTATGGAGATGTGTCTTGAAAGAAGTTGCTGTGGCCGATATCAAAGAGGTTACTGCCTATGTTCTCCTCTAGGATTTTGATAGATTCCTGTCTGAAGTTGATTCCATTTCAATTTTATCTTTGTGTATGGTGTGAAAGAATGGTCAAGTTTCATTCTACTATACACTTTTATCCAGCGGGATATTTTTTCCCGCTCTGTCAAAGATTATTTGACTATAGAGTTGTGGGTCCATTATCTGGACTCTCTATTCCATTGGTCTACGTGTCTGTCTTTGTGCCAGTACCATGCTGTCTTGGTGATCACGGCTTTGTAATAAAGCTTGAAATCAGGCAACGTGATGCCCCCAGCTTTGTTTTTCTTTTTGAACATTTCCTTAGTGATTCAGGGTCTTTTCTGGTTCCATATAAATTTTAGGATTGTTTGTTGCAGCACTCTGAAGAATGCTGCTGGAGTTTTGATTGGGATGGCATTGACAGTATAGATTGCTCTGGGCAGTACAGACATTTTAACAATGTTTATTCTTCAGATCCATGAGCATGGAATGCTTTTTCCATCGTTTTGTGTCTTCTCCAATTTCCTTCATGAGTGTTCTATAGTTCCTCGAGCACAGATCCTTTACCTCTTTGGTTAGGTTAATTCCAAGGTATCTTATGGTTCTTGGTGCTATAGTAAATGAAACTGATTCTCTAATTTCCCTTTCTATATTTTCATTGCTAGCATATAAGAAAGCAACTGATTTCTGTGCATTGATTTTGTATCCTGCCACATTACTGAATTGCTGTATGAGTTCTAGTAGTTTGGGGGTGGAATCTTTTGGGTTTTCCATATAAAGTATCATGTCATCTGTGAATAAAGAGAGTTTGACTTCTTCTTTGCCAATTCAAATACCTTTTATTTCTTTTTGTTGTCTGATTGCTGTCACTAGGACTTCTAGTACTATGTTGAACAAGAGTGGCGAGAGTGGGCATCCTTGTTGTGTTCCTGATCTCAAAGGGAAGGCTGTCAGCTTTTCCCCATTGAGAATGATATTGGCTGTGGGTTTTCCATAGATAGATTTTATGAGTTTGAGGAATGTTCCCTCTATACCTATACTCTGAAGAGTTTTAATCAGGAATGGATGCTGTATTTTGTCAAATTCTTTTTCTGCATCAATTGAGAGGACGATGTAGTTCTTCTCTCTTGTCTTATTGATTTGTTCTATCATATTGATTGATTTGCAAATGTTGAACCACCCTTGCATACCAGGGATAAATCCCACCTGGTTATGGTGGATAATATTTTTAATGTACTGTTGGATCCTATTAGCTAAGATCTCGCTGGGAATCTTGGGATCCATATTCTTGGGATCCATATCAGGAATATTGGTTTAAAATTCTCCTTTTTGATGGGGTCTTTGCCTGGTTTGGGGATCAAGGTAATGCTGGCTTCATATAAAGAGTCTGGAAGATTTCCCTCTGTTTCTATTTTTTGAAACAGCTTCAGGAGAATAGGTATTATTTCTTCTTTGAATGTTTATAGAATTCCCCAGGGAATCCGTAAGGACTCTCGTTTTTTTGGGAGGTGTTTGATCACTGCTTCAATCTCGTTACTAGATATTGGTCTATTCAGGTTGTTGATTTCTTCCTGCTTCAGTCTTAGAAGTTCATAAGTTTCCAGGAATGTATTCATTTCTTCTAGGTTGCTTAACTTATTGGCATAAAACTATTGATGATAATTTCTGGTGTTTGTTTCTATTTCCTTGGTGTTAGTCATGATTTCTCTCCTTTCATTCATAATTTTATTAATCTGGGTCCTCTCTCTTTTCTTCTGGATTAGTTTCGCCAGTGGTTTATCGATCTTACTGATTCTTTCAAAGAACCAGCTTCTAGTTTCTAACTCATTGATCTCTGCTCTAATCTTAATTATTTCCCTTCTTGTGCATGGGGTTGGCTTAATTTGTTGTTGATTTTCCGGTTCTTTAAGATGTAAAGAGAGTTGGTGCATTTGGGATTTTTCAATTTTTTTGAGTGAGACTTGGATGGCTATGCATTTCCCCCTTAGGACTGCCTTTGTCATATCCCATAGGTTTTGGACCAATGTGTCTTCTTTCTCATTGGTTTCCATGAATTGTTTAAGTTCTTCTTTGATTTCCTGGTTCATCCAAACATTCTTGAGCAGGTTGGTCTTTAGCTTCCAAGTTTTTGAATTCCTTCCAAACTTTTACTTGTGGTTGAGTTCCAGTTTTAAAGCATTGTGGTCTGAGAATATGCAAGGAATAACCTCAATATTTTGTATCGGTTGAGCCCTGACTTGTGACCCAGTATGTGATCTATTCCGGAGAACAGATGTGTACTCAAGGAGAATGAGTATTCTGTTGTTTTAGGGTGGAATGTTCTATATATATCTATGAGATCCATCTGGTCGAATGTGTCATTCAAAGCTCTAGTTTTTTTTGTTGATTTTCTTTCTATTGCTGATCTGTCTATTGCTGAGGTGCATGTTCAGATCCCCTACAATTAATGTATTCATGTCAATATAACTCTTTATTTTGTTTAACAGTTGGCTTATAAACAAAAATACAGTTGGCTTATGTAGTTGGGTATTCCCATGTTGGAGGCATAATTATTTACAATTGTGAGATCTTCTTGGTGGATAGACCCTTTAAGGATGATGTAGTATCCTTCTGCATCCTTGACTATAGTCGTTAGCTTAAAATCTAATTTATCTGATATGAGAATCACTACCCCAGCTTTCTTTTGAGGTCCATTTGTATGACCCTGCAACTGTATTACTGGGCATTTACCTCAAAGATACAGATGTAGTGAAAAGAAGAGCCATATGTACCCCAATGTTCATAGCAGCAATGGCCACAATCGCCAAACTGTGGAAAGAGCCAAGATGCCCTTCAACAGACAAATGGATAAAGAAGATGTGGTTCATATATACAATGGGATATTACGAGTCCATCAGAAAGGATGAATACCCAACTTTTATATCAGCATGGATGGGACTGGAGGAGATTATGCTGAGTGAAATAAGTCAAGCAGAAAGAGTCAATTATCTTATGGTCTCACTTACTTGTGGAGCATAAGGAATAACATGGAGGACACTAGGAGAAGGAAAGGAAAAGTAAACTGGGGGAAATCGGAGGGGAAGTAGGGGGAGACAAAGCATGAGAGACTGTGGGACTCTGAGAAACAAACTGAGGGTTTTGGAAGGAGGGGTGAAGGGATGGGTGAACCTGGTGGTGGTTATTAAGGAGAGCAATGTATTGCATGGAGCAGTGGGTGTGGTGCATAAACAATGAATCTTGGAACACTGAAAAAATAGAATAAAATTAAGATGTTATTAAAAAAAAAGAAAAAAAAGAAAATTATAAGTGATTACAAATACGCCCCCTGACCTTTTTAAAGACTGTTACCCAAACAGATTAACTAGATTCCATACCCTAATTCTTTCAACCTTCATAAAACCACCAAGCCCCATAATATGTGATAAACATGACGTAAATGGGGGACTTTTGGATACACTTTTTTTTTTCTTCAGGAATTGACTCCACTTTTGTATCCTTTACAGCTGCACCTACAGAGCTATTTCTGCTAATCAAGAAACAGATGGGAAAAGTCAGTTTCCGGCACGGCTGGTTAAACTATCTTTCATTTTTTCCAGAAACTGCATCCTTGCCAAAGGTAAAAATGGGAATTTCATTCTACACTTTTGGATTTAGTTTATTTTTCAGCTTATATCATGACTTACAATTACAATGCAAAATGCAAGAAAGTTCACCTGCATTAATATATGCATTTCTTCACCCTTAAGCACTTATTTAGTGCTTATTCAGTCAGGTGAGTGAAGGCTTTTTTTTTTTTAATGTGTTAATTATTTCAGCCACTATATGAAGAAGAAATTAACTCCATTTTAGAGATGAGAAAACTGAGTCATTGAGAGAAAGTGATATATTCAGGTCCCACAGAAAATCATTAAAATAGTAGGGCTGGAGCTTACGCTCTGCTTTCAGCTCAAGAGAAGGCTCTATTAATACTTTGAGCTATTGAATGCTACTTTAACCTCATGATTTCCATTATTTTTTTCAAATTTCAGGCCTTGTTTGTTTACTTCACAGTATTTATAACAATTTACAGTTATTTTTCAATTTGATATTTTTAAACATTTTGTTCTCTTTTCCCATCTTTAAATTAAGCTTCATGAAAGTAGGTAGCACTTCCATCCTATTCACTGAAAAACTCAAGAAGTATACGAGTTCTGCTTTATAGTCTACATTCAATGCATGCTGATTAAGTAAATGAATAGAATATATACCATTAATATTAGGATATCTACTCAAAACTCTGAGTCTAAATATAAGAATTTTTTTTATCAGACACTGAAAATTCAGAAACATTTCAGACAGTGTTATTTAGCCACGTGGGTCTTTTTTCCCCCTTTTCATTTTATAGATTAAAAAAAATGAAGGGTAAGAGTGTATTTGTTCCAAGTAATATCATTACCTATTTTCTTTCTAAAGTTCTCCACCCCTCCCAGTTTCAAAATTCTACTTGGAAATCATCACTGCATGGATCTTTAGAGCTAAGCTCAAACCTGACAATTCTGTTTCTAGGTCACTTGTTCAGTGACATCAGAAAGTATAAAGGCTTCCACGAAGCAGATCAATGGTGCTTTTAATCTAAGGAGTGCTCCCCACTGGCAGGCTTTATATCCTCTGTCTGCCAATTCTTCTGTACAATCTGTGTCTCGGCTAAGGGACAAATTGTATTGGGATGGGCCAATGGCATGGACAGAGTAAAGAATCTCCTCTTCCTCTACCTGTCCCCTACAAAGAAATACTGGGCCTAAAACCACCTATATGTGCTTTTTTCTGCTTCAGAAGGAAGCAATGCTATATTCTACTTTGCATGGTTCCAAGATTATTTCTCAGTTTCTTTAGAATTATAAAGTACATCCTTTTCCTTAGAATCCTTTATCCAGTATATTAACACCTGGAGTTGCCAAACTGTACACAGCTTTCAATTCAAAAGTTTGTTTATAAATCAGTTTAGAACCCAGGCTATATCTTCCCATCAACCTGAGTAAAATATAATAAGATCCTCAGGTCGGACCACAAAATTTCATTTAACTCCCGAAGTACTTTAAGTAGTAAGCATGATATTGATGCCAGTTTTTGAGAAGCCACAATGTGCCTGGACCATGGAAGGGTCTTTATATAATTCATCTTACTTAATCCTCTTAACAGCTCTATGAGTTAGATATGATTACCATAATGACACAGGAGGAGATAAGGCCCAAAAATGGCAAGAAACTTTTTCAAAGCCACATAGCTGGAAAGTGGCAGAGCTAGAATGGGAATTTAGGTTTCTCTGGTGCCAGACTCTGGGCTCCCTACTCTTTGCTCAACTAGTACTTTCCTTCTCAAAAACTGGATGTTTCTTTGGGTAAAAATGGTTTCATTTTGAGGTTTCATAAATGAATGTTTCCCTGCTTTTGGGGTATCAAAGACATGTCACTGTACATCTCAACTACTTTCAGGGTGAGAGTGCGATTTCTGGCCTGGGACACAAATTCCACCAAGCCCTAAGATAGTTTAACATAAATAGCTGGCTATCTATACAATATCCATTTCCTTCTGGGCTTCCTAATAGAATCTGATTAGATTGAGGAATGACCCTGTTCCATTTGGCTATGTGATTCAAAGATGGCTGAGATTTGGTGGGTCTAAGCAATCATGGTAGTATATTCTGTCTCTCCTTATTGGTTTAGACACAAGGATGTGACATACCATCTAAAAAAAATGTAAGGGAAACTATGCTAGGGAGTTTCCAGAAATACTCCCTCATTCTTAAAAGAGGCATCCATTTAGATTACGATGAATTTGCATTAATCAGTTAATGGTTTCAACAAATGAGCCCTTCAGGGAAAAAGATTAAAATTGTTTTCAACTTTGCAACTTGCACCAGTTTTAGTAGAATCAAAGTTTAAAAACCAGAACCAGAAGAATCCATGGTAGAATCTTTTTAAAGCATCTTTTCAAAAGCAGAGCCCTTTATAAATATGACCTCTCTGCTGCCAACAAAAAAAGCCATAAAATAAAAGATTAAAGAATTCCCAGAAACACAAAATAATAATATTTTGAATGGAGAAAAACACCACAAATAATTCAAAAGACAAGTAACAAACAGTGAAAATTATTTGTACTTCATGTCACAGAAAATGGCTAATGTTACTTAATAAATAACTGAACAGAAGTATACTACTCCGATGGCAAAAATTGGGAAACATGAAAATTTTCTAGAAACAGAAACCCTACTGGTTCTTATACACAAGGAAAGATGTTCAGTCTTTCTCAGAGTAAGGAAAACTGCAAATCCTTACAATTTTATGAGCATGCACATACACATGGTAGCATAAACATGGTGGCAAGGGTGCCACTCAATTTTAATTGGCTTTTATCCTGTTGATTTTTAAATCATATTTCTGCATATCCTATAGTAAGAATAAGTTAAACAAAATTTGGCATGCAGAAATTTTGATGACACTACTCCCTAAATGGCTAAAACATGCCATTTAGGGTAAGGTTGCTGTAGATGTGAAAGAGTGTGCAAACTGGCATGTATGCATTAAAGAGGGGAAGGGGAAGAGCAAGAGGCATAGAGAAGAAGGAGGAAGCAAACAGATGAAACAGCATAATGTAAAGGCATGTTCTAAAGATCTAGACGTAAGGGGAAGCATACAAAGGAGAAGAATCATACAGGAGATTGGTAAGGTTCACCAGATCTAAGAAAGTTGAAATCCAGGTTAACAGACAGGAAGGAAAGATGCTAGAAATAATCCACAGTGGAAATGGGAAGAAATGAAGAACCAATTAGGTATGAAGAAGTTCAAAAAGGGATCACACATTGCTAGATGGGTTCAAGCCTGGGTAAATGTCAGAAGAGACTCCTAGCCTCATGGGCAATGATGCTGTCATCTTCGAAATATTAAAGCTGAGGTTATGGTAAGACACCCATGTGTGGAAATTACCAGTCAGCGGGTAGATGAAATTGTAGACCTGGATCATTTTAGAGGTAAAACCAAAGCTCTGAGAAGCATGGATCATATCTAAATAGATACAAGCATTGAGGGCATGAGCACTTTGTATGATGGGTGTTTCCTTTTCCTTCTAGTTGGTGTTATCTAAATGACATTTCTAGCTCTACCCAGTGCGATCCATTGTATCTTCACCTACCCTTCTACTTTGTATTTATCACCTAAAATATTTAAAGATAACTCTGTTTTTCCAGACTCCAACTTTAACTATTTTGAAGATATGGTTCAAATATGGTTTTCTTGGTTTTCCCCTTTGTTATTATAAAAGCTAATTTTAGTCCTTGATAAAAGTATTTGTCCTTGCCGGTAGGAATACTCCCAGGAAATTGAAAGCCATTGCTCATCAGACAGTGAGAAAAAAATAAGATTTGCTTTTCCTTCCAAATGCTTTTCAGTATTTGCAAATATTAAAAAACTAAGTAGAATGCTGATGAGAGAGGAACAGACCCTCTCTGGCTGATGTGGCTGGGAGTCTGAAATAGTCAAACATCAAAGCTGTACTAGAAGTCACGACACCTGGCTTGAGTCCCAGCTCTGCCGGTTATTCACTGCTTAACGAAATCCTTTATTCCATTTAAATTTCTCCTACTTTAAAATATGAGTCTAATAAAATCATTTGATAGGTTCATTGTACTGGTCAAATGAGATATGTAATCAAATCCTTTGAAAAACTGCAAATTTTAGTAAAAGATGAGAGGTATCCTCTTTTTTGTTTGTGCCTTTTTTGCAAGAATGCTAGGAGTATGATTCCCTTTTGTTCTTAAAAAATTATAAGAGCATAAGCAAAATACAGGTAACTTTCCAAAGTCTCATTCCTTTACTTTATGAGCTATTAGAAGAAGACACTGTTTGTAGGTCAAAATATTTATTAAATGACTGTGGACATCAGACCCTAAGCTGAGCAAAGGAACAAAGATCAATAAGGCCTTTAGAGGCAGAAATATAATTTATGTCCTTCATTGTTTTTTTTTCCTTTGTTTCTTTTTCTTCTATGCTGTTTTTGGCCTAAGGGTGGTTTCACAATACTTCTAGAGGAAGGAAGAAGCTCAAGCACAGTTAACAAAGGAGAAAGAGAACAACTTGACCCTTGGGGGGGGGGGGGTACCTGGGAAAAGCCAGGTGATACCACTTTTGTTAGCTTGCAGGTAATGGATGCCTTCCTCAGATTTGCATCCCAGGGTATTAGACAGCAGAGGGCAGAAAACACCCTCCATCAAAGATGTCCATGTCCTAACCCCTGAAACCCGTGAATATGTTACACTACCTGGCAATGAAGAATTAAGGTTGCAGATGGAATTAAGTTTGCTAAGCAGGTGACCTTAAAATAAGTAGACTTTCCTAGATTATCCAGGTGAATTATCCAGTGTAATTATGAGTTCTTAAAAGCAGAGGAGGAAGACAGAAAAGTAGGAGTATTTAAAGTGAATGGACATGTTATTAGTAATTCCACTGTGATAACTACTATATTATCAGGACTTCCCAGGGACCCTATCTCACTGACACTTCAGTAGTCAATTCCCGGTATTACTTGAACTAATCAGTAATACTTAATGCTATTAAATAATGTCCTCTCCCTGAAACACTTTCTTCTCCTGGGTTCTGGAATACCACACCCTTCTCCTTTTTCTTCTCCTTTCTGTCCATCCTTGTTATCCCCTTTGCTGGTTCCTTCTCATCTTTAAGTATTGGTTAAATAAATCTCTTATCTCTTACCTCTCTGTACTTTTTTCCTAGGTAATCTCATCCAGGTGAATGAATTTAAGTACTATCTATGTTGTTAAAAACTTCCAAATTATCCTGAACTCTGATCTGGGAAATCCAGATTTATGTATTTATATTCAAGTCTCATGAGCATCTCAAGTTAATATGCACAATGTACTACACCACATAAACAAAAGGAAAAAAATAAAAGTCTTATGACGTTCTCAAAAAATGCAGGAAAAAAACAGGTGATGAAATTCAACATCCACTCATGATAATAACTCTCAACAAGTGGGTACAGAGGGAACATACCTCTACATAAGTAAGGCCATCCATGGCAAGCCCACAGCTAACATCATACTCAATGGTGAAAAGTTGACTTGTCAGAAACAAGACAAGGATGCCCACTCTCCCTACTTTTATTCTCCGAAGTACTGGAAGTCCTAGCCAGAGGAATGAGGCAAGTAAAAAAAATAAAATAAATTCAAATAGAAAAGAAAAAAATAGAATTGTCACTATTTGCTGATGACATGATATTATATACAGAAAATTCTAAACATTCCACCAAAAAACTGTTAGAACTAATGAATTCAGTAAAGTTCCAGGATAGAAAAGCATACAGAAATCCATTGTGTTTCTATACACTAATAACTATTAGAAAGAAAAATCAAGAAAACAATCCCATTTACAATCCGATCAAAAAGAATCCACTAACAAGGGATAAATTTAACCATCTCAAGGAGATGAAAGACCTGTATACTGAAAACTATAAAACATTTTTGAAAGAAACGGAAGAGGACACAAATAAATGGAAATATATTCCATGTTCATGGGCTGGAAGAATTAATACTGTTAAAATATACATACTATCCAACGCAATCTACAGACTCAATGTAATCCATATCTCAATTTCAATGGCATTTTTCACAGACTAGAATACTTCTAAAATTTTTACAGAATCATAAAAAAATCCTTATAGCCAAAGCAATCTTAAGATAGAAAAAGAAAATGATTGCATAATACTCCCTGATTTCACACTCTATTACAATGCTATAGCAATCAAAATAGTATGGTACTGACAAAACAGACACATAAATCAATAAAAAGAAGAGAGAGCCCAGAAATAAACTCATGTGTACATGGAAAATTAATTTAAGACAAAGGAGTTAAGAATATACACTGGGGAAAAGGCAGTCTTTTCAATGAATGGTGTTGAGAAAATTGAACAGCCATGTGCAAAAAAATGAAACTGGACCACCATCTTGTACCATACACAAAAGTTAACTCAAAATGGATTAAAGAGTTGAAGGTAAGACCTGAAACTCTAAAACTCCTAGAGGAAAACAGTGTCAGTAAGCTACTTGACATCGGTCTTTGTGATTATTTTTTGATTCTGACTCTAAAAGCAAAGGCAATAAAAGCAAAAATAAACAACTGCGATTACATCAAACTGAAAAGCTTCTGCACAGCAAAGGAAACCTACTGTATGGGAGAAAATATTTGCACATCATATACCCAATAAGGGATTAATATCCAAAATATATAAAGAACTCATGCAGCTCAATAGCAAAAAAAAAAAAAAAAACACCAAATAATAAACAATTGGGTTTAAAAATGAGCAATGGGCAGAAGATCTGAATAGATATCCTGTCAAAGGAGCCATACAGATGGCCAAAGGACACATGGAAAGATGCTCAACATCACTAATCATCAGGGAAATGTTTATCAAAACAATGAGCTATGGGGCGCCTGGGTAGCTCAGTGGGTTAAAGCCTCTGCCTTAGGCTCAGGTCATGATCTCAGAGTCCTGGGATCGAGTCCCGCATCGGGCTCTCTGCTCTGCAGGAAGCCTGCTTCCCCCTCTCCCTCTGCCTGCCTCTCTGCCTACTTGTGATCTCTCTCTCTCTCTCTCTCTCTCTCTGTCAAATAAATAAATAAAATCTTTAAAAAAAATAATGAGCTATCACCTCATGTCTGTCAGAATGGCTATTATCTAAAAGGCAAGAAATAAGTGCTGGTGAGAATGTGGGGAAAAGGGAACCCTCAGGCACTGTTGGTGGGAATGCAAACTGGTACAACCACTATGGAAAAGAGTATGAAGGTTGCTCAAAATGTTAAAAATGAAACTACTATATGATCAAGTAATCTCACTTCTGGGTATTTACCTAAAGAAAATAAAAACCCTAATTGACAAAGATATATGTACCCCATGTCCACCGTAGCTTTATTTATAAGAGCCAAGATACAGAAACAAATGTCTATAGATAGATGAACAGATAAAAAAAAAGTAATGTATATAAATATAATGGAATATTGTTCAACTATAAAAAAAAAGAATGAAATCTCGCCATTTGCGACTATATGGACAGACCTAGAAGGTATTATGCTAAGTGAAACAAGTCAAACACAAATACTGTCTGATTTCACTTATATATGGAATCGTAAACACACACACATACACAAATTCACAGAGAACATATTGGCAGTTGCAGGGGGAGGGGCTGCGCAAAATGGGTGAAGGAGGTCAAAAGGTACAAAGGTCTATAGGGAATAAATAAGTCATGGAGATATATATAGCATGGGGACTACAGTTAATAACACTGTATTGCATATTTGAAAGTTGCTAAGAGAATAAATGTTAAAGAGGTCTCATTACAGGGAAAATTCTCTAATCATGTATGGTGACAGATGTTAACTAGACTTATAATCAGTCTGCAATATATATAAATACTGAATCAAATCATTATGTTGTACATGTAAAACTAATACAACACCGTATGTCAGTTATACCTCAAATTTTAAAAATTAAAAAATAATGATTAACATGTTCAAAAGTGAGCTCCTAACCTTACTACCCAAACCATTCCTCCTATAGATCATCCTATCGTGGTTGGTGGCAACTTCTTTCTTCCAAGTGCTAACACCAAAACCCTGCAGCAATTCTTGGTTCTTTGAATTCTTTCCTAACTCATACCCACTATGTCATGTGCAGCATGATCTTGATGCAATGGTGGTCTCCAATTCTGCTACGAGGTACGCCATCCCAGACATCATGAAACACAAAGGCACACTGACCAAGCTGTTGTGTTCAAATCCCATCACTTATTAGATCATTTTAAAACAGGTAACAAGAAGCAAGATGAAAGAAGTGGGAGACAGGTAATGCAATTAGGTTAAGGCCAAACAGTGAGAAGGATTACACTACTTAAATCTCGGGTTGTACAATGTTCATATGTTTTGCTCTGTCCATCTTTCTGGATGGTGGTGCAGTGGACGGAACCAGAGGTGATATTTGAGGGAGGGGTACAATAGACAGAAGGTGCCTAAGGCCACCACATATACTTGTTATACTGGAGAGATACAGGGATAAGTATACCTGGCCCAGAGCTGTAGCTTATCAGTCTGCAAAAGAGCTATGGAGATTATTTGCATTTTTTTAATGTAGTAATTTGGGAGACCTTAATGAAACCATACAAGTATCATCAGTAGGTAGGCAATTTCGGAATGATGGAGCTGATAGCTCAGAGATGACATGATCATACCTTATGGTTTTGTCTTTTCATCTCTTTCTATCCACCAGTAACACCTGTGGATTCCATTATTTATTCTCTATTCTTACCATATGTAATAGGTTAAGTTACTATCTATAATTAATACACATTGTTACCCATGCCTATGTCTCACAAGCTATATGCCTCCTTATCAGCTAAGTTTTAAAAATTTATTATTATTTTTGGCTTTTATGTTTTTATTTTAGTACCAGTTACTTAAAATAAAGTTCTATATTAGTTTCAGGTATACAGTATAGTGATTCGACAATTTCATGTATCACCAGGGTACACAACTCATCAGTTAAATTTAACACATAGGTTTCATAAAGTACTGGTTTACTTATGATTAATGTTTAATTTATCATAAACATTAAACATTATGATTAATGTTTAATGTCTCTTAGAAATCTTATCTATTCCCTTTGTTTTGTTTTGTTTTTTATAACAAATATTGTCTAAGAATACAGCAAAATGTGTTCTACACTGCATTAGCAAATCCTTTATGTTGTCCAAAACATTATCTAGAATTCAACTCTTATGCATCATGCTCATTGATAGAACCATTATAAAAAATAGTATGGCGTTTCCTCAAAAATTAAAACAAAAACAGAACTACCATATGACCCAGCAATCTCACTTCTGGGTAAAATACCTGAAGAAAGTGAAAAGAGTATCTCAAAGAGTATCTGCACTCCTATGTTTATTGAACCATTGCTCACAAGAGCCAAGATATGGAAACCATCTCAATGTCCATAAACAGATGAATGGAAAAAGAAAATGTGTATATATACCCAATGCAATATTATTCAGCCTTAAAAAGGAATAAAATTCTGTCATCCGTGGGGTACCTGGGTGGCTCAGTCAGTTAAGGGTCTGACTCTTGATTTTGGCTCAGGTCACCATCTCAGAGTCGGGAGATCAGGCTCCACACTCAGAGGGGAGTCTGCTTGAGATTCTTTTTCTCCCTCTCCCTTTGCCCCTCCCCTCTATGCTCTCTCTCCAAAATAAATAAATGGTAAAAAAAAATTCTGCCACCAGTGACAACAGTGGATGAAACTGAAGGACATTATGTTAAATGAAATAAGACAGATACAGAAAGACACATATTTCATAATCTCATTATAGATAAAACCTAAGAAACAAAAATAAAAATAAACACCAAACTCATAGAAACAGAGAATGGTAGTGTCACCAGGGGTTACAGGAAAGAAGTCATGGGAGTTATTGCTTAATAGATACTGAGTTTCCATTTTGCCAAATGACAAGAGTTCTGGAGATAGATTGTGGTAGTAATGGATGTACAATTTTATGAATGTACTTAATAACACTGAACTATACACTTAAAAACAGTCAAGATAGTAAAGTTTATGTTAAAAAAATTTTTAACAGAGGGAAAAAGTAAACGAATCCAGATCCAACTCTCTCTCATACACTGACTGGATTATTGTAAGAGCAATCTAACTTATTTCCTTGGTTCCACCCTTGCTCCCTTTAGTCTATTCCCCCATATAGCAGCCACGTTGAAATAACGTGAGTTTATGTCACTCCTCCAACAGTCTTCCATCTCACTGGTAATAAAAACCAAAGTCGTCACCATTACTTAACCACATCCTATGTGATCTGGTCTACCACTGCAGCTCAGGCACCATCTCCCAGCACTGGGCGCTCACCTCTGCCTTTTCTAAGTAGTCCAAGTATCCCCACAGCTCAGGGCTTTTGTACCATCTCTGCTTCCTCCTCAGAGGTTGGTCTTCTCCCAGAGACCCACACCTCTTTTCAGTCTTTACTCAAAATTTACTTTCTTGGACTATCCCAGCTGTCACATACTGCATATTTTACTTTCCTCTTTTATTTTTTTTTCTTTTTACCACTAACTATTGTAATTACTACTAAATTTTGCTTTATTTTATACATATTACTAGCATATTACTTGAAATAGTGTCTCACTTATTCATAATGCTTATCTTATTCATATTTTTGACTCTCCCATAAGCCTATGCTCTCCATTAGGGCACAAGTTATTTTTTAAGTTTATTTACTGATGCATCACTTGGCCATATAATAATACCTGGCACATGGTAGGTGATTAAAAAATAAGTGTTAAATGATTACAGAGGCACCTGGGTGGCTCAGTAAGTTAAGTGTCTGCCTTCAGCTCAGGTCATGATCTTGCGGTCCGGGGATCGAGCCCCACATCAGGCTCCCTGCTCAGTGGGGTGTCTGTTTCTCCCTCAGTCCCTCCCTCCTGTGCTCGCTCTCTCTCTCAAATAATAAAAACTTTTAAAAAATGATTACATAAATGAATACTACTCCATGTGTGAGTAATCCTATATATGAGCGGGGGTAGAGAGAGAGAGAAAATTTAGGTTAGCATGAAGAACATTAACTTGGAGTTGGATAAACCTGAACATGAATCCAGGCTCTGACACTTATTGGTTAGGCCTTGAAATTTGGATTAAACTAACCAATGTGAAAAGAGACAAAAATTACTCTAGGCTGAGAGAACGGATAAAAGCTAAGATAGGAAATTGCTCAGCACTTATGGAAGACATCAAGGGATTTAATTTGGTTGAAGTGAAGAAAACATGAAATAGAGTACTGTGAAATAAACATGAAAATATAAATAGATATTAGATCATGGAGCTTCTTGATGAAATTTAAGAGAATGGATCTGTATAAAGGCAAAAGGAAGTGAAGAAAGTTTTGTTAATGATATTGTTAAATTTCTTAATATGGAAATTTAATCTGATTTAGAGGGGACTAATATAAAGATAGTGACATTGATTGCAAAAGTATTTCTGTAATCTAGAAGATGTGTATTAAGGGCCTAAATCAGAGGACACAACATCAGGGACATAGCTTAATGGAACAATGTTGTAAAGAAGAAATTGACTCTGCATGTCTCATTAATGAATATCAGATCAATAAAGCGACCAAGGAGTATGATGTCACATATTTAAGTCTCAATACCTGCTGAGTAATAGTCTCACTTACATAACAAAAAGGGACAAGAAATGGGTTTGTGAGCAATGAAACAAAGTTCCCTTCAGGACATACTAGGTTTAAGAAATCAGTGAACATCTAGGTATAGATACATACCAAAGAGTTGAAAATGAGTTGGAGATGTGGTTGTAACTCAAAAGATACTGGAAGTTGGTGAAAACACAGGTAACGATGGTCATCTGCACACAGCTCAAAGCCAGGAGATTAGATCATAATGATAAAAGAGAGAGTGTAACACATGGCTCAAGAGATCTTTCATGAAGCTCTTATGGGAGCTCAAAGGGAGTTAGAAGAGAAGAAAGAGCCAGATAATGTAAGCAATACAGAACAGAGATGGAGAAGAACCTGATGAGTTTAGAGGCTAGGGGAAAAATTATTTCAATTATGATGGAAAGCCTGGAAGCTGAAAAGATGACATTTGAAATGGTGATGAAGTATAATTATTTGTGACTAAATAAATGAATGAATAAAATGTAGACTATTCTACAAAGGTGATAAATGAAAGAGTCACAGAACAGTATATTAACAAGATAAAGTGGATTGATGTGTTTCAGAAGAGGTGACATACACTAGAGGAGTTTTAAATGGGGTTAGGCTCCAGGAAGGAAAGAGAAATTGAAGGTGAAAAAGATACTGGGTATTTTTGATATAAAATTAGGAGTAGAATGAGAGGCATGATCAAAGCCATAAAAACAGGAATTAAGTATAATCATAAAAAAAAATGGCCTCCAACCAAGGATGGATGCAATAAAGTGATACAATGAGGGAAAGCTAGGGGTTCATATCAGATAGTATTTCTTCTTGGCAAATTATGAGAAAAAGTCATTTATAGGTAGGGATCCTGAGGTAGGTCAGATTGCTTCACCTCAATAGGTTTCCAAACTCAAAGAGTATAAACTGGATTTTTCAAGTTTAGGACAGATGGAGATAACTGATGTTTCTAATATATTGGGAACTTTTAAGATCATTCACAATTTTTTTTTCCAGAGGGGACAGTCACCCACATAGCTCGCTCTCCTATTATGGAAAACTTCACCCCCATGGTAGACCACCAAGTACACCACTCCAATGAAACTCCGTAATAGAGGTCAGTCTGCCCTGTCTTGAGATCATTTGAAGTGGATCAGATACAACCTGTAGGGGGCAGTATAGGCTCAGTCCCGCTGAGACACACTAGAGAAAAAAATTTTAGGCTATCATTAAGACATAAACTTATCAAACATGTAACATCATCTTCTGATGTGCTTCCTTTAGAAATGGGCAGAATGTATCATTCCTCATCAATTGTAATTCATTCTTCTTCTTTTCTAAAGGACACCATTAGTTTTATTTCAATGGCTTATGCTAAATAAAACAGGTAAGTAAATTTGTTGAATATTTTTATGACACATTATATATTTTGTATTTATTCAAAGGTAGAATGAACAAATAGAGTCTAGCAAAATTAAGTCCACTTATAATTACTTCATTCAGGAGTCATACCTGAGCAATACCTTAGTGAGGTGGTAATGAGGTAAAAATGTGCTACCAGAATAGGGTTGGAGAAAACCTTCTGGAAAAGGCAGCTCGATAAAGTGATAATGAGGGAGAAAAAGAACTCATCTCTTTGCCTTGCCTCATGCTCCTTTATTTTAGGATGCACCCTTATTCTTTAAGATTTGGAGGATGGGAGGATGGTGATGAAAAGTCTAGAGAGTCAGGCAGTTAGCAGGGTGGGAGGGAGGAGGAAGAAGAGAAAGAAAAGGGCAGATACAGGAAACTTCAAATGCAGATAAAAATAGCATCTCCCACCTCTCCAGAGTTGTTATAAGGATTTCTTAGTTCATATAATGTGTACACTTGGCATAGAGCAACACTCAGTAATGAGCGGCCAAACTATTTTTATTTACTGGATAATGAGAAAACTGATTAAGTTTTCTTGTTCAAGATTATACAACTAACCTTTGTAAAAACAGGGATGGAAATTTAACTGAGGATGAGGCTGAGTCACACAAACGTTCCAACCCAGTCTCCTTTGTTCAGCTTTGCCAGAAATTAGCCAAGGACAGAGGGCATAACTATGCCCTGAACTACGCTTCCCTGGAGGAATCTGTGAGTGCTAAGAATTTTCATCCTTATGCATAAATTAGTTGTGCAAAATAATCACTAATTAAATACAACCACGATTCTAAAAAATCAATGAGCCTCCAAACATGCACACTTTTTTCACCATATAGGATCAGGTCTATAATTTTGAAATTCCCATTCATAATTAGTTTTTTTTTTAATTTTCTTTTATTTTCTATAATTTTATTTTTTCAGTGTTCCAAGATTCATTGTTTATGCACTCAGTGCTCAGTGCTCAGTCCTTGCAATATAATTAGTTTTGACAAAAGTCACTTCCTTAAGAACTTTTCAAATTGCTCTCCTAAACAAAAGAGTTTTCTCCTAAAAAGAATTTCTAGCAAATCTCACAAGTCAAGCACATTTCATTTCCATGCTCTAACATATATCAGGCTATGATTTCTTGTATTTTTAGGTTTCCTACAACACTGCAATTAATGGAAAACTCCACTGAGAAGATTCCTTATGTGGAAAGTATTGAATGGGGCATAGAACCTGACCTAATTTGGGAGTGACTGACTTTCTTGTACGAATAGTACAGAGCATGTTATATACATGTTTAAAGTAGCCACATTAAAGTGTATCATATGAAAAAATTTTATATTTATATTTTCCTTTCATTTTTTAGGGGGAGAGGGGCAAAGGGAGAGACAGAATCGCAAGCAGGCTCCATGTCCAGTGCAGAGCCAGATGCAGGGCTCTATCTCACAACCCAGAGATCATGACCTGAGCTGAAATTAGGAGTTAACCCTTAACCGAATGAGCCACCCAGGTGGCCCTGTAGTTACATTTTTCTTAGAGTCTAAATATATTTTTATGTGATGAAAATATAATCAGAACATCTATATAGAGTGTATATTTCCTTTAGGAAATATAGAAAAATCTAGAAAAATCTCTCCAAATACTTTGACTAGTGAATTTCATCCATTTCCCCACTCTTTTAAAAATTATATATATTAACCTTTAATGATGTTTTTGTATAACCATTGATTGGTAGCCTTTATGAAGGAGAACCTTACAGGTATATCATGAAAGCACACACCCACTATTATAAGAATCCCCACTCATGAAGAATCAACCCATGTTAAACCTAGGGGAGTCACAGAAAGAAAACAGCATCATGTGAGAACATCTAACACAACGGGGAAAAATGAAACTGCTCCTGATGAAGAAGAAAAAAGGTAAAGCAAAAATGCAAACAAAATTCAAGCCATGTTAGGTTATCTTGGATGAGGAAATTCTTCGGTTTTTAGAACAGAGAGTAAATGTTGACAGACCTGTGAAAGAAGTGGGCTCCGTGCAGGTTCAGGGGTGGCGACATAAGCAGCCTGTGTGTAGGCATAGCTCTTGAATCGAGGCTTGGGAGAGGAAGGAGTTCGCTCATAGCCCTGTGCTAGACTGACTGTGATCTGCAGAGTAGGGTTAGAGGGAAGGGAACAAAGAGGAGGAGGAGACATCATAAGTAACCCTGGAAGGACTGCTTTCCAACACACTAGAAAAACAAACTTTAAATGGAAACAGTGATATGAAAAGTTGAATTTGAAATGCACACAGTGCTCTTGTAAACTGGTGCACTTGCACAATTCTGGTGCTCAGTGTCACGGTGGAGAGCAGGTACTCGGGGAAGGGGTGATGGTTGGGCTTAACTATAAGGATTCCACACTGACACCGCTCCAGCACTCATATGGGATGGTGCTCTTCAATCTGGCAAAAACAGGCATCCGAAAGCAATTTTCTCTGAACCCCAAGTAAACAAAACCAGAATTCATCAGGTCAAGTTCCTGAAAAGGACTGGAGCTTTCATAAGCTAAATATGGAACTAGCTTAGAAGAGTGAGAAAATTAGGCCTAAGATTAGCTTTCCGTGCCTTCAGCAGAAATTGTGCTAAAAGCTTTTTTTTTAAGCTTTTTCATCATTGTTTGTGTCAAAGAAAGTAAAAGAAAACACCCCAAACAGCCACTGTTGGAAGCCAGAACCATGTAATAAGAGAATCCCACTAGATCCTGTACAATCATAAAAACCCTTATCATATTTATTCCCCTTTAAATTCAAAGTATTATAAACTACTTTTATCAAAAATGTTACCTTGTGAGAAGGAAAGGAAGGGTGAATAGGGGGAAACTGGAGGGGGCGAGGAACCAAGAGAGACTGTGGACTCTGAGCAACAAACTGAGGGTTTTGGAGGGCAGGGGGTGGGGGGTGGGCGAGCCTGGTGGTGGGTATCGAGAGGGGCACGTACTGCATGGAGCACTGGGTGTGGTGCATGAACAATCAATCTTGTAACACTGAAAAAATAAACGTACTTGGGGAAAAAATGTTACCTTGATTAATCAAAATTTGTTAACACATTAGTACATTGCCACTAAAATTAAAAAAGTATTATTAAATAGAGTACTTGCCTTCGCTCTTACTCTCTTTGCTCTTTACTCTCATTGACCTAAGTTTCATACATCCTTTATTTTAATTCATTTTACATAATAGAAATGCAATATATTGTTTTCCACATTCCTATAACATAGTGCATAGCAACATCAGAGTATTTTGATAATTTGCATTGAAAACAATATTATGATCCATTATATCAGTTAAAATTCAGAAGGCTTATAGAGTTTATCTACCCACAGGCAGATACACACACACATTATGCTACGTAGACATACATTTGTGTGTATGTACGTATGTATATAGACATGCTATGCTATGCAGACATATTTATCATGTACATATCCGTAGATATAATAGATATGTATGCATATGAGCACTTAAATGCATTATGATAGAACATATCATTGATATTAGGTACTCTTTTGATACTTTACCTGTTGAGAATAGTGCATTTGATGATGTAATTGAAAATGTTCTTCTTTAGTAACTTTTGATGGCCTTGGCAACATTTCCACTTCCTGGATGGCTTCAATGCTCACTTGTTGAGGCAAAACTTGGAAGAGTGAGGTGATATACATTAAGATGGACTTCTTATCTGGATAAGTGGTGGCAACATCTGTAAGCACATTAACACCACACATCAATTTTTGGTTTCTATATTTGAGTCTCTGAAAGGCGAATGAACGAATCAATGTTATAGGAAGAAGACACATTAATGAGCACTCGATTGCCTATGAATGTTCTCCAGAGACTAATTAGAACATGATAATCAGGCCGAAAATGTCCTTCCAATTTGGCAGACCAATGAGAGGAGCACTAAAGTTAATTTCTTTTCCTTGTTCACATAAAAACTTCATTCCGTAGTACTTTTTACTAAGTCAAATTGCCAAACTAGTCCATCTAAGAGTGTGGTTTTCATTAGATAAGAAACACAAACAAAAGATTCTATCTTCCTTTCCACGGAAAACTATATTAACTTGTCAAATAAAATAGTGCATTGTAATTAAACAATTACACAAAAGAGCTTAATGCCTTGGCTTCCAGTAAGGAAAGCCTGCATCATCTAATCAAATTTTTACTAGTGATAAAGAGCAAAATATGTCTCTGTGTTGAAATGAACCAAGTACTTCCACAATAACAATAAAATAAAACAACAATATACCATATCTTTATATGATTTCTGATATTCCTTAAGTATTTAAAAACATTTGTTTACATTTTGGTACATCTGTTAACATCAGATGTTACCTTCCTTCTCAGACTGTAAAGATAAATTTAAAAGTTCTTCACATAAAGTTGATCTAACATTATGTCCTTTGCCACATCCAGGGAATGAAAGAAACCCAGCATTGAGAAGGGCACGTATTGCATGGAGCACTGGGTGTGGTGCATGAACAATCAATCTTGTAACACTGAAAAATTAAAATAAACACATTTGGGGAGAAAAAAATTTTAAAAAAATAAAGTCACTGATAATTTGTAATAATACACATAGTAAGTGGTACCTCCTTCAAAAGGTTCTTTTGCCACTTGGCATTACAATTTACCCACGGTGTTCATTCCAGGGAACAAAAAGGTAAAAATAATCCTTTATATGTAGTATATCATTAATCCCAGAAGTGTTAAAACATAAATCCTGGCAGGAGGCCAAGACAACCACACAGCAATGTGCCAGGCATTTTTCTTGCCATAAATTTAGCTTAACTAGAATTAAAAGATCTGTTTTATGTCAAATATGTATATTCTGGTCAGGTGTTCAGATCATGAGTAAAAAAAGCCAAGAGTCAAATCTCAAACCCACTAGCAAAAAAGGAGGTTGAAAAAGTCAATCCCTGAACCTTAGTCAATCCCTTCACAAGCAACAGGAATGTAATTAATTAGAGTAACATTTTTTTTAAGATTTATTTACTTGAGAGAGAGCACATGTGTGAGCAGGGGAAGGAGTAGAAGGAGAGAATCTCAAGCAGACTCCCCTCTTAGCATGGAGCAGGGCTTCATCTCATGACCAATAAGATCATGACCTAGGCAGAAACCAAGAGTCAGATGCTTAGCCACCTAGGTGCCCCTAGAACAACTATTTTTAATATATTTTTAAAATATGTTATTTATTAGAGAGAGAGAATAAGCGGGGGAAGGGGCAGAGCAGAGGGAGAGGGAAGAAACAGATTCCCCGTTAAGCAGGGAACCTGATGCGGGGCTCGATCCTGGGACTCTGGGATCATGACCTGGGCCAAAGGTAGATGCTTAACCTACTGAGCCACCAGGTGCCCATATGTTTTTAAAAGATACTTTTAAAAAGAGCTACAAAGGAGCAAAATGTTTATATTCCTTGGTCTGCTTCTATCCATAGTATAATAGAGTACTACTCAATTTTTCATGTGCACATGAATCACCTGGGGACCTTTTTCAACTCAGAATCAAATCGAGTAGGTCAGGGGTGGAACCTGAAGTTCTGCATTTCTGACAAGCTTGCAAGTGATGCTGACACTGCTGGCTTCAAGACCATACTCTGAGTAACAGGGCTGAGAAATATTTACACAGGAAGCAGACTGCTCTACCAGCTGCCACTTCATTGTTTTGCCTTTTTTTTTCCCCCAAGAAGATACTTACTGGACACTTAAGTGCATAGGCTGAGAGGTACAAAGTTATACAATACATATTCTTGGCTCCTTGTTATAATTTAATTATTAACCAACAAATGGTGAGGGTTAAGTTTTTCTAAATATTTTTTTAGGAAGAAATAAAGAATACTTTGTGCATGAGTACTGTCTTTCTAAAAAAAAAAAATCTTACTAACTTAACTTTGAAATTTTGAGGACTGAAATACCCTTTGATTTGATAACTGTTTTTTAAGTATTCTTTGTATGGTGGATACTACCCTTCTTCACCACACTTTGAAACTCTAAAATGGTTTCTTCTTACTCACTAGGAACTAGTCAGTTTTATCTGTAATGAGCATAATTTAGAATTCTGTTATTTTTAGTATTAAGTAAAACTATGCTGTGAGAAAGACACTGGAATTAAAAAAGGTTGATCTATGACCATTTACTGCTACATTATACACAAACGTGCGCATGGATATGTCTGCCCTCAAATATAGGTCATGATAAAAATAAAGGTAAAAATAAATCAAGAATTATTTCTATTACCCCAAGCAAATGTCAAAAATTATAGTACATTTTATCTATAATAAAACATCTTTTGGATGGCAGCAGATATTCATAAATATCAATCATCATAAAAATATACATTATTTGACCAAATTATTGACATTTTTACCCCAATCTATTAGCTTCCCATCTCTGAGGTTGTGTGGATTCAGCTGTACCAGCAGATACTTCTTCTCTTAAAGAAAGGAACTTAGATATTCTAAAATATGTTAATTCACTTCAACATATAGGTGACAAAGACCTATTTTATTTACAATATTTTAACAGAGTATCCAGAGATTAGCAAGATAGAGAATTCACGGATTCTTCACAATTTGGAATAATAAAATAAATAATACTAAAAGTACAAAATAATTGCATTGCTGAACAGAATTTAAAATGTGTTCCTCTAACTGGTGCAATCAGTGCTTAAGTAGATTCGGAGAAAAGAAGAAATTATATATTATGAGGGGACCAGAAAAGTCTTTATGAATAGGAGACTGTAATAAGCAGGTATAGGGTTTCATTGGCTAGAAATGGGGGAATGAGGAAAGGTATTCTGGCAGTGGAAAACCATGAACAAAAGTGCAGCGGTAAGAGATTAGAAACATCCCAGGAAGAGTGCCTATGTGTCTTAGCCACAGACAGGAGAATAGTGAATAACAAGATACAATGGGTACACCATCTGTGAAACACTGAGAGATCATCAATAACAAACGAGAAATTCTGACCTTGGTTCAGTAGTTTAGACAGTAACTACTTTTGAGCAAGAGTGTGACAGCACTGAATTTTTTGTAAAGTAAAACTGTTAAGTACAGTATGGGGTGAAAGAGAAAAATGACGGGAGGGAAGTAGAAAGGTAGGACCCAATCCAGATAGGAGGTGTTAGAGAAATAAACTAGGCTTTATAATAAAAACAAAAAGATGTATGATATAAATTCTAAGATAGGTCCAAAATGATTTCATTCTATTTCTAATCATTTACTTCACAGTCTTTGAAAATAACTACATATAAAATTCTGTCTAAGCCCTGAGGGTACAAAGATGAATAAACTTTGAGTAAAATGGAGGAGGACAGATGGACGGAAATGCTTGTTCAGTAATCATAGTAACAAGTAGCCACCAACACAAGTTTCAGACTCATTTAATCAATTAACAATTACCAGTCTATATGGTCTTGATCATGATTCCTCAAGCCAGTCATTGTCAACTCTTCCCTTCTGAAAGTTGGCTAATCAGAAATGAACTCATCCCAATGAACAAAATTCTAAATGCAAACCAATTAACAGTAGTGTCACCTGATTAACCAACCATGCTTCTAAAGGTCACAACAACCTATTCACATCTGAGTGCTCACAGATCTCTTGACCTCCCAGTTTTCCCCAAAACCTAAGAATACTCTTTTGAGAGACTGTGGTTAACTAGCATAGTTCCCTTTTATTTAAGTAAGCGATACACTCAGCTTTCTGTTTTCATTCCAGATACCTAATAATGGTTTCATCATCTGATAAAATTCAATAGATGAAATTCACTTCTAAATTTAAAATTAATGGATTTTTTTTTAGAGGAGAATGTGATGGAATGAAAGAATGAAAAATTCTGAATCTGCGTTTGGATTTTTAAAAATCTGAGCCTAAATATTTATATCTATAAAGAGACATGCTTAACAGCATTTACTTCTGTTTCTTCATCTGCGAAATAAAAACCAGAGTCCCAATCTCATCATGGTGTTGTGAAGGTCAAATGTATAATGTTTAGAAAAGACTGTAAGCTTAAGTTAATTTAATTAGACCCTGGTATTGTTGCTATATTGCAATTATTATTTTTTGTGTTATTAGTATGAAACCAGATCTAGATGTCAGAGACCATTAGTACTATCAATGGGAAGCCATAAGAAGCTGGTAGGAATGAAAGGTCATTCATCATTTATTAAATATTCACAAGGCAATTATTTTGCACCATTGAATACGCTTAACCTGTGTTATAAGTATTCATTGAATGAGCCACCCAACAAATAATTATGGACTGTACAATGTATGAGAATTCAAAAGAAATTTCATGATTTGGGGACGATCCTCACTTAGGATAAATAACTGCACCTAGGCCAATGCCTGGAGACTTTGTGAACACCTAAATATTTGTTGAGAAACTGAATATAGTAGTTAAAGCCATAGAAATTGATGAGAATTGTGTAAGACAGCAATTGACTTAAAAAATAATGTTACATATAATGAGTACTATAGCATTTGAGGAGGGTGAGAATGATGGGATGTGATTTACATTTTTTTATTACAAGACATTAAAATGTATGAAGTGAAAGAAATGGCTGTACTCCCAAAATAAGAACCTACAATTTTATGAAGTAATCTTTGTACTAAAACCCTACTATATAACAGGTTCGGTGCTTCAAAAACTTAAACTAATAATTTCTAATCTAATCTTTAAAGATATCTCAGAATGAAAATGTTGTGAACTCATAAATATCGCTAGAATGTTTTATTTTATGAACAATAACACTGATTCTGATGAGTGTTTCTATACTAATCAGAATTTTGGTACTGAGGGATTTAATGAACAAATAAATCATTCGCTGAAATTCCAATATTTTTCAATTGAGGAAATTGAAACTCACAGTAGTTTGATGGCAATTTCAAAAGTTGTTAGAATCAGAATTAGAACCCAGTCAGGGCATCACACTTCTCGATACCTTACCTTCATTCTTGCTGAAAATGTTATCTTAGTGCATTTAAAAACCAAGTATCTCAAGTCATTATCTAAATGATGACCCTGTGATCCATGTGGTTCCATTACCAGATATTAATGATACTCTCCATAATAGTAGTGATTTCTATATTTTTTTTTTAGAGAGAGAGACAGAGCATGAGCAGAGAAGGAGGGCAGAAGAAGAGGGAGAGAGAATCTTAAGCACGCTCCATGCCCAATGTGGAGCCCAACTCAGGGCTTAATCTCACAAACCTGAGCTCATGACCTGAGCCAAAATCAATAGTCAAATGTTTAACCAACAGAGCCACCCAGGGGTCCCTGATTTCTATTTCTAATAAATGAGGTATGACAAGAGTAAATATACATAAAAATATAACTTCGGTAGTAATCAGAGAAATGCAAATTAAATAAAGATGTGGGCTTTAAATTACATTCCTTTATCCTTTAAATTATATATCCTTTATAATTCCTTAAATTATATCCCTATCACATTATCAAAGAATGACAGAAGAATAACAATCAAAGTTGTAGAGGCATCAGTGATTTGTCCAAACTGATACTTTGCTGGAAGAGATTCAGTTGGTTCCAAATTTTAGGAAAAATATTTTCGCAATGTCTACTAAAACTTTAAAGACAATCATATTCAATGACCCAGTAATTTTCCTTCTAGGAATCCAGCACAAAGAAATTACTAGAAATTAAATGATGTTTTATATAAATTTAATGTAAAATTTAAGCACTATTTACAATATAAAAAACCTACCATACAAAAAGAAAAAAAAAAAAAAAAACGCAAACCATTCCAAGTGGCTTAACAGAGAAACAGAGATGATCAAATATGTCATATTGTCTTTGAGTAGTATAAAGCCATTCAAAATGTTGCTTTTGAAGAATTTTTTTAAAGATTTTATTTATTTATTTGACAGAGCACAAGCAGGTGGAGAAGAGGGAGAAGCAGGCTTCCTGCTAAGCAGGGAGCCCAGTGTGGGGCTCGATCCTAGGACCCTGGGATCATGTCCTGAGCCAAAGGCAGATGCTTAACTGAGCCACCCAAGCACCCACTTTTGAAGAATTTTTAATAAAATATGAAAATAAATTCTTTATAACATTAAAAGAATAGAATGTGTAAATTATGAAGTATATAATAATAATTTTACAGAAAAGACTAGGCAAACATACTTCAAGACATTAGTGAAATGGGTATGTGGGTGGTTTTCCTTTTCTCTTTTGTCCTATCTGTATTTTCTGCACTCTCCATTCACCACTCACTAATTATATAGTTAGATAATATAATCTATATTATAAAAGTATCTCTAAAGATCAAGGAGAAACAATAAAAACGAAGTTGCACATAATTTTCTCGCAGCATGCCCTCACCATAAAAAAGCCAGCGCGAATGAGTTTGTCAGGAAAATGGTGCTTTCAACAAAACTGTTCTTATCTTGGGCAATCAGCCTCCAGTAAGTCTGACTAGCTAGCTGGCAGACACAACCTTGAAACACCTCTGGAAAATCTCAATAAGAGGCTTCATTGCCTTAAACCTCAGGTCAGTTTTTGCCAGGAGAAAGGCAGAAATTGAAATAGCAGATTAAAATGCGTATCATGTGTAATCAGAAAGAAGGAGGATTTCAAAGATAAACAGATGCATAAATGTACACTCACAAAGTTTGATCAGCCTTTCAAAAGTTTTGGAAAAAAAAATTAAGAGGATGTCATTTAGAAACACTGATCAGAATAAATCTAGATCATGTCCGACAGCATTTGTATTGTGAATGACATAATAAAAATAAATTCACTGTAAGACAAGGGGAGGAGGTAAACTGGAAAGAAGAAACTTGTGACCACAAACTAGACATGGTCAGATAGCTCTGAATGTGAAAATGTGAACACACACAGATAGAAAGAGACAATCAAAAATCTGTGTCTGACTTCTCCAAAGAAGACACATAAATGGCTAACAGACACATGAAAAATGTTCATCATCATTACCCATCAGGGAAATTCATATCAAAACCACATTGAGATACCACCGTACACCAGTTAGAATGACAAAAATTGACAAGGCAAGAATCAACAAATGTTCAAGAGGCTGTGGTGAAAGGGAACCCTCTTACACTGTTGGTGGGAATGCAAATTGGTGCACATTTCCACTTTGGAAAATAGTGTGGAGGTTTCTCAAAAAGTTAAAAATAGAGCTACCCTATGATCCAACAAGTGCACTACTGGGTGTTTACCCCAAAGATACAGATGTAGTGAAAAGAAGGGACACCTGTACCCCAATGTTCATAGCAGCAATGTCTACAACAGCCAAACTGTGGCAGGAGCCAAGATGCTCTTCAACAGACAAATGGACAAAGAAGATATGGTCCATATATACAATGGAATATTACTCAGTCATCAGAAAGATGAAAACCCAACTTTTGCATCAACATAGATAGGACTGGAGGAGATTGTGCTGAGTGAAATAAGTCAAGAAGAAAAAGTCAATTACCATATGGTTTCACTTATTCGTGGAACACAAGGAATAGCATGGAAGACATTAGGAGAAGAATGGGGAAAATAAAGGGGGGCGGAATTAGAGGGGGAGACGAACCATAAGAGACCATGGACTCCAGGATAGAAACTGAGGGTTTTAGAGGGGAGGGGTATGGAGGGATGGGTTAGCCCAGTGATGGGTATTAAGGAGGGCACAGATTGCATGGAGCACTGGGTGTTATATGCAAATAATGAATCATGGAACACTCCACCAAAAACTAATGACGTACTGTATGGTGACTAACACAACATAATAAAATAAATAAATAAATAAATAATGTTGCTAATTTTTCCCTAAGTATTTCACATTTTTATGCTATTATAACTATTATTTTTAAATTTTCCAGTTGTTAATTTCTAATATAAAGAAATACAATCAAGCTTGTAACACTGAAAAAGTAAAATAAACATATTTGGGGAGAAAAAAAAAGAAATACAACTAATTTTTCTAAAAAAAAAATCTGTGTCTGCTAAAATAACCAAATGCACAGATATGAAATTCCAAAGAACTAACTACTGGAAGCAAGTGTGTTATCATCTGAGGTTTACAAATGAAGATATTATTATGTCTTCTGATCTCTAAAGCACCAGAGTTTGTAAATTACAGGCAATATCATGTCAGTGGACTAATTCATTAAGTGTTAGATTATTTTCAACTTTAATATTTTTCATCCATCACTACATTCTACATATATGCACGTTCCATTTGCAAGTCACTGTATACAATGAATATATAGCATTCTATTAAGAAAATAATTTGCATACATCCCAAGTTAAATTCTTTAATTCTCTACAAGATCTGTTTTGCCTTCATTAAATTAAGCAATCCTTAATTAAGCCATTCTATAAGTTTAGCATTCACTAACTGATCCAAGTTGTTTTTATCATCTAATAACAATACTTCTCATTAAAGGACTATAATATAAACTAATGAACATAATTTGTATTGATGAATATGATTTAGTTTCATAATAAAATTAATGATAAAAAGCAGTGGCTTTCATTTGTCCACGAGAAACACTAAATAATTTTATCATTTAAACATCCAATTATTCCTTTCGATATGCTCATGGTGTAGCTAGCAGAAAACTTTCACTATCATCTTGGTACAAGTCGAAAACAGTGCTCAAAATACATAATGCTCCCCTAGGGTCTAAGAGGGGAAAAAAAAAAAAGATGAGGTGCTTACAGGAGACTTTAAATGGACTGAAAACTAGTCCAGCTTTCTGCCATTAACTAAACAATGCTAAATATACCCCTGCAAATAAAAATCATATATTCAATCCAATAAATCATGGTAGCTGGAGGCTATGCTTTTGATTCTGTTAAGTACCATACTGATAATATGAGACACTGAAAAATATATTTAACATTTACTGAGTTACTACTTTGTGCCAGGATATATTCTAGTCTTTGAGTATATAATGATAAATTAATGATCCCAGGGAGCTGTTCCCATGGACCTTTGATTCTAATGGGGAAGCAAAATTACAAATAAATACTTTCAAAATCCTCTATTTACCACTTGCCAATTCAACCCTATCGCCTAGTTCTTTTTGCTTCATTGTATGAACGAAACTGACTTCCACAAGTACATAATCTTTGTTGCGATTTTTTGGGGGAAGAGGATTAAATAGGAGTGGGGATTCTGTAGTGTTAATACCAAACATTCACATAGTGCCTGAGAACAAATGCACAGAAGCTGCCGGGTAAAACTCAATTAAATGGAAATTCTCAATAAACTGTGACTTTACAAGTTTCAAATAAGCCACCTTGAAGTTGAATGCTTTTGAACCAAGTATCAAATGTCTTCTGTGTGCAGCTAATCAGCCAAGTGTTCTGTCTTTATATTTTCAATTCCAAATACTACAAATTTTGAAAATTTTCTTTTCCAGCTACTCACTGAGTTCATACCTCATCAAAATATATGTATTTAAGATACTTACTCTTGGCCATTTAAAAACTGAGAACAACTTTTCAGTACATATCCTCTAAAACCAGGAGAATAGAAGCTAGTTTGACCTCACAAACAGAAGCTAATCAGTCAGGTGGGAGATTAGTGATAGGAAAACATTTGTATTTTCTTAACATTCCCTCTACAGGACTACTGTGGAAAGAACTATTGGAGTTTCCATTTGAGAAAGAAGTATTTTGGCTCAGTGACATTTAACTCCGCTTCTTTCACTGTCACCTGCTGTTTCTGTGCTTTGCTTTTGATCTAACTGACTTTTTTTTTTCCTAGTCGTAGAAAAAGGGCAATAAGTTTCATAAGGAAGTGACTCCACATGGTATCTTCTTTACTAACACAAAACACTCAATTTCTAGCCTCTCATTCTTTACAGTTAAAAATGGTGGTTCATAAATAATGAAGTCAGAATGGAGATGATCACTTCCTTTAACACAAATTTCGGTGGCCACTATGGAGCTTTCCGATATGTTTTTGGATTCGGAATATGCCTGATGGCATAAGCAAGTTTCAACATGAATCCCACAATGATAACTAGCCTAATGCTGAAACTGCATTTAACAGCAATCTTTTTCATAACACATATTATTTTAAAAAGTATCCATTCCATATCAAAGAGCTTAGCTTGTTGAATCAAGCATACTCTGAAACAGGGAATGGATGGGGTCAATATTTTAAAGATGAGCTCAGAGGGCTTCTCTGGCTAAGAGTGGATCAGAGAACTACTCAAATGATGGCTACAATGTTGCTAAGCCTAATGGATGTTTATCTATTCTCATTTCACTTGGTAGCTCTCAATAGCACTCTTTCTTCTGACACTGCTTTGTTTTGTTTTGCTTTGTTTTGTTTCGGGATTTTTTTGGAATCTTTAAAACTGTATTTTTCATGTTTGATAACTATCAGCCACACTTTCTTAGGCTCTCCTCCTGGCCCAACCTATTTAAATGATAGGAAATTTTGGAAAGATTTAGAGGCCGGATCTGGGTCTTCTCTAGCTATATCCACTCTTCCCTGGGGTATTATCTTCCATTTATCCCTCCCAATCTCTCTTAAATATTGCCTATATGCTAATGATTCCTAAATATCTATCTCTAGCTGAGACTCCTCTCCTCAAGAGATCTCTCAAATTTGTTATGTACAAAGTAAGGCCCTTAGTTCCCTTCAAAGACATTAGTCTCCCCATTAATCACCATCTCTGAATATGGCAACAACATTTATGCATTGTGTCAGGCTGTGAACTTAGAAATTGTCCTTGATTTTTCTTTTTTTCCTGTATTCTCTATTTTGATCCATTAACAAGCCTTGTCTTTTCTGCCTCTAAAAGGAATACAGGCACCTATTTATCTTCATGTTCATGATTACTATTTTCACCTGAGCTATGATCCTTGCCTTCTGGGACCATTACATTCATATCCTAACTATTCCCATGCCTTTCAATCCATTCAGTATGCAACAGCTAGAATTATCTTCAAAAAACCACAAAAATTAAATAGCACTGTTATATTTAAAACCCTTCAGAAGCTTCTCCTTTGTTTAGAATAAATCCAACCTATTTCCATGCCCTACAAGATACTATACAACTCAATCCTGTACTCCTTGCTAATGGCAATCTAATGGCCTCTCTCTTTCTTGCCGGCTACCTTTCAGTTACATTGGCCTTGTTTTCATATCTGAAATAACAAAGGCCCTTTTATACCTTTTGGTCCTTATACTCGCTATTCTCTTTATCTGGAATATTTCCCCCATCTTTTCGCATTTTTGGTTCATCCTTTTCCATTAGGTTTCAGCTCAAATAGCACTTGAGATGCATTTGTTGATCACTCTCTTTTTAAAAATTCATTCCCTTTCCCTTCATTTATAGTGACTTACTTCCTTTATATCATCTGTCACAAACTTCAATTATTATGCTTATTTATCTATCCCTTTGCTATAATTTGTCTCCCTACAATAATCTAAGTATTACAAGGGCAGGGACTTTCTCAAAACTGGTTTATCACTTACTGACAAATAGTAGGTACTCAGTATTTGTTAAATTAGTAAATGAATGAACAAATAATTATGTCTGCAGGGAATCAAGTTATCTATCAAGTTTCACTTCACTGGAGTGAACATAGAATGTCGAGGGGCGCCTGGGTGGCTCAGTGGGTTAAAGTTTCTGCCTTCGGCTCAGGTCAGGTCATGATCTCAGGGTCCTGGGATCGAGCCCCGCATTGTGCTCTCTGCTCAGCGGGGAGCCTGCTTCACCTTCTCTCTGCCTGCCTGTGATCTTTCTCTCCCTATCAAATAAAAAAATAAATCTTAAAAAAAAGACCCATGTTGAAAATTAAGAACTGGATGAAGAGGAAAAGAGCATTAAAACAGAGAGAAGCCAGCAGTATTTATCTCCTGCCAAAATTACATTCAAGAGATTCAGTTTGATATTTAATTACTTTTCACTGATCATCAATTATGTACAAGGGATTTTATTATGTTTTCTCATTTACCATTCAACATTCTCTTATGAGTTAAGAATACTATATAAGATCATCTAACTAATAATTGATAATCCCAATAAAGGAAAAAAAAAGACTCCTGAGCTCAGATCCTAGTTCTCTCATTTTGGACAAGCTTAAACAGACTAAGCCTCAGCTTCTTATTGTATCACAAAAGTTTTACTTAAATTACTGATGACATTCTCAAAAATGAAACTTGATTTGCATAACATCTCCTGCTCTAGGAAATGGATCGGATTTTTTTTTTTTTTTTTTTTTTTTAGTAGCAAGGAAAGAAGCATCCATTTCTAAGTTAGAGAGCATTAGCAGGTTAATTAGGAAGCCTATGAGTGATGATGACAAAGTTAGTACATTTTTAGTTCAGATTGAAAATACTCAAGCTAATACTCAAGGCACAGAGAAACTAACATTTTATTCATTGTTTCTAAGCTTTGGTACAGAGTCCACAAAAAAGCAGTGCTTTTTGAAAATAGATGTTCAAAAGTTATTCACTGATATTCACAGAAAAATTTGTTCAAGTACTCTCCAACCCAGGATAGTAAAAGATAACCCTTTAGAACTTGGATGAAGCACAGCTCTCAGTAATTAGTACGGTGTTTGAATCCATGGTGGGTTGGAAGACTTAAGCAAATGAAAGCCTTGCCATCTCACTAAAACTATGACACAGTCATAGGTAGGATCCTACTAAATCATTACAATTCTAAGAGTAGTTCTTTAAACTGAGATATTAAAATAAGAGATTCAGTTAAGAAACAAAGAAAAATTAACATGATAGATAGATAGATAGACAGACGCACACACACCCCCCTAAAAAACAATATGGCCACTTACATAACTACTGGGTGCGTGTGTGTGTGTGTGTGTTTGTGTGTGTATGTCTTACTTAAAAAGCAATCTCTCTTGGCTAGAGATTAGTAACACCAAAAATGGGTAGAGAGAAGGTAAGGCATGACTTCTGATTTCTATTTAAATAGTCGGATGTTCATTTTACCTATTTGCAATTTTAAAATTTCTTCTCTCTTTTTCAATGGCTGGACAAGGTTTAAAACTGATATGCTAAATATGACATAGCTACATTTCTTATCACAGTTTTTGGTTCTTCTTGATTTTCAAATTTCAGCTTCTCTCGAATAGCTTTCCTTCAGGTTAAACTCTACTAACAAGGCTCTCCTGATGACTGTGAGCCTCAGGGCTTGGTATAACTAGCTCAATTACTGTATCTTGCGAAGCATGTCTCACTACCCAAAACTTTAAACCCTATTCAGGCTCTGGTCTTAGACTGGCCAAATGGGCCCCATTTCCATTCTCATCATGACAGTAAACTTATCTCTTGAAAAGAAATCTCTCACTCTGAAGAAACGGGTCAGATAAATGATCTTGGCTCCAAGAGTTAATCTTTTAGCTCTCCCTGATTTTTCTTTTATTAGTTTGGATTTTATCTCTCACTTTTAAACATTTTTATTACAAAAGCAATACATGCTTATTGTAGTGGAAAATTAAAATAGTACAGAGTATATAAAGCGAACAGTGAAAGTACCCCGCAGCTCTACAACACGTCAGTCCCATTATCTAGAGATAATACTTTTTTAAAAAAGATTTTATTTATTTATTTATTTGACACAGAGAGAGAGAGAGAGAGAGAGAGATCACAAGTAGGCAGAGAGGGAGGCAGAGAGAGAGGGAAGCAGGCTCCCCGCTGAGCAGAGAGCCCAATGCGGGGCTCCATCCCAGGACCCTGAGACCATGACCTGAGCCGAAGGCAGAGGCTTTAACCCACTGAGCCACCCAGGTGCCGGTAGAGATAATACTTCTCAGCAAAAGCTATGCTGTCCATTCAACCATTCATCTGTCCATCCACCATTAGTCCATTTAGGCATCTATTTATTAATCTGTTATTCCTAATGCGATCAGATTGGATACAAACTATCTATATATCTACTTTCCTACACAGGTTCACAACATGTGCCCAGTTGTATAAATCCAAAGCCCTCTTTTAGTACTCATAGGCTCTATATAATTTTGGATAATGAAGTGAATTTCTTCCTGTCTTTATGCCCTCATCAATAAAATGGGACTAAGACTTTTAAAAGAATTTTTTCAAAAAAAGATAAAGTACTTAGAAAAATGTCTATAAAAAAGTAAGTTTTCAGCAAAATGCAGTTTTAAAATGTATATACACGTGCATACATATAATCTGGACTTTAAGAATTTGTTTTTATAATGCATGCATTCATCCATCCATTTATTTTTTGCAATTACTTCCTGGGCACCTACCATAAGACAAGGATTATGCTAGGCAGTAGAGGTATAATAGCGAGCAGCAGTTAAATCAAAAACAAACAAATCTGGATTCTGATTTTATGAAGCCTATAGTCCAGTGGTAGAACTATACCTGCCTAGTATTCCACAGTATGGAACAGTACTGCAACTGCTGTAAACGATGCTGCAATTAGCATCCTCAAATATGTGTCGTAGACATGTGTAGGCATTCCTATACCTCTAATTCCCAAATGTGACATATGAGGATCAAAAATACATAGCATTCCATATTTTGAAAGATAACTCCAAATTTCCTACACAAAATTTTCCAAGTGGTTCTTCCATCAAAGGAAAAATAGGACCTATTTTCATGACCTATTTTCATCACCACAGAATATTGTGCTTTGTATTTCTTTAAATATAGGCAGTGTTGAGCTTGTTTTTTTTTTTAAAGATTTTATTTAATTTTTTGACAGAGAGAGAGATCACAAGTAGGCAGAGAGACAGGCAGAGAGAGAGGGGGAAGCAGGCTCCCTGCTGAGCAGAGAGCCCGATGCAGGGCTCAATCCCAGGACCCTGAGATCATGACCTGAGCTGAAGGCAGAGGCTTTAACCCACTGAGCCACCCAGGCGCCCCTGAGCTTATTTTGTTTTGATTGGTTATTTGTAAGTTTCTCAAGTGGATGTACAGATATGTAGCCACTTTATAAACATTGTTACAATATATTTGTTCATATTTATTGTAAGAGTTCTATCACAGTCAAGCTATTCTTTATGATTACTATGATTCCCCAGTCTGTCATGTTTTGTTACTTTTTAGGGGTGTATTTCACCAGAGAAAATAATTTCTGTGTTGTTAAATCTGTCAATCTTTTATTTTACAGTGTCTGGGTTTTATGTTGACTTAATATCATTAAAATACTCTTCTACATTTTAGTATATATTTTTAAAGGTTTACCTATTTACATTAAGTTATTATCTGAAATTTATTTTACTATTTGTCATGGAGCTGGGTTCTCATTAGATTTTTCTTACCAAACAATGTCAAAGATTTTGTATTAATTTACCAGCCAACCTATTCTTTCAGTATAGTTATGAAAAGATACCATCAAATAATAATTTTACTTAAGTAAAAGAACTTTTGCCAAAATATCCATTTTATATTAAACTATTTCTCTACATCATGCCACCGTGTATCAGTATATTATAAAATTTACTGAAGCAAGTCACCTATTTTAAAATAATTTCCTGACAATTATCAGGCATTTACATTTAAACTAATTTTATAGTTATCTGGACAACTGCATACCCCTCCCATTTTGTGTGATTACTTTTAGTATGTTCGCCCCCACACATTTCTGTCCTTCTGTGGTTTTTCCCAAGGTGGCTGATCCTTTCACAATGCATCTCCTGGGATCATTTGCTGGCTGGATTCCAGCTGCAGTAAGCCAATGGAAAGAATCAGCTGGAGATTTAAAGACAGGGAAAGAGAAAGTTGGGGAAATTTTCCTCCCTAACTTCTCTGCTTCAGCACTACATCTTATAGTAGCTGACTCCTTCTAATAGCTACATTTTCCAGTATGTGGTTCTTCCTCCAGTAGTGCCACTCTCACTAGACTCCATTAACCTCCATTCATTCTTCTGTTCCCTTTTCCCCCTAAGCCCTAGGGAGAGGAACTGCTTCCTATTATTGTCCCTCTCTGGGTGACTCATTTTCACTTATTTGTTAACATATCATACCTCATTAATCCTTTTATGAAATTCTCTTCATTTCAGCTAACTGAAGTGAATTCTATTTCTTGCTGAAATTCTGTTTTACCTTCTAAAATATAGATTTATATATGTGTACACACACACATACAGAGATGCGTGTGCATGTACATATACAACTATATCTTGACTGAAAACTACCATTCTCATCATATACATCTCTTCCTTTCCTTATGTCTTTATTTACATACATACGTAAAATTCAAATTTAAACTTTCTCCAAATAATCCTTACACTATCTTGTGTAATTTACTTCTAAGAAATCTATAGATTTTGTAGTTATTATAGGATAATATATAGGATATATATAAGATTGCATCATTTCTTTACATTTTCTAATTGTTAATATGCTTCTATTTTTTTAAATTTTTTGTTAATATGCTTTTAAAAAGGGGGAAATCATATTGTTTTCAAATGATGATATTTATCCCATTTCTTCCAATATACACTTTTCACATTTCTTTTTTTCTTGTCATATAACATTTGCTAGGTCCTCTTGAATAATATTGAGCAATAACACCAATGAAGAATGTCCTTGAATTGTTTATTATTTTACAGAGAAGTCTTCCAGCATATCAAGATAAAGAAAGTTTCCTTCTGGGGTGCCTGGGTGGCTCAGTGGGTTAAAGCCTCTGCCTTTGGCTCAGGTCATGATCTCAGGGTCCTGGGATCAAGCCCCGCATCGGGCTCTCTGCTCAGCAGAGAGCCTGCATCCCCCTCTCTCTCTGCGTGCCTCTCTGCCTACCTGTGATCTCTCTCTGTCAAATAAATAAATAAATAATTTAAAAAAAGTTTCCTTCTATTTCTGGATTCTTAAACTTTTCTCAGGACTTGGTAATGAATTTTAGCAAACGATTTTAGATACAGCATTTCTTTTTTTTTTTTCTTTTCTGGGAGGATTGACTAGTATGTTTTCCTCAACTTCTTTAATAAAAGAACAAAGATTAAATGTTACTTGTTTGCTATTTTACACTCTGTTTTGACTATCATTAATATGAATGGTATTTCACATATATGTATCATGTTAAAGCTCTAAATATCATCTCTTTAAAAGCTATGCCTTATTTCTCTTCAAAATATATGGCAAATATGGAAGGAATTTCACATTTAGCAAAAATTTTCTCTAGCTAAAAATGTTCATATTCTAATTTAAACTAAAGTGTAACAGTTAATAAACTTCCATGTTTAAAGAACTTAATTTAAACAAAATTAATCTTTAGCTGATGTACCTTTAGATGGGGGAGGAGGCCATATTCCTGACAAAATAACAGTTTGATTCATTTATGTATATAAATAGTCAATTGGAGAAAGCAGGGAATAAGCTGATTCAGAATCCCCAACTGTAACTAGACATAGGAGGAAATAAGGTAAATCGCTAGGCTTTCTGTTACGATTATATTAACAATGACCCTGAACCGATATCCACACTCATTATCTCTGTTGGTATCTACATATTCTCATGAATTTAAAAATAATTAAAGTAAAATAGGATGTCACACGTATGAGTGAAGAAAATAACTTGAAATACAAAATGCTGCAAAGATGCAGATAATTTTGATGGACCTCAGCTTCTAGAGGTTTAAATGAATCAAATGCAAATAAGTTGTAAGCTTTGAGATACTTTTTCCATTTCTTGTTACAAATTTGTTCTCTGTATGGGAGCTGTATGACAAAGAATGAAATAGATGATTTTCAGTAAAGAGTACATACATTGCCAAGAAATTAGTCAACTAATTCTATAACTCTGGGGATTTGTACTAAATGAAATGAGAGAAAAAAGAAACCCAAGTGTTACAAAGTTTAAATTAATTATGACAATATGTATTTTGCTCCAAACATTAAAGTGTCATAATGGAAACACCAAATTTTATTTTGGCAGAAATTAATCTTTTGGATTGTGTACAGATGCACATTATGCTTTGAACATATTATACATGGACTTACTTTAGTTCTTTTATTTAAGCTATTTTCAAACTGCCAGCAATGCCTTCTTCTATTTCTTTTCATTTATTTAATTGAATAAATGCTATCAATCAATGTTCAGGTGCTGTGCAACTGTTTCCCCAAATAACATAGGAGCTCAGTACAAAATGACATCTTCCAACCTCTGAACTGTTACAGCCAGGTGGACTCTAATTATACTACCTTGAAATTGAAGCATACACACACACAGTGGAGGAATTCGAAAACCATTTTTAAGGAACTGGAGATTCTTTTTCAAAATATTTTAAGAGTGACTTAATTGTATTGTGATTATCAAATCAATGTTTTTCTCACAGGTAATTCATTGAGGATGTATTGGAACCTACTGAATGCCAAGCTCTGGTGTTGTTTGCTGAAGAGAAATACTGTACGAGATAGACCTAGCCCCCGACCTCACAGTGCTTAGAGTGCACATGACATAAATTAATACTAATGTGTGAGGCTATATAGTATAGGTTTTTCTAAATTGTTATAGATTTAAATGTTTTTAATATTAAAGAGTGACACATTAAATATAATAAGTAAATAAAATATTCATGTATGATAATTTCTAAGGAAAGTATTAAAACAAGAAAAGACAGAGATTAGCATTTCTTGGACTTTTTACGTCTAAATAAGTCAACAGTCTTCACGTATATTTTATGAGTCAAATAAAAACTTACATAAGAGTGTGTGTCTAGGGGAGTGGAAGGATGGGGTAACCAGGGATGGACATTAAGGACTGCATGTAATGTAATGAGCACTGGGTATTGTATAAGACTGATGAATCATAGGCCTGTACCTCTGAAACCCGTAACACATTATATGTTAATTATTTGAATTTGAATTTTAAAATGTTTTTAAAAAATCAATGTATATCTACTAAGTTCCCTTATTATTACTTCTTCTATTCTTTTTTTTTTTTTTAGGATTAGGGGGAACAATATGAACTTTTAAAAGACAATGTATTTTTCCCCCCAAATACGTTTATTTTTTCAGTGTCATAAGATTAATTGTTCATGCACCACACCCAGTGCTCCATGCAATATGTGCCCTCCTCAATACCCACCAACAGGCTCAGTGTATTTTTAGTGTTTAATACCAAGCCTGATTCAATTCACACTCATTAAATACTTGTGAAAAAGCTTTTTTAAATGGTCACAGGCAGACATCCAGCTCTTCTGTTAGATAATGTGAATTACTTACATTCTGTTATTTGTTTCTTAGCCTACATCTAAATCAGTAATTTCATCTATGTGGGAATGTCATTGGATTCACATAGCCCACATATAGATTTTTTTTATGCCCTTCTACAAACTACTTATTTGGGTCCTGAATGCACTGTCTCAAAACATGGGTGATGAATAGGCAGCCAGAGAAAAATGTGTTTTTTTTTAAGATTTTATTTATTCATTTATTTTAAAGAAGGGGGGGTGCCTGGGTGGCTCAGTAAGTTAAAGTCTCCGCCTTCACCTCAGGTCATGATCTCAGGGTCCTGAGATCGAGCCCCGCATCGGGCTCTCTGCTCAGTGGGGAGCCTACTTCCCCCTCTCTCTCTGCCAGCTTGTGATCTCTCTCTCTGTCAAATAAATAAATAAAATCTTTAAAAAAATAAAAAAAAAATAGAGAGAGAGGACATGCATGCACCCATAAGTGGGGTAAGGCACTGAGGGAGAGAGTATTCAAGCAGACATGGCACTGAGCATGAAGCCAGACGCAGGATTCCATCCCATGACCCTGAGATCATGACCTGAGCTGAAACCTAGAGTCAGATGCTTAACCATTTAACCAACTGAGCCACCCAGGCACTCCGGGAGAAAATATTTTTTTTTACAATTGAACACTGCATCAAAAACTAATGGTGTACTATACAGTGACTAACATAACAAAAAAAATTATCAAGACTAATATATAGAAATGATAAAAAAGTTTTAAAAAACTGGATATACACCTGGATCAGATTTTAGATATAAGAGGATTAGTATAAATTACTGTATTTGAAATGAAATGAATTAGATTTAATACTTGACATGTCAAATTTAATGCCGAGCTTAAAAAGATGGAAAATTTTACTTCTTAAAGAAGTCTCTTAGAAAGACTGATCAAATTAAAAACTATAGATATATACTTAAGAACTGTGCTATTTAAGATAATAATAATAATATACTTCAAATTAGACATTTTTTTCTGTAGAAAGTAAATGAGGCTAATAGAGTAGGTAAAGTGAACCTAATTTACAAGGCCATTAGAGCTAAAATGTTTCAAATACTTTTCTGTTCAGTTCTTATCCTTTTCATAAAATTGACTTATGAAGAAATATGCAAGTCTAAAGAAGTCCACTAAAGTATGCTTTTTAATATGATTATTTTATACAAAATGGTTATTGACCATATGTATTTTGTCTAGGCCTTTTCACAGGGGAGTTGTTAACATAATTCATTTACAATTCAGTTAGCAAGAAAATGTGTTAAAGTGAATTTTACTCTGAAACAATAAATCAAACCAATGTGAAATATATTACACCCCATAAAATGAACAAACACTGATCAAATTATACAGCTGAACTATGGAGCTCACATATCCCAAGACATTTAAAATATCATCTCCATATAGTCATTAAATAAGTCTCAAGACCTAAAGCACAAATTAATAACTTTGGGTCATATTATCAGCTTATTCTGGAGATTTATGATAGCAAATTAAAATAGTAACCTCTTCTTATAGTCTTCATCAGTAATCACTCAAGTTTTATTCTAATCATAAAAACATAAATTTACAATGTCATCCGATGAAAATACTTTTTAACTTATGTTGACTATGAGCATCATCTTTAGCATCTTCAAGTAGTTGTAGAAAAGAAAGCTATCAAAATCAGAATCCTGTGTTGAAGATCAAAAAGCTCTAGTAAACATCAAATAAACTTCAGCACAGCCTACAGATAATCGAGCACAAAGTCTAATGCCTTAGGGATGGTGTTTAATAGCTGGTGCTGTGTTGCATCCATGGGACACAAATAAAATAAATAATAAAATTTTAATACTTGGTTTACACTCTAAACTTTGTTCTTAGCCATTTCTGCAAAGATAGTTAACAGGAAGGTTTCCTCTGCTTCTAATGAAGTCCTTCATGTGCAGGCCTGTGCTAGGAATTCATAGATCTGACCTGAAAGTATGGTCCGAAAGGGAGTTTCCACTGCTGAGTGCCCTATCAGCTATCTATCTTATCTAGCACCTACTATCTATCAATCAATCGATACATTTATGATCTCACTACCTCTGTAATATTTCACACTACGATATATATATATAACATATATATCTGTATGTTTGTATGTGCACTGCAATTCTAATAAATGCTATGACATATTTAATGACAATTTCTTCCTAGACTATATGCAATTCCTATAAGAAATGTGATCTCTTGTTCCAAATTAACTTTTTAAAGATATCCTCATGTATTTTTGCCCCATATTTATGCTACACATCTAATGCAGCTAAAGAATTTATGCAGTCTGACATTTATATGGAATGAATGACACTGCTAGAAACTACCTATGACACTGTGGGATTATCAAATCAACCAGTGAACAAAGTCATTTTCTTTTTTGATCAGACCATTAGTGTGATAGATAAGAAAATGTCATACTCACAGTGTAGCTTGTCAATGTCTCTCATAATAAATTCACATACTCTGTTCACATAAGTTCATATAGCACAGTATTGAGTCTGTACTAGAATACAGTCTTTTAAAAACACAGGTGGCATGGCACAACACCATACACAAAAAGTGATGAAAAACGGACTGTTTCACTGTCAAGGGATATCCAGTTGACACTCACATGACTGTCATGTAGCTGGCTTCTACCAAATATATCTTGCCAATGATTTAGGATGTTGAGGCATAAAAATGCAGCTATTACAATACAAGGGGTTACTATCCTAGAAAGAGTAGCTCTTACTGTCTTTAATAAAATTTTGCTATGAATGTCTTAACTGAAATATTGAAATTAGAAGGAGAAAACTTCGTAGATAACAAATTTTGGAATTAACATTGGAAAAAACGGTTTTAAGAATTGCATGGATTGAGAAAATACTTGGGAATCACACAATTGCAATTCTACTCTTAGCCCTAAATCTTAGGGAGGTAGTGATTACCATGATGGTACCAAAAGCCAGCCATTTGAACCAAGGTTTTATGTATTCATCTTGGAGATGGTAGAGACCTAATGGCCTTTTTGAATAGTGGAAGACAATCATGATACCTCTAAGTCTTTACTTTATAAGTAAAAACAATGTGTGAATGTTACAAAGATACAGATACTTGTTCAACATAAGAAAGAACTTACAGGCAATATCACTTTTAACAATTCCACCTGACTAGTATAAGACAGGATCTGCTTTGGGAACACTTGAGATTGGCGGAGGGATTGGGCAAGAGAATGCTTCCATACCTGCCATCTGCATTGGAGAGGGGGTTCTGCACTGCTCCATACATTGGCTTGAACTATGTATTGTCTCTGATTTCCAGATACATTATTCCATTTACTCCTCTCTAAAAAAAACCTGTGAAGTTGGTAAAATAAGATCTCTATAGAGATGAATTCAGTGAGACTTAGAAAATAAGAATGGCTTGCCAACACCACTGAGCTTGTAAGTAGCAGAGCAGAACTACTTCCAACTCTAAATTCTGATTTATGTTCGAGCAATTAACAGGACTACTTAGCAAATTATTTACTAGAGTCCTGTTTATACCTCTATAATCACCTTAATTAATTGTTTTCATTTTATGTCAGGCCTCTGCGTGCACTGATGTGATTGGTCCCCATCAGTGAGTCATAAAATACTTGATTTGCCCATGGTGCATTTTTTTAAAATCAGTGTTTCATAAGACAATACCTGCAAACACCTCTTCTAATTTAGGACACATATTAACCTTCACAGCAGAAATAAAAGTTAAAATTCAAGTATGTATTGATGATTTGCTCTTGAACACTTTACAGATTTCTATTACATATAAAATATTATATATATCATAATATATATACCCCCATGTATACATATTAACTTTTAAAATATATTCCAGTTCACTTTTATTTGCTAAATTAGCCTACCGGAAAACCAAATTGTAGAAAATGCACTACATAGGACTCTGACCATACTTCTGTTTTCAATTTAAACAATGTTTTTTGTAATGAAATCTCCATACTTTATAAAGGGCATTATTGCTGTCAGGAAGAAATAATGAGCTTGTATTTCTCAGCTGTGTATAAACTGCATGCATTTTATATTTCTAAGGAGAAGCTTCTATCAATCAATATTTTTAGAAAATGACAGTCCTCAGTTAGGTAGTGATTGTTACTGAAGCCGATAAATGTTTACCCTTCATTGGAGACTGACAAATAGCCTATGACATAGACTGCTTTTCTGCTTTTCTGCTGCTTACATTAAAATCTGTTTAGGAATATGAAAATTCAAAAATATGAATCTTAATGTAAAACTGCTTTCAAATTTCTTGGTAGGAAGCTTGCCAGACACACCAGAGGGCCATTTGGGGAAGCAAATAGGTATTACATGTATAAGCTAAGTAAGTGAAGTACAGATTAAAAACAAATACAAGCCACTGTTGTGACATGGACAAAATATAATAAAATGTTGTTAAATGATCACACTGCAAGGTCTACAATCAAATATATTTTCATAAGCGGAGTCCTAGCAATCTTTGTAGTTTGTTTGCGGGAGGTTTAACAGCAGTAACTTCCCCATAGCAGGCTAAAGTCATTTAATCCATGATTGCTTTTTATAAAGAGCTAATTTATTTGAACTGAGAGAACAGCAGACCACGTAAATGTCAAGCTAATATTCTAAACTGAGCTAAATCGTGTTAGCAACAGAACTTGTCTTATCATATATTTCACCTTGGTCTATGACAGAATGTGATAGTTGTGCTTTAAGTGAGAATTAGCCAATCAGTAAAGTAGTCATTTCTGAAAATATATAATGCATGGAAAAAAGAATTTTTCTGCTCCTCATCTGTCAGTATTTTTTCTTAAACCTCTTGGCTTACATGAGAACTTCCTGTTAAAATGTTTATTCTTCATAGCATTCGTGGCTTGATTTCATCCTTTTTCAATCTCCCTTCCCTTTCTCCGGTCCTTACAATGGGATAGTAGAAATATAATGACCTTTTGGAATAGTAGAAGGCAATCGTGGTTCCTCTAAATATACTAATATCGAAGTGTGAATGTTACAAAGATACAGATGCTTGTTCAGTGTAAGAGGGAACATACAGGTACTATCACTTTCAATAATTAGATCTGACTAGTATAAGATGGAATCTGCTTCCAGAACACTTGAGATTGGCAGAGGGATTCAGCAAGAGAATGCTTTGATACCTGTCATTGCACTAGATGATGTTCTGCACTGCTGGATACATGGGCTTGAACTACGTACCATTCTTACTTCCAAATACATTACTTTATTCACTTCTCTTCAAAAACAAATTCTGTGAAGTAGATGGAATAAACAGCTCTATAGAGATGAATTCAGAGAAACTTCAAGAATAAAAATGAAATTGTTGGAATTGTTTATTCTTCTGAGCTTTCTTACATCATTTTTCATCTCCCCTCCCTTTCTCCAGTTCTTACATTGCAGAAAGGCTGACCTTGACCATAATTACCTAAATACTTTGATATCCCATTTTGATTTTTTCCAAACTGAAATCCTTTTACTTATTCATTCACTCAAGAAATATTTACTGAAGGCCTGCCATTTTCCAGGCATTGAAGTAAGTGCTAGGGCACAACTACCAACAAAAGACTCAATGGATAATTTCTTTATGGAGCTTAGAGTCTAGCAAAAGAGATACACATGTAAGGAGGTAAACTCAATACCTTCTAGCAAGTGGTATTATAGGGGAAACTAGATATGCCAAATACTTAGTTTTCTGGCACAAGTTCAAGCATGAATCTAGCACTTTAACTTCAGGACCATTTCATGTTAATGAGTATTTTGGCTCGACTGCCTATATATTTACATTCCACCTTATTTCAAAAATTGATCTGTAGATAGCTTTGCCTGCTGAATGATTTTCCAAGAGCATTATGGTATCATTCAATCCCTTACCGTAATTCCTCAAAAAAAAAAAAAAATCCACCTTTAACATTTCCAATAGTTTCAAACATCATCTCAGCGGACACCTTTCTTTCAGTTCCTACTAAAAAGAAATATTTCAAGTTTAATAGAAGATCATAATTATTAAGAGAAAGAATTGTTTATTTGTGGTTATCTCTCACAAAATACTTTTCATTCTTAGGAGCTCAGAAAACCAAATTTTCTGGTTCTTTCTTTAGTAATTAAGTAAGTAGCCATTCACTTAACTTTTCTATCTGGCATAAGCAAGTCATTTTAGCAAGGCAATCAACATTTTTAAAACATTCATCAAAGTACCTACTAAATAGTAAACAATTTTCTGGGCACAATGGCAAAAGAAAAATTTGTATAGCAGAGTCTCTGCTCTATATGAGCACAGTCCTGGACCCACACTTAACATTCTGACTGCAAGTACAGCTGGCTACATCACATATTTGGCTTTGGGAAACCTTAGTCATCAGGTACACATGTTAAAATTTCAAGAGGCTTGAAACAAATGTGCAAATACCTGATTCAATCCATGATAGTTAAAATAGAGATAGTTAAAGACCAAAGTAAGCCCCAAAAGTATTTTGAGGTTTCATGGAAAAGATGGAGTACCTGAATAGGATCAAGTTTTAGAGTTGTAGGACAGAAGAATGGTTTCCCAGACAACAAGAGAAAGGTTGAATCGCATTTGACAATTAGTCGTCATCACACTCACACACACACACACACACACACACGATTGTAACTGAGAGGTGATAGATATGAACTAGACTTACTATAGTGTTCACTTTGCAGTATATACAAATATTGAATCATATTGCACGCATGAAAATAATACAATGTTATATATCAATTATATCTCAATTTAAATTAAAAAAAATTTTAAAGATACCTGTATATGTGAAATGGTAAGAAACCTGCCTATGAATAATGCTTAAGAGTAGTAACAGATAAGCCTAGGGGAAAGGACAGAGGCTCGAAAGACAATGACAAGTATTTGTAACAACTAAGTTTGGCATTTTTAATATAGGTAAGGGAGAAGCACTATATATTTTTGAAAAAAGCCACATGATGAAACTAGTGCTCCAGTAACAGTTTGGAGGCAATATATTGAATAGACTTGAATAAGGAACAAAGAGAAAATTTTCAGCCATAAGTAGAAAAAGAGTAGGAATGAGGTCCAGCAGTAGGGAAATCAGAAGTCAAAATAATTGATCAAGCATCTGATATAACAAAAACTTCAGGAAAATTAAACCATTAGGTACGAAAGTCAGTACAGGTATCATATGGAGTTGATACTGCTTAAATTGGGCCTAGAGAAGCGGAACCCCTGGAGACCTTTCAGAAATTAAAATTAAGTCAATTTTACTTGAACTCAAGTAAAATATGGGCAAAACTGAGAAATAAATTTGCTTAAGCCAAGATCATAAAAGGTTTTCAATGACTTGGTTAGAAGTTTGAACTTCGTCTTCTGGGTATCCAACAATGTCACTGATCAAGAATTAACAAGTGCTTGGGCACCTAGATAGCTTACTTGGTTAAGCGTGGCTCAGGTCCCAATTCCAGGGTCCTGGGACTGAGCCCCGCATCAGGCTCCCTGCTCAGCGAGGAGTCTGCTTCTCCTTCTCCCTCTGCCCCTCTCCCCTGTTCGTACTCTCTCTCTCTCTCTCAAATAAATAAATATTTTTTAAAAAGAATAAACATGAGCTTGATTTGGGGTGATGTACATTATTTCAGACAATCATTCCTGCTCTTAAAATCATTCCTCATTTATGAAGGGAAAGAATCTATGCAGTTATTCTAAAATAGTAGTAATCAACTGTTTGGGCTCTGAAGTCAAACACTCCTGGATCGAAATCCAGTTTTCACTTTCTACTGGTTATCTGTATAAGAAAAAGTCTTTTTATCTTTCCTCAAGACTTCACTTCTATACAATACATGTGGAGTAACAGTGTCTAGCCCTTAAAGTGGTTATAAGGCTTAAATAAGGAATTGCAGGTAAACTGGCACATAATAAGCTCACATTAAATACTAGCTATTTTAGCAAACTGACCAAGTTTCTTTTCTTACACTGCTGGTGAGAGAGAGAACTGGTAATGTTGATTTGAATGTCAATGGCATGGAAGTGAAACTAAGGGAATGGAAGCTTCCACAGTCAAGAGAACACATGGAGGATGAGAGAGGATTTGGAAAACAACTGCAGTGACATAAAGAAGGAAAGTCAACACAGCAGATAAGAACTATGATACAGAAGTAGATGCTAGATCAGATACAGGAAGAGATGTGGACGGAAACAGAATGAAGATAGAGAGAGAAGGAATGTCAGACTGATAAGCTTTCCCAAATTCATAGAGGTAAATAAATCTCTCACAAGGAAGGGTGTAAAATTACCCTGAAGTTCAATTATAATTTAATTAGTGACTGCTGAGAAGATAGTTGTGCAGGAAGGAATGAGGGAGAAGTCAGCCTTCCAGGTATTACAGGGCAATAGCTAATAGCCAAATTTGGTACAGAGGACGCACTCAGGATAATCGGTAATAATAATGGTTAACAGTAATTCGGTGCTCACAACTTCCCAGGCCACGCTCTAAATACTTCAAATCAACGAATTCACTTAGCTTTCATAAGAGCCCTATGGCATTAATGTAATTGCCACCTTCATTTTCCCAATGAGGAAAAGGAGCCAGAGGGATACTAAGACATTTGCACAATGTAACACAGCTAAAAAGTGACTAAGTTGGCTCTGAACCAGGCAGTCTAGCTCCAGGACCTGTGCTGTGCTATCATTCATACAGTTTCTAAGACAAGGGTCGTGATTTGAACTTGGTCATACCACTAAGTCTCTGCTTACCTGAACAGGCCAGAATCAGAAATGAAGGGGAAAAAAAATCTTAAGTGTTTCAACACCCACTTTGTGTAAACTGCTGTAAGAGAGACAGTGCCTTAAAGCAGCCTATCAAGGTGGGAGAGGAAACACAAGTATGAGATTTCCAGAGCACACAACACGTGATCACTTTCAGTCCAAAGGTATGGAGCTACTTTGAAAAAGGCACAGGGAATATTTCAAGCGAGAACAATTGAGAAAAGATCTCCTTGGAGGACACATTAATTAAACTAGTCCAGGGGAAGAGAAAGCCTAGAGATATTTCAGAAAATGATAAATAAACTGAAGGTTGGAGATTGAGAGAAACACTCAGATAAATTTGGAAAATTGAGAAATATGTGATTGACATGTGATTGTGCACAGTTTAAGTGACGCTGTTCAAGTCTTTAAACTGGGCAATGGTATGAGGAGTGCTTTTAATTAGGGCAGTGATTCTCATAGTGTGGTCTTCAGACCAAAAGCATCAACATCACCATCGGAATTCACTAAAAAGGCAACTTAATCTGGTCCTGCTTTAGACCTCCAGGATTAAAAACTCTGGGCCTGCGGCCCAACATTCTGTGTTTTAACCAAAATCTAGGTCATTCTGATGCACGCTCAAGTACGAGAGCCTGATCTGGTCATCACTAAGTCTGTTCAGTGAAGTTCCATTACTTCATTGTAGCTCTTGAAAGCATCTTTTACTCTGCCCACTTGACCGTAGCTGTGGCCACATGACTTGCCACAGCAAATGAAATGTCAACACAAGTGATATGTGCCATTTCCGACCAGAGGTTCAATCAATTATCACATGGTTAAACGTGTTCTCAAAGTTTGTGTTGAGATGACCTCTCCATCAATCTGAGTATTTGCAGAGACCACAACGAACTGAGAGCCCTATCAACCCATAGTGACATGAAGCCTGGCGAGACAATATTCCACTGTTTTCATTCCCTAGGATATCAGGATTTTTGTTGTAAACACATAACCTAGCCTATCCTGACTTGCCTTGGGCTGGGAGGATGATACTGAGAAGGGATTGGTTTTATGTTAAAAGAGAAGGGGCTTGGTGCGCCTGGGTGGCTCAGTGGGTTAAGCCTCTGCCTTCAGCTCAGGTCATGATCTCAGGGTCCTGGGATTGAGCCCCTCGTTGGGTTCTCTGCTCAGCAGGGAGCCTGCTTCCCCCTCTCTCTCTGCCTGCCTCTCTGCCTACTTGTTATCTCTCTGTCAAATAAATAAATAAAATCTTTTTTTAAACAAAGAGAGAAGGGGTTTACTAAAAGGGAGATTAAGATTTAAGATACCTGTGAAAGTCAGAAGAATCAATATTTCTCAAAAGTCAGAAAAAAGGTATATCTTTACATGACTATACAGGAGAGAAATAACGTTATTAACAATATTTCTGGGCATACAGATTTGAGGGGAATTCTACTTTCTTACTTAGTCTATTATTATTTTGTCATTATTATTATAGCAGGGTATTATATAATTATTAAAAGGACCAAATAACAGAAAAGCATAAAGTCTATGGCATTAGAATTTGCCTCAAATCTCTTTTTCTCCAGGGGATGAAATCTTAGTAGACTTTCTACTAGACAATTGTGTGTGGACATTCACTCCCTCTTAATCTCTTACCATATCTAGGACAGTGTTTTAAGTTATAATCACACATTACTTCTGACCCCTCTCATCATCTTGCTCATAATACTTGCTCATGATCCCAACGTTAGCAATAAACTCCCAAGCATTTATATAGCGTACCTTACATCACACAGTGAGTAAACACATGCTCTGAGATTCAAATCAAGTTATGTCTGGTTCTAAAACTTGAGCTTTTTTAGTAGATGATGTTGTTGTGTGAGGGTGTGTATAAGCATCTGCATGGGTACATGTGTATACACAGACACATTAGTATATTTGATAGCCCTTAAGAAAATAATTCTTGTGGGTGCCTGGGTGGCTCAATCAGTTAAGCATCTGCCATCCCAGGCTCCTGGGATCAAGTCCCGCATTGAGCTCTCTGCACAGTAGGGTGTCTGCTTCTCCTTCTCCCTCTGCCTGATGTTCCCCCTGCTTGTGCCGTTCTGCTCTCTATGTTAATTAAATAAAGAAATAAAATTTTAAAAAAATTCTTCTAAGTGCTGAGAAAGAGACTGGTGCTTTATGCTCAATGTCCTAGTGTTACAGTACAATTGGTAATAATTATAATTAAGAAAAAATTGATTACTTGTTATAATTCACTGTGCAAATATTGCTACTGTATTTATTTCATTTTTAAAAATAAAATGATGCAATAAAGAATCATGATTCTTTGTAAGGACAACAGCACTGACATTTCTAGGTCAAAATAAGTCTACTTATGCAGTGGTAAATGTAGTAGCTAAACATCTACAATTGGCCTCCAGAGTTTCAAAAATCTCAGTATGTTTTTTCAAATATTTATCATCTACTCTAAAGATACCAAAGCCTTTTTCCCCCCTTCCAGATAATAAATCCTGAAATAATGGGAGCCAGACTTATATATTGTTTTCCTTAAAGGGATATCATCACCCAAGTTGATTACCATGAATCTACAGTATTATCAACCACTTTACATGTCTGCTAGATTGTAAAACCAGAAAGAATGGCTCCTTCAATATAGGTAAAGTTTGGCTAAAAGCATAGTAATACTGGGCAAAATAATGGGTTTTAGAGGGGCCCATTAATCCTCTTAAACTATATAAAAACTCTTTTATATTTGTACAGATGTGCATGAGAGAGAGTTCATGTATTTATTATATCTCCAATAGGTATAACACCCACAAAAGATTTGGTTGCATAGTCCTGCGAATGTACTAAAAAGACAATGAATTATATGCTTTAAATAGGTGGATTGTATGGTATGTGAATTTTATCTCAATAAAACTTCTTAAAAATGACTAGTCCAGAATTTTCTAAATAAACATGTCGAACCATGTTGAAGCCCCTTCAATTCTATGTTACCATATTTTTAGAACTTGAATTCCATGTCGAGTGACCGCTCTCTTGATCTGACTCAACCCCAACCAATGATCTGTTCAATGCCGTTGTCTGTGATGCTCTAGCTAAGCATACTGTGCCTGGCCACTCTCGGATTAGCATGATGACCCAGCTGTCTGGCTACCATCTATCCCCTTTCAGGAACAGATAGAACTCTCCATTCCAGTACTTTTGCTACTCCTTCTGGCTTACATAGTATCACAATTATGACACAAACTATCTGTCTTGTACTTTTTTCAGAAGAATAATGTATTTATTCAGTTCTAAGAGAGCCGATACATTTGACCCTTGAACAACACATGTTTGAACTGTGTGTGTCTACCTATGCACAGATTTTTTTAAGTACAGTATATAAATGTATTTTCTTTTCCTCATGATTTTCTTAACATTTTTCTAACTTATTTTATTATAAGAATACAGTATATAAATATAAAATATGTGTTAACCAACTGTCCAAGTTATGAGTAAGGCTTCCAAACAAGAGGACACTATTAGCAATTAAGTTTGGGGGAGTCAAAAGTATACACCGATTATCAACTGCATGAGGGTGTCAACAGCCCTTACCCTGTATTGTTCAAAGGTCAATTGTATTTTATTTAAGATTCTTGTGCCCATCAGAATGTGAACACCAACTTAGCATAGGAAGCCTATGGATTCCATTAGAACAAGGAGTAGGACAGGTGATCAGAGGCCAATGTCACTATTACGGAGAAAATGCAAATACCATTGGTCAAGACATCTCACAGATAAGGAGACTAGCTGGTAGGCAGAGAAGACTTGAAGGTAATAATATAATTTAAGCAGTGGGCTAGACCACAGTCTCAAATATTGGAAAGGGTGTGGAAATACTCTCACACCCAGCTGAGAAGCTTATCAGGACATCCCATGGGGGATTAAATTAAAGGGGGTACTAATTTATAAGGATACCAGCAAGAATGGCACTGAGCAGCGGACATAAGAGAAATAGTCTGGGGGAAAGTATCAAAGTTCTGAGGAATGGTTGTGCCTGCTTCCCATACATGTGATACTGGATAAGTAATCTTTTCTGAGCTTCCATTTTCTCATCTGTAAACCTGATAAATTTATCAATTCATTTAATCAACATGATAACCCCATGATGCAGGTGATATTATCATCCCCATTTTACAGATGAAGAACCTGAGGCGCCAAGAGACTAAACAAATTATGCAAGGTCACACTGCTAGTAAATGGCAAAACAGAGTGTCAAACTATTTTCCCTCAGTCTCTTGCATTCCACTGCATGCTAATCCAGCTTCCACCTGCCAGCTCCTACATCTCTTTGCTCACTGAAGTCCATTCTTCCTGAGTGCACATGACAGACCATAAAAGCCAACAACTCAGTGCATGCCCTCTATTAGGATCCCTCAACCAGTGATCAGCAAAAATGGATGTATAAATCCCCCAGCATCCTCATCTCTTCATAAATTAATTCTGAGCTCTGTGTTTCACATTATTTCCCACAATTCCCCAATGGGACTGAGCCCCAGGTGCCCACTACAGTAATTCTTGAAATACACTCTTTACTGGCATCCCTTCCTTTCCTTTTCTCACTACCTCACTCTCCAATTCATCTTTCCTAGCATTATCTCCCAAATAAACCATGAGCATAAAGTAATCCAAAAATCACAGAGGTATAAATTTAAACGATTATTTTATTATAACTATTAGTGACACTGATAGTTAAGCCAAAATCTAGAAGGGGCCCTTATTTTTTATCCTTTCTGGTTACAAGTCTACCAAAAAGGGTTAAAATGTTGTTGGCCCTGAACTAATAATTGCAGGCTCCAATTCCCCTGAATGCCAGAGATGTGTCCATGAGAGGAAAACACAGAGTTTTAAAAGATTCTGTTGATGTGCTATGGCAAATGCTGTGAAATGCGTAAGCCTGATGATTCACAGACATGTACCCTGGGGCAAATCATACATTATATGCTAATAAATAAATTTAAAAGGGAAAAAAAGATTCTGTTGAATATGTTTAATGAGTGAAGAATGGAAGACTTCCAATTTGATCTCAGTAATGAAGGAAATGACACACTGAACATTACCTCCTCTGCAAAGGTCTGCATGTTCCTCCAAGATGAAGACAGCTTCTATCTATGATAAGCTGTCACAGTACCTTGTACTTCTCTTTGGTAATACTAATCACAACTGAATAAAATATTGAGTAGTGAGTAGTGAGTCTCTCTACTCCAGCCTGTTCAGTGAAGATAGGCACTGTGTTTCCTCCAGTGCCTCGCCTCATGCATAGTATATACAGGGCAATAAAATATTATGTGCCAGACACCCACTTGGAATAGGACAGGGAGTGGTAATACAGACAACTCACCCGGCCTTCATAAACACACCAAATCGATTTAAGGCCCACATCCCCATCTTTAAACCCTCTCTGCAAGCTTAGAATTGTCTCAGAGCTATTCAGTTCTCTTCTACCTATAACCCAAATCTTAATCTTTTCAGCAACTAAAGGACAATCTATTCTCACAATTTTTCCCTCTTCTGCTAAAGTTGCTGTTCGTAATATCACCAAAACTTCCAACATGCTGAATCCAATAAACGATTCTAATCAACGTCTTAGTCAATTTTTGGTGGCATTTAATACTTCAGTAATCATTTCATGATCAACCCCCTACCTCTGTGTCCTCTCCTTCTTGGTCTCCCTGGGGCTTTATGGTTTTCACATCATCTTCTCAGACATATTCTTCCATGGGTTCAACTGCTAAATATGCTAAAGATTATCTACTCTCTGTGTATTTATCAGCCAAAATCTCCCTTCTAAATTTCATATTCATATACACAATGACCAAGTAGACATTTTGTCATACCCATACTAAATGAGACCTATCAACTGAACTCATTTCCTCTACCTCTTCCCCAAACCTTATTCCAACTGGGTTTCCTATTCACTTACCTAGAATACTGGCATAGAAATCATCCTAGCACACTTCACCTCCCTACTCAGTCATATCAAATCATTCATTAAGTCCCATCTATCAATCTCTCCAACCCAATCTTTTCCATCTACCATGTCACTATCCTACTTTCGGATATAATCATCTCTTATCTGAACTAACATTACCAGTCTCCAAATGGTTATTTTTCTTCCTAAAATATGTCAGAATTTAGAACATATTCCCATCCAGATCACTGTCTCATTAAGTGCAGGGAAGCAATAGAGATGTGCCATGTGTGACCTCGGGTCAAGTTTTCCAGATCCATGTGGACAAAACCTTACACTTGGCTGTTTCATGCAGTGATGGTACCTGCATGAGCCCCGTATGTATGCGAATTTCAATGAGGTCTAGTGTAGTTTAACAATCACTCTTTGTTAGCTTTGTTTCATAATATATCAGAGGTAGCAATCACAGTCATCTTTCGTCTAAAATGTAGCTGGCAAGAAAGAAAAAGTTAGAAGAAAAAACATTTGTTCAGCCCATGAGTGAGTAACCCTACAATTCTTTTTGTAATTTCAAATGTTCATCCTCATGAAAATTCTTTATAAAACTATTGTCATGATGATCAACCAACATTTTAAGTTGAAACATATATATCTCCAAGTTTCTGATCTTGCTCTGTATCAATATAGCACTCAGAGAACTCAGGAAATCCCTATAGCCACCTTAGCTTCCATATGTCTCTTGTCTTTTGAAATGCCTTAAAGTACAAAGAAATATGTTCAGGCAAAGGTAAAAATAATTGTTGAAATGATGGTTTTGCAGACAGGGAGTCCTCAGTGACAGTGCAGTTCCTATGGTGAGACACTGTAATGAGTTCAAAGTGTTTACAACTTCAATACCACCTGTCAGATGCTCCCTTCAATGAAGTGGATTCTTGGCTATAAGCCACAAATGTGCTTTCAGAAACAAAAGCATGTGAATATACTCATGTTTCTATTATTGGCCCGAGTGAGGCAGTGCTATTTTATTCCTATGTAAAAAATTTCCTCAATATATTCATAATTTCAAAAGTGTTTAAAGTATTAATATAGTTACTTACAAAGCAATCTCTCACTATGATCATGATCTGTATAAATAATATAAACATATAATCTAAGTAATATAGTCTATGATTTTCAAGGTTGTTTTCTGTTTAAGTTAATAGGCTATATAATTCTGTACCCTATTAACTTTATTAAGAAAAAGTTTGCCTCCAGGAGAAAGGAACAACACAGAGCTGGCTTCAAAGAGTGTAAAATAAGAGACAACCAGGAGACAACACAAACACGAATTTATAAACCCTTAAAATTATTACTTAAAAATATTTTTGGAATTACCTATTATTTTCACCAAATCTACAAACTGTATTCTAACAACTGGTGAAAATCAATCTTAATTCTTCTATTTAAAATTATTTCTTTTTAATATAGCTACTAACATCATTTGGTCTGGTATATTGCTAATGGGGTAAAAAGTCTTCTGGGTAAAAAAAAAAAACATGGTTAAGTTTAGACACAGTTTCAAATAGTTCCACAGGGTTGCATTCCTAACCTGGGCTATGTTATTTCAAGATTCTACCTAAAGACAATAAGAGCCCATATAAAAATCATGTATGGGCTTCAGAGAATACATGAAAACTGGATAATGTATGCAAACGTTATTGTTGTTGTTGTTGTTATTGCTTTTAAGAAGTACTACAATACCCAGCAAAATCTCAAACAGATTCTTGCTTCCAAAAATGAGTTAAGAAGCAGTGGTTGAAAGCGGGCTGTTTCTCAAACTGTGGGTTCTTATCAGCATCAGCATCACCTAGGAACTTCTCAGAAATACACAATCTCAGGTCTGTCTCCAAACCTCGTTGATCAGCAACTCTGGGGGTCGGACCCAGGAATCTATGTTTTAACAAGCCCTCCACATGGTTCTGATGCACACCAATGTTTGAGAATCACTGATCTAGGCAGTAGTTTTCAACTGCTTTTTTTTTTAAGTCTTCTCAAATTTTTATTAAGTATTTATATATATTTAGAAAGTTTAGAAAATTTATATATATTTAGAAGCTTCCCAGGAGATTCCCACAATTAGCCAATTTTCTACCACTGCTTCTAGGGCAGAGCCACTCAACCATCATTGGAGAATAAGAATCATCAGCCTTATCTGTGAGCTTGTTGGAAAGACAGAATCTTGACCTCACTTCCCAGACCTACTAAATCAAAATCTCTGAGGGCAAGGCCTAGGAATTTGTTTTAACCATCTCTCCAGATAATTCTAATGCAGGTTAAAGTCTGAGAGGACAGCTGTGGCCCAGAAAAAAATAGAGAAGGTGACTGTTTAGGTGACACAAAAGCATGCAGCTGCATTTTAACTTTGAGGACTTTGTAATACTAGAAAAAGCTACTATTTGTGGGGAATTTATTATGCACCAAGTACAATAGCAAATACAACATGCTTCATTTTTATCCTTAAAGGAAAATTCTGACACTGAAGTGATTAATCCTGTTACACAGTTAAGCACACTGAGGACCAGAGTTTAACAAATTTACATAAAATAGAATCAGTCAGAGTTTGAATCCAGTTCAATGGTGTGGTTTTAACAATTATATCCACACAACTTTAGAATATACATGTTGAAAAGTCTTAGGGTTAGGCAAATCTATGCCTTAACTGTATCATTTGAGAAAATTTAAGACTGATTACTCAAACAATGAAGGATGCCTATGAGGTAAATCAAGTAGCTTACCAACCCATACAAGACTATCAGTTTTCAGAGTCAGGCCTTTTACGTCTTCGGTTAAGTTTATTCCTAGGTAGACTATTCTTTGGGGTGCAATTGTAAATGGGATTATTTTCTTAATTTCTCTGTTACTTCACTATTAGGGCACAGAAATGAAACGAATTTCTGTATATTGATTTTGTATCCTACGACTTCACTGAATTCATTTATCAGTTCTAGTAGCTTCTTGGTGGAGTCCTTAGGGTTTTCTGTATATGGTATCATACCATCAGCAATTAGTGAAAGTTTTACTTCTTCCCTACCAATTTGGATTGTCTTTTTTTTCTTTTTGTTGTCTTTGTTGTGGCTAGGACTTCCACTACTATATTGAATAAAAGAGGTGAATGGATATCCCTGGTCTCGCTCCTGATCTTAGAGAAAAATTCTCATTTTTTTCACCATTTGGTATGATGTTAGCTGTGAGTTTTTCATATATGACCTTTATTATGTTGAGGTATATTCTCAACATAAAAAAAAACTTTGTTGAGTTTTTTTTTCTAAGAATGTATATTATACTTTGTCAAATGCTTTTTCTGCATCTATTGAGATGATCATATGGTATCTATTCTTTCTCTTGTTAACATAAACAAAATTGAAGATGACACAAATGGAATTCCATGCTCATGGACTGGAAGAACCAATATTGTTTATAACATCCATACTATCCAAAGCAACCTATAGATTTAATGTAATCTCTATCAAAACACCAACATTTTTTACAGAACTAAAACAAATAATCCTAAAATTTGTATGGAACCACAAAAGACTCCAAATAAACAAAGCACTCCCAAATAAGAAGAAAAAAGCTGGAATTACAACAATCCCAGATTTCAAGATAAACTACAAAGCTATAGTAATTAAAACAATATGGCACTGGCACAAAAACAGACACAAATATCAATGGGACAGAGAGTCCAGAAATAAACCCAAACTTTTATGGCCAATTAATCTATAACAAACAAGGCAAGAATACACAATGGGGATAAGACAGTCGCTTCAACACATGGTGTCAGGAAAACTGGACAGCTATATGCAAAAGAATGAAATTAGACTAATTTCTTATACCACACACAAAAAGAAAATGGATTAAAGACCTAAATATGAGACCTAAAACCGTAAGATTCCTAGAAGAAATCATAGGCAATTATTTCCTTAACATAAGACTCAGCCATAGAAAGATTTTCCTAGATATGTATCCTCTGGCAAAGGGGAGGAAAGGCAAAATTAAACCATTGGCAACCTACTGAATAAGAGAAGATATTGTAAATGATATATAAAGGATTACTATCCAAAATTCATAAAGAACTTATAAAACTCAACACCAAAAAAACCCCACAAATAATCCCACTATGAAAAAGGCAGAAGACCTGAATAGACATTTTTACAAAAACCCATAGACAGCCAACAAGTCTCATGCACTACTGATAGGAATGCAAACTACTGCAGTCGCTGTGGAAAACAGTATGGAGGTTTCCCAAAAAATTAAAAATAGAATAACCATATGATCCAGTAATTCCACCACTGGTTATTTACCCAAAAAAAAGGAAAATACTAATTTGAAAAGATATATACACCCCTGTGTTTATAGCAGCATTACTATAATAGCCAAGATATAAAAGCAACCCAAGTGTCCATTGAGAGATGAATGGATAAAGATGTGGTATATATGTATGAGTGTGTGTGTATATATGTATACATGTATGTGTATGTGTGTGTATATATGTATACGTGTGTGTATATCTATCTATCTATATATATATACATATAGGAAAAATTAATTTAGGACTACACCAAAATAAGCTGAGCCACTAAAGAAAGAAATCATTCTACTTGCAAAAACATGGATGGATCTAGAGTGTATACTGTTAAGTGAAATAAGTCAGATAAAGACAAATATATGATTTCACTCACATGCGGAATTTAAAACAAAACAAATGAACAAAGAAAAAGAGACAAACAAAAAACAAATACAGAGAACACACTGGTGGTTGACAGTGGGGAAGTAGGTGGGGAAATGGGTGGAAGAAGTACAGAGACAAAGAGTATATTTATCTTGATGAGGACTGAGAAATGTATAGAATTTTTTATTATATTGTATACTTGAAACTAATATAACTGTATGTTAATTACACGTCAATAAAAAATAATTAAGAAACAAGGAAACGTGGAAAAATAAACAAAACAGAGCATCAACAGGTGTGGATGGGCCTGGTGGTGGGTATTGAGAAGGGCACGTATTGCATGGAGCACTGGGTGTGGTGCATGAACAATCAATCTTGTAACGCTGAAAAAATAAAATAAACATATTTGGAAAAAAAAACAGGTGTGGATGGGACAAGTGTAATGATATGGACAGCTGAATTCTTATTCAAAAATTGCTCTCTTAAAGTGCTTATACATATGAACAAATTGTACATATTCTATGATGTAAGAAAACTATTAAGTCATTCACTGCAAAGACCAGGCATCAAGTCACTTCCTTAGAATTTTTCACTGTGCTCAAATTAGCTACTTTGCCTGAAGCACAACCTATGAGTACTTCTTTCCTCCTGCTTTGGGTGCTAACTAGACTGTTTGATGTAATGAAGTGACTAAGAGAAACTTTTCTCCCATTTGGGACCTACATAGCAAATGCCCCCTTAGGTCCTAGATGCCTCAAGGACCTAAACATGAGAGGCCAACGCAGGGAAGGAAGGCACTTGTTACTATATGTACTACAGGCACGATTTTTTTTTCAAATTAACTAGGCTGATTAGTAAATGTAAGAGACAGTCTAAGGTGTGATCGAATCACTGTAATATCCATCCTTTGAGAATTGTGAGTCAGCAGATGGGAAAAGAGAAAACAAATGTCCAACGTCTTGATTGTCATTGACACTTGTGAAATTATCATTTGACAAACCGTGATGAAATAATTTGGCAGGAATCCAATATAGCTAATGAGTCACTTAATTATATAAAATTCTGCCTCACCAACTAAATGGTATGCAATGATAAGAGCTCTATTCCAATGCTTATCTAGAAAATAGATGTCTAAGATTTCTTTATGACTTTTTAACTGCCAACCTGGGTATAATAATGATATTATCTAGAATTTATATGGTCAACACTCAATTGCTCACAGGGTTATTAAACAGTTTGTAAATTATCCTGTTTTTTCCCCCTGCTTTCTGCCTGCAAAGATTACATTTCTTATTAGCATTTTCTCAAGAAAATGGAAAGAGAATAGAAGAAATGAAAAGCAAATGGCCAATATTTCAAGTTCTTAACAATTTTAGGACAGTATTTGAAGATCTTTGCTAACCTAGAGCTTTTGGGTTTCCACTTGATTTAATCTTTTCAAAGCAGCAATAATTAAGGCATACGATACAGCAAAAAATAACTAAAAATGTATTTTATCTATAAAATAACAATGAAATGGCAACCTATTAACAGCCAAAACAACTCACTATTGCCTAAATATTGACCATTTATGAATATTGTGGCTCATCATAAAGACGAATTTGCAAAGTTAACTTAAAAAATTGTGTCTATTACCACCCATACCAAAAAGATTTAATATTAGGAATTAGTTATTATAAATATTATTTGAGTCAATAAGCCATAATTTTTTAATATTAAGACATTGGTATATACATACATTTCACTGATACTTTTTAAATATGACTGTGAGCCTTTCTGTGAGATTAAAAGACAGGGTCCTTCCTTAATTTTCATTTTACCCCATGAAAACTAGTATAGTTCTACATACATAGAAGACACTAATAAATGCTAACTGATCTAGTTGTGAGTTACAACATTAAAAACAGTTATGAATTTTTTTCCACTAGAGGAAAATCATGTATATTGCTAATTTTATTTATTTTTTAAAGATTTTATTTATTTATCTGACAGAAAGAGTGAGATCGCAAGTAGGCAGAGAGGCAGGCAGAGAGAGAGGGGTTAGCAGGCTCCCTGCTGAGCAGAGAGCCCGATGTGGGGCTTGATCCCAGAACCCTGAGACCATGACCTGAGCCGAAGGTAGAGGCTTTAACCCACTGAGCCACCCAGGCGCCCCTATTGCAAATTTTATATTAATCATGGACCCTGTGAAAAGTAATATGTCATTAGATCCAAGAAGATATTATCATTTTTGTCATTTGCAACTCTACTCATTCTTGAGAAAGATCAAGTTTCTTCTCATTAAAATATAAATTTAACTAATTATAAGAATTAAAATGTAACTCTCAGAAAAGTAAGAAAAAATTCTCATATTTTAGTATGAAGTAAAGTAAAATCTGATTTACATTTGGAAAGAAATCTATTTATTTTAGAAATACATCAAGAAATATACATAATACTTACTTGGTATGGTCTTTAACAACATGATATTTTATACAATTTATAATAGAGTGCCATCAATCAAATACCTGTGTTTCTTCCATGTGTGAGGTATTAGAAACACAGAGAAGTGTACAAGGTTGTTTATATGATACGGGGAAGGGGAGCAAAGAAAGAATAGGAGGAGAAAGTGGTTATGATCATAGCATTTAGGAGAAAATACTGGAAATTAAGGTGCTACTAACATATATGGAGGCATTCCTAAATGAACAGGCTAATTTTAAGAGCACCTCAATTTTCACAAGTACCCTTTGCCTTCTTAAATATATGGCGAACCATTTAATATTTAGAATGCAACTAAGTGTATTCATATTAAAAAATAGTTAAAATACAGAACAGAACATTTTCTTCTACACTGCCTACTAAATAATGTCTTGATTCTCTTCATTGTCACAGCTGAGTATGTTACCAAAACTGAGTATGACTTGCTCCAAACCCCATGGACCTCAGCGTCCCAATCCCACACCACTGTTCCTCTGGCAGTTGGCATTCCAATCACCCAAACCTTCTTTCCTCACATTGCTTTAAGCTTGGGCTTCTCTCTGCCTCAAACACCTTTGCATCCTCACCTGTATTCCCCCACTTCAAGAATTCACGTTCTCCCTCTACACCACAAGCCAGTACCCAAACGCATCCTTTAGATCTTTGTTTAAATATCACGCCTGCAGAGAAGACTCTCCTATTATCTTATTCTCGAATAATGCTCCCTATTTTCTGCTTTTACAGCACCCTACATTTGCCTTTGTAGTGTGCATCAAAATTGAAATCGAACTATTAATTAGCAATCCTAGTTTTGCTGGTATTCCTCAAAGGAGAGTAACTACTAAGATACAAACCTTTTCTGATTTCTTCCTTAAATTCACCAAGGCCCAGCAAAATAATATGCCCCGAGTAGGCATTCATTTAACATTTATGCAAGTGGTACTTCTTCCAGATCTCATCCCATTTTGCCATTGAGCCTGCCTTAGAAATTAGATTTTTATACTGACTTAGTTCTCTTGTTTGGCCACCACAAATTCACCCCTCTTTCTCTTCATCCTAAGCCTGGCACAGAGCAAACTCCAACAAAGCTTGTGTTCACACTCTTCCCACAGCTGTGAATTTTCTACAGCCTGTCAATGCTTCTCTTAAAATCTGACATGAGGAACTAAACATAGATTCTTGATGATCCTTGGCCAGCATAAAGGAGAGTGAAACTTCTCCAGTATCATATTATACTACACTACGATACACTACACCATACTATACTAATTTGTGCATCGTTTTTTTGTTGAGTTAGCACTTTTAGAATACTTGTCATATGGTATGTTAATTTTCCCTTTCTGTACTTGACTCTGCATAGGTGAGTGTGTTCCGGAGAGGAGGAACCAGGACTTACTCGTCTTCACATCATTGTGAATGTAGAACATGCAGATAACATTGAATAACAAGCCATTAAAAAAATAAAGCAATTAAGAGGATACTAAGCCCTGTTAAATTCTACCTTGTGGGTTTTGACCCAGTGGTTCATCCTATCATAAAAATTTTTCATCTTGATTTTATCTTCCCTCCCAGATTGGTGTCATATGCAGAACTGAAAATCAGTCCTTTGCTAATGTTATTCAAGCTACTGATCAGTTGTTCAGCCAAATAAAACCTGCGATCCCTTATTAATTATAACGAAAAGAGTTAAGAGTTGCCAAGCACTTAGTATCTACCAGGTAGGTACTGTCCTAAATGCTTTTACAGACAGAAACTGATCTACTCTTCAAAACAATTTTATCAGATGAATACAATTATCACCAGTTTACAGATGAAGAAAACAAAGCCCAATGTAACTTACTCAAAGTCACACAGCTTCTAAGTGGTACAGCTAGGATTCAGACCCAGGCAGCATATCTCAAGAGTTCAGAGTCAGCACTCTAGCCTTATTGCTAAAGAAAGTGTATTCTCCTACACATAGAGCTCACTGTCACTGCAAGCTAATACAGTACCAATTCTCCTGCCAACTTTGTCATAAAGATGACATTTTACCATCTTATCCCCTGCTATCCTACCTAGAGCCTGGGTCACTGTTTTATCCAAACAGAAATAAAGCCTTTCCCAAAGAAGTAGGTCCCACAGTAAAAGAATAGTTTCTTGAATCTGATGGGAACCTCACAAACCTGCCTTTCTGCTGAACGAGCTGTTAATTTAGGTCAACAAGCTCAATAACGAACTCACTGAAAATATAAGTATATAGAAATCTTCAATGGAAATTTGTATTATAGCAGGTCAATGAGTGTCTAATATACACGTAGCATCGTATCAATATACACGTAGCATACTGTTACTTTGTTTTGAAGTTACAGGAACTACACATTAGATTTAGAAGACAAATAACCATCCATAAGACTCCTAAGCAGCCATGAAATCATTGTATAGCTAGCTTCCACTACTATTATGGCTTCTTCTGCTCATCCTTCCTCCTAAGTGTTTTCTCAAAAGTTATATGGCATTTTCTTTTACTTTCAGGCCTCTGTACAGTATGCCTTCTCTGCTTGAAACACCCTATTCTTCTGCTCCTTTAAATGTCAGCTAAGTTTCCACTACCCCTTCGAAACTTCTTATAGTACAAATCCTGGTTAGTGCATGACCTGCCTGAAAAACACTCTTGATGTCCAACAGCATATATGCTTTTTCCCTATTCATTACACTGATAAATAATTGGCTATGTATCTACTTTCTCTCACGAGGATAAGGACAATATCTTTCTTCTTTGTATACTAATTAGCTGGAATGCCTTAATAATGAAAGCTCAATTATAATTTGTTGCATTGATGAATGTTTACCTATAAGTAAAACTAGTACTGATATCTCACCATTTAATTGTACAGAACATGCATTCGTATAGCATTTTACTAATGCCCAATACTACTGGCCTCTACCTGAAGCCATGGGCATTTTAGGGTATAGGTCCTCCTTGTATTTTCTGCAGGAACTTTAAGCCAGTTTAACCCACAAGTTTAAATGTAAAACTTGACCTGCTAGTATGATAAACAAAATAGGGGGATATGTATAGAAAAAGAACATTTTGAAGTTCAAACTAATTTGGAAATCTGGCCAATAATGTTTCTTTTAAAGTTGAGAACTCTAAAGTTCAGAGAAGTTTAGCAAATTGTATGAAACATACAACTGATCGGAAATTTTTAAAAATCTAGGACTAGACCATGAATTTCTAACTCCTCTTGTGACAATGACCTCTCAGAAGTATATATGAATACAATTTAGGTATCCTAGGAAGTGCACTGTCATATTATTTTTGATAAGAGTAATCAAATTATTTCATTATTTTTTTTCTTTTTTTAAATGTTATTTATTTATTTGACAAAGAGAGAGAGATCACAAGTAGGCAGAGAGGCAGACAGAGAGAGAGAGGTGGATGCAGGCTCCCTGCCGAGCAGAAAGCCCGATGCAGGACTCGATCCCAGGACCCCGAGGATCATGACCCGAGCCGAAGGCAGAGGCTTCAGCCCACTGAGCCACCCAGGTGCCCCTATTTCATTATTTTGAGATGAGAAAATGAAGGTTGCTGCTTTTTCATTCTATAGGATGACTATATGAGGCCTGTCCTTTACAGATATTTGTCTCTCTGGGGTTCAATAATATTGGGCCAAAATAAAATCAAGCTGGTCTTGACCAGTAAATGTTGACTTGCAATGAACCTTATAGGTTCAAGTAGGTAGGAAAGCTCTGACAAGATAGAGGGAACAAAGTAGGGAAAGTATTCATTTATTAAATTACCGATAGGTATGGTAAATCAAGGGCTGCATTAGAGAGTAACTCCCTCTTCTAAAAATTTTGTCTTCAGACAATGATCATTAAAGATGAGAAAAAAGTTTTAAATGCAACACGAGTAAAACTTTATTTTAAAGGAGGATATGAAAATGAATATGTACTGTTTTTAAAATAAAAATGAATGTTTCCATTAATTCACATGGCTGAATTCTGAATCTTTTCAGTTCATATTCTTTGGAGTATCCCCTGAATTCTAATGGATGGAAGCTCCCAGAGGGCAGATGATAAGCTTACCCAAATTAAATCCCACAGCACCTTACCAGAATAATATATGTTCTTTGAGAAGCAATATATTTCTTACAACACAATGATACGTGCATATTGCTAGTTAATTCTTCATTACAATTTTTTTTAAAATGCAATCTTTTGATTGCTGAGTATAAAACGTTAGTTAAATTTACGCAGCCTTACAGTTATGAAATGAGTAAGTCATGGGGGGAATAAAAAGCAGAACATAAGGAATACAGTCAGGGGTACTGTGATATCAGTGTAATGGGACAGATGGTAGCTACACTTGTGAACACAGCAGAATGTATAAAACTTGGCAAATCACGAAGTTGTACACTTGAAACTAATGTAATATTGTGTCAAATATACTCAAATAAAAAAAATTAAATAGCCCTAAAAATAACTGTGGTTTGAATTTAATAACATGTTTTCCTTCTTAGCACTATACTTTCTAAGTAGTATTAACTGTTAATTAAACATTTTTCTAGGTTGGGAAGTGATCAAGAAAATGTTGTGAATTTACAGGTAGAAGAAGTACAATTCAGTGGGTTACAGAGGGAAACTGGGTTATGCTTGTGCTATATTAACTGCTCCACTGGAGCAAACTAATTAATTTTTCTTCATGCAAAGTAATCAGCAAGTTTAATCTAGGGAAAAGAAGAATGCAATTGTTATTGCAAATATTAAAGGTCTTACTACCTATCATTCAGTTGCAGTAACTAAAGTCCAACAACCTATTAATGTTCTATGGCTATTGGCTGTTTTTCATTGAATACATTTTTTAAGCAGTACTACATGCACAAATTAAATCTTAGTAACATTTTCATATTAAGTAACTATTATTAAAAGTCCATTTGTTCCACAGAAGAAAGAACTATCTCACTATGTTGGCCAGACAAGAAACTCAATCCTGATCAGAAACGGAAGTTTTTAAATATTTCATAAACATTAACCTAGACTTTTCATACTAGAACTAAAGCTGAGAACATCATATTTCAGCAGCTTCAATGCTTGTTGTCTTATTAAATCATAAATTCGTTACTTTATACTTGCTTCTACAAAGACAAAGTGCACGAAGCTAAATGTGAATGTCTAGTAGGTCAGAAGGAAAAAAACACATAGTTGAATATGACTTTCGAGGCCAAGGAAGTCATTAAAAACCAAAAGCATGCAAAGATTATAAGAGACCAACAAAAATCCTCAAACAGTCCAATAACCTTATGGGCAAGCTGACCTGATTCCAATATTATATGTCTTATTTATTTAGTTTAAAAAGGTCATGAAGAAAAATATAGAATAGTAATCCCTTGAGGATCAAGTTGGGAAACAAATGAAAAAATTCACAGATCTGTAGAGGGATAGAAGGATGTGCCAAGGACAATCACTAACTCATCATTTAATTTTCCAGCTAACTGAGGAAAGCCTTAACAGCATTCCCAGGTCTCCATAAAAAATCAGAGACTGTGCCTATGGATACAATCAAGCATATATCAAAACATGTGTTGTTCCCTCTCCAGTCTACCTTTTCCCAACTTTGTATTTATGATTAAGTGACCTAAAGACACCACGAGAGAGAATCTGGTGGGAAGTAATATGCCCTGTATCACCATACAGACAGACGCTCACTAGGTTGAAATAAATTCTTTGTTACTTGGAGCCATCTTCAGGACCCAATCAGTCCTTATTAGCAGGAAATTCACAATTCACAAGTTCAATTCACAGTAAAGTAACCTCATTCTTAACAAATCATATGCTTCAGGAAACAGGAGAAAATGTGGACACATACACATTCCACGCTTTTAGCCCATCTTTCAAGGCTTTCCAGAATGTGTTCTATTCCCACTTTCTCATCTTTTGCCTTTGATTCTTTTTTTATGTTTATTTTGAATAGCAGACACTATAGTTTTCTGCCTAAGGGCCAGGAAGCCAAAGGGTTAACTCTCAGGAAATGACTCTCAGTTGACAGGAGAAGGGGGCAGAAAAAGAAATTGTTGAGAGGCACACCTCTGAGGGGCATTCTACAGGGTTCCTCAGAGGGTCCCTGGCCAGGGCTGAGGTTCAGTTAATAGTAATCAACTCAACAGTGTTCTCTTTATTAGCTTTTCCTCTTTTCTCATCTCACTTTAGCAACTCTCTCACGTACCTTAGTTTGCTTTCAAATAAATTACCAGCAATTAAGGTGTTGGATCAGGTTTTGTTTTGAGGAAACCTAAACTGAAACTCAGCTCTATAACCTTAAGCTGTGAGCTCTTACAGTGCATTGGCTACGCCTTTTAACTCCTTAGGCTTTTAGGGACCAGGGCAGTGTCTAATGCAAAAAGAAGGTATAGAGGTCCTAGAACTATAGTTACATTAGTTATAAAAGTTGTGTAGGTCCTATAATCACAACCATAATGCAGACAAGGACAGGTGAGGGATACAGCTTCCAGAGCTCACATAGCTCCAGACAGAAGGGGTATTTGCATTTGCATTCAGTTTGTCTGCTCCCTGGAGGTTGCTCCATAGTATTCCCTCCATATTCCAATCTATGCCTACAGGCTTGTCTTCCATGACCTTAGAGAACTCAGCCTTCCCCCGCTCATCTAACTGAATACAAAGTTCTGTGATACCCTATAATACTTCACAAAATAAATTTTCGTGTTATGTCACTTGACCCATTATTATTCAATGACCTAGCTCCTTGACTTACTGAAATTACATAACAAGCTCCTTAAGTGCGGGCATATAAAGATGGGGACCTGGAACTTAGGAATCAGACGAACTCCCCATTTACTATTCGGCATCCTGCCCTCACAAAGGTATTCCACTGATTATCACACATAATAAAGGAAAGTTCTGCACAGGGCTTGAAAAACAGTAAAGTCTCAATAAGGGGTGGTTATTACTACTTTTAGTAAGAGAAAACTACCAAGAATTAGGGCCATGAGGTCTGTACCCTCCTGTCAATGCCAGCTTATCAAAGCCAGAGCAAAAGGCCCAAATAGGTGTCCGTAAACAAAACAGAAATACAAAATGAAAAGCTGAACCAATTGCCCTCCTTAACTCAACTTGTGTGTTTGCCTCTGACCATCCATCTCCCTTCCCCACCTCTAAACGTCTTCTCCTCTCAATCTCTCTCTCAGCCAGGAATGTTCCCCTCACCTCCTGCCCCATCCCCTGCTTTTATCTCACCCCATTCTAAACACCTTTAAGTTTCAGCTCAGCTCCTACCCCGGTTTACTTTCCGGTTTTCCACTGTAGCCCTGGTTGGTTTCTTCCTAGATCTCTATAGCACTTTTACACTATAAAGTAAAATTTACTACTTTATATACAGTTTTATTTCAGGCCTGTTGCTCCATTTTGGTTAGTCCTGACTCCCAAGTTACACTGAAAGTTGCTTGAAGGCAAGGATCATTTCTAATTTTTCTCTGGGTTCCCCTGGCACAACACTAAACAAGTAATCTGGTCACTGAATGCTTAATCTTTTGGACAGAATGTGAAACTAATAATGGATTTAAGATTTACTATTCTCTTTCGCACTCCCCTTTCTCGGTTAGATACACTTTTATATTCACTGTTTATTCTGATTTCATGTAACATTCTGTCCCCCTCTTCTTTCCTCTCTTAATCCTTACACCTGCAACCAGTGTGAGGCCTACTGTCAGCAGGGAGCAGGCGGGGAGGGGGGATTAGTTACCACAAAATTGCTTGTTCTGTTTATGCCTTACATTAATTTCTCTACAGAAATCAGGCTATCATCTCCTTTAGAGAAATTCAACGGAACAGATTTATCATTCCTCAAATTGATTCTTTAGGAATTTATTTTTTACACATTTGTAGGTTACATACCTAACTGAGCAAAATTGAGGCATACAAAGTTTCAAATTCCTTTTTTAAAACTTCAGAGAGCAACAACCACAGAAAATACAAGCTTGAGCTTGATCAATTTCATGCTGATTACTGGATCTTGTTTAACTCAGATGCCAGGGTTTTCACACACAAAAAAAATAGACTCTGGCAGGCTAATGTAATATATTTCTTAAGGATCTGACTAGCTTGCCACACAGGAAGCTGTTCATTGGCAAATAAAATACAGATCATGAAAAAAAAAACTGTAACAAGGAAATACATATAATTGGAAGTAAAGCTGAATAATACTCACATTTTAAAAAGCATATTTGTATTTTGTGCTTGTATTATGCTTTTTCACTCTACACGTTATTTTTTCTAATTCCTACAAAAATTCCTCAAGATAATTATTATTTCCTTGATATATATGGGGAAATACCAATACCCAAATATTATTAGATAGCTTATCTAAGATCAATTAGGGAATAAGTAAAAGAAACATTTTCTCCTAAAATACCTTCTATTGAAAAGAAGGGACATGCTCTACTCAATAATGAGTGAAATGAAATCAGTATTATCACAGTGTTTAACAGAATTATTCGATTGTCAGATTTATTAATATCTCACTATCTTCAGGGAAAGTGTGAGATGCAAAAAGCCTTCTCTGCCCTTTTCCACCTCTGAGTACAAGTATTTCCCCTACTGAGTTGCCACAGAAAGTAAATTTCTCATGACTGCAAGTTCTATGGAAGACAGAAGACAAAGAGAAAGGTCTAGATTTTACAACTATGTATCTCGCCCATTATCCTTACACTCCTTGAAGCTAGACAGTCTACTTGGTTTCCCAGTGCCAATCAGTCTTGGCACATAGAAAGTATGTGATAAATATTTGGTAAATGAATTAGTGAGAATAACTTATAAATTATGGTTATAGGAAGAAGAGACAGAGTTGTATGGTACAAAATATATACAAGGTTATTGGCAAGGGTTGAAAAATAGATACTAGATGTTGGGGAAGTGAAAATTAAAAACATTTTTGGAAATACTTTGGTAGAATCTATTATATTTTTAAAGATTTATTTATTTACTTATTGAGAGAGGGAGAGAGGAAGAGAGAGAAAGAGAAAGTGGGGGGAGAAGAAGAGGAAGAGAGAGTCTTAAGCAGACTCCACGCTGACGGTGGAGCTTGATATGGGGCTCGAATTCAGGACACTGAGATCATGACCTGAGCTGAAATCAGGAGTCACTCAACTGCCTATGCCACCCAGGTGCCCCTATTATATTTTTAAATGCATACCTTTTGATCGAGACATCCTCAGTTCCTAGCATGAGCCTTCACACATTTGATATTATTATTTTTTGGACCTCTATTTTTGGATCAAAATCTAATCACAAATTAGATGATTTGCTATACCTTGAATAGGTCTTACACTTTTTTCTTCTTTCATTGTTGCTTTGCCCTGCTGTTTTACCCCAAATGCCATTCTTCCCTATTTCTGCCTATCAAAGCCCGTCTCTAAAATGTACTACAAATGTCATAATCTCCAGGCATTATTTCTGTCACCCAACTGATTGCAATGACTTTTTCTTTGAACTCTTTCTTTGGAGTACAGTTATGTCACCAACTTACATCAGAGTTATTTGCAAGTCTCATTTCTTTTCTTTTTTTTTTTTTAAGGTTTTTATTTATTTATTAGTTGACAGTGTGAGAGAGAGAGAGATCACAAGTAGGCAGAGAGGCAGGCAGAAAGAGAGGGGGAAGCAGGCTCCCTGCTGAGCAGAGAGCCCGATACAGGGCTTGATTCCAGGACCCTGAGATCAAGACCTGAGCTGAATGCAGAGGCTTTAACCCACTAAGCCACCCAGGTGCCCCTACAAGTCTCATTTCTCCCTATGACTTTCACAAGGTTGTTTTCTCTCTCTCTCTCTCTCTCTCTCTCTCTCTCTCTCTCCAGGGTCTGTTAAATTCCACCTCCTACCATAAACCTACTTAGTTTTTCTGGAGATTTCTTAAAAAAACACAGTTACTGAGTGGCAGACTCTGGACTAAAACCTCAGTATGTAATCTGCTCACCCAGGGATAGATCCATTATATTCTCCATGAAGTCTGAAGAAAAGAGACACTCACAAGTCTCAAAATTACAGACTTCTAGAATGGAAAGAAATTCTACAATCTTCACCACTGTCATGGATTCCCTTGAGATACTGATAGATTCACTTCCCAGAAAATGTCCAAGGTAATTTGTATACACATACACATGACAATGATCGTTTTAAATGTGGCTGGTTCGCCCAGTAAAATGAAGTATAGATAGGCTTTTAGGTGAGATCACAAAGTCAGATTCCATATATGACTGGAGTAACAGGGTCTATAACCGGAATCACATCAATTGTGTGAGTGACAAGGCTGGCTACAAATGGCCGGCGGGGGTGGGGGGGTGTGGGCATTCTCTCACTGTCCAGCACTAGCAGGATGGCCCCAGTGGACCCAGGGATGCCAGGTCTGCTGAGAAAAGGCATACACCCAGATATGTAATGAAAAACGGGCCACATGAAACTTATCTCTCGGCTCACTCCAGACCTCACACCAAAAGTTTGAAATGTCTTTTATACTATCTGCTCACATGGCCAACCTGATTAGCTGTCCTGCCCGTTTGTCATCAGATTACCCAAGCAGGAGAAATGAGACCCTAACCATCAATCTATAATTACATACTGACAAATAAAATTTCTGATTATTTGTACCATTGTACCATTTATCACTTCCACAAATATTCATCATTGACCATGTACTAGGCATCATCCTGGTTACTAGCTACACCTTAGTGACACCAATGAACAAAGTCTCTAGAGTCAAAGAAATTTTATTAAGGAAAGCAAACAACAAGAAAAACTAGACAACCAGGCAAGATAACTTCAGATACTATGAAGTCTGCAAAGAAAACAAGAAAGGTGAATGGGATAGAGAATGATAGAAAATTATATGCAACTGATGAATCATTAAACACTACACCTGAAACTAATGATGTACTATATGTTGGCTAATTGAATTTAAATTAAGAAAAAAAAAGAAAATGGGTAGTCAGGAGAGCTGCTTTAGATAGGGTAGTCTAGAAGGATTCTTCCATTTTAAAAGGAGACCTTTTGGCTGACACTAAATGACATGAAGGAGTCATCCATACAAAAGAGAAAACCTTTTCCAGGGGATAGGAAGGACTAATGAAGAAGGTGAAGAGGACTGAGGCAGAACAAGTATGACTGGAGGGTAATCCAGTACAGGGACTAGTATGAAGTAAGGTCAAGGAGGAGGCAGGGGCCAAATCACACAGGGCCTTATTGACTACATTCAGTGTTTGGACTTTTTCCCAAGTAAAATGAAGAGTCTTCAGAAGGTGCTAAGCAAGGAAGACATGACCTAATTAATGTGGTAAAAAAGATCCCTGTGTATAATGTGGAGAACTGAGACATTAGTTAGGCAGTTACTTCTATATTAGGGGGCTATGGACTATGATGGAATGTCAGTGGCATTCCCTTTGAATAAAAGTAGCTTTTATTTTTCAATTAAAATGTAACATAATTGACTTCAGTAAAAATGTCTCTCCTGACCTTATTTCTCTTGCATTAATGGGGTCGTTTATATGATATGTCAGGAGTGCTACCTCTGTACACAATGAACAGCTTTTATTTTTTAATTAAAATGTAGTATAATTAACTTGAACTAGAAATGATCTCATGACATTATTTCCCTTATATTAATAAGACCATTTATATCATGATCATTCAAATTAATCTTCTTCATTCAAAAATATTGCTTATTTTAAATTAATACAATAACATATTTTTGAAATCTGCACTTTAATATTCAGATCAACCATGATTTCAATTACCTTGTATATAAAATCTATATGATTATTACAATGATTTAAAGAGATGCAAAAATATTTATAATTATGTTTTCATTCAAAGCTGTGATTAAACATAATTTGCCTGTGACCTTACAGGCCAAAATAATATATCACAATAAACTGTAGACAGTTTCAGAGATGGAAACAGTGTTTGTCTGCTTCAGTAGATACATATGTGAAGATGAATTCTGGCACTTGTCAGCCTATGATAAATTGCTACCAGACTAATACTTGTCAGTACAGTAATAACTGATCGTGCTCTAAAAAGCACTAAAGGGAGAAAGGTGATGAACAATCTACAAAGTAAAAAATTTTCACAATTACAATAATGGCTCTAGTTTAAAGCACAGTAATTATCTACCAACCTCTTATTGCCAAATCTGTATTTCAAGTGACTACCTTGCTATCTCTCAGAATCAATTTTTACCTTAAATTCTAATTAAGAACATAGAAAACAAGCAGTCATGATAAGAACATGTCTCTAGTGAGTCTTTCCAAAAACATCCCTAAATCTTTCTTGGAAGAAGAATCTAGGTATACATTCGCATTCTTTCCATAACATTTGGAAATCCTCTCCAATATCACCACCCACCCACACCCACACACATTGCACTATCACTAAAGGTAAAATACTAAGAGTAATATGTGGCATCAGGAAAATAACAGTTGCCACTAAAATTTTTTTCTAATGACCCAAAGTTCAAAAGACTCTAAACAATATCGCGTACTGCCTACAGACAACACCTGTACACTATGGCATTAGAATGTTATCAAGCTCAAAACTTAATCTTTTAAAATATAATGTTTGTTACTAATATAGTTTATAGTAAGTGCTGATAAAGATATGAATTCCTTTGGGGGTAAGTGGTTTTTTGTTTTGTTTTTGTTTTTATTAAACAATAAGACTAAAAATCATGAAAATACATTAGAGGACAATCTGGGACATATGCACACATGGACAATAAATATACAAATTGACAAATGAAAGCAACTGCTTTGATTTACATTCACATTATGAAACCCCCACATCCAACATTCATAAACCCAAGTATTTTCTAAAACTTTACGTGAAAGCTTATAGGATTTGTTATTGTGGTAAAATATAACATAACATGATACCAAATCTAGCATTGCAACCAAATTTAAGTTCACAATTCAGTGGCATTAAGTACATCCACACTGTTGTGCAACCATGATCTCCATCCATCTCCACAAATTTTCATCTTCCCAAACTGAAACTCTGTACCCATTAAATAGTAACTCCCCATTCCCTTCTCCTCCAGCCCTTGGAAACTACTATTCTACTTTCTGTGTCCAGGAATCCAGCTGTTCTAGATAACTCACGTAAATGGAATCTCACAACACTTGTCCTGTGTCTGGCTTAGTTTACTTTGCACACTATTTTCAAGGTTCATCAATGCAACATGTGTCACAATTTCATTTTTTTCTAATGTTAATATTCAATTGTATGTATATACTGCCTCTTGTGTATCCATTCATCTACCAATGACTATATGAGACGTTTCTACCTTTGTTATTGTGAGTGATGCTGTTATAAACTTAAGTGTATAAGTTCCTCCTTTGAGTTCTTTTGGGTGTATACCAAGTAGTCGGGTTGCTGGATCAGTAATTCTATGGTTAGTATTTTTGAGGAACTGTCATGCTTTTTTCCACAGAGGCTGTACCATTTTACGTTTCCACCAGGAATGTACAAGAAAGGTTCCAGTTATTCTACATTCTCACCAATACTTAATTTACCCTTTCTTAAATAGGCATCCTAAAGGTGTGAAGTGATATCTCATTTGAATTTTATTTGCCTTTCCCTGATGATTAGTGATGATGAGGATCTTTTCATGGGCTCATTGGCCATCTGCATATATGCTTAGGAGAAATGTCTATTCAAAGTCCTTGATCCATTTTTAATTTGGATTGTCTGGTTCTTGTTGTTGAGTTGTTTGAGTCCTTTACTTATTCTGGATATTAATTCCTTTTCATATGAAAGATCTGTGAATACTTTCTCCCATTCCATGAGTTCCCTTTTTACCCAGAGAGTTTTTTATTTTGATGTAGTCCAATTGATATCATTTTTCTGTTGTTGACTATGCTTTTGGTGCCATAGCCAAGAAATTTCAAAACTAAATCCAAGTTGTGAAGTTTTACCCTTATGTTTTCTTCTAAGAGTATTATAGTTTAGGCTTTTAAATTCAGTTTTTTATCCATTTTACTTTTTCTCCTATGGTGTAATATAAGATCTAACTTTATTATTTTGCATGTGGTACCCATTTCTCCCAGTACCATTTGTTGAAGACTGTCACATCTCCAGTGAATAATCATGGCAGCTTTGTTAAAAATTACTTGACCATATATGCTAGAGTTTCTTTCTGGGCTCTCTATTCTATTTGTTTATATGTCCATCTTTATGTCCGTATCGTATTGTTTGATTACTGAAACTTTTCAGTAAGTTTTGAAAACAGAAAAGTGTGAGTCCTGCAACTTTGTTTTTCTTCAAGATCACGTGGGCTATTCTGGATCCTGTGAGATTTCCCATAAATTTTAGGATGGACTTTTATATTTCTGCAAAAAAAAATGTCATTTGAATTTTCATAAGGATTGCACTGAAACTGCAGATCACTCTGAGTAATACTGATGTCTAAACAATATTAAGTCTTTCAGTTTATGAATATAGGATGCTTTTCCACTTATTTAGGTCTTTAATTTCTTTCAGCAGCATTCTACAATTTTCAGCATACAAATCTTCTACATCCTTGGTTAATTCCTAAGGTTTTTATTCTTTTTGATGTCATTTTAAATGGAATGTTTTGCTTAATTTCCTGGCTGGATTGTTCATTATTAGTGTATAAAGACAGAATTCATTTTTGCATACTAATTTTATATCCTATAATTTTGCTGAATTTGTTATTGGTTCTGATTTTTTTAATGGAATCTTTTGGATTTTCTACATATAAGATCATGTTATCTGTAAAGATTATAAGATTTTTTTGCATACATTCTTTAAATAGTGATTTTCCAGAAGATAATTTGGAATGCTAAGAGACATATAAACGTTTGAATTCTCATAAGTCTTCAGTACTTGGCAAGAGCCATTTCTCTGGCTCGATTCAAGCTTTCCATTGCCATATTAATACATATCATTAAACAAAACTATGAGACATAATAGGTACACTAATAGGATTAAATTCACCTGGCTCCTAACCAATATCAACACCACTAACATTAAAATAAAATATCTTCATCATGAATTAGTAATGCCATATTAATGGAAGCTGAAGGCATTTAGAAGTTCTTTTGATTTATTTCCATGTACATTCATACTAAGACTTCTCTTCTAAACAAGTAGTCATTTAAAGGGAACCCTAATGTTAGCTTTAGAAAAGATATAGAAAAGAAGTAAAATATCGAAGTTACAGTTGGCTGGCATAAGATTTTTCCATGCTATCTCCTTTCTGTTACATTGCCTTTAGTCTACCCAATTTCATGAATTCAATTCTTCACAAAAAATGATTCAGCCTGATACTCCTTGTTATGGAGCATCATATTCCAAACTTTGGCTGATCAAAAACCTCAGTTAAAGTCATCAAATTAAATGTCATTAAACAAGTTTATTTTTTCTCTAGCCTCATTTTCTCACTTCTAATGCTCATATTCAGTTTGGAGTATGACTGTTCCTTATCCCCTACTTTTAAGAGGCAGCCTAATGTACTGCAGCAAGAAAAGTCTGCAGCAAGCTGGGTTTAATTCCACATGGTGTTTAATCAGAAACAAAGTATTTAATTATTTGGAGCACAAATTTTCTCATCTGGAATATAAAGCTAATGCTATTTTACCAATAGGATTTTTGTGAGGATTACAAAAAGTATTTTATAAAGTATTATACAAATATTAGTTGTTATTGTCACAGGATGAGATGCTATTTAAAAACAAATTAAATTCAGACACTGATACATATATTATATACATACATATACACATATTATGAATTATATATTATATTATACACATATATATCTATTTGAGCATTATTTGAGTATATTGAGTATCTGTTATTTGAGTATCTCATAAACATTACATAGAAAAATAGTTTTATTCCATTTCTAACAATGAACCAACAACTTACAAAATATTACATTAAAACCAAACTGTATAATGGTGATGTTAACGCTAAGAAGTCAGTGCACAGTAAGAGAACATCTTTTGATGACACTATATTAATTTTATTTCAAGCACATGAAAGAAAAATACATTTTAAAAATGAATATTCTATCTTGCAAATAATTCCTACCATGACAGACACTCAGAAAACGTGTTCAATAACAAGAATACTGATTACATTTCCTTCACATTCTGTCTCTAGAATTTTCAAAATAGAGCTATTCATCCCTGGAAGTGTTTTGGGAAAAGTGTCAATATCATGACAATGAAAACCAAAACTGATTTATGCCACCACACATTTTTTTATCTGATCTTTGCTCACTCTTGAGTTGCATGAAGTTTTTTGCCAATCTTGTTACCAAGTATATTTGAATTCTCTGACTCAAACACTTGTCAATATACACTGTTATTAGCGTTTAATTCCCCATTCATATGTTGTGAAAGGAATCAGCATGGTTATCACAATTTAAAAATCAATAAAATTCACCATAAAAATTTATCATATTTTGTACTTATTGTGTAATTAAGGATCCATGAAATATACCTATCTTTCTTCATTTTTGGAATTACAACACCATTATGAACATTTTTTTCTTAACAAAGAATTGACTTTGATGCATCTTTTCCTATTATTTAGTCAGGTAATTGAGCCTTATCTCCTCATTTATCAAACCACTAGGTAGTTTTACCTTTCAAACTGATAGTTCCTAACAATGGCAGAAACAGGTAGTCAGACAAGCAAAACTATTCTCCATCTTTTGGAGCATGGAACTTTCACCGAGAAGCAGCCATTCTGCCAGGCACTTATATTTTCCTTATAGTTAGTGTGGCCATATGCCTGTTTTGTCCATTGGAAAGCATCACTTCTACAACAAAGCTTTTAAGAAACCACGGTGGCTTTTCTATCTTCTCTTCCCCTCTTCACTAGTAGATGCAGAAGAAAATGATGACATAGCCCTTGGAGAAGGTGGAATCACAATAAAGAAAAGATGTGCCTGAATCAACCCTGGAATAGTATCAGTAACCAAAAGGAACACCTACATTGACTTACACCTAAGTTATACATAAACTATTGCTTTAAGCCAGTGTGTGTGTATATATGTTACACATGTGTTATAAATATGTTACATGTCCTCACATTTTTGTTTTATAAACATATAAACATGTGGGGGGGGTTGGGGTGTTTTTTAAGATTTTATTTATTTATTTGACAGAGAGAGAGAGATCACAAGTAGGCAGAGAGGCAGGCAGAGAGCGAGGGGGAAGCAGGCTCCCTGCTGAGCAGAGAGCCCGATGCGGGGCTCGATCCCAGGACCCTGAGATCATGACCTGAGCCGAAGACAGAGGCTTTAACCCACTGAGCCACTCAGACACCCTAAACGTGTTTATGTTGCACATGTGTTTTATGTTATATATGTTACATGTCCTCATGTTTATATGTTACAGCAGCCATGTTACCCTAGCTAATACAGTAACATGAAATCATACTGTGTATCTGCTGATTGCAATAAAGTGATCAAAATCTGGCTCCATCAGGTCATCTGGTATAAGCATTGGGAGAGACAGGGTAGACGAATAGTTAAAGAGTTTGCGTCACCTCATATCTGTGGGATGAAAGCATGCCAGCCAAATAATGCGTTCTAATTTTATCAATAAATTGAGAAAATACTGCTACCCAATCAAAATTAGAAAATTAGAAGGTTTATGATAGATGTGGCAATTTACATTTGAAATACAAACCAGTTTCATGGAAAGGTCATGTTTAGAGGCTAGGACAGTGACAAAGCTGAAAAAAAAATACTGAAATGTATAGTCATTACCAATAAACTCTTAGTACAAAGCATGAAAGAAGTGCCAAACTAAGTGACTTTTGTGTTATACAAACACGGAATAAATCCTTTTGTAGCTCAGGAACATGTGATCCCAAGGTTGGTATAACTGGAAGTTAGTTTGATATTGGGTACAGAACACATTTTGAGAAGCAATAAATGCTAGGCATAGAACACTAGATTTTATTTAGTAGGAAAATGGGATTTTATGAGCAGGAGAATGACATGCTCAGATCTGACATTTTCAAACACTAATTATGGTAGCATATGGACAATGGTTTGAAGCAAAGAACTTAGAGACTGGGAGACTAGCTAAGAGGCTACTGCAAGGAACCAGGCAGTAAGTTTTCTGGGTCATCCGGCAGAGAGTATAAGATTTAAAGCCACTCCCTCTAGTATTGATATTTGGAATAAGAAACTTTCTATTTACAACAATCTAACACTCATAAGTTAGTATCAAAAGTATACAATAAGTTATTAGATACAAAAAGGAGATTTACTTCTTGGGACTTTGATGATTGATTGACATGTTATTTTTATTTTTAAAACCCAAATGTATTCCATGTAGCTAATTTCTAAAGCAACATAAAGATGGCAATCACATAATGAATTACATGAAATTAAATATATTTGTACAATACAAAATAAACACTTGAGAGAGTATAATGCCTCTCACATTAATTCATTCATTAATTTAATTTTCATTAAATGTTGAGTTCCTACAGCTTCAGGCTTTGGAAACACAATAGTAAAGGAAATATACAAAGTTCTTGCCCTATGAAGTTTAAATTTGAGGATTAGAAGTAAAAATAAAGATAGACAAATAAACATACAAAATCAGGTCATGGCAAATGCTATGAAGAAAAAATAGAACAGGCTAAAGAGACAGAAAATGAAAAGGATGAAGGAATTGCTTCTATTTTAGAGGATTTACAGAGAAGGCCTCTCAATAAAAGTGACATTTAAAAATAAAATTCAGTAACATGAGTATTTGAGTCCTGTGATGACTCTCTGGAAAAAAAAAATAATAATTTCCATACTAAAGGAAAGCAAGTGCAAAGGCCCTGAGGCAGGACCCTAGCTGGCACTTGACTCCCAGTGAGGCTGGATCTGAGTATGTAGTGAAGTAATGGAGAGCATATCATTAGCTCATGCAATATTCATTCAGATTAAAAGTTACTTTAATGTAAATTGAATTAGCTTTATCTCCAGTGAAGCACTTTGCAGAGACCACAAATCCTCTGGCCTACATCTAAGCATTCTTTGGCAGATTCATATTCCTGTAATTGTGAAGCCGTGTGAAAATGGAGATGGGGCCATTCCCATTCAGTGATTGTGCCATCCTTAGAAAGACTAAAACAGATTAGGTAAATGAGAATGTGTCACACATAAGGTCCAACTGTCAGAGACGGGAAAAAAGAAATAGCCACTACAAAGCTACCAATCTAAGCTGATGTCTAAAGTTTTTAGCTAATGACACAATAAATGTTATCTCATCTATGAAGAATTCCCTAATTCTCATCTCCCCTCACACAGACACACACAAACACACACACACACCCCTAAACCAACACCCACTCCTACTGTGTTTCCATAGGGCTTGACACATATCACCCTTCTATCAAGGGTTGCATCTGTCTTTCCAATATTTTCATGATGTCTGGCTCATAGAAGGTACATTATAACAGTTTGCTGAATGGAACCCAACAACATTCCCTGTGATGACTCTGATCTATAAGAGTTCTTGTATCACATGTGCTATTTCAGTGGTTGACAATTTTCGCACTAGAGACACAATAATCCAAACAACAAGCTCATATTAAAAATACTAGTTTATCAGAAATAGGAGGCTTTCACTTAATCTCTAAGGTTGGTACACTATTACTCAGATTTAACTCAAAACCTAAACATAGCCCAGAAATTAAACAAAATAATGCCAGGTCTAATGTACAAGAGAAAAACAATGTGTTCATCTCAAGTTCCCCCACGGGGCCAATAATTCTCTGATATTCCCAGTGATTTGTCATACCCAGTGCTGGGATTAGTAAGAGAGAAAAACCTGAAACTGGCCTAGGAGAAGACAGAATGAGAAGACAGGAACAGAAGAGGAGGCTGTCAGAGTCAAACTGATGAGGGCCCTGCTTGGCCACTCATAATTTGCTATGGTAAATCACTAGCTCTTCCCTAAAGCAGATACTGCTACAAAAAAAAGTGTCTGATTCTTCCCTGAGGTCATTTAAATAGGTATTTGCTTCATTCTTTAATGCCATTATTAATTGATGGCATATTCTACTATGTGCATTCCTTATACCCCATAAGATAGATTTCCTTTTTATGGCCTATTGGCCCAATTGCTAATTTAATATGTCATTAATAATAGAAATAAATTATACATCTCCATTTCCTAACCTTTGCTCACAGCTTTTACAAGGGGGGAAACATAAATTTAATTAAAAGAAATATAAACATCATTCAAAAAAATCAGTAATAGCATGAATAATAACAGCTCGCCCTTACTGACTCCTATACTATTGTAAGTATTTCACAGACATTAGCCCATTTATGATTAGTGACCAAATTTCACAAACATGGAAACGGAAGCACCAACTGGTCATGTAAATTGCTCAAGGTCACACAGCCCATAAGTAGCACAGCGCCAGGATTCAAAGAAACACAGTGCAGCTGTAGAGGCCATGCTCTTAACTCATACACATAGAGTGCTACTGTAGTAGGTCAGCTTAAATGGAGAACTGTCTGAGGAGAGGAGAATTTCTCACTGGGTGTGAGCTAAGTTATCACTCTAATCCACCTCTGTAACCAAAGAATTAATACAGAACACTCTACAGATCGAGACCCAATAGAGTTCCTTATGTCAAAAAATACTGAGGTCTAGCATGACATCCCATGAGGGGGAACATAATCATCTCAGTAAGGGAAACCCTAAACTTGGGAAATAGCCTAAATTTTCAAGTTCAAATAGCTTCCCAGTGACTTGCTCAGTCCCACATGTTCCAAGATAACATCAAAGTCTGTAAAAGCAACCCATCTAGTTAACTCATCTGACCAGTCTCTGCCCAGACCACCCAATACAGCCTGTAAAATTCTGTAAGTACCCTTCCTTGATGCTCCTCTCTTGAGAAGCTATACAGAGTCTGTGGAAGTGGTTTGTTCTCTTTTGCTCAATAAATTAAACAAGTTCTAATTCAGGTGACAATCACATTTCCCTGGAGGATTTTGTGGGCCTTTCTACACTAAATTAAACCTAGAATTGACTAAAAGTTTGGAGTTTGTACTAGGTGAGAGAAATGGTCCATTATTAGATGGGGTGCATTTTCCTTTCTTTCCTGTTTCTTTTTTACCTCCTCATGAGTGGTGTTTGTTAGGTTTCAACGTTCTATTTTCTGAGTAACCCCACTTTTAAAAAGTACGCATCTGGTCTACTCCCATAATATATCAATATCCCCATACCTGAGCTCTTTTTCTATTTAGAGTTTAATTCCATTCAAATTACCCCACTGGGCTTTAGTTTATACTTGAAATACGTGATATTATGATATGGGTCCCATCCTGGCACCGAGGACATGTAGGAATGTCAACGGGAAATACATGAAATGGCTAAGAACATAGCAAGGTCAATTTAAAGTGACATGACCATCAGAAAGATGCGTGAAGATTAAAGATGTCTTATACTTCTTAGCAGGAGAAATGGCCTTCTAGTAGGTAAGGGTTCCAAATTTGTGATTAAAAAATACTTATCTACTTCATTTTGCTAAAATAACTTATTAAAATAATTTTAATAATGTAATCAGCATTTACCACATACCCTCTCATGCAAGTCATGGAACTAAGCCCTGAGGGAAAGAGAACAATTTCTAAGACACAACTTCTCCTTTAAAGCTGTTTAAGTCCACAGCAAATTACACTAAAACACTAATTCCAAGCACATTTTAAGTTAATCTGGATTTATTCTTTCAGAGGAGTTCTCTGAGGTAGTGTACTGACTAATGCAAAATAAATTGTTTCATGTACAATGAGGAATTGTTCCCCAAGCTTCCTATTTATGAAACCTCAAAGCTAAACCACTGATCTTCTGAAATGCTTAATTATCTAAACAAAGTAAATAAACTCATCCAACCAAAAATATGCTTGTGCATGAAGATGATGCTTTATGGTTATAAAAAGCCAGACAAATAAATTATGAAATTAGAAACACATTATATTGTGTTGTATTCACTGATAAAGTGAATAAGCTAACTAGGTCATAAAAACATATATCCAGTTTTATAGGGCACGAGACTTACAGAGCAGCATAAATTTTTCTCTTTTCTTTCTTATTTTTAAAGTAATTAAAAGTAAGCAACAAGCCCCACAATTATCTGAGTAATTAGACTGTCTCAATTAAGAATGAATGCTGATAAGATTAGCTAGATTTCTAGGTCACTTTATTTTGCATCATTATTAATTTATCCAGGTCAGAATCTTACTGCAGAACTGTGGACTAGACAGAGAGTACTTAGTAGTTAAGTTTGAGGCTTTTTTAGGGAGAAAATCCTACCAGCTGGGGAATTAATGGGAGGATGCTTTTAAAATAATTAGGACAGTGACTAATATATTCTAAACACATTATTTATTGAGTGTCAAACACTCAATAAATATTAATGGTTATTTTATCAAAATGCGCTTTAAGCTTGCAATCTCAGAAAACTTACTATCAAATAAAGAGGAATGTTTAAGATTGTTTATGATAGGAATTAAATATTCTTTTTTTCATGAATTGTTACTCTTCTTGTTAATCATATTATGCTTTTATTCATTTGGGGGAAATGATATTTCCTTTCAGATGGGAAGAGTAAGTAAAAATGAGAATTCTGAATTTAAAAGGACTTTAGGAAAGCAGTTTTCCAAAAGAAATGGTGTTATTTTAAACTTTGGGACAGATTATACCTTCTGACTGGGCAAACCTTCACCAGTTCAATGAGCATTTGGATATGCAAATGCAAAGACATTTTTTTTGCAAAGGAGAAATTTCAGATGCTTCCCAAAGAACCCAACTGCTTTTCATGCTCATATAAAAGTCTGTCTTAAGGATGGGAGCAGTTACATTCTGCAATTAGCTTTATTTGATAAAGACTTTATTTCCAGCATGGAATCAGACATCCATAGGCCTTGTGCATATTTTTGCTCAATTCTGGGTGTTGAGGGGTGAGGTTGGGGGGGGCGGTGTGTGCACATAACTATACACCCATTCTGTGATGCTAGTGAGAATTCTGGAAGGAGATCTGCATCTGATCATTACCACGAAAAAGATTTTGGGTGAGACCTGGGTTTGATATAATTCAACATAGGTCAGGGGAGTTGATGCTGCCAATAAAAGTTGAATAATCCAGACTATAGGGGATATAGTGACTATTGCACACTGATGTAATTGTCATAGGACACTGTCAGCTCAGAGGGGCAGAACACTTTTCCCTGAAGAGAGTAGTAAATCTAAGTGCCAATCATCCTTCAAAATAGTGGATTTTGGCAAAATAAATAAGGATTTTGGTCTAGAGTGAGGGGAAAAGCTTCTGTCTCGGTACCTCCCATGATTTAAGTCCTATAGAGGAGAGCACTGCTGAATGACTCCCTTTGAGGGGTTCAGCTGGACCCAAACTAAATGGTTTATTGTTCTACCCAAGATTTGGACGGCAGGAAACCCTAGGGAAGCTGTATTAATTTTTAATCGCTGCTTTAACAAATTCCAAAAAGCTTTGTGGGTTAAAACAACAGAAATATATTCTTATAGTTAAGTAGGTCAGTCTGCCCGGGTCTTATGAGGCTAAATCAACTGTCCACAAGGCTGCTGTTCTCTGAAGGCTCTAGGAGAGAGACAGTTTCTTAGCCTCTTCTAGCTATTTGAGAACTCCCATATCCCTTGCCCACTGTCCTGTTCCTACACCTTCAAAGCTAGCAACAGAGTGTAGTCATTTTTTTTTTAAGATTTTATTTATTTGAGAGAGAGAGAGAGAGTAAAAGAGAAAAGGAAGAGGGGGAGAGGCACAGGGAGAGGGAGAAGCCCACTCCCCATTGAGCTGGGAACCCCACATGAGGCTCTATCCCAGGACCTGGTTATCAAGACCTCAGCCCAAGGCAGACAGACGCATAACCAACTGAGCCACCCAGGTGCCCCAAGGGTGTAGTCTTTCTCAAAGTGCATCACTCTGACCTACTCTTCCGCTTCTCTCTTCCGCTTTGAAGTATCTACATGACTGCATAGGGCCCATTCAGATAACCCAGAAAATCTCCCTATTCTAAGGTCTGCTAATTAACAAACTTAATTCCATCTGCCACCTTAATTCTTCGTTGTTACGTAACAGACTATATTCAGAGGTTCCAGGGATTAGAACATGGACATCTTTGGGAAGCCGCTATTCTACTGACCACGAAGAGGCTTAAACCTTCAGACTCAAAAATTAAAACTCATCTAGTACCCAGTTTTCACTTGGTCTGTGATGAAATTCTGTACTAGCGTCCCCATACATTCAATATCTTTATAAGGTCACCAATTATTTTTGTTAAATGGCTATTGTAGTAAATTTGACTGAATTTAAATAGATATTTAAACCAATCAATGATACAGTAATTATTTTATTATTCCACTGACAGGTGGCACAGTAGCTCACTAAGTCCCAAGAAACAGAGTTCCAAATGAAAGTCATCCTACTCCTCCTCATTCATTATTGACTTAACTTTACACAAGGAAATCACTATTGGTTGGAAACCATGAAAAATATTGTTCAGTCATAGTGACACATAACTATATTCATTTGTTGTTGCTTTCTTCATGCAGATTTTTTGATAGCTGCTTCGAAGTGTTTTTTGTTGCACATTCCCTGTCCACAGGACTTTAAAAATATTTAACAAATGACTCAAGTACCTTTTTTATCATGAGACTTTTGACATTTTTTAAAGTTACCTTTTGAAATAAAATTATTCACAGATTTCATAGATTATTTGTCTCCCACTCAAAGAGTTGTGAGAAAACATTTCAATTATAATTATATACATCTCAATTTGTATTTCAGTTTAAATATGTGGTCACTTACATTTTATCTAAGAAATCATGTGTAATGTATCTTCTCCTTTACAAGCACATTTTTTTTCAAATAAATCACGATCTATGTATTTATATGGTCTCTCCTCAGAGTGTATGCACTGACCTAAAAAGTAATATGGTGTGCACTGTTTTAAGTGTACACAGTAATAATAAAATCCAATGAGACAAAATGTGTTTTATGTTTCTAATTGTAACAGCCTTTATTATAGAAATTACCAAAAGGGTTATTATAAAATTATATGATCCACCTAGAAAGTACCCCAGCAACATTCTTATTCTAATTTTATGTCTGGCTCTCTAATCCTTATCGCTATCAACTTCTCTATCACAGATAACCACTTAATCCCTTCTATGAGATATACTATCATTTCTTTTCAGATAAACTTTGATATGTTATAATGGGTTATCCCACAATACTGCATATGGTTATCATTTAGCTTGGCACTAAATTATTTTATATATTTCTTAAGACCAGCATGCAGCTTCTTGTAAATCAAAGCTAAGGTCTACAATTTAGCACATGTAATATCTTAACTTTTAAGATCACCTTTACCAGTATTCTTTTATTTCAATGGAAATCATCAGGAAGACCTTTTTCCAGCTTAAATAGACAATGAAACAGCCAATTAGAAGAGGCAACATGTGAGGCAGAACAACTCCAATACGGAGATACTGACCATTCAGTAGCTTCTAAATATTATGAATTCCCCGTATTCATCAGTGAATTTAACCTATTGGCCTGATGACAGCTTATATGATCAAGCCTGCTTAGAACTCTAAAATCTTGGTTTGGTCTTTGTACATATTACCAGCCTTCCCTCCATCATGCCTTCAGTAAACATTTATTGTACACCCAGCTAAAAAGGAGTCACTCTCTGAGGTTCCTGGAGTTCAGCTGTGAACAAGAATGA